>JANAVB010021796.1:12904709-13528305 GCA_029216955.1 Iris pallida
TTGTCAAAATACGTATATATAGGATCAAGATATCGATTTAGATTCTACTTAACATTATGGTTAGTTTTTTGGTTATGATTTATATTTTCTTATAAACATTACTATTATGATTATATTTTCTTATAAACATTACTGCCATAAATTTTAAATTACTAAATTGATTTTTTTAAACATTATTGCCAACGGCAAGTAGACGCGGCATCTTCCTGGCGACTAGGCGATCAAATTTTGGCGGCTAGCTCATTTCTCTCCGGCGATCTTCCCTTCCTTGGCGGCATTCGACTCCGGAAGCTTCTCTCCGGCCATTCCCCTTCTTCAACGAGATTTCTCAAGGCGGCGTTCGGCTGTACACAAATTCCTGGCAGCGACGAGGGATCATCATCTCCGATGATCTCATCTTCCCATGGTGGCAGTGCCGATCATCTTCTTCCATTAACCGATCTAATTTCCTTGTAAGTATCGACCCTAAATTTGTTCAGATCTGGGATTTGTTATGTTCTTGATAAATTCCTTAGTCCTTGATTTCTTTTTCTAGTCTGGTCGTTGGATCGGATAGCAGATCGGTGACGAAAAACTATTGTTCGGATTCAATCATCCACTCGAATCCAGTAGAAGTAGAGATCTGGTTTGTTTTAAGTTTTCGATCTGATTCTTGTGATCTTGAGTTCTTATTGAATTCTAGAGAATGAAGTCCCATCTTGACAGACACTCTATTTTATTTTTGTCTGGGATCCGTTTGGCGAGATATCGCATGGAAGTTCTTGAGCACCGCGGGACACATAATTCGTATCCGACTCGTGTAGCAATATTTTCGACCTATATCCTTTCTTCAGGTAGGGGTGAGCATCGGGTCGATTCGGTTCGAACCGAACCGAAAATAGCAAAACCGGAAAAACCGAGAACCGTTTTTTGATGGACCGATTACTGAACCGAATGTGAAAGAACCGACCAAAACCGAACCGAACAAATATTTTGATTTTCGGTTCGGTTCGGTTTCATGGGCCCAAATGGGCCGGCCCATTAAGAAATAAAATCCTTGACTAATTTAAGCCACCATCAAATACCAAATAAATATAATATATAATTTTAAAAAACAGCATGATGTACAATTAAATTATTAATACATAGTTGAACACTTGAACAAATACAAATACAATAGTTCACATATTACAATCGTGGAACACTTCAACAAGTGCTGCACAGCAAGCTTCCATCATCATCATCAAAACAACAAATACAATAGTTCACATATTACAATAGGGAAATACTTGAACAAGAGAAGGAAGTGAACAACAACATGCTTCCATCATCATCATCATCATTAAACAGCAATACAGTGTGCTTCCAGGATGCCATCAACAACAAATACAATAGTCCACATGCTTCCAAGTTCCATCAACTTCATCATCAAACAGCAGTTTAACACCAAATAAGCCAAGTATCAAACAATATACTCATCATCGCAGCCAAGGACCAAGTATCACACTATCACAGCCTAAAAATTGGGGACAAAGACGGCTCAGAATACATGCCTCGCCAATTGGCTGCAAATAAATGCATCGCTAATGGCTGCAGCCAAATCATCATCACCAAAGCTTAACAAATATATTAGTAAAATTCATAATACTTAAACGGCTGCAGCCAAATCATCATCTGCAAATAAATGCCTCGCCCATGGCTACAGCCAAATCATCATCTGTAAATAACGCTCATGTATCCACTCCAGAATCCAGATTACCAGTCTAGGACTCTAGAGTCTCCATACTGTATGGACCATACAGCACAACATCAACAACAAATACAAATTACAATAGTCCACATGTTACATTAGGGGAACACATGAACAAGAGAAGGGTCAAGGAACAACAGCATGCTTCCAAAGTCCAAACACCAGTTAAATGGCTACAGTGCCTCGCCAATAAAGCCAAATGGCAGTTAAATGGCTGCAGTGCCTCGCCAACAAATACAATATCCATCATCACCATCATCAAACAGCAGTTAAATGGCTGCAGCCTGCAGTGCCTCGCCAATAATGCCAAATGGCTGCAGTGCCTCATCAAACAACAATAATTAGTAAATGAGTGAAGGAGTAGTAAATGTAAACAATGTCCAACATAAATTTTTAGCAGTAAATGAGTAAAATCCAGCACACTCCAGCAGTAAATAAGGAGAACTGTAAAATCTAGACATGAGTAAAATCCAGCATTAAATGATTAACCCAGACATGAGTAAAATCCAGCAATGAGTAACCAAAGAGTAAAATCCAGCAATGAGTAAAAGCATTAAATGAGTAACCAAAACACACAACAGAGGGGTCAATGTTACAGCCACACACAATGAGTAACCAAAGCATTAAATGAGTAACCAAAGCATTAAATGAGTAACCAAAAGCCAAAATCCAAAACACAGAAACGAAGGGAAAGCTCCCCAAAGCATTAAATGATCAACCAAGCCATGACTCATGAGTAAAGCTCCCAAGTCCCAAAAGCCAAAACATAGGGGTCAATGTAACAGCCACTCATAGAAACAAAGGGGTCAATGTATCAGCTGACAGCTAGTATAGCACATGACAGATATTTTGTGCTACAAAAATATTACAAAATTATCTCCAACATAGAGTTTGTGTTCCCATATCCCAAATATTACTGCAATGTTCAAGACTCAAGAGCATAAGTAATCAAACCTCGCTTGTTGACGTTGATTCCATTGTCAACTTACCCAAATCTAAATGAAAAAATGAATCAACAAGTTAAAACACACACAAAAATATATAAAATAATGCAAGCAATAAGCAAATTGAAAATTACCCATCTCAACTTTATACACGTCTTCAAACTCCTCTTCAATAATGGATACTATAGGTCGATCGGAAGGCCCCCGGAACCAATCTTGACAACAAATAAGAGCTTGAACAATTTTGGGAGTCAAAGAGCTCCTATATGAATCAAGCACACGACCACCCATACTAAAAGCGGACTCGGATGCCACGGTAGATATGGGAACGGCCAATACATCCCTAGCCATCTTCGATAGGATCGGAAAACGAGGAGAATTGAGCTTCCACCATCCCAAAATATTAAAATCATCACTCTCACCATCATCATCATCTATGGTGCTCTCATCTAGATATCGATCAAACTCGGATTTAGGATCAGCACCACCCAATTCCATCTTATGTTTCTTGAATTGGGCTTTCATAAACTTCTTCAATTGTAACGGTTGATTTGCACTAGAAGGTTCAACTCTTTCACTAATAGTAGTACCACTACCACCACTTTGTGAAGAGGTCATATTTTTGTACTCATTGAACATAGAGTACGCAACACTTTTTACTTTCTTCTTCATAGAATCGCTCTTCTCCGGACCATATAGATGATCAAGAGCATATTCTATATATTTCAACTTATGTCGTGGATCAAGAATTGGAGCAATAAAAATCACCATATTCATTTTTTCAATGTCACCCCAATATTTTTGATACTTCTCCCTCATTTTGTCGGCCATGAGAGACAATTCATAGTCATCACTCTCCTTTGATGTGCGCAAAAGAATATCAATGGATGTGATTTCGTCAAAGAAATTATTGTAAGTGGCATATAAGGATCCCGAGATACGCAAAGTAAGTTCGTAGAAGTGTTCTAAGAAAGTACACAACCTCCTTGCATTGGCCCAATCTTCTTCAATAGGATATCCGCCATTCTCCGTTAGTTCTACTTTGAACCATGGATCTTGTCCGGCGAATTTCTCAAAGGCACTTTCAAACTTTTGGGCCGTGTCCAACATCAAAAATGTCGAGTTCCAACGAGTGCTCACATCAAGACACAACATTTTTTTGCTTTGTATCTTTTCGGCTTCAACACACTCCTTGAGCTTTTGAAAGCGACTTGGAGAATGTCTCACATACCTTACCGCATTTCGAACACGAGCAACCGATGGAGACATCAATTTCAAGCCGTCAACAACAACAAGATTAATGATGTGTGCAATGCATCACATGTGTAAATACTTGCATTGTAGAATGCTATTTCCCCAATTCTAAATTTTTTTGCTTAAATAAGAAATAGCAACATCATTGGAGCTCGCATTGTCAACCGTTATGGTGAATATTCGATCAATACCCCACTCTAGCAAGCACTTCTCTACCGCTTTTCCGATGGCTTCCCCTTTATGACTTGTAATTGGACAAAAGTTTATAATCTTCTTCTTCAACTCCCAATCTTCATTTATGTAATGTGCCGTAAGACACATATAGTTGACTTTTTACAACGATGTCCAAGTATCCGTCGTGAGACAAACCATTTGCTTGGATTGTTTAAAGTATGTTTTTAGCTTACTCTTCTCAATATAGTACATTTCATAACAATCCTGAGACACGGTCCATCCTGACGGAATACGAAAACTAGGACACGCCACATTCATGAAGTGTCTAAAGCCCTCACACTCCACAAATCGAAACGCAAGCTCATCAACGATAATCATATTTGTCAAGGCCTTTCTCACCTCGTCTTGGTTAAATTTCCAGCTAGTTAGTATTTTGTCCTTGCCCTTCGCCATTGATTGCAAGTTGAGAATGGTTTGACTAGAATCATTATTCTTTGGATTTAGTGGACATGCATTCCAGTGATTTCTCATATTACTAGTCCCATTTAGTTTACTACGGCAATGATACTCTTTCCCGCAATGATTGCAACTTGCTTTTGGACGACCTTCTGCATCAAGAAATTTCTTAAAATCTTTCCAATGCGGAGCTCTTTCCTTTGTAGGCTTTCTTGAAACTCGAAGCCTTGAATTTTGATTGGATATAGGATCATTTGTGGCTTGAGAGCTAGTTGGCGGTTGAGTATCACCTTCTTGCGCCATCTAAAACAATAATTTGTACTTTGAATATATAAAATATGCATAACAAATTTCAATAAAACAAAATTAAGAAATACGCACATTGCATGAATATGATGTGGTTGCCATTGATTGGATTCGTGGTGCTACCTATTCAACATACACAATTCAATGAGTAACCCATTGATTGGGTTGGTGCTGAATTCTAGTGAGTTTTCTAAAGAATCTAAAATGCACAAACATAGTGCACTCTAATATCAATCTAATAATAAACTAATATATCATGAGAAATTATCAATTGCAATTATCAACTTCAAGTCTTCAATTATCCTGAGAAAAACTGTAATTATCAACTCTAATATCAATCTAACAATCTTTAACAAATTATCAATTATCAACTGAAATTATCAACTAAAATTAACAAATTATGAATTATCAACTAAAATTTTCAACTGAAATTAACAAATTATGAATTATCAACTGAAATTTTCAACTGAAATTAACAAATTATGAATTATCAACTGAAATTAACACATTATGAATTATCAACTGAAATTTTCAGCTGAAATTAACAAATTATGAATTATCAACTGAAATTTTCATGAGAAATTAACAAATTATCATGACTACATAACAAACTTTAATAACAATCTGTAATTATCATGAGAAATCAAAAACTGAAATAACAAACTGGAAATAACAAACTGATAATAATGATTAAATAACAAAACTGATAATAACAAACTGTAATTTAACAAGATTTAACAGATTATCATGACTAAATAACAAACTGTAATTTAACAAAATAAGAAACTGTAATTTAACATGATTTAACATATTACTAATATTAACAAATTATGAATTATCAACTAAAGTTTTCATGATAAATTAACAAATTATCATGACTACATAACAAACTTTAATAACAATCTGTAATTATCATGAGAAATCAAAAACTGAAATAACAAACTGGAAATAACAAACTGATAATAATGACTAAATAACAAAACTGATAATAAAAAACTGTAATTTAACAAGATTTTACAGATTATCATGACTAAATAACAAACTATAATTTAACAAAATAAGAAACTGTAATTTAACAAGATTTAACAAGATTTAACAGATTACTAATATTAACAAATTATGAATTATCAACTGAAATTAACAAGAACCGATTACTAAATAACAATCTACTCACACTCACAGTTGCTCTGGAGTCTGGTAGTCTCTGACTCTCTAACTAGAAACAATCAACAATGTCAACTGAAATTATCAAGAACCGATTACCGAATGTAGAAGAACCCACCAAAACCAGATCACAGTTGGCCCAGATCTAGGTTAGATCTCTCCATAGTTCAATACTTCAATGAATCATGCAAGAAAAATAACCAAATAATTAGAAAGAAGGAAATAAAACTAACAAACATCTGTAAAAAAAATTTGAGAGACTATAATTTTTTCTTACCAGATCTCGGTAGTCGGCTAGATCTGTGAGTCGAGAGAGCCAGAGGCCCAGATCTAGGGTTAGAAACTTGAAAAACCCTAGAGAGAGAGAGCACGAAAAACCCTAAAGAGCACGAGAGACTCAGAGAGAGAGAGAGAGAGAGAGAGATTTTAGGGCACAACTGAACTGAAGAAGAGAGATTTCAGAGCAGGAGAGACTCGACTCGAGTCCTCTTCTCTCCAGGAGAGGAGAGCTTAGAGCAGCAGCGGCGGACCAACCCAGAGACGAGAGACGGAGAGAGAGAGAGATTTTAGGGCACAAGTGAAAGTGAGCCCTTATATAATTCAGGGGGGTATTTTAGTAATTTCACTATAAATAAAAAATTAGTTTCGGTTTTCGGTTCGGTTGGGCAACTGAACCCAATAACCGTTACCCGACCCGAAACCCGAATACTCAGAATCTTAGACCCGAAACCCGACCCGAAATTTAAAAAACCGAACCGAATGACAATATCGGTTCGGTCCGGTTTTCGGTTATAAAATCGAATTCTGCTCTCCCCTATCTTCAGGTACTGCTCGATCCTTTTTAATGTCATGAATTTTACTTCGAATTGGATGAGTATGGTATTGATCGGGGGTTGAGTGGCTAGCTTGTGTCTTGTGTGAGTATTCAGGATGCTGTCATGTCCGACCAGTGGTACGTGTCAAGGTGCGGCTGTGTCCGGGGGTGCCGTTCATTGTGTACAGTGTGGCTGTGTTCGTGTGCGTGTGTGTGTCCAAGGCTCAAGCCGTGTCCAGTCGTACATTCGTGTCCAAGGCTGGTTCTGTCCGTGTCCTAGGGGATCCATTGGACTAGAAGATTGTAGGTGTGTGGACTGTGGTTGGACAGGGATGTTAGCGGGATTCAATTGAACTTCTCAATTCCTTATGCTGCTAGAATTAGCCGTAAATACTGGGTTATGTATAATTTTTGAGTTGTATATCTTTTTCATTGAGGATTAGTTTTGTGTATATCCTTTTACGTAATTTGGTTTCATGAGCTTAGCTGTAAGTAATTTTCTTGAATGCTGGGTTTGGAACAATTTGAGTTTAGCATTGGTTCAAATTTGGAACTTCTGTTTTCCTAAGTTTTCCATTGGCAGGAATGGTTTTGGTCAACAACTCTTTCAAAATGTTGGGTTTGTTCTGATTTCTTGATTCCTATATTGTGTTTCTTTAAGTTGCTGCAGGAATGGTGTTGGGTTCCATATAAGTTTTTGAATGTATGGCTAAGCAAACTAGTTGGGTTTACGTTTACATGTGTGCCCTGCTGAGTTGAGCTGCTGGGTTCGGTTGATGTCATTTACACTAAAGTTAAGTGTGTATCTATAGGGTTGAGTTTAATTCTAATGTTATTTGTGGAATGTGAGTCTGAGTTTATTAAACTCATTTAGGGAGCCTTATTGTTCGTATAAGATTGGGGCCGGCTTGATTCAGGATAAGTTTTGGTATGACAGTAGAAGTATTGTGCCATTCTATACATAATGTTCCTTCCTATTTATTTCATTACCATCTTTCAAATATTATATTGTAGCTGTTCTTTTGGATTAATAAATATTTTAGATAGTTTCCTTTAGTTATTATATTACTAGGTTGATAGTTAAGGCAGATAGATAGTGTGATAATTAATGGTAATAATTAGTTTAGCGAATAATTAAAAAATTTAATTGCTCTTGATTAGAGCTTACCTAAATTGTACCTATCTACAGGAGGGCATACAGATCTACTCTTTTTCCCGATCACCCTGAGCAAGGCAAGTACATTATATGGTTATGTTTATTTACATTCATATCATGTGCTTTTTTTTGTGACACCTCATGACACGATATCATGTACTCTTGTACTTTCATGTTCTTGTACCTACTTGTAGTCGGGGAGGAAAATACACTAGTTATGTGACCAAACCCAAAGATTAGAAATTCAGGTTGATAGCTTAGGCCTCGCACAGTGCACGCGGGCCCTAAGTCGTACCCATTTCATGTGCTTATTCATGTGCTTACCCCAACCAACCGGTCACATATGCTAGTTGTATTTTAAATATTGTGCACATGTCATGTCTTGTACTTCAAGTTTAGAATTTACTTCTTTTACTTTATTTCCTGTACTTCATGTACTTTTATGTTTTTTTCCTGTACTTTATATTTCATGTTCTCTTGTACTCATTTTTATATCATGATGTTCTTGTTCATTACCTAGAATTGTACTTTGCTCCGCTCCTGACTGGATATGTTGCAGATGTACTTGAGGATACGTTCCACCTTTATGGGCCAGAGCCCGGGATCTTAGCTGAGCAGGATGGAGCTATGACATAGTAGAGGTTACATGTTTAGACTAGTTTAGCTTTACTTTTATATGGTATATATTGAGAGTCATAGTTATATGTCATTCTTGTTACCGGATTTGTCTCTGGTACTTTTATGTATAAATTGTATTATGACTTATGGATTATGGTGATCATTCTGGGACGGTTAGATGTTGTGATGTTTACTTTCATGTTATTCTTGGAGTTTTTCCTTAGATTCTTACAGCTTACTACGTTGAATCTTTTAACGTAGGCTGGATGTGTCTGACTCGTATCCGAATATTCGGGAGCGGGTCGTGACACCTTCTGATTTGAATAAGAAAAATCAACAAGCACTGTATTGACACAAGCTCCGTATACTATTTTGGATTAAGTTGTTTCTCTTGTAAACACTTTGAATTAAATGAAGCTACATAATTTATGTCTTAAATATTGTTGGATTTTGGATTAAGTTTTTTTTTTTTGTAAGCACTTTGAATTAAATGAATCTAGATAGTTTGTCTTAAAATTTGTTGGATGCTTGGTTGTGCTTCTTTGTTAAGTGAAGTACAATTTATATTATGAGAATGATGAATTTGATCCATTTTGGCAATGATAGTTTGAATAATAGAAATAACATTTCTATTTATTTTTGTAGGTTGATGTGTCTAATATTGTATATAGAGAAATATTGACAAAATATTATTTTTTAGAAAAAAAAAAGAAAATTCATTGCAAGGGTTTTGCAAGTGTTGTAAAAATAAATAAAAACTGTTTCGAATGCCCAATGATAGTTTTTGGTAATATCTACAAACCGTTGTAGTATCATTGTATAGTCGTTGTTAATTTATTCTATTCTCAGCAAGTACTAAAACTGTTGCAAATAACTTGAATATAATTGTTGCCACACAAATTGAACCCGCTGCAAATGGTTGTTTGACATCGTTGTACATTTATTATTTTGGCAATAGTTTCTCACAATGTTGCTTCTTTTTGCAACCATTACTTTACCTTTGTCTTCAAGATTTATTTGCAACGGATACTGACTGTTGCCTTATCCAAAACAATTTTTAACCTTTGCATGAAAGAATTAGGCAACATTTATTAACAATATCACATTACTCAATATCTACACAGTTTGTTAATCATTGCTATATATTATTGACAATGCCATGCAACCGTTACGCATTAACTTGAGACTCGTTGCATAATACATGATTTATAATATATAAAACATTGCAAAAATCCTCTTTAATCATTGCAATAGGAATCTGCAACGCTCGAATCTATAATGGTTCCTATAACCGTTATAGATTGATTTTGCAATAGGTTATATTATTTTTGCAATGGTTTTTGACCGTCGTAAGACACCCTTATTTCTAGTATTGTTTATTTCGAATACAATGGTACATAAATTTCATTGACCTCTCCTGTCTAATTGTCAATAGTCCGGACGATCACTTTCCCTTAGATTGAGTCGGTCTCTTCTTTACCGTGTATTCTCCGGGGCTGCATCACCCTCCTTGGGTATCCTCAGGCTGAGTAGGTATCGATGCTGATGGAGTCGTTATGATCTGCGTATAATTTAAAAATCTGGGAGAGAATATGCTATCACACTTAGCAGTTCTCTCGGCAGTCTGCTGAGAAGTTTCCTCACTAGGCCAGTGAGAAGTTTCCTGGTCAGCCCACTGAGAAGAGCCTTGGCTAGCCTACTGAGAATCCCCTTGGCAGCCTGCTGAAAAGTTCTCTCACCAGACAACTGAGAAGTTTTCTGACCAGCCCACTGAGAAGCCCCCTCGTTAGCCCGCTGAGAAGTTCCCTCACCAACCTATTGATACGTGCCCTCACCATGCCACTGAGAAGCCCATTGATGAGGGACCTCATCATCTTGTTGAGGCGGGCTATCCAGATGCCAAACATTGGTATACTTCCTACAGGAGCATGCTTGTTGTTGGCTAACAAAACCTTGAGGATAATCCGGCGGAATATGTAACGTAGGGTTCGGGGAAACTGGAAATGCTTGCATACTATCCAAAAATGCTTTTACCGTTGTGTCGTAGGAGACTGTATCTGAATGACGATTTTGGTACGCTTGACACAAACCTGGCAACTGAAATATTAAGTAGAATCTAATATTATTGGTTCATATAAATAAGTACTATGGAGATATACATTTTCATAAAAAAAAAGATGCACCTTCCCAACTACACGTTGATAAAATATACGCAAACTAGAATCATCCATGGCCCGATGTTGGAATCGAAACTCCTAGGTAGGAATTGTTATTGATAAGTTCAGAAGCTCCCCACCAAGATCTATATGAATATTACCTAAATTTTAGTATACCTGTCCGGAAAATACAAAACTTGATATGTGTCGTTGTTGGATTATCAAATCTTTAGTAGGCCCGTCTGGAATACGTCCATCATTTGGCTAGACATCTGTATAATAATGGTTGTCAAAATACGTATATATAGGATCAAGATATCGATTTAGATTCTACTTAACATTATGGTTAGTTTTTTTGTTATGATTTAGATTTTCTTATAAACATTACTGTTATGATTATGTTTTCTTATAAACATTACTGCCATAAATTTTAAATTACTAAATTAATTTTTTTAAAATAAAATGAACTTACAGACATACCTATTATTGTTTTCTTGTATCCTTCTCTCTACTTCACTACTTCTTCCTTTCTCTTCAGTCTCTTCTTCTATCTCACTTCTCTCCGCTCCTCTTATCTTTATTACTTCTGTGTTGTATTATTGTGTTGTGTGGAGCTCTTTTTATAACCTAAACTATTTTTACTCCTTCCGCCAAACATTGAATCCTAACCATATCTCTCTCTCTCTCTCTTTCTCTCTCTCTCTCTCTCTCTCTCTCTCTCACGAACCATGTTCATTCACAACCCAATAAAGCAATTTAATGTTCCCTCTCTCTTCCATGTTCATTCACAGCCTCACCAATAAACCAATTTAATGCAATGCACGAACCAATCCACCCACCATGCATTAATGAACCAATCTACCGAAGACCGTGGACCGGCTCCAACCGACCGGCCAAATCCCGTCAACTCAGTTGGCAGAATCATACATTTTGTTTCGTTTAAACTAATTTATTCGAAATTATATTTTGTTACAGCAAATTTTCTGTCAAAAATATCACGAGAAATCACCCAAAAAAATTGTTTTGTTTTGGTGTGAAATTTTCTGCATCAATGGAATTGTTTGGATTTTGAATTGTTTGAATTTGATGTGTAGGATTGTTTAGATTTGGAATGTTCGGTTGTTTGAATTTGGTGTGATGCATCAATGAGATTGTTTGGATTTGGTTATGGGGTGGAATGAATTTTTTGTATCAGTGGGATTTGAAATTGTTTGGATTTGGTGTGTGGAATTGTTTGAATTTTTTGTAATGCATCAGTGAGGATTGGATGATGTATTTGGGGTTTGTTTACTTGGATAACTGACATCCATGTTACCTATACCGCCACCAACAGGTCGAGTCCAAGTTAGATATTGCTAGTCTGAGGATTGGACTGGAAAAAACGAGGTCAATTATTGTTGCCTTGTTTGTGTGGATTGGAGCGTTGATAGGAGGCAACATTGGCCACTGGTTGTTGTTGAAGGATGGATTGTTGAGCCATAACTCTCATGTCGAAAGCAAGGAGGTGGGCATAGTCTTCTATCTCAATGTCATCGACCGTTGCTGTGAGGGTCGTGACTATGGCGTCATACGCAAAATTGAGATCTTGAAGAATAATCTGTTGAAGGTCAGACTGACTCATAGAATTTCCAGATGCAACAAGGCTATTGGAGAGTTGCTTGGCATGGAGGAAATATTGAGACATTGTTTTTGAGCCTTAATCCTCATGGTTTGAAGTTCGCGTCGAATTTGCATAGTTCAAGCGCGGGATTTTGAAGCAAATTGCTTCTCAAGTGCAACCCAACAGCACGAGAGGATTCAAGACCGACGACATGGGCAAGAATGTTTTCAGATAGCGACGAGAGAAGCCATCCAAGCAGTATTTGGTCCTGTTTCTGCCAGGCCAGGAACTTCGGGTTGATTGTTGTTTCGCTGTCGGTGATGGTGAGATTACGAGGAGGACATACCTTGGTCCCGTCAACGTAACCTTCAAGTTCATATCCCTTCAAGAGAGGTTTGAACTGGGCAAGCCAAAGCAAATAATTGGTTTGATCGAGTTTGACAGAAATCAGATGGTGAATGTGGGTCATTTGTAAGGGTGAAGAGGCAGTTGGTGTGGCGAGTGAGTTGGTGGAGGTAGATGATGTCGATGAGGTTGAAGAGGTTGTAACAGCCATTATGAAAAAGCTCTGATACCATGTGAGGTTTGAATTTCTGTGTATATTCTCCACCAATGAGTGTTACATTAATAATACACTTTCAACAACTAATTCCTAAACTATAGGTTTGTTACAGTCTTACAGATACTCATTTTCCTAAACTATAGGTTTGTTAGGGATACTCTTATCCTTAGCAACTAGATGATTCTTGCACGAGGAGATTTGGTCTTCCTCTTGACTTGTTCTAACAGTTATCAAGATGGAAAAATCACTCAATCACTCAATAGCATAACAGAGTATTGTATACCGTGTTTGCATAATCAGCAGTGAGCACACACTATGCCATGCAATTGAATTTGATAAAAATTTATGCTACAGTAGATGATAGATAGTTGTGCGCTCTAGAAACAACTTTTCTGTTGGGTCGTCGAACACGAGTGACCCTTGTGGTTAACAGGAAGAGGCATACAATTTTTGACTGGTAGCAAAACATCAATATATCGAGCCATGGGAGCGATATAGTATGTACAAAAAATTTCAACCGTTATGTCGGACACTGTAAAAAAAAATAAAAAAATAAAAATAAAAATTTCTGTTGGGTCTACATTCTTCAAGAAGATTGGTTAACATAGAACTGTATCAGTAGTGTCTGTGCTTCCAGTTTCTGAATGTTTTGAGTTTGGTGCAGGTTGTTCTGTAGCTTGACGAAAGATACTCCGGGCATGTTTGTCGGTGTTCTGTACTAGGACTCAGTGGCCGACGCAGACCTGTGTATGGGCTAAAGTAGACTCCAATCCAACCAAATTAAAAGAAGAAAAAAATCATATGATATCAATCCATACACTAGTCCAAATCTTAGTTTATTTTCAACTTGTCTCAGTCTAATGTAACTATCAAACCCACATGCAATAGTCCATTGCTCCAATTTATTATTATTATTTTTTAGCTCAGCCCATATGGATTCGAATTCCTGGTTCCGCCTTTCGATAATGGATTAATTTTGTGTCATTTTTTCTCTATATTTTTTTATTTTGACATGTATCTTTTCGTGCACCTTTCTACCCATGTTCTAAAATGAATGTAATAGTTAGTAGGCTAAATTATAACTTGATACCCTCAACTATCACTATTTTTCAACTTGATACCCTCAATTTTTATATGTACCAACTTGATATCCTCAAAAAAAGGACCAAATTGTCCATTCTCTTCTCCTCCCAACCCTCCACCCCCTCGCTCTCTTCGGCTACGGGGGCGCGGCGAGCAGGCACGCTGGGCAGCGCACGAGCAAGCGCGGGGGCGGCGCTCGGGGCAACATGCGAGGGTGCACGTGAGCGGGAGCACGGGATTGGGGGCGGGTAGGGTGGGTCGTTGGGGCCGCGGGGGGGGGGGGGGGGGGGGGGGGGGGGGGGGGTAGCATCCGGGGGCAGAATAGTTTAGGAATAAAATAAATTGGGTATCAAATTATAAATATGTGTTGAGCTAGGATATTAAGTTAGTACATATCAAAGTTTAGGATATCAAGTTGAATATTGTTAATAGTTGAGGGTGTCAAGTTGCAATTTAGCCTAGTTAGTATGAACTTTGCCTCCGACTTAAATTGAGGGAAGCTGAGTTCTGGTTAATCCTTTATGATGACTATGGGGAATACTAAATAACTCTCTTTTTTTGCCATTGCTGAATACAATTGTTCCTTCTTCTTTTCCTTTTTTTTATCTTTCATGTTTCGTTTCATCTTTTTTCTTTTATTTGGATTTTCAGTGTATTTATGTATCTGATCCGTGACTCGGACATGTAGCATATATGTACTAGTTCACAGGGCCTGTCCAGAAAATTGGCTTGTCATATCCGAAGCTAGTTTTGGTTGTCCATTGACCTTTATTGTAGGCCAATTCTGGAGGATCACCCGCAATCTCGATCTATATTGGGATATTGGGATCATGCTGAGTCTAGGGGTTGTCCTAAACAAGAGGGTTGCCTAAGTCCAAAGTCTTGCTTGACTTACGCTGGATCGGCCCGCTAGTTTGAATATTATTGTAGTTTGGATGAATAAGAAAAATATTTGTACATGACACATACATATTCTTAATTTTATGTGTTATTTTGGATTCATTATAATATGGATTTCACCTCTTTCAAAAAACATAAGAAAGTTTATATATATATATATATATATATATATATATATATATATATATATATATATATATATATATATATATATATATATATATAAGAGAAGAGGAAGGCACGACGAGTCAGCAACAGATGAAATACGGGAGATGTCGCTTCATAGGGACTCTCGTCTCCTTCTGTCATTGTGGCCATAGACAGCCCCCAACAAGAACCGGAAGCCACCCTTGTTCACGAAGGAGATCGCAATCAGCTACTCCGTGAGGAGGAGCAAGTCACCATCCCAACTCTTCAGGTTCCAGCGAACCCAAATCCTTGCCATGTCACAAAGAGCCAGGTTGTCTCCCGGCGTTGGGGGGGGGGGGGGGGGGGGCGGGAGCCAGATCCGGGGGGTCGGGCGGAACCCCCCCCCCCCATGCGAGCGCGCGCGGCAGCCCCCCCAAGGCGGCCGGGGGGGAGGGGGGCGGGAGCACAGGAGGGGGGTCGGGCTCTACGGGGAGGGGGTTGGGTGTCCACCACTCGAGACTCCCTTGGATCCGAACTTTGAATTCGGTGCAGGGTCCGGATCTCTGGGGAGTCAAACGGAGGGAGGTGGATGGACGACGGTTACGCGCCGTCGCGTGGCAAAGACCGGAGGGAAGACGGGAGGCGGACAGAGTCAGGTTAGGGATCGTCATCCCGATAATCGTCTGAACGGGACAGGGTCTCGGCCTAGCCGGGGTCCGGGGGTGTCTGCTGGGAGATCGGTGGGTTGGCGGCCTAAGGCGACCGCGGCGGCCAAGGGGAAGAGTAAGGTAGTGGATCTGGATGTTCAGGGATCAGGGACTTCTCGTCCGGTGATTGCCCCGAGGCCTATTGGGACGTCCCCACGGCCTGCTGGCCGGTCCTGGGCCGAGATCTGCAAACCGGTGGGGCCAAAATCCCTCACATCGATGGAGTACGTCCCGCCGCTCAAGGTAGGAAGGGGTTTTCGGGCTGTGTTTCCTGCGGAGGAGATCCAGCAGGTGACAGCTTACTGGGAGAATACCATCGTCCTGTATATCTTGGGCAAAAGCCTTTCTATGGGCAGATCCGGGGCTATGCAGCGCGTGTCTGGAAGCCTAAGGGGAGTATGGAGTTCTATGCTCGCGAGAACGGCTTCTATTATGTGAAGTTTGGGCTGGCGGAGGATGTCGCTAGGATCCTCCAAGGCGGTCCCTGGACGTTCGACGGCAGACTGATCATTCTCAAGGAGTGGACTCCGGAGCTGCGATGCGAGAGGGAAGTTCTAAATGCCATCCCAGTATGGATTCGATTCCCCGAGTTCCCGATTGGGTTTTGGAGCATTTCCTTGTTGATACGACTTGCAAGTTTGGTGGGCACCCCGATCAAGGCAGATGAAGCTACTACCTTTCGGACGCGGTTGATGTACGCAAAAATTTTTGTGGAGATTCGGACAGGGGGAGCTCCCGAAGATAGTGGAGTATGAGCTCCCTTCTGGGGAGGTGCTTACCCAGAAGGTGGAGTATGAATGGGTTCCACCTACCTGTTTATGCTGTTCCTGTTTCGGGCATCTGGCCAGTGCTTGCATAGAGGTTGGCCCTCCGGTGGAGCCTGGTATTCCTCCTCGTGAGGTTCCCGAAGCCCCTGTGATATGGATTTCAGAGATGATAGCGGAGTGGAGGTCGTGGAGGGGGAGGTTACTAATCAGGTGAGTGATGGCGGTTTGAGCCTCGTTGTTTCTACTCAGCTTGCTCCAACGGGTGGGGTGTCCACTGGCCAGGGGCCGAGTAGTATAGTTACCAGAAGCATGGTTGCGACGGAGACTGAGGCACGAGGGAAGGGCGGTTCGTCTGGAGGGTAGGTTTACTGTAGGAAGAGACGTGCTGTCGTCCTGCTGCGTGATGGCCCCTCCATGGTGGAGGGACGTACCACAGACAGAGAGGAGACGGTGTGTGTTGACAATCCTGCCTGGACGTTGGTGCTATCTCAGGTCGTTCCCCAACAGACGATTTCGACTGGGATGGATGAGGGTCCTTTAGCGACGGATGCGGCACCTTCCCCAGGTGCCATTCCGGGAGTTTCTCAGGGGGCCCCCACCTCTCATTAATTAATGGCCATTATCGCCTGGAATGTGAGGGGGGCGTGTTCGCTAGGGAGGTGGAGAGAGATTTATTGGGTGCTACACAGAGAGAGATGTGACATTTCTGTTATTTTAGAGTCCAAGATCAAAGGTGAGAAGACTCTTACTCGTCGGACCCCTTCTCATTGGGCCCAACTGCACAACCTGGCTCTTTGTGACATGGCAAGGATTTGGGTTCGCTGGAACCTGAAGAGTTGGGATGGTGACTTGCTCCTCCTCACGAGCAGCTGATTGCGATCTACTTCGTGAACAAGGGTGGCTTTCGGTTCTTGCTGGGGGCTGTCTATGGCTACAATGACAGAAGAAGACGGGAGTCCCTATGGAGCGACGTCTCCCGTATTTCATCTGTTGCTGACTCGTCGTGCCTTCCTCTTCTCTTGATCGGGGACTTCAATGCCCTTCTGCACCAAGGGAAAAAGCTGGATGGCCGTCCGGTCCCAGATTCTATCCTCTATGATTTTCAGAGATGCCTCCTGCTTGCGGAGCTTCGAGGATTGTCTCGCTCAGGCTGTATCTGGACTTGGCACAACAAAGCAACTCATAATAGGGTTGCTTGTCAGCTTGATCGAGCCCTGGGCAATGGGGAGTGGTTCCGTCACTTCTCCACCACTCCAGCTGAGGGTCTGGCAGCTGGGACGAGCGATCATTTCCCCATTAGGGTTGGCTTTTCTGCTCAGTCTATTGGGAAGTCCCGCCCGTTCAGGTACAACAATAGTTGGTATCTCTCGGAGGGCCACTTAGAGGCTGTCGCTGAGGGGCTCACTAGTGGTCAGGAGGGGACGGCTCAATTCCGTTTGGTTCGTCGTCTCAAGGCCACGAAGAGAGCCCTTATGAGTTGTGTGAAGGTGCTGCCCAAGTCCACCTTGGAGGACAAGGAGGTGGAGTTGCGGACCTTACAGCAGGATATGCAGGCTGACATGCTGAATGGGGACCTGGCGGCCAGAGAAAAGGAGCTGATCGGAGAAGTCAACATCCTAAGGCTGCAGAAGGAGACTAGCTCGGCCCAGCGAGCCAAATGCACCTGGCTGAAGGATGGCGACCGGTGCTCCAAGTTCTTCTATGATGTTATCCGGATAAGACAGAATATGAATTATATCTCCCAGCTACTTGCTGCAGATGGCACTCTGGTGGAGACGCCGGCTGAGATCCAGGGCAAGGCTGTCAGCATTCTGCTTGCACCTGTTACATTGGAGGAGGTGTAGTCTATTGTCATGGGGGCGGACCCCAACAAGGCTCCTGGTCCGGATGGCTTCAGCAGTGGTTTCTTCAAACGCCATTGGAACATTCTGAAGCATCAGGTAGTGGAGGTGGTTCAGGAATTCTTCACCAAAGGGAAGCTCCTGAAAGAACTGAATCACACTTTCCTGACCTTGGTGCTGAAGAAGGAGGGAGCGACTGCACTGGCAGATTTTCGTCCTATTGCGTGTTGTAATTATCTTTATAAGATAATTATGCACCTTATGTGCCGGCGGATGGAGGGGATCATGCAGGACTTGGTATCTCCGAATCAGGCTGCATTCATCAAGGGGAGGTCAATCGCTGAGCACAGCCTCCTGGCTCATGAGATGGTGAGGGGATTTAGCAAACCCGGAGGGGATAAAGCTTGTGTTAAACTGGATTTGAGGAAGGCGTATGACATGGTCAATCGGGACTTCCTCTGTCATCTGATGTCCGCCATGGAATTCGTGGAGCACTGGGTCGCGTTGATTCGGGAGTGCATTACGTCCCCTACTTTTTCTGTTCTCATCCAGGGTGTTCTATATGGGTACTTCCAGAGCAACCGTGGTCTTAGGCAAGGTGACCCACTGTCCCCTTACCTGTTCACGCTTGTTATGGAATACTTTACTTGCTTGATGGATCTGGCAGTGCACCGTGGACGGTCGGTTCCTCTGTTTCGGAGGATGGACCCCCAGTTACTCATCTTATATATGCGGATGGTCTGCTAGTTTTCATCCAGCCTTCAACGGAGGGGTTGCTGATGCTTGCGGCTATTATGGAAGATTTGAAGTCCGTTTCGGGTCTCCATATGAACAGGGACAAGAGTAGGGTCTACTTCAGCTCCCTGTGTACCCGAAAGGAGGAGCGGGACGATGTGTTGGGTATTGCGAGGAGTGATCTTCCGGTGCGCTACTTAGGAGTACCTCTCACTGTCAACTATGCGCGGGATCAGGACTGCCATAGTCTGGTAGAGTATGTCCAGAGGAGAGTAGAAGGGTGGCAAGCAGCAGGTCTATCATTTGGCGGTCGTATTGAGCTGCTCAGATCGGTGATATCGACTGTGGCCCATTTTTGGCTGCAGTCCATCCTCCTACCTGTGGCCACTATCCGACGGGTGGAGCGGCTATATGCCGATTTCATTTGGAGGGGAAGTATGCATGCGATCTCCTGGGACCATCTCTGTCGTCCCATGAAGGAGGGATGAGTGGGGCTTAGACCGTTGCTGGATGTTAGAGAGGCTTTTGCACTTAAGCTGGCCTGGAGATTCATCAGCGGAGGATCTCTCTGGGCGGACTGGATGCACAGCAGATACGTGAAACAGGACAGCTTTTGGACGTGTCCTACTGACAACAACCATTCAGTCACATTCAAGACTGTCTTGAGACACAGGGGGGTGCTCAAGTCTGCCATTCAGAGGGTCATAAAGGACGGGTCGGGTACGGACCTCTGGCGGGATCCTTGGATAGATCGACGTTCGTTGTTGGACATCAGAGGAGCCCCGTCTCATCAGGAGGACAGGCGTGGTCTGTCGTGTAGTCGCATCATACGTAATGGGGAGTGGAGGCCGGACTCTTATCGGTTCACTGAGGAACTGGGTGGGAGCATTTTGTCTACTGTCATTGATCCGTCTTTGCCTGCGGATCGGTGGTTTTGGGAGCCGACTGGAGCTTCTACAGGGTCTGGGGAGTTCCAATTCCGTAGCTGCTACAACCTTATCCGGCGAGCCTTCCCGCTGAGTCCTGATTACGAGTTCGTTTGGTTCAAGGGTCTGGCCAGGAAGATGCAGTTGTGTGTTTACAAGCTTCTACTGGGCCGCCTCTTGACGAGAGATCGCCTGAGTTCGTTTGGTGTGCCGGTTCCGGATCCCAAATGTGTGATTTGCGGTTTGGAGCATGAATCTATAAAGCATATCTTCTTCGAGTGCACTCTGGCATGACAGATCTGGACGGAGCAGAGTCGTGTATTGGGTGTATGCGCCTCCGAAAAAAGTGTTGGGGACATCATCACGGTGATCCGAGATAGCAGGGGTAGAGGGCAGGACTGGTTCCGAACAGCCAGAGTTCGTCTGGCTGTTGCGGTTTGGCATGTATGGCGGAAGCAAAACCGTCGGATCTTTGAGGGGCTGGTCACCCCTCCAGTTGGCATTCTCCATAACATCGAGTTTGATGTAAATGCTATGGAGAATTGATGAGTGATGAGTGGGAGTCCCACTCTGTTTGTATGTTGTACGATTATGGCTTTTCATTTGGAATAAAATTCACCTTTTTTCAATATATATATATATATATATATATATATATATATATATATATATATATATATATATATATATGGAAGCGGATCAAAAGCCCCCCTTAGAAAGCCCCCCAAAAACCCCCCTCACTCTAATCCGTAATTTAATGTTAATATTAATGTTAATATTAATATTAATGTTAATATTAACATTAAATACTAAAATTAATATTAAACTTAACATTAAAATTAATATTAACATTAATATTAACATTAACATTAATATTAACAATAATATTAACATTAATATAAAAAAATTTAAAAAAAATTAATATTAACATTAATATTAATATTAACATTAATATTAACATTAATATTACGAATTAGAGTGAGGGGGGTTTTTGGGGGGCTTTCTAAGGGGGGCTTTTGATCCGCTCCATATATATATATATATATATATATATATATATATATATATATATATATATATATATATATATATATATATATATATAGTGTTGGAGAAATAAAAGTAGAGGTAAAGATTATTAGAGATTGTTTGGATCAGTGTAACTGGTAGGAAGTGTCAAAATGAATTCTCATCTGATGAAAGCAAAATTCTTATGCTTTTGAATTTTATCATGTTTGGATATACGATACTTTCTAATTTGGTAGAGAGCAAATTCACACTTCAGTGTTTGAATGTCAATACGAAGGAGGTGGATTTAAAAAAAAATGAATTATAATAATAACAAAAACTAATTACTTACCAAACTAAGTTGATAATTATTTATTAATACTAATTACAAAAATAATAATTGAAGTACTAATAATTAATATCACCAAATATTTTAATTTTAATTACAGTTCTTCATTAATAATTTAAATATTTGGGATACATATTAACTCTAAAATCCCTCTTTAGTTGTGTCAATATTAATTGAGGATCCTTTGTAAAGATAACAACTAACAAGATCCATATTCTTCTTTAACACTTCAAATAATATTAGTCTAGATCTATCTCTGGTCATAATATCTCAATTAATTACGATATTATCTCCTCCTTATGGGAGCATCTATCGGTTTGTGTTGTACATGTACATCATCTAAGTTGTTTTTTCTCATATTGTCCTCAATTGACGTCACCTCCAACTTTCTACTGAAACACTTATTTTTTATTATATTCATTAATATATTGTCACTTATCCGCCTTACTATTCTCGTTTTGGATATATTTTCCTGCATGTTGAAATGGATTCTTGACCCACTGCAATTATGAAGGGGTGTTAGATTTATCATATGGTGTGGCAACAATTCCAAAGTAAGACTCCGGTGACCTAGTGGTAAAATGTTTTAATCCCACATTTCTTTGCTTGATCTTCTCTCTTTCTACTTTTTTGAATTATGTAGCAGTCAGCATGAAACATAAGATCTCTACAGAGTAAACAATTGAGAAAATATTTTCGATAGAGTGAAAATAGGTTGACTTAAAATTTTGAGGTGGTCCAGCGCTTCTAGCTCAAGTGGAAAGCAGCACGGACATCAGACAGAATTGACAGGATTCGAGTCCTCCAACTGTAAGGACGTATAGGTGTATGAGTTGTAATAAAAAAATTGAGATGACATTATATAATTTTTTTTTTTAAAAAAGGAAATATAGAACAGACAAAAACTATACTCGAAACCGAATAACTTAAGGGGAGTGGATGCCCACCCACGGCCTAAGGCGGGTCGGCCGGATCTCTACATGATTAGCTCCACTTGAAGAGTTTGTTATTGTCACATTCCGTCTTTGTTTTGTTAATATTTCAAAACAAGAAAAAAAAAAAAATCCGATCATGGAATGTTGCTTGCTTATGTGATAAATCATAAATCTATATAGTTCGGCTAAAAAAACTCAACTCAAAATAAGAATTTGTAATATGAATGCGACACATGTACACAAATAACACTAAAGTGACGGAGGCACATATAGGCTATAGCCCACCCTAAATTTTGTTTGATTGTTTTTTTTCTCATATATTTTTTTTTGCTTGTTTGGTAACGGTGTTTTCACCGGTTTTAGGGTGTTTTTGAATCGACCGTTTATGAAAACTCCTGCTTGGTAATTTTTTTGATGCACCGGTTTTGGTCGGCTAAAAAACTGCCCAAAATCGGTGTAATGTATTTTTGGGTGGCTTTATAAACACTCCAAATCGGTGGATTTTAAGCGGCTCTATTTTTTTATTTCATTTATATCCTCACAAAAATATATATAATTATAACTACTGATACCCTTCCCTATTTAATTTATTCGTGTAAAAACTTTCAGAACCGCTCGTTAGTGAATTACCAAGCATGGATTGGACTGGTTTAAAAAACCGCTACTTAAAAACTATCCAAAACCGGACCCCTCATAACTGCTCATAACCGATACTCTAAAAACACCTCATAACCGCTACCCCTACCATTGCCAAGCAAACTCTAAATAATAATAATAACGGAAATTTTCATATAGAGCATTAAAATGTTACGAAATTTCATGTACAGCACAATCTTTCTAAAAATTATATATAAAGCACAAGAACGCCCTTACGAAGGGCGTTCTTCTTTTTAAAAATATTTAATATTCCCTCACTCCGTTAACTTTAGCCCCCGTTAAAAAAAAATTATTAAAAAAAGGAAAACGCCCTTAGCAAGGGCGTTCTCATTTAAATATATTATTTTATACTCTCCGTTAACCTCTGCCGTTAAGCTAAGCGGTAAAAAAAAATATATAAAATAAGCAAAACGCCCTTGTGATGCAAATTATTGTTAAATTTGGATCCATTACCACAAACTTGTAACCTATGGATGCTAAAAACGAAGATGAAGAACAGCTTCTGACTTCTGAACTGAAGAATAGGTTGAGAGCTTCTGAACTGAATAACTTACGTCCACAATAAAAGATGAAGAAGAAATGGTTAGAAGAAGTGAATGTGAACCTCTTCCTCTGAACATTGCTATATATAAGATGAAAAACTTACCGTTTAAAATTATCCGTTGGCTACTGAACTAACGTGATGGTGAACGTTACCTATCCTATATTCTAGCCGGTTAACGTTAGCTAGTGAGCCACTTTATATCCCGAACCACTTTATATCCCATCTTATATCCTATCTGTATGAGCGGGAAAAAAAACAATACCTACAGAAAGATTCTACTTTATATCCCATCAATTCTTATCCGTTTAATAAAAAAGCTAACGGCCGAAAAAAAGCTAACGGAAAATTTCACGGGTTAAAAGAAGTTAACGGAAGTTAACGGTGTTAAGTAAAAAAAAAATTAAGACTGGACGGAGTTAAGCAAGTCAGGAGTAGGATAATATTAAAAAAAATAAAACGCCTATACTAAGGGCGTTTTGGTGCTGTATATGAAATTATCCAAAAGTTGTTGCTTTGGTTGAAATTTTATAAATATTTGATGCTTTATATGAAAATTTCCGTAATAATAATAACAACACAACACCACCAACAAAATAATAATAATAATAATAATAATGATGATGATATAGTGTACCATGCTTTAGGTAGCTCATGATTACAAAATACTAGCAGATAACATATGGTTCGCTGAAAGAGTAAATAAATTCCAAGTTAGTAAAGAAAGACTGTAGCTATGGTGACTATAATGCAACAAAACTACCAGACATTTAAATGACTGAGTTGGCAACCCTCTTCCAAATCTTCAGAATTTAGATTACAATTACAGCAACAAATTTACAGAAAACCATGAACCTCCCAATTGGTATGACACCCAAGAAATGATGCACATCTTTGTAGCATTACAGCACACAGACACATATCAGAGGCACAGCTTGGGCTTTCATCTAAATGGCTTAGCTAAACGCACATACATATTTCTATAAATTTTCTACACACGCAGTAAAACCAGATGATCAGAAGAGTAGTACACATCTTCTACGCTGATCCAAACTCTTTGAACCACTTCTCGTGGCGTGCTATGTCAGCAGCTGACACGCTCCTCTGAACCTTGGTCAGAGCTTCTTCAAAGTCGCACTTGGCAACAGGGTCCTTTGAGATGTCATCCTTGGCCATATTCTTGATCTCGTCCCTCGTCTTGCCAGCAATTTTACGCCTCATGCCATTTAAGGAAGCATCTCGGCAAACATTCGTCAGATCGTCTCCACTATAGCCGTCTGTTCGACGGGCTATGTCATCAATGTTTACATCCGGAGCAACCTGAACACATTACAAAGTTTTTTCAAAGATTTGGTAGAAAGTGAAAATAGAGGAACAAAATAATGCTATATGTTCATCTCTTTCTCAAAACCTAAATCTATTTGTACATTCTACAAAACTTCATTTAGGGAGCTCAAATTGGAACTGCCTCGATATCATAACACATCGTCAGCTGGAACTAATGCGCACATAAAGCAACTGTATGTCTAACCAATTAGTCAAGATGTTGGTCAAAACTAATTGTTGAAATTACTTGGTTTGCCAGAACTTCAAATCTCATATGCATTTAAGTGAGAACAAGTGCTTGTACATAGTCAAACCAAATATTACTATAACAGAGGAAATACGAACTTCGAAAAAAGTTTGAAAACACACTCCAGTTCGACACAAAAGTGTATAGTGTGTAGTTAACATGATTATCACAGAATATTGCGCTGACGAGCACATGAGCATCTTCAAATATACCCAAGTACCCTTGGCTCAAGATGTTTGTCAAAACTCGTATTGTTGAAATTATTTAATTTGCTAGATCATTAATTCTCAGATCATAGCCAAACCTAATATTACTATAAATATATGAAAGAGGAACTTAGGAAAAAGCTTGAACTTTGATGATACTTCCTACATTCGAATATGAAAGTCATGTATACTATGTAGCAAACATGATCATCACAGAATAATGGGAAGGTGAATGAAACTGTAAACTGTTTTGAATATTAATATAGATCAGGGTACTTATATGCCAAACACTCTCAGCCCTCCAATCCTTAGTATCAGAAACCAAGAGCATAGTTGCATGCATTCAGATTTTGGTCATAAAAGTGATTAATATCATGCGAGTATGTATTTCCTTGTTCCTAAACAAAATGAAATATGAGAAAACATGCCAACATGCTTATTGAAGAAACTTAAGATATGATCTGCAAAAATGGGCACAGGTGTAGTTTCTGACATGATAGAGGAAGGCAGTTGTCAGAGATGGCAATTTACCAAATTGAGAAACGATTTTTTTTTTCATCTAAAAAAGAGATGAATTTGAAGCTAAAAATATCTTTATATGACAATACATATATTTACATAAATATTATATATGTTGGTCTTGCTTTTGTACGGAAGAACCTTAAAAGCAACATAAAACCGATGCAGCGAAATATAAATATTTGCCACGAAAATGTATGAAACATTGTCTTTCAACAAATATAGATGGATGTACATGCATGGATCGAAACAAATAACAGACATGAATTGGCACACATGTAGTATGCGACACGAATAAGCATGCTGTTATAGATAGGAAGCAGTGTTCTACAATATCACACGACTTAAGAACAAATAAATATTACTTGCAACAAATATATCACATGCATATTTGAATCGTATCTCAATTTATCTGCTCTTTCTTCTCATAAACATAAATCACAAATTGACGTCCTTGCTAAAGTTTAATATTTAAAATCCCAGTAAAAACGTTGCTCACCCTTCCTCGAAAGTCACTTTCAGATGTCAATTCAATGTAAATGTGAAACAAAATTTCCTTAACTTACTTTCTTTTTTGTCATAAGAAATGAAATCAACTAAAATTTCCTCTGATCCTTGAGTTATTTTACATTACGAGCATCTCTTTTATTAGCAGTGAATTATAACACTTCAGTTACTTAGTAAGACGAGCCACTGTATTAAATACCAGTTAGAACTCTAGCAAAGAATGCCATTCCTTTTCACTCCTTGACTTAATCTGACAGATATATACATTTTCCTACAGCAAATCACACCTCCTTGTCTAGACTCTTTTCAGTCTAAGAAACACGGAGGGTGCTCCTTGGTTGGATGAGCTTAAATTGCACGATCAAAAAGATAGGTCAACCTACCGCCAACTGCCTTTTATATGTTTTATGGCAAAACCCTCTCTTACTCATATCAACCTTCAATGGTAATTTCGCACCAGTTCGGTGGTTGACGTCTGGTTGACAACTGATCATAAAACTTCATCAATTCTTATGTGGATTACTTTTGTGCATCATAGCAGACCCCATTCAGATGGGATAAGCCTTAGATGATAAGTTTAGTTCTCTTATCAATTGAAGCTACAATACTTAACTTGTGGAAGTATATGTTCCATATATTATTAGACATGCATACTACAGAAAGTGCCCAAGAGCAATTCCTCGACTTCAAACTCAGCAGCATGAGTATACATCAAGGATGACAGTGACAACACAGCAGGAGAATTTGATTCACAAAGCAACAGCTCAAACAGCATTATGTAGGTCCAACTTATACCTCCACAGTTCTCAAATTGATCTTAATAAGCTCCTTACGACTCTCAAAATTGGGTAGAGGTATATATATTCGCTTTTCCAGCCGTCTCCTGTAATTAAAGATGAAACAACAATCATGAGAAAAAGTACTAGAAAGTATTTACAGTTGTCCATAAATTCTAGAAATTTTGGTACGCAAATAACCAAGATGATGACCAGGAAACAAAAAAAAAAAAAATGCTAAATATGCAGCAACTGATCCAGCCTTACAAGGAGATAAGGTGAAAAGAACAAACCTTAATGCCTCATCTATGTCCCAGGGGAAGTTGGTAGCTGCCAAGACCATCACTATTTTCCTCTCACCATCGTCACCAGTGCTGTTGTTGACACCATCTACTTGTACTAGGAGCTCAGATTTCACCCTTCTAGAAGACTCATGCTCTCCTGAAGCACTGTAGAAATGTGAATTAAACATAAGAATCAAGAACCACAGTTCGCTCAACCCCGCACCTCAGTGACAACTCCACTCATACAAAAAGAAGAAAGAAAATAGTGGGAAAAAGGAGAAGGAACAAAAGTTTAGATCTAAAAAGATAAAAGGTGAAGTTATTTGTGAATCTAATATTCTACGCTAGAAACAAAGAGTGAGGAAGCTACGTTTATCCTGTTTCATTATAATCTTTTACTTTCTATAAATTTGATACAGTGCCAAATTATGATTATTTGTGCACTTAGGAGTAACAAAAATGGGTATTATGGAAGATGTAACTTCAGCAGTCCGTGGGCGTTCAAATTCTTGCTTCTATCTATACCTCACTATGTTACCTAGCTCTAATGCTCATTTAGAATTCAATAACTAGGTTCTAAAATGACAACTAAAGTTTCCACAGACTTGTACTAATACATTTGACGTTCAGAAAGGGGAAAAAAAACAAAAGGATGGGTCCAACTATTCTTAATTCATACCCTCGAGAATTGCAGAGAGAATCTATCTCATCAATGAATATTGTACTTGGAGCATAAGCTCTAGCAAGATCAAATAGACAGCGAACCATGCGCTCACTCTCCCCTCGCCATTTGGAAGCCAAAGTAGCAGAAGAAACATTGAAGAAAGTCGTTCCACATTCTGTAGCTACAGCCTTAGCCAAAAGTGTTTTACCAGTACCAGGTGGGCCAAACATAAGAACACCTTTCCAAGGTCTACGGATACCCTGCGCACATAAACTATCATAGATTAGCCCTGAGCACATACACTAGCATAGCTTAGCTTGAACTTTATTATTTAACACCTCAATATTCAACAGAAGGCTTAGAAGATAATCATAGAGGTTTATGCTATCCATGAGTTTTTTGAGTAACAACACAGTGCAAAGTTTCCTTTTTGTTTAGAGTTGACAATTGAAACCATATTGATATCAGGATTCAGCATTGCTTACAATTTACAAATATCAGAATATTATCCTTCAGACATGTAGGTGAAACGAACACAAAAAAATAACATAATGATAAAGATGAACAATGTAGGGATTGCCTGGTGCGACGGTAAGGCTTGCTGCTTGCATCCTGGAGGATGCATGTTCTAGTCACGTAAACTACTTCTCCAATATATGGGGGTAAGGTTGTGTACATCCTGACCCACCCAGACCTTGCGTAAGCGGTAGTTTCTCGTGGCTACTGGGACGTCTTTTTTTAAAAATAAAGATGAACAATGTCATGTGCAAACTGCAAATGAAGATATCGACATCATAGAGCACCAAATTCCTCTTTACAGCAAACAAAACGCTACATGCACACATTTAAACCATAATGATGTCAACAGTATTACTTACAATTTACAAAGATCATAAATTTAGCCTTCAGGCTTCTCTAGGCAAAAGGCACACAAAAAATTACCATGAAGATAAAGATGAAGAATGTCATGTGCAAACTGCAAAAGGAGATATCGACGCCACCAACCTAAAACGAACATGTAGGTCAGTACCCACCAGACCTCGCCCACTTGCACTGGCACCCACAACATGCAGATGCACACCCACGACACAGGCACACCCCCAAACTTGTATAAAGCATGGACGTGCAATCATGCCCCCAGCGCATGCATGCCCCCACAAGAACACACACAAGCGCATGCCCCCACTCAGAATACAGGGGCACACACGCCCACCCACACAACATGCGCACACATCATGAGTGCCCACACACGCCCACCTTGCACATGCACCCACCAACAATTTGCATGCCCCGCACCCAGAATGTGTTGCATGTGAGTAAAATAGTAATTCTGTCAGTTCTTATCAATGTTAGCCATCTATAATTCCCCTTCACCCCATCAAATATCTAAGAGCGTTCACTGATTGGTTTTTAATGTAACTGGTTCTTCGGTAAGGGGAAAAAAGTAAAAGGAACGCTACCTTGGGAGTATCTGTTACTCTCTGCTAGAGTTTAATTGCATATCTATTGTGCAATTATCGAATTTGTCAATGTTTAATATACTTAGGGTCTGTGGATGTAAATAGTACTTCCGTATTTTTGAAGTAAAGGTAGTTTCATAAGTTATGTATACATACCTTTACTTTGATGTGTTTAGGAAGAGCAATATTTGCTTCAGATAACTTAAGTGAAGTGCTTCAAATGAAATAAAAAAAATTGGAATGTTTACTTTAGTGAAGTGCTCCACAATGCGCGCCTGCTCTACAACGTAATAAAAGTCGATTCATATCGGACTGAAATGGTAATTACTTATGTTGCTATCCAAACAACAGCAAAGTAAGACAATAAAATATGCATTCTGGAGCAAGAGCAAACATCTGCAACATCCCAATACTTAAGTATGAATTACTTGAGCGCATTTTACTTCAAGCATCCAAAAATAGCATTAGAGTATAGCACCATAGAAAGCCTTGTTAATAGTACTTGAGTACTATTTTGCTCCCATCCCTCCTCATCTTCCCCTTGAAAGCATGAATAGCCTGGCCATTCCTAATGCTTGTAGGTTTTACCAATTCTCATAAAACATTGCATGCTTAGGGATCTCAAAGCACTTTCGACCCATCAAGACAATCAGAAACCTTTATATGGTTAAGAATATGCAGTCAAGCTTTAACACTTCAATACCAACAAGTACCTGAAAATACTCGGGCATCCACAGAGGAAGAACAACGGCTTCTTCTAGGAGTCTTTTGGCTTCACTAAGTCCTGCAACATCATCCCACCTAACACCAGGGCTCGTCTCCAAAACATCCCTTTCCAACATTGCAGCAAGGTCTCCATCAGGTCCTTCATATTGTCCCTTTCTCGTCTTTCCTTCGTCTGTGTCACCACTCTACAAACAACACACAAAAGTTAAACAGCTGGAACGCAGAAGTTCAACACACATAGTCAATAGAACAAAATTTTCAAACATTTTTTTAAAAATAAACATCAGGTTCATTGTCCCCCGTGCACTTCGAGCCCGGGACCTCCCCTTATCCTACCAAAGGCATCAATCATTGGGTTACTCAACCTTTGGTTCAATCATGCTATTTTATAATGCAAAAAGGGGGGATTTTAATGCAATCATAAAATGTATGAGATCTTACATAAAGGGATTACCAGCAGTTTCATTCATGCAATCCTTGCATGACGGATCTCCTAAGTCCCAGACGCTATGCTCATACATGTGATTTGTTGTTGCATCTGAAAATTTCGGAAAATTTAGCATCGTCTTACAAATGTCTCTCTTGAAACTAGTCTGATTATAATTTACAAACCAGTCAATTAGTCTAACAGCTAGGGTTGCCAACAAGTCGGATTCATGTAAAACCCAAACCTGACCAGAAAAAATTTCAGATTCAGAATTTGTACCCAAACCTACCATCCGAACCGATTTTTTACTAGAAAATCGGGTCAGGTTAACAGGTTATATATATATAAAAAGATTGTAAACACAATATCTCGTCGACTTTCTTGCCCCAAGAGTCGACCAACACTTCTGAGGGAGAGTCATCTACTCCATCAGGTCAAGATGGTCAACATCATCATCGGTGGCAGCCATTACTAGGTGCTAGGTGAAAGAGTCCTTGTAAAGGGTTGGGTTTTCTTGCGATCTCTTTTGTAATCGTTTTCTCTCTTGAGAAGGGTAAATGATCGACTCTTGGGGTAAGGTAGTCTACGTGATATTGTATTTGCAATCTTTTCAGTATATAAAAGGTTGGAACTTGTGCAGGTGGTCATAGCCACCACAAATACGTCTTTGTTTTCTTTTTGGCCTCCTAGCACAGGTGTGCGGTTCATGCCTTCTTTCTGGGGCACGGTCTTTTTCACACGCGTGTATCCCTACAAAGTGGAATCATAGCCCTCGATTTTAGGAGGGACTAAGGCACAACCATGGCTTCAGAGAAGATCTATTCACGCATTGTAACCCCCACAAGAAAAACTAGATGATTTGGAAGCCAAGGATGGAGGATCTCTTGGATTTGCACGGTCCTTTGGAGAACAAAAGTGACATGACAAAGGATACGACTGTGTATGACTAGAAGAAGACGGATCAGAAGACCATTAGATTCATCCACCAATGGTTGGACGATTAAGTGTTTCGTCGCGTCTCCATAAAGATTTGTCAAAGAAGCTATAGGAGAAACTGCATGCATAGTACGAACGGAAGACATCAGGCAAAAAGGTATTTCTTATTCGTCAACTCAAAGTACATGGAGGGTGTCTCGGTAGCATAACATCTAAACGAGGTTCAAGAAAACATCAATCAATTGTCGGTGATGAAGATAACAATTGACGATGAGCTTCAGGCCCTGTTGTTGCAGAATTCTTTGTCGAATAGTTGGGAGACGGTGGTATAGGTAAGTAACTTCGCTCCATGGATAGTTGTCACAATTGAGTTTGACAAAAGCAGTATGTTGAACAAGAAGATTAGGTGTAAGCAACATGAATTATTGCAGTCGTAGTCTGCCCTAGTTGTTTTCGAAAGGAATGGTAGGCCTGTCACATGACAGAACGAAGAGGGAATTCTCGAGATCTTGTGAGCGTGGTCGTAAGCTATGTTGTCACAGGCGACGCCTAGGCGCGCCTAGGCGGCCTAGGCGCGCCTGTGACAGAGGACTCGCCTCGACCTGGAGAAAATTTTCCTGGGTGAGGCGATGCTCGCCTAGGCGTCCGCCTAGGGTCGTCCAGGGGAAAAAATGACCCGCCTAGGGTCGCCTAGGGCCGCACAATTATATTTACTATCTTTTCTTGATGTTGAACATTTATTATTTCATCTTTTTGGCTTCTTATATTACTTTTGTGCTTATTGGTTAATGTTTATTGCTTATTAGTTATACTACATATTTGTTGTATACATAAATGCATAATTTTTTGATTCAAGAACAGTAGATTCTGGGCGGGCGCTTAGGCGACGCCTAGGCGCGCCTAGGCGAGGCGGGTGGCCTGTCGCCTCGCCTCGCCTAGCGCCCAGTACAACATAGATCGTAAGAAAGGATGTCATTACTGTGAAGGGAAGGAAAACTATGAAAGGGACTGCAAAAAGCTTACGAAGGTCAAGGTGGAAAGATCTAGAGGATCTGACGGAGATCTCATTATCACAGTACCTCGACGTTGAATCTTGTAGTGCATTGTCATGACTAGGATTAGGCCTTGGACACGGGGTGTATTATCATCCCATTCCAAAGAGGGAGATCTTCACAACGTGGGTGATCTTCACAACGTATCGAAGCATCAGGTTTGGACAAGTAAAGATGGACGACAAGAGGACAACGACGATTGTGGACATCGAAGAAGTGCACTTGATGATGAAGCTTGGCAATAAACTTGTCCTCAAGGGGAGTCGATATGTACCAAGTTTGAGCCTCAACTTGGAGTCGGTCGGGATGCTAGACGATGATCGTTGCCACAACATATTTGGGAACAAGGATTTGATACTTACAAAGGATTTTCAGTTGTTAGATCAACGGGTTATGTGTTGTAACATGTACAAACTCGAGCTATTGAGTTTTATGGAGGAGTTGCAGGCATCGAATTTAGTGATTGACGGGTGCTTGTCGGAAGGTCTTCAAGAAAACTTGAGGAAGGAGGATTTGATTCGTCGAGAGGTACCTCCCGACGTATTAAGATGCGCGAATCTGAAGGATTAGATTGTCGGTTCTTTGACAGTTGGTCGATCTCCGTGTAGGAGTTAGTCTATGATTCTGGGTTCGACTTTGGGAGGGGTACAAGAGCTTATTAGAGCGATGTCGGTTTCAGCAGTTCAAAGTCGAAAAGATCATATAGTGCATCCGGCTTAAGAGACAAGTGCATAAATCTCTATTGCGCATAGTTTCGAAAACTTGAATCACACATGGATTTACGTTGCTCGAGGATGCAGATGCGGATGCGGATGTACGGGGGAACATTCATGTCAAACATGATAATAGGCAGGTTTAGGAGCTTGAAACCTGGCCGGGTCAGCCAAAGGGAAAAAAGTTATTCAAGATACGAGCACATTCCGGAGAAAGACAGAAATCATGAGCGTGCAACCAAGACTCACAATGAGGCTCGTGATCATGAACTTTGTTCTTGGATGGGTCATTATTCAGGGGAGATCTCATTAATTCGGGAGATGTTACGCATGTTAGTTAGCATTGACTTAGAAGCCGAGCAGCTGGAGACAACATGTGATATGGAGCAGGTCAGAGGATGTGGGGTTGATAACAACAACGAGCATGAACTTTGTCGCAAGTCGATACACATGAAATCAACTTGAGGAGTAGGGATTCAGAGCATGATTATCCAGTTCAGATCCGACTCATATTACGAGCAGATATGGGTCTATTTTAGGATCCAGTTGGATCCAGATTTAATTTATCCGGATCCGAATTTAATTTAGCCGGATACATATATGAATTCTACTCTATTATCAGAATCTGAATATCTAGATACCTTATAAATATATAAATGATATTATATATATATATATATATGCTCTAACATTATAGAGCGTTTTATTTGTGACTAAACATGTTATATTTAATATTTAATGTACATATCATTACTCAAGCATAAGTTAATTAATACTTAACTAAACTTATATAAAATAATTGATTCCTTATTGATAAAGTGTAGCAATTACCATTTGTCGAAGTTGTATATCTATAAATTTACAACATTCATCCATATTAATATTATTTCATCCAAAAATATTCATTGTGGTTGCATTGTGTCTAAAGACAAATAAATAAACAAAACTTTCTATTGTAAGTGAATATTATTCCATTTAAAATTAACAAGAAACAATATATAATAAAAAATTATGTCTAAATGTATCAAATATTTTTTTTAGCTTTTTAAAAGGCATTTTATCATTTTTGGATTTCAGAAACGAAAAACCCAATACTCCGATCTGAAATAGCCGAAACCTCCCGACATTGATACTCATGAAAGGATTTGAAACTGATTTTAATGCTGATATTTCAAGCCTTGCTTGAAATACATGCCGAGTCCAAAAAAGTGAACAGTAGCTGTCTCTTCCATACACAAGAAGAGCATAGCCATTACTGTAAATTACTCATCCAACTCTGGTATGATAGCAGGCTAGAATTATCAGTTCAAACTAGATAACATATTATTTATTTAGAATATCAGATATTCTAAAATGGGTATAACCATCAAAGTCACAATGCTGTTCTAATAGCTGAATGAAATAAAAGTGGTAATAATAGTTTTTAACACCAATTACCTGCGACTGCGAGTCTGCCTTGTTAGAATTTGATTTTCCTTTCTTCCCTCCCAACCCAGAGCTAGTTGAGGACCGGACACTCGAGCTAACTTTACTTGTGCTGGATTTTGCTCCACGGGGAGTTGTTCCAGCCCTAGCTGAACTGCGAGCCCAAGTTGTATCTTGGTTAGACTTTCTCATGCCAGCTTGACCACCTCTTGTGGATCTTCTACTTTCGGTATCTCGACTTGGTGGTCTCCAAACATCAGGATCCTCCACGGGTGGAGCCCCTGATGGTGTTGGATATTCATCCAAAGGTTGGAAAACAAAGGATTTTGTTCGGATTGGGGGTGAAGATGAGCGCACACTCCCAGGAATTTCCTTGAAGGACCTTATCTCAGCATCCAACTGTTTCACAATGTCTACTTCCTCAGAAATGGCCTTCTTGCAGTTCAACCATTTTGAACGAATTATAGTGTCGTCTAGAGTGCTTAAGTGTCTGAAAACAGAGATCATATAAAAGTGTAAATAAAAAGAAATCGATGTTAAATAAACTCAAAACAGACTTCTACCAGAAGAACTAAAGCATCCTCTTTGAGTTACAAGTAAACGATCGTCCTAACACGTTACAAACATCTTCAGCTTACACCTCTTACTTTTAAGGAACTATTGTATTCCCCTCTTTCCAAACAAATGACCTGTTCCTGATCGAGTGAAGAAAAGGATTTGGATTCCACGTCAAGTAACAATCGGGATGCACTAGCTTGCTGACATAAAAACGATTCCAAATCAGAAAAGGCCACTCCTTTTAGGAAAATGGCTCTCCCTACCACTCTCTGGTGAAGGAAATTTCCTTCTTTGCCCTAATTGGAGTGTAACACAGGAGTATTTCTGTGGGGGGGCGGTGGACTCTGCACTCGTGGGCTTGCCCGCGCTCCGCCCCTTTCGCATCGGATCTCAGGCTCTCAGTTGCACTCTCCGATGCAGTCTGAATCGAACTAGAAAAATCAAAATTAGAGCCTGTGTGTACATTTAATCAAGACCGCTAATCCAAAATTTACCATTTTGGTCCAATTCACATCTCCCTTTAGAATTTTTCGATCTTGCGAACGATTCTCGTACAAAGATGCCTTCTTTCCCCATGATCTTGCTTCAATCGATCACAAATTCACAATGTCATCATAGTCATTCAACATTTTGTTGGACCTTTTCCTTAACATGTAGAGAGAGCTTGCTCTCAATATATACTTGGTATGTGTTGTTGAGATATGCACATGGGGTGGTGACCCTAAGGAGGGAACCATGTGGGTGATTTTACTAGGAGGTAAGGATAAAACTCCATGTTAAAGCATTAATACTTTCTGCTCTTGGAATTTATTCCATTGGAGCTAAGTCCCTATGGGGCTTACCAACTCGGACTCGGACTCAGGTTCATGATGCGTAATGTGACGTTTTGTTGGCGCACTTTGCACTTAGCACGCCAGCATCGTCGTTAGGCGTATAGTGCACTTAAGTTGCACTCGTTGCGCGAACCTATTGTTATGTCCGATAGCGCGCCAGTTGGCGCGGCCTGATCGCGTGGCTAGATGGCCCGCTAGTTGGCGCTGCCAGATGGCACGGCAGTTGGCGCTGCAGTTGACGCGGCGGTTTGCGCATGGTGCGTGTTGCAAATTGGCGCACGCTGTGCGCCAGTTGGCTCAAATCATGTTTGTGCACGATTTGAGTGGTTACGAAACGTTCGAAGCAGTTTTTTTACGTCCCGAACGTTTTTCATACTGGACGGTTACTGTGCGCGTCTATTTAAGTCGCTCTCTTCTCTCTCATTCAGTTCAGTTGACATAATATAAATTTCTTACGAATTTTCAGAGAGTAGAGAAGAGAGTATTGTGCGCCATTCCAGTCCGTTCGAGGAGTCAGAAGAGCAGAGTGTTCCAAAGTTCTCCGTCGAACTTGCTGGTTCCCCAAAACTGTTCGTGTGGGGCGAATCAAGCTTTGAGTACCGGTGATAATTCACCACAGCAGACTTTTTACTTCTCTGATCTAATCAGAACCTTCTGTTCATCTTTACTCCACCTGCAACTCGTTCAGAACGAGAACAGTTCTGATCTAATCAGAAACTGTTAGTAAAATTTTCCTGCTACTGCTACGAATTCTTCTGTGCCGTCTTCGAAGTAACACATTAGTATTTGTTTCTTAGAATCCTATGGGATCTCTGTTGTGCACCTTCTTCGAAGTGTTGCATAATTTCAGTTTTACATCGAAAAATTGTCCCGGGACTAACAATCTCAAAGCTTGATCTCACAAGATGGAAAAACTTTCGTACTTCACTCATCAATCCTAACTTCAACAAGTTAGAGAAATTTGATGGAAAGCACTATCAAGTCTGGAAGAGGAAAGTTAGCCTCAATCTTCAACTTGCTGAAGTTGACCACGTGCTAACCGAGGAAGAACCGACTGTTCCAGAAACTGGATCTGCAGCCGCAAACTGCTGCTACTAAAAGTCAGGCCAAATGGAGAAGGAAGAATAGCCTTTGTAGGCTTCTAATTCTAAATGCTATGGAGGACTCCCTGGCAGAATCATATTCTAAGAAAACTATTGCAAGAGAGATATGGGAGTCTCTGAAAAAACTATACAAAGATGACAAAAACAAGAGCAAGATATTTATCGTTGAAAAATATCACAAGTGTCTCTTTGAAGACGAGAAGACTATGTTGCCACAGGTGAAGGAGTTCCTGAAGCTGTGACAGAAGTTGGAAGATGAAGGGATGCCTCTTACCGACAAGTTTATTGTTGGAGGGATCGTCTCTAAGCTCCCCACTGGGTGGAGCAAATTCTATGCAAACATGCATAGGAAGAAACTGGAGATCAGTTTCGAAGATATCCTGCAAGAAATCTATGTTGAGGACCAGATGAGGGCTCAACTGAAGGTGGACGCTCTGTCCAAACATATGGCTAACGCCAATTTAGTTCACACCAAGGAATCCAAGGGAAAGAGGCGGCTTCCTACAGCAAGAAGAAGGACTCCAATAATCTGAAAGTGAAGGGAACTTCCTTCAAGCAACCGAAGCCAAAGTCCCACTTGGCTTGCTTCAAATGTGGCAAGAAGGGTCACTTCAAGAGTGAATGCAAATATAAGTCCAAACAATCAAATCAAGGTGAGCATAGTAAGATTTCTATGATCACTGATGTTATTGCAATGATTGCTCAGGTCACCGCGGTAGGAGCTGACTCTGACTGGTAGGTAGATACTGGTGCCACCTGCCATGTCTGCTCAAGCAAGGAATGGTTCACCACATACACACCAACTTCGGAAGTTGTTATGGTGGCAAACCAGGCACAAGCTCAAGTGCAAAGGATCGGGACAGTGGTGTTGAAGCTGACTTCAGAAAAATCTCTGACGCTTCAAGGGGTGAAGCATGTACCTGCTATCGCAAAGAACCTGATCTCTGGAGGCCTACTCTGTAACGCAGGCCTAAGGATGGACATCAATGCTGGCCAAATGGTGATAAAGGGAGCATACTTCGGAAAAGCGTTTTATACCGAAGGAATGTTTAAAATTCAGCTTGTAAATCAGTCCAATGTTATTAATGCAATCGCTCATTCTGTTTATACTCTATGTTGTTACGGACGACGCCTAGGCGGCCTAGGCGCGTCCGATTTGAACAAGTCGCCTCGACCTGCATATTTTACTGCAGTGTAAGGCGAGGGCCGCCTAGGCGCGCCTAGGCGGACGCCTAGGTTCGCCCCGAGGAGACAACTGCGGGCGCCTAGGCGGTGGATCTCAGGATAGGCTATGGGCTTTTTACTAATTTTTTTTGGGGCTTTAGGGTTATTATTGTTGCTAAAACAGGTGCTATTGTAAAAATTGCTGCTGTTTGCTGCCTTCTGCTACTGCTATTGTTGTCTTTTGCTACTGCTATTGTTGTCTTCTCCCTCTTATTGCAATATGCTACTGCTGCTGCAACCTTCTGCTACTACTGTTGCTGCCTTATGCTACTGTTGCTGCTGACTTTTGCTACTGCTGCTGCCTACAATGTTTACACAGGTTTAGAGACCCAGAAATCTGGACGGGCGCCTAGGCGAGGCGGGCATGGTCTCGCCTCGCCTCGCCTAGCGCCCAATACAACATAGCTTATACTCTTGAGTTGTGGCATAATAGAGTAGGACATGTTCATTATAAAAAATAAACAAAATATCTAGTCTAGGACTTATCTCCAAATGTAGGGGTAATGTTGAGAAGTGTGAAGTATGTGCTCAGACGAAGATCACTAGGAAATTCTTTCCTCGGGTTAATCGAAGGACAGATCTTCTGGAGTTGGTACACTCCGATATCTGTGACTTCAAACAATTCTCTATAAAGGCCGAGATGAAGCATTTCATAACCTTCATCGATGACTTCTCAAAGTACGCATTCATCTACTTGCTCAAGGCTAAAGACGAAGCGTTCGAGAAGTTCAGAGTTCAGAGCCGAGGCTGAACGACAAACTGGACAAAAACTCAAAAGAATAAGTGATCGAGAACGAGAGTACCGGTCTCATGAATTCGCATCGGTCTGCAAAGAACATAGAATTATCAACGAGACTACTGCTCCGTATTCTCCTCAATCTAAAGGGATAGCAGAAAGGAAGAACAGAACGTTGACAGAAATGATAAACTCTATGTTGTTGATTGCGAGTCTTCCAAAATGCTACTGGGAAGAAGCTGCATTGACGACCACTTTTATTCTGAATAGAGTGCCGCATGCAACTTCGGACGTTACTCCTCGTGAACTCTGGTTCAAAGTCAGACCTAATTTGAATGTCATTCAAGTGTGGGGGTGTCCGACATATGTGAAGCTCCCAGATCTGAAGATTCAGAAGTTCGGGACAATGACTACGAAGACGATCTTCTTGGGTTATGCCGAGAAAAGTGATGCTCGAAGATTTCTTTTGATATTGAATCAAATCATATCATTGAATCTCGCGACGCAGAATATTTTGAAGATAAGTTTGCATGACACAAGAACATTGTTCTTGCGGATATTCCGGATAACAATGAGGGTGTGCAGGAAACTTAAGTTTCCAATGAGAACGTAGTCCAAGAAGAAGTTGTTGTTGAAACAACTGTTGAACCAGAGCTCGCTGAGTCGTCAACTAAGCGAGTGAGGAGGCCGAAGGACTTCGGAAATAATTTTGTCACCTATCAAGTGAAAGCAGATCCGTTTACCTATAATGAGGCGATGAAGACCAGAGACGTCGTTTTCTGGAAGGAGGCGATAGACAATGAAATTGAATCAATCACCTCTAATAACACTTGGATGTTGGTTGATCTTCTTGAAGGAGCAAAATCCATCGGATGCAAATGGATATTCAAGAAGAAGATGAAAGTAGATGGAACTATTGACAAGTTTAAGGCAAGGCTAGTAGCCAACGGATTTTCTCAGAATCAGGAGATCGACTACTTTGACACGTACGCTCCAGTAGCCCGGATGACCACCATCAGAATGTTAATTGCTCTCGCAGCAATGCATAAGTTGGTGATAAATCAGATGGATGTAAAAACAGCTTTCCAGAATGGCGAGCTGACCGAAGAGATTTACATGCAACAGCCAGAGGGATTTGTCGTCAAGGGTCTTGAAGACAAAGTCTTCAAGTTGGTAAAATCCTTGTACGGTCTTAAACAGACTCCCAAGATGTGGCATGAGAAGTTTGACAAGGTTATTAGGTCAAATGGCTACAGGGTCAGCGAGACGGACAAATGTGTTTACACAAAGTTCGCTGATGGAAGAGGTGCAATCGTTTGTCTGTACGTGGACTACATGCTGATCCTAGGTACGGATATGGGCTGTCATGGAGACAAAGAAGTTCATCTCGACTAAGTTCAGTATGAAGGACTTTGGGGAAGCTAATGTGATCTTGGGGATCAAGATCATCCGGACGAAAACTGGCATGGCGTTGTCACAGTCTCACTATATTGAGAAGATGATCACACGCTACGGGTATCAGGATCTTCCAGTGATCGATACGTCTTACAGGTGTGATCTGAAGCTGAAGCCTAATTCGCGGGAAAGCATCAGATAGCTGGAGTATGCAAAAGTCATCGGGAGTTTGATGTATGCTACTACTACCACAAGGCCTGACATAGTTTTCGTCGTGGGAATGTTGAGTCGTTTCATGAGCAACCCAGGCATTGAGCACTGGAAAGTTGTGATACTGGTAATGAGATATCTCAAGAAGACTCAGACATATGCACTGCACTACAGCGAAGATCCGTCGGTAGTAGAAGGCTTCAGTGATGTCAGCTGGTGCTCAGAGTTGGAGAGCGAGAGGTCCACAGGTGGATTCATTTTCACAATGGATGGAGCTGCTATATCGTGGAAGTCGAAGAAGCAGACTATGCTCTCTCGTTCCTCTATGAAATCTGAGTTCTTTGCACTTGATACCGCAGCGGAGGAAGCAGAATGGCTTCGGGAGCTCATGTATGATCTTTCAGTGGTTATGGCACAAATACCAACGATTCTGATATACTACGACAACCAGGCGACTGCGACGGTGGAATCAAATGATCTCTTCAACGGGAAGAAGAGAACTGTGCGGTTAAAGCACAGGACAGTGCACGATCTCATCAAGAGGTGTCATTACAGTGATTGATGTTCGGAGTTGGGAGAACCTGACGGATCTGTTCACAAAGTGCCTCAAGCGCCAGCTGGTCTATGACACAGCTTGTAAAATGGTCTTAAAGGCATTCTGATATTATGGTATTGCAATCCTACCATAAAGTTTTATGCTATTAGTTCAAAGAGAAATCTGCTAGGTATCTAGCTTTTGGTTCAAAGGAAGACCATAACTGGAAAAATATCAGGAACAGTGGATACATGTCCTCTGTGGCATGGAAAGGTTACGGACCTACAACCACTGTTGTCTACTATATATTTTCTGCGGAAAACAAATTCTGCGATGAGGATGGCTTAAATGTCTTAATGAGTTCTCAGGCAGAGTGAATGACTGGTGTGCTTTACAGGAAGCACGGTAACACAGTACTACAAGAAGTATAACTCCATGCTATAGTGGGGTACTCCACCATGAGGTTCCCATGTAGGGATAATGCCTCAGCTTTGCAAGCCAAGTCACAGCGGCGTAGCACCGCAAATAGGCAGGTAGCCTAATGTTGTATGATAAAATTAAAGAGTTATAGACAGCACTACAAAGGGGAGGATGTCCTCATGTTACAGTGGAACAACACCACAATGAGGTACTCAGATAGGGATAAAGCCTCGGCCTTGCAAACCATGTCATTGCGGCGTAACACCGCAAGGAAGCCTAAGGCTTCATGTTGGATAGTTTGGCACCACAAAAGAGGCTTGTGACCTCCTGCTACAGTAGTACGACACTACGATGAGGTTTCCGGATAGGTGTAATACCTCGGCTTTAGGCCATGTCATAGCGGCGTAGCAACGCAAGGGAAGCGCAAGGCTTCATGCCATGTCTCTTTAATAAAGAACTCACCTATAGTGCATGGACAGAGATATCAGGCCGTCTCTTGAGGGTAAACTTGTAGACGTCCAAAATTATATACTGAAACCAGGCTGGCATAGGACCTTTAATGTGCAGCCAAAAATACATATAACTACATTATATGAGTGAAAAAAATTGCAGCTATGGTACAGAATTCAAGGCTTATTCCATTCTTTTATTATAGTCTGTTGTTTGACCCATGCAGGAAGATTTAAGTCGTCAGCGACACCTATCCTAGTGTATGATGGACAGTTACTACGGGGAACACTCAAATCCATATATCGAGATATGTAGAAAATTGTTGGGGCTTTTCTTTAACATGTAGAGAGAGCTTGCTCTCAATACATGCCTAGCATTATTTAGTCCCACATTGGAAAAGCATCATGAAATCTATCTCAATATATACTTGGTATGTGTGTTGAGATATGCATATGTGGTAGTGACTCTAAGGAGGGAACCATATGGATGATTTTACTAGGAGGTAAGGAGAAGACTCCATGTTAAAGCATTAATGTTTTTTGCTCTTGAAATTTATTCCATTGGAGCTAAGCCCCATAGGGGATTAGCGACTCGGACTCGGACTTATGGGCTCATGAGACGTAATGTGACGTTTTGTTGGCGCACTTTGCACTTAGTACGTCAGCATCGTCGCTAGGCGCATAGTGCGCTTAAGTTGCGCTCGTTGCACGAGCCTATTGTGCAGTCGTTCGTGCGCCAGTTCGCGCTGCCCGATCGCACGACCAGATGGCGCACCAGTTGGCATAGCCTGATGGTGCTGCCAGATGGCGCGACAATTAGCACTGCAGTTGGCGCGGTAGTTTGCGCATGGTGTGCTCGATGCGCGTTGTGTGCAAGTGCACGCGGGCGCAATTGGCGCAGGTCGCGCAGATGGCGCGTGCTGTGTGCCATAAGTCGCGCAAATTAGCGCGCGCTGTGTGCCAGTTGGCTCAAATTGTGTCTGTGCACGATTTGAGTGGTTACGAAACGTTCGGAGCAATTTTTTCCACGTCCCGAACGTTTTGCATACTGGACGGTTACTACGCTTGTCTATTTAAGTCGCTCTCTTCTCTCTCATTCAGTTCAGATGACATAATACAAATTTCTTATGAATTTTCAGAGAGTAGAGAAGAGAGTACTGTGCGCCATTCCAGTCCGTTCGAGGAGTCAGAAGAGCAGAGTGTTCCAAAGTTCTCCGTCGAACTTGCTGGTTCCCCAAAACTGTTCGTGTGGGGCGAATCAAGCTTTGAGTACCGGTGATAATTCACCACAGCAGACTTTTTACTTCTCTGATCTAATCAGAACCTTCTGTTCATCTTTACTCCACCTGCAACTCGTTCAGAACGAGAACAGTTCTGATCTAATCAGAAACTGTTAGTAGAATTTCGCTGCTACTGCTACGAATTCTTCTTTGCCTTCTTCGAAGTGACACATTAGTATTCGTTTCTTAGAATCCTCCTGGATCTCTGTTGTGCACCTTCTTCGAAGTGTTGCATAATTTCGGTTTTCCATCGAAAAATTACGCCCCGGGAATAACACATTTTGTTTCCTTCAAAGACACCATTCTCTTAAGAAAGATTCTTCCTTTCCTAACCCCCAAATTTTCTCACTTCAATCAATCACTACCACCTCAATCTTCCAAATACCATGATTATGATCAACTTTCCAATGCACTACGAATACCAAATTTCTCCCAGAAAGTTCTTTAAACGATCGGATCTAAACGTAACTCACTTGTTGATCTGGGCGATGGCGCCGTCAAAGAAGATGATGGAGGTGTCATAGATCCCCTCGAGCGCGTACTCCCTCGCCAGCTTCAGGTGTTCCTGGACTCCCGTCAGGCCTCCCGACATCCCCGATAAATTTCTAGGGTTTTCTGAGAAATTTCTAGGGTTTCCAATTGAAGAAGAAGAAGGAATATTTCTTGGTGAGGCCGACAGTGAGCAGCCTATGCTATAGACGGAGCCATTTGATCGCCTGGTACAACGGAGGCCACCTATTTGCCTCTTTGTCCCTACAGCTTTTATAAGGGCTTGTTTGGTAATAATGATTTGGATTTGGATTTGAAAATCTATATTGAAATTCAAATCCAAATTATGAATTTCTAAATCCAACTTCAACAAAACATAGAACTTTGTAAACTATAATTATAATTAATAATTATAATTAGTAATTTTGATAATAATATATTAATTAATAAAACAATATTTATTTATTTATTTATTATAATTAAAATTAAAATTAAAATTAAAATTGTAGTTATGATTAATAATTAAATTATTAGTATATTATGATAATAGTTACGATTAATAAATTATAAATTATATTGATTATTATAATGCCGATTAATAAATTATTAAATAAAATTTTAATAATATATTAATTATTAAATTATAAAATAATAAATTATTAATTTCATGATAATTATGATTAATATATTATTAATTAAGATTGTAATAAAATAGTAATTAATATTTATAATTAAGCTTATAATTAAGAGTAACAAATCATTAATTAAGATTATAATTAAATATTTATTTATTAATTATTAATTAAAATTGTAGTTATGATTAATAAATTATTATAATTATGATTAATAAAGGTTATAATTAAATATTTAATTGATGGACCGTAAAATTATTAATTAAGAATATAATTTGACTAATAAATTATTAATTAAAATTATTATAATATATTAATTATTAAATTACTAAATTATAAATTTTTTGTGATTAAAATATTATTAATTAAGATTACAATAAAATAGTAATTAACAAATTATTGATTAAGATTATAATAAGACTAATAAATTATTAATTAGGATTATAATTGGATATAAGTTAATAAATTATTTCTTAAGATTATAGTTATGATTAATAAATTATTAATTATAATTATAATTATAATTATGATTTAAAAGTTATAAATTATTAATTGAGATTATTATAAAATATTAATTAATAAAACTATTAATTAATAAATATTAATTTAAATTATAATTATGATAACTAACTATTAGTTATTTTTTATAAAAATAATAACTAACTATTAGTTATAAAAAAAATTAATTTTTAAAATAATAATATAATGACTAATTTTTGTTTAACTAATAGTTAATTCTTAATTAACTATAAATTAAACATTTTTTAAAATAATAATTATAAAAAATAATATATAAGAAATAACTAAATAATTATTAATTAGTATTAACAAAATATTCAATAGAAAAATGAAATTATTAAAAAAATAATTAACTTTTTCCTTCCAAATCCAAAATTTGGATTTGGTCATACATTCCATATCCAAATACATCTCCAATCAAACATAGGATTACATGAATTTGACTCAAAATCCATAAAATCCTAATTAAAATCCACCTCCAAATACGGTTTACCAAACGGGCCCTAAAAAGAAAAGAACAGCCACCAACCAAATTCAAATAGGGCTTTTCTTTGGCCAATTATAAAGGCACTCCATTTTTACTCGGGACTAATCCAATTTTTTATAAGTTTATCACTAGAAAAAGAAAAATTATTCAGGACTGGTCCAAATGTTGGTATATAAATCAATTTTATTTATTTTTGTCTTTCTTTCTTCTTCCATTCTCCCTCCCAAAACCCTAACATTTTCTCTTCTAGTAATTAAAATTTGATTTACTATTCTTTCTAGACAGATTGTTGAAGTTTTGAACTCATTTTAGGGTTACGAATTTCAAAAATTCGTCCACAGTTGCGACGGGAACGATGATGGACTACCCAAATTTCTGGCAGTCCTGATAGTGGATAGGACTGCCAGAAATTTGGGCAGTCCTAAAATGCACTTGCTGGACAACAAGTCCATTTTAGGACTGCCCAAATTTCTGGCAGTCCTGCTAGCGGATAGGACTGCGAGAAATTTTGACAGTCCCGACAGTCCAAAAAATTTGACAGTCCTAGAAGAAAACTTTTTAATCATAATGGAAACATAAGTCACCTAAGTATATTATATTTTTTATATAATGTCATAGCTGCTTTTCAATAATTAATGTATTATTATTTTAGTCTATTTTCATCTAATTAAATGTTATACTCTAAAAAAAATCCCTTCTAAACAATAATTGATGTAATAATAATAATAATAATGTTTTCATTTTTATTTTTTATTTTAGATTTTCATTTTAAACCTTAAGGAAATTTTGCAATTCCACATTTTGTTGAACAACTCAAATGGGTTATGTGTCAAGTTGTAGGGGGTATGTGACAAGTTGGGAAGGATGAGGTGTCAACCTCATATAAATTCCTTCATGAAGAGAAGCCTTTTCATTTACCACCTCACCCCCTCTCTTCTCTTTCCTCCCTTATTTCTTCTTCCTCCTCTCCATTTCCTCGTTCCCTTCACCACCACCGCACATCTCCTCTCTTCCTCCCTCTCCATTTAGCAGCTACTGCTGTTACTGCTGTTACAGCTGCTGTCGCTGCTGCTACTGTTGCTGCGCTGCTGCTGTCGCTGGAGCGGCCACCGCCCGCCGCCGACGCCGCCTACACCAAGCCACCGGCCGCCGCCGCCGTCGACCACACCACCACCACCTTCTCCTCCTCCTCTTACACTTCCCTAAAACCTAGGTAAAGTCTTATTTCTTTTCCAATTTCAAACATAGGCCAAAATTGGGTTTGATTATATATATATATATATATATATATATATATATATATATATATATATATATATATATATATATATATATATATATATATATATATATATATATATAAAATCTTTGAATGGGTTATGTTAGGAAAAGTTGGAAGAATATCTAGGTCCAACACAAGGAAACAAAGGCAAGTCCTCATTTCTCTTTCAATTTTCCCCTTTTCTCTAGCAAATTTGTATGCAACTATTTAAGATAGAAAGTTAGTAACTTTTTTATTTTAATTTCAGTAGATCACTTTCTGATTTCCGTATCCATATAGTTATACGACATGGTCTCAAGTATATAAATATTGAATTAACTTGTCACATACACAAAAACATATTGGGACAATACATATGTAGTGTACGTATGCATTTTGAAAGGTTATAATTATGATCCATATCTGAAAATGCACAAATATATATATATATATATATATATATATATATATATAGATATATATATATATATATATATATATATATATATATATAATATATATATATATATTATATATATATATATATAATATAATATAATATAATATATAAATATATAATATATAATATATAATATATAAAAATATATATATATAATATATATATATATATATATATATATATATATATATATATATATATATATATATATATATATATATATATATATATATTGTTGTCAATATATATGTTGTCATATATACAATATATATATTGTTGTCATATATATATATATATTATATATATATATATATATATATATATATATATATATATATATATATATTTTGTTGTATATATATATATATTTTGTTGTATATATATATATATATATATATATATATATATATATATATATATATATATATATATATATAAAAGAGATGAATTTTAACTTTCTGGAAAATACATTTCTTTCATAAGAAATAAGAGATGAATTTTAACCCAAGCAAAGTTTCATTCCAGAGTCCAAACGTTTCTGGACTCAATTTCCTGAAGCAACCGATCCAAAGTTTGGACTCTGGAATGAAACTTTTCTTGTGTTGCAGTTAACAAATCACTAGTATTTATTTATAAATAATAAAAAGTCAGTTAAATATCCCTAATTTTCACCAACCGAAGGTTGCTCGTTCCGCAAAGGAGAAGGAAGAGGAGGAGGAGCTCACGGTCGGGTTCTTGTCTCGATTGGAGGAGGAGAAGAGGAGGCTGAGGAAGGTGCGTTGAAGGGAGAGGGAGAGGAGATCCCAGTTGCTGAGCCGAAGGACTGGGAGCAGAGGGTCTCGAGGCCGGTGGCGATCCCGAAGAGGACGGAGTAGCCGGTGATGTTGGTGAACCAGGGCGCCGCCGGCGAGCTCCAGGGGGTGGGTAGGAGGAGCGGCGAACACAGGAGGAGCGGAGGAGTAGGTGAAGGAATTTTTTTTCTTCTTTTCGTTTCTCTCTCTCTCTCTCTCTCTCATCCTCTCTCTCTCTCTCTCCTGTTTAGTTTATACGCTGATTTTTCTTTTTCTCTCTCTCTCTCTCATGTTTAGTTTATACGCTAATTTTTTTTTGGTTAGTATTATTTTTGGTTAGTCCCTTATTCTAATTTTAGGAGAGAGATTTAATTTAATCTTAACCGTTTATTAAATCTAATCCAACGACTAAGATGCGGATGATAAGGGGGTGGACAAAATAGGGGGTGAAGCCGATCCCACCTCATATATATATATATATATATATATATATATATATATATATATATATATATATATATATATATATATATATATATATATATATATATATATATATATATATATACAAGTAACAATTATTTATTGGTTTTACAAATGAATCATTATTATTTCTTATTATGAAATAAGTAGTTGAACCATAGAATGAATATATTTAAAATTATAGATGCAAGCATATATATGTCAATTGTTTTGGGCATTAATGTTTTGTTCTATAGGTATGGATGTTAGTAGTAAACTAGAACATTTAATTCTTTATTAATACATTGTATACATACAGTAACTTGTAGTCTTTATGTTAAGCTATGCACAACAACAAACAATGTATGCTTTAATGCAATCGATAAAGCCACCCTTCTTATTAGTAATGCACTTCTAGCCATAATGATAGAATTTTCTTTTCGCCTATTTTCAATTTATTCGACCATTTTTCGCTCGCTCGTCAGATTGACACAGAACTTGTGCCATCAGACTCTTCACGTGATATTGGTCCTGTGACTCAAGTTTGGTGCAAATCTGAGACCGTTAACCGGAACACCATTTTGCGGGCCCCATGGTCCAAACTCAACGGACAATCTTGTCACCGGTGTGTCAGAATCCAATTCTGAAAGTACCGTTGGATTCATGGCGTGAAACTGGATTCACGAACACTAAGTTTGTAAACTTTTGAGATATTGGATAACGAATGTGGTTCGGTGCGACGCGATCCATCCTAGGATCCCGCAATAGCTTAAAAATTACCAATTTGCCTGTGACCAGACTTGGACATGTTGATATCTATTTGTAGCTATTTAAATTTCTCATTTCAGAATCATTTGTGATATTTTACAGCAGATGCTTACGTATTTCCTAGGACTGTACCCGATCATTGCCAAACCACTGCTTAGGACCCAGACAAGTGTACCTTGCCATTGATACATAATTGATGTACTTTACTCTAGTTGCAATTCACTGCTTAGGACCCAGACAAGTGTACCTTGCCATTGATACATAATTGATGTACTTTACTCTAGTTGCAATTCTTGTTTCTTAGTTAGTTTGATAAATAATTACTACTTACATATAATCTTGTCAATATTACATGTCCGATCAAACTCGGGTATCGATATCCGTACGCGGGTATTGGGTAATAACATTAGGTGTTCCGCACATGTATGAACATGTCCTTTGACATGAAAGGCCTCAGGACACTGACACCTCATTTTACGGAGTTGCTTACATGATAATTCATGGTTTGACTCTATTATAGGTTACAGGAATATTTGCTTGATATGGTTAGTGTTACTTGACATGACATGATAGACTAGTACATGGGGTGGGAGAACAATGACTGATTCATTGGGATACCTGATTGATACACGTTTAGTCATTGTCTTTATAGCCGGGACATGATTGTTACCCATACTCGTATACTACGGTCTCTGTAGCAGAGCTTCAGTGTTTACTCGTATGCCTGAGGTCCTCCGACACGGTGCCCATGGTGTAGTAGTCCGATGTACAGAGCTTGTTCTCACTTGCATTACACTTAGACTGGTTTACATAGATACCCTTGAGTAGTTATCTTGAGTACTTTTATTTACTATTACTTGGCATGCTTTACTTTTGTACCTTGTTGTATCCCCTAAGGACCTGCTCATCTCCACCAGGTGTATCTGAGGAGGCATATACTGAGGTGTACGGATCAGGTGCTATTGCAGGAGACGTTGTAACACCCAGTTTTTCAGATGAGGGTAATTTTAAAATTTTGTAATTATAATTATTATTTATTGATATTTATTTCATATTATGATTTTTGGTGATTTTTAATCATTTTTAAACTATTTAAAATCATGACTTGTGATTAGGGTGTTTTATCTACCACATTTCTAGTTTGAGGGTATTTTGTCATTTTTGAATTATTTGAATTAATATATATTATTTGGAATTATTATGAATTATTGAGATTTATTAGAATTTATATGATTTTTGGTATAATTTAATTAAGGGTTAATCTAGACTTTGACTAGTGTTGACTTTGGAGCTTAACCTAAGAAGCTACTCACATACAGCCACATCACTGATCTTCCCAAACTTGAGACACACATTGCACTGTCAATGTCTGGTACACTGTTTTGAGAATACACAAGTACACACTTGTGAAACCTGAGATTTATACATATTGTACATTGGAATATGGATACAGTCCTATCCTGAATCTGAAACTGAGATCATGTACCCAATGGACTGATGTACACACTATAAAACAGGGACACCCTTACACACACACACAGACTAAATCTGGGACACCATGTAGGTACCCACATGCCTATACTCTAAACACACACCTTGGTGGGTACACAAGCCTAAATCACTAATCTCACATTGACACAACTCTAAACCTTCTACCACTGTTGCCTGTATTTCACTCACACCCTCATGCTCACTCACTGATTCCAATGCTAAAATTCCTATGTTGATTTCCAATATTAGTTTTCCTATGTCAAATTTGTATATTAGGAACTTCCTTTTAAAATTGTTATCTAATTGTTGTTTAGTTAATTGTGGTTGAAGGATGGGATGTCATGAGTGGTTTCGAATGGTCTTGAACTGTCACAGGGTCCTTAAGACCTGAGAACAGGTTTAAATTGGTTAGTGTGAACTGCTAGTTAGGTTTCAATTTGGTTTATTGAACTGTCAATTCGATTCACATTTAAACTGACATTTGTATAACTGAATGAGGTTAGTTTACATGCTAATTCCTGAACTTTGGTTAATTTTCCATGTTTTAAGTTAATTGTTGGATTAGATGGGGTTGATCTTCAAATGCATATAACTGTTAACTCTCACACTGTTTTTCCATATGGACACAACCATTGTATCACACACCATGCCACCTTGTCATGTACACACACACTTTAATTCCCTTGTATCACACTCTCATGACACTATACCATGCCACACACTTTAACTCTATTGACACTCTCTACACACAATTGCCTATACACCACACTACCTCACCATCATGCATCCACTCTCACACACACTTTGACAAATGCATGTTTTCCTCTACCTATCCTTCTATGTATATACATATATATATGTATATATATATATATATATATATATATATATATATATATATATATATATATATATATATGTGAGACATATGTTATTATGTAGCCTATATAATTGTAATGTGTGTATTATATTAATTTAGATATATTAAAATATGTGTATGTGTGAATATGTGGTTTGGTATAGGCATGACATTGCCTATGAGTGTGGCTTGAATGCCAGTTATATGTGTAGTTGACTTGTATGGTCTAAAAATGGTGTGTGCTTGCTAGAATAGACTGGCTAGGCTTAGTGAGACTTGTTTGGCTTGGGCTTGACCTAGTTGACTTAGTTTGACTAGTCTAGTTGACTAGAGTTGACTTTAGTCCAGTTTGACCCCAAACTTCATGTAGATGCATTGTAGCAGTCTATTTCATTATTTTAGACATGTTATGACTTGTACTGTTCTATAGGAGACAGACACCACTCCTCGGACAGTATATTTTCTTCGGACATTTAGGATACCAGGCGAGTACATTCTCTGATCATTTCATATCTTGTTAGAATTATTCTCCTGCTTTAAATTACTTTACTTGATGCTGTCACGTTGGTCACACGGATTAGTACTATATGGATTCCTTTTTGAGATATTATCCCCTCAGGGAGCATCGGATACTACATGTTCTGTGCGTTTCACTTACATTGTGTATCACTATGCTTCATGGTTCATTGATCACTTGTGACATGTACTCTCATGATCACAGAGTCTTCCTTGAATCACCCATTTATGGGCATTTCTAGAATCACCCATTTTTGGGCTATCATGTACACCCTTCGGGGCCCGTTACATGAATCATAACATAACCTGGCTGGATCCTTGTGTATTGATTGAGGGTACGGGAGAGTAGAAGTATATATGTGAATAATACCCAAGTAGTATCTTATCTGATCACCTCCGTAGTGTCTCATCAGAATCTCCTATGCCATTCACATGTTTATATTGTACTTTGACTCACTAGCCACTGTTAGTTCTCTACTTATATTAGATATTTCTATTACAGTTCTCTCTCTGTTTACATTTTTGTACTTTCTTCAGTTTTCTGTATCTTACTTTACTGCATGATTATATTTTCTAACCTGCTATGAACTGTTGAGATGTATTGTGCTCGCTCCGTCCTGATTGGGCACCGTTGAATGTTTACAGAGGACGAGGATGAGGCCGGTGTTGACACCTTCTATGGGACAGTCCTAGACGACACTTGTGAGCTGGACTCTCAGGAGGACCCAGCTCTAGCTGATGACATTACCCCTACTGCCTAGACTAGTTTAGTTAGGCTTTATCTTACTTATGTTATCTTGGGACTAGTTTAGTTAGGCTTTATTTCTGTCATTGAGATCTGGATTGTATATATTCTTTCATACTCTGTAGTTGAGACCTTGTATTATGGATGTTTGTTGAGATGTTATCTTAGACACTTAGACTCTTCTGATCATCTGTATTTCATTTGAGTTCTATATAATATCGTGCTTCTTCTTCCTTAGTTGTGATTGAGTTTATATTCTGCTATGTCACCCCCATTCCACTACCAAAATTTATCGTTTTAGCGACGGCCACATCCGTCGCTAAGACGACGGTAATTACAATTAGCGACCGATTACCGACGGATATTGGCCAAAAACATCCGTCGGCAATAAGCTCGTCGCTAATAACCTTCCGTCGCTAAGTTGTCGTCACATGACGGACTAGCGACGGATATTCAACGTTACAATACGAAGCCTTAGCGACGGATTTCCGACGGACTGTCGTCCACTTCAGCTTTTAAGTACTGAACTGTGTAGGCTATAGCGACGTATATTTCCGTCGGTAACCCGTCGTAACAGCGTATCAGATTGTATCATTCCGTCGTTAATGCGTCGCAAGTCGTCGGTAAGTAACGACCGCTTTGCAACGGAGTTCTGACGGACTATCCGTCGAGCAGGTTCTGGAAAAGCTTGGCATATCCAGCACCATGGCGACGGAATAGTAGTCGCTAAGACGACGGTACGGCGACGCCACAGCGACGGATTGCTGACTGATTATCCGTCGCCATGGTTCTGAAAATGTCATGCATTTCCAGAACCATGTCGACAAATTTGCCGTCGCTACGCCGTCACTAGTTAGAGCGACTGATTAGCGGCTGACTACCAGTCGTCCTGGCGACGGCCTTTCCGTCGCTAGTCCGTCGAAGCTTATACCACCAGAACGTTGTCGACGGATAATCCGTCGATAACCCATCGCTGCCTGGAAACAGTTTAAAAACTTTAGGTAGCGACGGATTATCCGTCGACAACCCGTCGACAACTGGGAGTATCCGTCGCTACACGGTCACTAGTCCGTCGCTAACTGGGTTTTTTGGAAAAAAAAATTGCAGCACTTTCCCTGTTCACAAATATATGCATAAACCAAACCAATATATAATGCACACCTATTATCCAACAATCACACAGACCAAATATATAATGCAGTCACATTATCCAAGAATCACATAGACCAAGTAATGCACATACGAATTTAATGCACACCAATTATCCAAGAATCATATAGACCAAACCAAATTAATATAAAATAGACATCAATTATCCGGAAGAGTAACCTAATATCCATCGTTATAATCCGATCATTGCACAAATATTCTAAATTTTTCACAAATATTCTAAAACACATAGGAAAGAGTTGGCCAGTTACAGTAACCTAATATCCAATCCTGGCGACCGATCATAACACAAATATTCCAAAATTTTCATAAATATTCCAAAACACATAGGAAAATCGACTTTCGCCTCAACAATGACCACAAGTCAGACGATGAATTCTCACAGCCAGGGATGATAGTTGCGTTGAGGCATGTACCATTCTATCAGCCACTTTGCATACGAAGGCTCAATCTGGTTGAGGTCTTCTGTAGGGACAGGAGGGTCGGTCCCGATGCTACTACTCTCTGACGGTGGCTCCTCCTTAGCTTCAAGCTTGGGAGCAATCTCTTCCCTGATGGTCATCGGTTCTTCCTTGACCTCGACCTTTGGTAACACCTTCTCCTTAACAGTCATCGGCTCTTGTTTGACGACAGAGACTTCCTCCGTGTCGACCTCTAAAGGTTTCTTGCCTCGACCCCTTCCTCGACTAGCAGCACCACCTCGACGAGTCCTAGGAGCCATCTTTCTGACAACAGAAATTTTCATATAGGGTAAAGAAATTTACTCAAGTTATAAAAGTTGTGACGTTGATTTTTTGCGTTCATCATCATTAGAGGGAGCAGTACTGGAAAAGTTGTGACGTTGGTAGCATGAGTAAAAATCTGTATCACAAGACTAACAGAATTACTATGTAATCATGTACTCACCAATAACCGGATGTAACTGGAGTCGTTGGGCCTATCGTACAGTAATTTGTGGATCCGCTGGTATAGGCCAGATGTACTTAGTATCTAGTGTATCAAGCCTGTATCGGTCTATCAGATTGGTATATGACGTATCATATTGGTATTGGCCTTAACAAATTGGTATCGTCCTATATCCGATATGTACATGTATCGGCCGTATAGCTAGGATTCATATTGGCCTTATCGATTTGGTATCGGTCATATCCGATAGGTATCGGCCGTGTTGGATTATTATATACCATTTCGGATTAGTTTCATGGAAGGTTTAGTAACAACTGTACTTGGATTTCTCTCTTCTCGAGCTAGAATACCATTGCAAGAGAATCACCAGATCGTGATTGGTCAGTTACAGTAACATACATACTTCCTTTTCCATCAGGAAAAGCGAGATTGAAAAGGAAGTATCTATGTTCTGCAACTGGCCATTTACGCTCTCGTGACTCTCTTGCAATGGTAATCTAGCTCTAGAAGAGAGAAATCCAAGTACAGTTGTTACTAAACCTTCTACGAAACTAATCCGAAATGGTATATAATAATCCAACACGGCCGATACCTATCGGATATGACAGATACCAAATCGATAAGGCCAATATGAATCCTAGCTATACGGCCGATACATATCGGATAGGACGATACCAATTCGCTAAGACCAATACCAACCGATACGGCCCATACCAAAACGATAGATCGATACTAATCCGATACGGTCAATACTTATAAGTACCTACGGTCCAGGAGGTTGATCCGCTATAGTACACCCATGTACGATCAACGAAGTAACGATCCATTTCAATTTAGATGTGAAAATCTGTATCGTAAGACAAACTAAATATAATCAGTTCTATTTCACATGCTTAATTGCCAAGTATGGGAACGAATGGCTCAGAACACAACCCAAAATTCATTCTAGCATACATTAGTGTGAATCATCTATGTTCTGTACATATAGTGTAGTATATGTTCTTATCGTATCTAGTATTTAAAAGATATAACAGAATCAAGATAAACTCACATAGATTACAGGTGCCCCACATTTGAGTGCTACACCAAGACTCACCGTGATGAGGTTAGTGATTTATTTAACCTAATATAGTAATCTTGTAATTTAAAGTTGGAAGAACGTGCAAGTAGCCTTATAGTTTCTGCCTCGCCAGTCGAATGGCTTAATTGCCAAGTATCGGAACGAATGGCTCAGAACACAACCCGAGATTCATTCTAGCATACATTAGTGAGTTCATCTTGATTCTGTTACGTCCTTCAGATACTAGATACGATAAGAACATATACTACACCATATGTACAGAACATAGATGATTCACACTAATGTATACTAGAATGAATCTTAGCTTGTGTTCTGAGTCATCCGTTCTGATCAAGCATCTTCCTTCTCCTCTCCTCCACCATGGCTCTGAACAAATCTGCTCCTCCCTCTACTTTCCTTCTTCTTATTTGACTCTCTCAGCAACATATGACATCCAGCTCAAGTGTAGAGTCGGAGGAGAAGAAGTGGGCAGAAAGAGGAGGGAGAAGCAGTACAGCCGGCGGCATGACCCGGAGGAAGTACAGAGGTTTTCTTCAACAGCCGTAGGAGAACTATAAGGATATATCTTTTTAGCGACATATCACCTTGTCAAAGACCCTTAATGTGACAACCATGTTACCGCGGTATCGGAAGACTAAAATGTCAAGCGAGATTCTAAGCCGTGTGTTTTGACATAATCCTCAAAACTCTTTCCTGCTATGTAATAATGCAAGATTACTACATAGGAGAAAAGAGTTGGGAAGATTATATCAAAACACACGGCTTAAAACTTATACATGTTAGTCTTCCGACACCGCGGTAACATGATATTCACATGAAGGGTCTTTGACAAGATGACATGTCGCTAAAAAGATATATCCTTATAGTTCTCCTACGGCTGTTGAAGAAAATCTCTGTACTTCCTCCGGGTCATGCCGCCGGCTGTGCTGCTTCCCCTCCTCTTCCTGTCCACTTCTTCTCCTCCGACTCTACACTTGAGGTGGATGTCATATGTTGCTGAGAGAGTCAAATAAGAAGAAGGGAAGTAGAGGGAGGAGCAGATTTGTTCAGAGCCATGGTGGAGGACGAGGAGAAGGAAGATGCTTGATCAGAACGGACGGCTCAGAACACAAGCCAAGATTCATTCTAGCATACAATAGTATGAATCATCTATGTTCTGTACATATGGTGTTCTATATGTTCTTATCGTATCTAGTATCTGAAGGACGTAACAGAATCAAGATGAACTCACTAATGTAATACTAAGACATCATTTACTACTATATAAGATATAGTGATAGGTTGTCGTATCATCATTACCGAGGGATGAGGGTCGGAGGACAGTCAACTTTATCTAAGGCTACTTGCCTAGTTTCTGCCTCGCCAGTCGAATGGCTGCAGGGACTATGTCCTGATCACTAGTCTGTCGGTAACTGAGAAAATATGCATAAACCAAACCAATATATAATGCACACCAATTATCCAAGAATCACATAGACCAAATATGCACATACGATTTTAATGTACACCAATTATCGTATCTACGGCTATATAGTTTCTGCCTCGCCAGTCGAATGGCTGCAGGGACTATGTCCTGATCACCATGTCGTACCGTAGATTAAAATACAGAAACTAAAATACAAAATACAGAAACCAAAATACAAAATACAGAAACCAAAATACAAAATACAGAAACCAAATACAAAATATAGAATCCAAAATAGGACCCTCTGTGAGAACGGATGGCTCAGAATACAACCCAACTGGAGAGAATACTCTGAGAGATCCATCTGTGTAGGACGTATATCTGAGATATCACCTTTACAAGAATGATATCAGTAGTGGGATCGAGTGTTGGAGGAGATACTATCAGAGTATACGTCCTACTCAGATGGGTCTCTCACCGTTACTATTTTTTTCTGACAGCATGGTGGATGTGCTTCATCCACATATTCTTGCTCTGAGCCAAAACGTTATCCCAGAGCTCATGTGGACATCCTTGGTGTAGAGCTCGAGTGAGAGGTTCCTGACAGCATGGTGGTCTCCTTTGTTAAAGTATCCGTGTTCGTCCCACAACCAATATTGGATGAGCACGGATACTTTGACAAAGGAGGCCACCATGCTGTCAGGAACCTCTCACTCGAGCTCTACACGAAGGATGTTCACTTGAGCTCCGGGGCAAAGTTTTGGCTCGAAGAAAGAATCTGTTGACGGAGCACATCCACCTTGCTGTCAGAAAAAAATAGTAACGGTGAGAGACCCATCTGAGTAGGACGTATACTTTGATAGTATCTCATCCAACACTCGATCCCACTACTGATATCATTCTTGTAAAGGTGATATCTCAGATATACGTCCTACACAGATGGATCTCTCAGAGTATCCTCTAGTGATAGGTTGTCGTATCATCACTGCCGAGGGATGAGGGTCGGAGAACAGTCAACTTTATCTACAGATACATAGTTTCTGTCTCGCCAGTCGAATGGCTGCAGGGACTATATATGTCCTGATCACCATGTCGTAGTCCAATACAATCCAGAGATTGACACAGTTCTAGTTCATATATGTAGTCCAATACAAATAGTCTAATACAAAAACAACTCAATATGTAGTCCAATACAAATAGTCTAATACAAAAACAACCCAATACAAATAGTCCAATACAAATAAGTACTAATAGCTAATGAGAACCACGCTGCTCACGCAAATGCTCAGTGATACGTTCACGCAACCACCTCGAAAAAGCGAGATTTTTGGCACGAGGAGAGCTGTCGTCCATTGCAAGGATTGCATGAAGAGTCCTCTCGGTCTCACTAGCTACCGGTGCTGGATGAATAGAACTTCTGGTCTCACTAGCAACCGGTGCCACTTCCTCCTTAACTGTAGGAGGAGCCACCTCAGCATTCACTGTTATCCTCAAACGACGTGCCGCTCCTCGGGTCATGGGTGCCATCTGGTAAGATCGATAGTCACAAATAATATAATTGTAACAGAAGTAAGCTAACTAAAGGAACCATCATGTAATTTGAGTACATTTTCGAAAGCCGATAAAGTATAAAATTTTTGATTTTTTGCCAAGTGTAAGAACGGATGGCTCAGAAGACAACCCAAGATTCATTCAAGCATACATTAGTGTGAATCATCTATGTTCTGTACATATGGTGTAGTATATGTTCTTATCGTATCTAGTATCTGAAGGACGTACGTAACATAATCAAGATGAACTCACATAATGTAATACTAAGACATCATCTACTACTATATAAGATATATTGATAGGTTGTCGTATCATCATTGCCGAGGGATGAGGGTCGGAAGACAGTCAACTTTATCTACGGCTACATAGTTTCTGCCTCGCCAGTCGAATGGCTGCAGGTACTATGTCCTGATCACCATGTCGTACCGTAGATCAAATGGAGCAGGAACTGGAGCCAAAATACAGTACTACTTCACCATGTCATACCATTTTACTCTCTCTCTCCTCTCCCCCTCCGGCGCTCTCACTCTCTCTGGCGCTCTCACACTACTAATCCCTATGTGTTTTAAGTGTGAGAACGGATGGCTCAGAACACAACCCAAGATTCATTCTAGCATACATTAGTGTGAATCATCTATATTCTGTATACATATCATGTAGTATATGTTAACCTTATCGTATCTAGTATCTGAAGGACGTATGTAACAGAATCAAGATGAACTCACTAATGTAATACTAAGACATCATCTACTACTATATAAGATATAGTGATAGGTTGTCATATTATCATTGCCGAGGGATGAGGGTCGGAGGACAGGCAACTTTATCTACGGCAACATAGTTTCTGTCTCGCCAGTCGAATGGCTGCAGGGAATATCCGTCACCATGTCGTACCGTAGATTAATGCAATTAATGGAGCTGAAAATATCCGTCGCTAACCGGTAACTAGTCCGTCGCTAACTGAGATTGTCACATACACATATGTATATCACAGCTAGATGTATAGATATATACATCTATACAGAAGCACACAACTGATAGAACTCGTATTGTCCTTGAGACAGTGAACATATACACCATGAAGCCAAACCCATATATATTCACATTTACTAATCCAAACACCACCAAACTAATGGAACACCCAATATGGATAACACATTATTTAGCCAATATATAAACTCAGATGAATTTGAGAAGCAAAGCCACCCGCCGCCCCCGACCAAAGCCCGCCGCCCCAAGCCCGCCGCCCAGTAGTTCGGTTGTATATATATATATGAAGAGTGCTCATGGGTGTGCGTCGGTTGCAAATAGCCCCGATGCACCCGCCCCAAGCCAGCCGCCCAGCCCCCAACCCAAGCCAGCCGCCCAGCCCCCGACGCCGCCGCCCCAAGCCAGCCGTCCAGCCCCCAACCCAAGCCAGCCGCCCAGCCCCCGATGCCCCCGCCCCAAGCCAGCCGCCCAGCCCCCGACTCCCCCGCCCCAAGCCAGCCGCCCAGCCCCCGACGCCGCCGCCCCAAGCCCACCGCCCAGCCCCCGACGCCGCCGCCCCAAGCCTACCGCCCAGCCCCCGACCCAAGCCAGCCGCCCAGCCCCCGACGCCCCAACCCCAAGCCCACCGCCCAGCCCGCCGCCCCCAAGCCCACCCGCCTCCCAGACCCTGACGCCCCCGCCCCAAGCCCACCGCCCAGACCCCGACCCAAGCCAGTCGCCCAGCCTCCGACGCCCCAACCCCATGCCAGCCTCCCAGACCCCGACGCCCCCGCCCAGCCCCCGACGCCCCAACCCCAAGCCCGCCTCCCAGACCCCGACGCCTCCGCCCCAAGCCCACCGCCCAGCCCCCGACCCAAGCCAGCCGCCCAGCCCCCGACGCCCCAACCCCAAGCCCACCGCCCAGCCCGCCGCCCCAAGCCCACCCGCCTCCCAGACCCCGACGCCCCCGCCCCAAGCCCACCACCCAGACCCCGACCCAAGCCAGCCGCCCAGCCCCCGACGCCCCAACCCGAAGCCAGCCTCACAGACCCCGACGCCCCCGCCCAGCCCCCGACGCCCCAACCCCAAGCCCGCCTCCCAGACCCCGACGCCTCTGCCCCAAGCCCACCGCCCAGCCCCCGACCCAAGCCAGCCGCCAAGCCACGGACGGCCCAGCCCCAATCGTGCCGTCCAGCCCCTATAACCGAGAGAGAGAGAGAGAGAGATCGAGAGAGAGAGAGAGAGAGGGGGGGTTACCTTCGGGAGAGAGAGAGGAGAGGACGCCGACGACGACACCGACGCCGATCACCGAAGCCGACACCGGCGAGAGAGAGAGAGAGAGAGAGAGGAAGAGAGGAGAGAGAGTAAATTTGGGGGGAATACGAAAAGTTCCCCCCGTCGTTCCATTTAAAGTCTGGAATGTTTATTTAGCGACGGACTAGCGACTGATAAAAAACCGTCGCCACGCGGTCGCCTTTTTGGATAAGTGTCGACTGCACATCCGTCGCTAAGGCATCGAAAATATATTCCGCCAATTTCCTACACAATTCTCGCCAAATAATCGACTGTGTAGCGACGACGAAAACTTCGTCGCTACAGCACCGACACTCTAGCGACGGATGTGCGACCTTTCCTCCCCCTAAAATTAAAATAAAAATGACAAAGGATTTTAGTCGGTAAGCAGTCGCTGAGCGGCCACTAAACCGTCGTTAATACCGACGGAATAAGTCCGTCACTAATAATCCGTCGCTAAATGAGTGTATTTTGGTAGTGTTCGGGGAGTATAAACTGTTAGCCTTATACTGTTGGATGCATGAGACCTAGGACAGTGTTCTTCCGCCGACACTACGGTGTAGGCTGGACGTACCCACTTCTCGTGCCCTTACTCTAGGGTGCGGGTCATGACACATTTTTAGTGGTGGCCTATGCAGGTCGAGTTTGTGTCGTGGTATTCGAACTAGAGTATCACTACAGCCTGCAGTAGGATTAGGATAAATTGAAGGTACTCAATCACATTAGGAAAAACTCTTAATCAGATTCATTTTATATAAATTTGCTGTTTATTGTCTTCCTTTGAATATAAACTATCCTCCTTTGAATTTTTGCTTCATTCCCAGTAATTGCTTCTTGTTTTGATCTGTCTTCGTAATGGTTATGGAGAAATGATCTCATCGCTTCGGTTCGGGGAATACTATCGACAGGCTGGCCACCTCTCGTCCTGTTCATCAGGGCCTCGAGACCGCAGCTCCTGTTGTGCCGACTCAGGTTGACATTTTTGCTACTTTGGAGGTGCACCTTCGTCTGTACAGAGACCTTTTCCCGCATTTCCGATTTCTCTCAGCAGCAGCGGTTCATGCAGCATCAGCAGCAGACCAGGGAAACCAACAGAGACGAGCTATCGCCAGGACAGTCGAGGATGCCCAGACCATTGGAGATCTTGCTGCAAGTTTCGTTCTTCTCGATTCTATTCCCACAATTGTCTCTTATAACTACCTTGAAATTCGATTCCATCTGTTCCTTGCTGATTGATTAATTTTTGTCATGTTGCTCTTTTGTTATGTTTGTTTTTCTTCTAAGAAAATCATATGGGCTAGGTCACCTCAGTTATGGGATCTAGAATCTTCGATAGTCGTGTTAGTTGGCATAGTGAGGACATGTAGTCAGATTTTGGATGTATTTCTCGGGTATAGAAATTTAAGGTTTTCGTCGTCGCATGCGACAATGCGAAAATTTTAAATACCATGAACCCAGAGGTACGTACCTTAGTCAAGGACTCTGTGATTATTGTAGCCTTGCTCACTAGCATAATGAAGACCCTGAACAACATAATTTTGGATAGACGCATATGATTATCAGATTGTACCTTGAAAACTTTTGAACATGTTTTCTCTACTTTTGTTCAGTCTTTCAGAAAAAAGAATTATTGGTTGTTTTTGTTTTGCTTCTCATTATTTAACTTAGGAGTAGGATTAGGAGTAGCTTTAGCTGTTATTATAAACCTTTGTGTAACTTTGCTATGAATTTCTTCATAATACAATGAATCGATGATTTTTGCTAAGACCTTATTTTGGATTTGATATTATAGTTCTGGTTTCAAATGGTTCCCTCTTTTAAACAGAAAAGCAGAACAGATTCTATTATCATTCTCTTCCTGCCAATATTTTATTACCATCATTCCTTGTCTTATATAACTGTCCTGATTACATCAATTCTCTGTCTCGTATCTAATTCTGTCAGCTATACCTTAAAACCCTTGAATCTTCATATCATTTTGCCTGAGACATGTTGAGGAAATAACGTAAATTATCTAGTTCGAAAATGACGTAATTGGTTATCATATGATGATTTTGTAGGAATTAGAATGTGGATGTCAAATATGAAAAATTCGAGATGGAGATGTGGTAAAGGTTTAGAATGGAATCGAGAGATAAATGTTATCAATTTAGAAACAATCGCAGAAAATTTTGGTTATGAGTAATTCATGGATGTATTTCAAAAAAAAAACTAATGAGGATATCAGAGGTCAACCTAGTTTTGAGAACTTAGAAAATCTTGGTTATTGATTCTTGGGAACTTTTACTCTAAGGCTATGTAGAAATTTAGAAACGGAAAGGAGAATTTAATTGTATTCAATGATTATGCAAAATTGAACTAGATATTGTAAGAGGGTGACTAGAGACAGAGAGAACTCAAGAATTTTAAGTTATAGGAATTATTTTAGATGATTGGGGAAAAATTGTAGAATTCAAAAGGATAATATTTGAAGGTGAACGTTGAAGGAGATATGAAGGTTGATTTATAAATAAGAATAAATTTTGTATGACATAGTGGTATTAGGGTTGAATAAATACGAGACTTGAATTAAACAAGTTCAAGGATTTCATAAACTGGATTTAGAGGTTTCAGATCTAAATTAGGACGAGGTGAAGGAATTTGAAAATTTGATTAAATGAATAAGTGTTGATACCTAAATAAGAGGGATATGCTTCGTGGGAAATGTTTTAGAAGTTTAGAATTTTGTCTATGGTGATCATGGTAAAGGTTTAGATGACTGAAGGTTATAAATTTTTTGATGATAGTCATATAAAGGTTGATTTTTATATTGGGACTTGTGAGATAAAAATATGATTGGCAAATGATAAACTTGATGGTATTAGAGAGAGATGATTAACTTGACTTCTTATGAAATCTTTCCTTGTTTTCCCTAAAAGGTTTTCAATATCACTGAAACCTAGCTCCTTTAATCACGACCAATCAATCTTGATCATCCTTTCTTATCACATTAATGTCTTGGGTTTATACTCAATTGAATCAAATTTAAATATGACCTGAATCTCCATCCTTGTATGCTCGTGCTCAGACTTCGATGACCTTGTCCTCCATATTGCCCAAATCTTGATTTTCCAGAATTGATCAACTTAGATCGTATCGAGACTAAATATTCTTAATATATATTGTGATTGGATTTCAATGCTATTGACAACTGTCCCTTGAACTTTTGATTTTGATTTTTTTTTGAATAGTACCCCTTTATAGATAATTGATAGTTATCTTTTTTTTGATAAGTACCAGTTTTCATATAGGATGGTAGACTGCCTTATAGTTTTGATGATTTGTTATTTCTGTATTTTTCCAGTTTAATACCTCTGATTGCTTGTATGTTTTGATACCCTATGACCGTTTTGGTTTAGCATGACTTGTATACCTAGATGAGACTTTCACTACCACCGTATGCCATGACCATGTATGTCGTCCTTTTAAATCGTATGATTTGTTTAAGTTCTGAGACTTTGATTGTGGGGGTTTGACCTAGGAGTATGAACATTTTAATTTCGAGGACGAAATTTTTCTAAGGAGGGTAACATTATAACACCCAATTTTTCAGATGAGGGTAATTTTAAAATTTTGTAATTATAATTATTATTTATTAATATTTATTTCATATTATGATTTTTAGTGATTTTTAATCATTTTTAAACTATTTAAAATCATGACTTGTGATTAGGGTGTTTCATCTACCACATTTCTAGTTTGAGGGTATTTTGTCATTTTTGAATTATTTGAATTAATATATATTATTTGGAATTATTATGAATTATTGAGATTTATTAGAATTTATATGATTTTTGGTATAATTTAATTAAGGGTTAATCTAGACTTTGACTAGTGTTGACTTTGGAGCTTAACCTGAGAAGCTACTCACATACACCCATGTCACTGATCTTCCCAAACTTGAGACACACATTGCACTGTCAATGTCTGGTACACTGTTTGAGAATACACATGTACACACTTGTGAAACCTGAGATTTATACACATTGCACATTGGAATATGGATACATTCCTATCCTGAATCTGAAACTGAGATCATGCACCCAATGGACTGATGTACACACTGTAAAGCAGGGACACCCTTACACACACACAGACTAAATCTGGGACACCATGTAGGTACCCACATGCCTATGCTCTAAACACACACCTTGGTGGGTACACAAGCCTAAATCACTAATCTCACATTGACACAACTCTAAACCTTCTACCACTGTTGCCTGTATTTCACTCACACCCTCATGCTCACTCACTGATTCCAATGCTAAAATTCCTATGTTGATTTCCAATATTAGTTTTCCTATGTCAAATTTTTGTATATTAGGAACTGTGTTGATTTCCCTTCCTTTTAAAACTGTTATCTAATTATTGTTTAGTTAATTGTGGTTGAAGGATGGGATGTCATGAGTGGTTTCGAATGGTCTTGAACTGTCACAGGGTCCTTAAGACCTAAGAACAGGTTTAAATTCGTTAGTGTGAACTGCTAGTTAGGTTTCAATTTGGTTTATTGAACTGTCAATTCGATTCACATTTAAACTGTCATTTGTATAACTGAATGAGGTTAGTTTACATGCTAATTCCTGAACTTTGGTTAATTTTCCATGTTTTAAGTTGACTGTTGGATTAGATGGGGTCATGGGATGAATGATCTTCAAATGCATATAACTGTTAACTCTCACACTGTTTTTCCATATGGACACAACCATTGTATCACACACCATGCCACCTTGTCATGTACACACACACACTTTAATTCTCTTGTATCACACTCTCATGACACTATACCATGCCACACACTTTAACTCTATTGACACTCTCTACACACAATTGCCTATACACCATACTACCTCACCATCATGCATCCACTCTCACACACACTTTGACAAATGCATGTTTTCCTCTACCTATCCTTCTATGTATACATATATATATATACATATATATATATATATATATATATATATATATATATATATATATATATATATATATATATATATATATATATTTTTTTTTTTTTTTTTTTTTCCTCTACCTATCCTTCTATATACATATTGCCTATACACCATATATATATATTTTTCCTCTACCTATCCTTCTATATACATATATATATATATATATATATATATATATATATATGTATATATATATATATATATATATATATATGTATATATATATATATATATATATATATATATATATATGAGGCATATGTTATTATGTAGCCTATATAATTGTAATGTGTGTATTATATTAATTTAGATATATTAAAATATGTGTATGTATGAATATGTGGTTTGGTATAGGCATGACATTGCCTATGAGTGTGGCTTGAATGCCAGTTAGTTGACTTGTATGGTCTAGAAATGGTGTGTGCTTGCTAGAATAGACTGGCTAGGCTTAGTGAGACTTGTTTGGCTTGGGCTTGACCTAGTTGACTTAGTTTGACTAGTCTAGTTGACTAGAGTTGACTTTAGTCCAGTTTGACCCCAAACTTCATGTAGATGCATTGTAGCAGTCTATTTTTTTATTTTAGACATGTTGTGACTTGTACTGTTCTATAGGAGACAGACACCACTCCTCGGATAGTATATTTTCTTCGGACATTTAGGATACCATGCGAGCACATTCTATGATCATTTCATATCCTTTTAGAATTATTCTCCTGTTTTAAATTACTTTACTTGATGCTGTCACGTTGGTCACACGGATTAGTACTATATGGATCCCTTCTTGAGATGTTATCCCCTCAGGGAGCATCGGATACTACATGTTCTGTACGTTTCACTTACATTATGTATCACTATGCTTCATGGTTCATTGATCACTTGTGACATGTACTCTCATGATCACAGAGTCTTCCTTGAATTACCCATTTATGGGCATTCCTAGAATCACCCATTTTTGGGCCTATCATGTACACCCTTTGGGGCCCGTTACATGAATCATAACATAACCTGGCTGGATCCTTGTGTATTGATTGAGGGTACGGGAGAGTAGAAGTAGACATGTGAATAATACCCAAGTAGTATCTCATCTGATCACCTCCGTAGTGTCTTATCAGAATCTCCTATGCCATTCACATGTTTGTATTATACTCTGACTCACTAGCCACTGCTAGTTCTCTACTTATAATAGATATTTCTATTACAGTTCTCTCTCTGTTTACATTCTGTACTTTTTTGAGTTTCCTGTATCTTACTTTACTACATGATTATATTTTCTAACCTGCTATGAACTGTTGAGATGTATTGTGCTCGCTCCGTCCTGATTGGGCACCGTTGAATGTTTACAGAGGACGAGGATGAGGCTGGTGTTGACACCTTTTATGGGACAGCCCTAGATGACACTTGTGAGCTGGACTCTCAGGAGGACCCAGCTCTAGCTGATGACATTACCCCTACTGCCTAGACTAATTTAGTTAGGCTTTATCTTACTTATGTTGTTTTGGGACTAGTTTAGTTAGGCTTTATTTCTGTCATTGAGATCTGGATTGTATATATTCTTTTATACTCTATAGTTGAGACCTTGTATTCTGGATGTTTGCTGAGATCTTATCTTAGACACTTAGACTCTTCTGATCATCTGTATTTCATTTGAGTTCTATATCATATTGTGCTTCTTCTTTCTTAGTTGTGATTGAGTTTACATTCTGCTATGTCACCCCCATTCGGAGAGTATAAACTGTTAGCCTTATACTGTTGGATGCATGAGACCTAGGACAACGTTCTACCGCCGTCACTGTGGCGTAGGCTGGACGTACCCACTTCTCGTACCCTTACTCTAGGGTGCGGGTCGTGACAGACGTACCTACATAGGAGGACGATGTTGTACCAGAGGACTTCGCTTGAGTATGTAGTTCATCCATCCTTGGATGATTATTTCTTAGCAGACTTGTGTTGAGACTTGCTATTTATTTCTTTTGTTTATGGCCGGGATGTACCCGAGACATTCTCTAGTTCTTATTGCTGGACAGCTCTTTTCATGATATTCAGACTAATTTATTTATCCTGTCTTTGCACTCTTTATATTTGAATATATTGTGTGGATGAGATTAGCAGTGTACATATGGTTATTTATTGGAACTAAATTACTTAGATATTTATAGCTTAAGTACTTCTTAATGAGTCAATTATAATATATGACCGTTGGAGATGTACTACTGGCATATTTCGTATGCCTAGTTCCACGTACTTTGGAACTGGGGCATTACATATTTTTTGGTAGCCCATGCAGGTCCGAATATCATTTCGGATACATAACTGTACCGATATGGGCCTGCGACTAGTATAGGAAAAGGACCATAGGATCTCATCCACATAAATTACTCGTCTTTGATCTCTTCACATCGATTTCAAATTAATTGCTTGGCTTGCATCCTGCTTTGATATCATCTGTCCTAATCTTGTAAATCTATATCACGCAGTATGCTGGACCCACGAGAGAGCAACTAGATACTAGTAGACACTCCTCAGGATGCAATCATCAACCACGATGACGCGATTACGCCACCGGTTGGGGGTTTTCCTGCCCACCAAGGCAATACAGTGGACCCACAATCTTCGAGATTCAGGATGGAGGACATACCACCGATGCCACCGCTGTCGCAGATACTCCGATGCTGTTTGCCCAGATGGGATAGGCGATGGATCCTCAACAAATGTTTCAGATGTTTTATGCTATGATGCAAGCACAGCAGCAGATCCAGATAGAGGTGCAGTTGAGGCAGACTGAGAGCATGCGAGACAGCATAGTAGCAGCAATATCGCAAGCACCTCCACCAGCTCTACAGCCATCGATGGGAACCAATGACGACTTTCGCCAGCTGAAGCTAACTCCTTTCTCAGGCAAGGAGGATCCAACAGCGGTCTATGAATGGCTTACCAATATCCAACATCAATTGGAAGCAGCTGAACTTCCAATGGACCATTGGATGATCGCCGTCAGGATGCAACTGACTTGCAATGCTCATGATTGGTAGCTTTCAGAGGAGAAAAGGCTAGGACCAGAGAATGTCACTTGGGAGGAGTTCTCCAAGCTCTTCCAAGAGATGTTCATTCCAGCTACTTTCAAGGCGAAACTTCGGGATAAGTTTATTTATCTTGTCCAGGGTAACATGATATTAGAAGAATACAATACTGAATTTCTATGCCTTAGCAGATATGCGCCAGCCCTGATTCAGACAGAAGAAGAGAAGGCCGAGAAGTTTTATGAAGGACTGAGCTACGAGTTGAAGAATTTTATTGGAGCAGCTGTACCCACTACTTATTTAAGAGTACTCACTACTGCACGACATATGGGATGCATACAGATGAAAGAGGCTATTCAGAAGAGGCCACTTGTACCAGCCCGATCACCATAGGAAGGACAGACAAAGAGACCCATGATATAACACCAGCAGAGGCCACTAGCAGCGGCATTACCTACTTGTCATTACTGCGGCAAGAGAGGACATCTTTCAAAGGATTGTAGACGTAGGTTGGGATTATGTTTGGGATACGGATCGGGCCAACATTCAGTACAAGAATGTCCAGAGTACCCCCGACCAGCACCAATGGCACAGTTGCCAGCATCGAGGCCAGCACCATAGCCACCCAGACCAGCATATCCAGCACCGAGAGTTCAATAGCCAGGGGTTGGAGCCATGCGACCACCGGCACCTGGAGGATTTCAGCCAAGGCCACCCTTGGCACCGCAGGCAGCATTATTTCAGCAGGCTCAACAACAGAGGGCACCAGCACTAGGTCGTGGCCAGGCTTATACCATGACTATAGAAGAGGAGCCGACTGCAGAAGAGGTGATAGCATGTACTGTCTTAGTAGCATCTTTACCTGCTGTAGCCTTATTTGACTCAGAGCATCGTATTCTTTTATCGCTGCTAGCTTCGTAGCTACGCATAGAGTAGCCACATCACCACTTCCTAAGACAATGAAGATTCTGACAGGAGGAGGAATTATTCCCGTTAGTGACAGTTGTAGATCTTGCTCAGTAGTTATATGTGGTAGAGAGATGCGAGCACAATTTCTGATAGTTTTAATGCCAGATTATGACGTTGTACTTGGTATGGACTGGATGAGTCAGAACCATACAACGTTGGACTGCCGACTCGGAAAGGTTATATTCAGACCACCCGGGCATTCCGAGTTTGAATTTTTTTCGTGGAGCTAGAGAGCAAGGTGTCTCACCTACATTAAGGGCACAAATTGCTGATGAAGAGAAGAAACATCTGAGGATTATATCGGAGTTCATGGATGTATTTCTCGATGACTTGCCAGGTTTACCACTTGATCGGAAAATAGAATTCACCATTGACATAATTCCAAGAGCCGAGCCGATTAAATCAACTGTTTATCGATTAGCGCCAAGGGAATTAGAGGAGCTGAAGAAGCAAATTGTCACGACCCGCACCCGCTTTTCGGGATACGAGTGTGTGTCCAAGCCCAGCCTACGCTACGGTATCGACGGTAGTACGCTGTCTAGCCCACAATAAACAAGTGCTCATAAATGCTAACTGCTCATTCACAACAACTAAATCAACTTTACAAAATATAGAAGTTTTACATTTGAAGAAGAATGTAAGCTTTTACAATTTAAAAAAACTATCACACATCTAACTAGTCTTCTATGGTTTTGGCCTTCAAGTCTCTATCTCCCCCTCGTATGGTCCATAGTACAAAAGTAGACACGTCATCCTCACCTATAACAACGATCCAGTCAGGAAAGGAGCATAGTAGTACAACCATATTTTAATTAATATTGTTAGTCCAAAATAAGTTAGAGCAACGAGAAACAATGATGGCAAGGGTATATAAAGAACTAGCAAGAGATGAACTAACATGATATAAACTATCAAGATATGAACTAGCAGAAAGTAACTAGCAAGGTATGTACTAACAAGATATGAACTAACAAGATATGAACTAGAACTAGATAAAGGAAAAATAGGAACAACTATGTGTGTGTGAAACACCTTTTAATACGTGAACGACTGGGCTAATACGGTACACCATATGATGACTATCCACAATAATAGGGTACGGCTAACTCATACGTGGGGTGTATGACTTAGCTATCCAAAATCAAAATATTTGGGTTTGTTCACGTACTTACCGAGTATTTCCCCTTCCGACTCTATAACAATCAATAACGGTCAATGTTACACTAAGAAGGATACAAAAACTACGGTGTCACAATCGTGTGTCCATGGAATATCAAGCAATGTCTCAATGTGATATCAAACAAGGAAACGATAGAGAAAACGTTATAATGAACTAAAACATAAATGCAATACTGTACTTGCCTGAATTCTTGCATAAACCATATCACAAGTCAGGATGAGAGGATTTTCGATCTAGAAGCTGTCAACCTATATCGCACGTCTTACCACAAACCGTGCACGAAAACCACAAGTCAATTCTAATATTCTAACTCTAAAATCATAGAATAAGTGGCTAATTGGTTAACTAATCTAATAATAGTTAATTCTGAAATAAATTACTTAAAAATATCATTTAACCTAATAATAATCTAAATATAATCTAAGCATGTAAGTTTAGCCATCAAAAGTCATAACACGCAAATCGAGGCGTACCGTTGACTATCTAGTCAAATATCATGAATTCTAGATTTTGAAAGTGAACCTTGGTAGATTTCAGCAGCACAAGTACGTTGGAATCAACTGTGCCACAAAATCACGTTTTGGTCAAAAGATATTGCCGTTATGGCTAATCGTGACCAAAACGGTGATCAACCGATCAATTATGAGTTCAACGTAATAACTAAAATACTAGATGAACGAAATAATTTCTAGAAAAAATATATGTCGTAGAGCTCTATGTTAGCTTTTCTAAACTTCAAACGGTTCATGATTTCGATTCCTGGTTCTCCCGAAATCTCGAAAACATCGAAACCGTGTCAAGTTTCGGGCAACTAATACTCTATGAATTTTTCAAAAATTCAGGAACAAAATATGCAAAAATAAGTTATATTTTATTGAATTTTACCTCGATACAAATCCGATAAAAAAACGGCACATGAATCTGAGGTCGGGGCTCTCCGCAATCGTCTCGAGAAGTTGAGGAATCACCAAGATCAAACCACAAAGGAAGATGCTATAATTAATTAGGGTGTGTGAATATACATGCATATATATAGGAGAGAGAGAGAGAGGCGGTTACTGTAGCGGGCGCCGACAGGTGGCCCCCCTGGGTGGATGACTGGATAATTATTTATTTAATTCAAAAAATTATTTAAAAATCATTTTAAGTCCAAATAAATCAAAATAAATTGCAGAAAAATTCAGAAAAATTCTAAAAAATTCTAGAAAAAATTTCTAAGTGTCTAGAATCTAAATAAAATATTTTAACACAAAATATCATCGTGTGACCTCACAGTAATTTCCCAAAGCCTATAAAATATAATTTCTATAGGTTTTAATTATATAAAAATTTCCAAAAATTCTAAAAAAATCCAGAAATTTTTTAAAATATTCTATAAAATGCTTTTAGTCATTTAAAGCCCAAATAAAAATATTTGGTCTAGAAATACCCCTGTATGACCTTATAGTAAATCCTGAAAGTCCTTAAAAATAATAAAACCTTAAATATTAAATACCTAAAAATATCCAAAAAATGTAGAAAATAAAAAATAGCTAAATAATACATATATAAGCTATCTAGAGGTAATATGACTTTAATATGGTCATAGACCACCTACAAGCTTTGGCATGACTACCAATGACCATAAAATTAATCATAAACAAATAAAATTAAAAAAATTAAAAATTTAGGAAGTGGACTTACACAAATAGACGACCTTCTAGACAAAGGTTTCATTCGAGATAGTGTATCCCCATGGGGAGCACCTATCCTTTTTGTACCAAAGAAGGACGGGTCGGTTCGCATGTGCATTGATTACAAAGCTCTCAATACGGTAACCATCAAGAACAAGTACCCCTTACTGCGCATAGACGATCTGTTCAATCAACTGAGTGGAGCTTGCATATTCTCAAAGATCGATCTTAGGTCTGGATATCATCAGATCAAGGTGCGAAAGGAAGACATCCCGAAGACAGCATTTCGAACCAAGTACGGACACTATGAGTTCCTGGTTATGTCGTTTGGTTTAACCAACGCACCAGCTTTGTTTATGAGTATGATGAACAAGGTGTTCTATCAGTACTTGGACAAGTTCGTGGTCATATTTATTGATGACATCTTAGTATACTCCAAGATCCACGAAGAGCATCTTCGCATAGTACTAGAGACCCTGAGGCAGGAGAGGTTGTATGCAAAGCTGTGCAAATGTGAACTTTGCATGGATAGAGTTTCTTTCTTTGGATATATCATTTCAGGGGATGGACTCTCAGTAGATCCGGAGAAGATAGTTACAGTATAGTCTTGGCCTACACCATCATCTATAGCAGAAGTGAGGAGTTTCCTTGGACTTACCGGTTACTATCGGCGGTTTGTGGAAAACTTTGCACGGATCGTAGAGCCTATGACACGGTTGACACGCAAGGACCAAGAGTTTCGATGGACAGCAGATTGTCAATTAACCTTTGAGTAATTGAAGAAAAGGTTAACCTATGCACCTATCCTGACACTTCCTTCTGGATCGGAAGGATTTGTAGTATACACTGATGCATCGGGGAGCGGACTTGGTTGTGTTTTGATGCAACATGGAAAATTTATCGTTTATCGAGACAGTTGAAGGTGCATGAGAAGAATTACCCGACACACGACTTGGAGTTAGCTGCAGTTCTGGAGGCATTATTTTTACGGAGAGCGCGTGGAGATATTTACAGATCATAAGAGTTTAAAGTACGTCTTTACGCAAAAGGAGTTGAACATGAGACAACTATGATGGTTAGAGTTGATGGCTGATTATGATATTGAGCTACAGTATCATCCTGGCAAGGCAAATGTTGTTGCAGACGTCTTGAGCAGGAAGCCTTCAGCGTACTTCTTGACCATACAGTCGTAACTGTTGAATGATCTTTAGAAGCTTGGAATAGAAGTTATACTGCCTGGACAGAGTGGAGTTTTAGCACGCTTGGAGGTTCAGTCATCATTGGTAGAGAGGATCAAGGCAGCTTTGCCTATAAACGCACAATTCTGGAGGCTACGAGAGAGGACGGAGGCTGGACTGGAGAAGGGCTACACATTCATGAGGACGGAACATTAAGGTGCAAAAATCGTCTATATGTTCCGAATGGAGAGCTGAGGTAGGAGTTGATGGAAGAAGCACATAGTTTTATATACTCGATTCATCCGGGAGGTACCAAGATGTACCATGAACTAAAGAAGTACTATTGGTGGCACGGGATGAAAAGAGAGATTGCACGATTTGTGGCAAGATGTTTAGTCTGTCAGCAGGTCAAGACAGAGCATCAAAGGACCGCAGGGCTGTTACAACCACTTTCCGTACCTGAGTGGAAGTGGGAACACATTACTATGGATTTCGCTACTGGATTTCCAAGGAGCCCTAGTGGAAAGGATGCAGTATGGGTGATCGTGGACCGACTCATAAAATCGGCACATTTCTTGCTATTTAGAGTTGGACAGTCCACTGAAATGCTAGCTAACTTATATATGAGACAGATTGTGAGGTTACACGGAGTACCAGTCAGTATAGTCTCGGATAAAGACTCTCGCTTCACCTCACATTTTTGGCAAAGTATCCAGGAGAGTCTAGGCACTAGACTCAAATTCAGCACCGCTTATCACCCGCAGACGGATGGCCAATCAGAACGTACAATCCAGACCTTAGAGGATATGCTACCTGTCGTCGACCCACTTGTGCCGTCAGTAGCTAACTCAACATTGGGCCTCGTCCAATCTCTCCGCAATACACATCGAGATCTCGTCAGGAACTAGAGGATCGGGTTATGTGGTAAGCAAATAGTTATTGAAAATTGTTAGTAGATAGAGATAGGAAGTGGAGTTCTATTGACACATATTGGAAGTCCTGTTCACGTGTGTGTATATATATATATATATATATATATATATATATATATATATATATATATATATATATAGAGAGAGAGAGAGAGAGAGAGAGAGAGAGATACATGAAGTATTCAAATCCATGCATGGTGGCAAGTTAAGGAAGAGTTCCATTTAATATAAAATTCTATTGGTTTACATAGAAAAAAAATTAAGCAATATGATTTGTTCACATAGCACACAAAGGAAAGATTCTCTTTAGCTATACGAGGAAAGTTGTGCTCTCAAAAGTTTGTTTCCAATTTGTTAATAACCCCTCTCTTTTCTAATAATTAAGGATGAACCCACCAATTAGTGAACAAAAAGAAATTCTGTATTGGCCTTAGTTTGGAGAGGATTAATACTTTATATATATATATATATATATATATATATATATATATATATATATATATATATATATATACAAGTAACAATTATTTATTGGTTTTACAAATGAATAATTATTATTTCTTATTATGAAATAAGTAGTTGAACTATAGAATGAATATATTTAAAATTATTGATGCAAGCATATATATGTCAATTGTTTTTGGACATTAATGTTTTGTTCTATACGCATGGTATGGATAGGGGTGTGCATATTTGGACCAAACCGACCAAATCGAACCAAACCAAATCGAATCGATCGGTTTTTAACCGAACCAATGGTCCCATTGGTTTGGTTCGACTGGACCATTTAAAAAACTGATCGATTTGGTTCGGTTCACGGTTTGGTCATCCGCTTAAATCGAACCAAACCGAACCTAGTTAGTAAGCGTGTAAAATTAGGTTTATATCCGGTACTCCAACTTATCCATCTCACGGTTTGGAGTCATTAGACTTTGGAATATGGAGGCGATTACTCGTATTCTAAAATCTTTGTCTCTCTTTCTCCCTAACTGTAGTGCCCCGTCCCTACATCGTGCCCCGTACTCCGTCCACGGGGTGCGCGAGAAAGGAATAATGTCGCTATCGATTCGATCGGGACCGACAGGTCGGGATCGATCGAGTCGATCGAATGGGAACGGTTGAATTAAGATCCATTCCTCGTTATGGAATGGCTTCTTCGGAACCAAAGTCCCATATTCAGCGGGTTGCGCCTCAAGGATTGACTCTGCGGCTGAGTCGGGAGAGACCTCACGTTGCTCTGCTTTCCACGCCGCTTGCGTTGGTTTTGGCTTTGTTTTCTGAATACACTTTCGTGAATATTTTCGATGGTTTTTATGGCTTGCATTTCGAACTCGCATTTCCTATCGAACTTCTTGAATAATGCAGTGTTCTAATCGGTTGCTTGTGCAATTTCAGGTAATCGCGTAGGCAACGTCTAGCGCGACCAACAAGTTCTCTCGTCTGAAGTAAAACTCAAAGTGAGTGGCTGACCCTTCTCTTCTCGACCCCCTTCTTAGGTAAAATCGATAGTGTTGTTGCGAATGAAAAGATAAATGCAAGGGCACGAACACGAATGAATGAGCAAGTTTTCAAAGAAAAGGTAGGCTATGTCTTAACAACTAAAAAAAACATGTCTTTGCACGATCATGGACAACTTGTCTACAAGGTGAGCGTTTCCCCGTATGACAACCCGAGGCCACGGGACCGTTGCGGTCGAAAAAGAAAACAAGTAATTATCTGTGCTGGGCACGGGTTAGACGAGGACTTGTAGTGGGGCTTGCTACTCACGCTGAAAGGACCCCATCTAACAAAAGCTAGAGGATTCCACGATGGCTCTGGGAGACAGTGACCAACCACACGAAATATTGCACTTGGTATAAAAATGATAACAATTGACAGGGAAGAACATGGTAAGTTTCATAAGTCGCGGCACGGTCCGCCGCGGGTAAGTTCAACGTAAATTTTATCATGCTTGTCATATGCTTGTTTAAATCCATTAGGATGGTTAGAAACATTCATACAGTAAGTCATATAAACTCTTCAACCAAATGAGAGCTTGGAACTTAAATAGCCATGCACCAGTATAAAGTGTAATGTACTGATCCTCGCTCTCCACGCAGGTACCCCAAACCACGAAGGGCGTACCACTTAAAATCTCAAGGCGGCGTGGACACTTTTGAAGCCTCGTCCGCTTGCGAAGGCTTGTTTCTGGATTCCTTTTGAAGAAGACCCCGCACTCAGTCCAAAAGAAGATGACGACTCGACTCGCCTCGATAGCAGGTGGAAAGGATTATGTTTTGTTTGTAAAAAGGGATGTAATGTATGGAATGACTATCTCATCGGCGTTCATTTTGTAAGTCGAGTCATGTTGTAGCCCGTGCGACAATGAATGTAATGAAGTCAATGTAAATGAAGTTTTATTATAAATGAAAAAGTCTACTTCTATTTCAATGTGTCAATCAATTTCTCTGCGTACTCTAACTTGATGTTGTGTTTCGGATGACCTTATGACTACGCCTTGTGCGATCGCAACTTAGGTTCGCACGGCATCACGCCCGGGGGACGACTATCGATTCTACGGAATCAGGGCGTGACATAATGGTATCAGAGCACGGCTTTATATTCTTTGACCTCGCATCGATGAGATAAGTTATTCCATACAATAAGTCCGTAATAATTTGTGACTGGTACGTTTGCCTTCGTATCGCAGAAGTGACGGAACCCACGACCGAGCGAGAGCAGAGCGCTTCTAGCGGCTCTAGTAGTTCGCATCGTTCGTGGGCCGGACCTTCTAATGATACCATTGAAAGGATACTGCGCATGATAGAGGCGCAGCGGAACCAGTCCGAGAACCGACATCAACATACAGAGGAACGACAGGCCCAGTTCGAAGCTCGCTTCGAAGCTCGCTTCGATGCACATGCCAAACTTCAACAAAAGCAGCTGGATACCCTGCAGCAGATTGTACAAACAATGGCGACCAACGAAAATTCTGCGACTGCACCTACCATCACCGCACCTACTGCCACCGTGCCGACGAACCAACCCATTGAAGTCGATACGGAGGAGCCTGAGCGTCAACCAACGGCACTGAAAAAGTACAACTTTGAAGTGTCATAATTCAAGACGGCGTACCGTACTTCCTTCAGCGGTACCGAAGGCCCTTCCATGGCGATCGACTGGTTGGAAGAGCTGGAAGATCACTTCTAGCTTTTCGGTATTGAAGAATCAAAGCAAGTCGCCTGCGCACAACTATAACTACGGTTGAACGCGTACGACTGGTGGGCCGTGCGTAAGCGAGCGATCCGACCAGACAACACCATCGCACCGATCTCTTGGGCCGCGTTCTGCAAAGCTTTTGAAGTCCAGTACCTTCCGTCAGCCGTTCGTCAAGCGAAGGAAAATAAATTCATGCAGTTGAAGCAAGGGAGCCAGACAGTGGAACAGTATGCCGCAGAATTCAACAAGTTGTCTAAGTTTGCTAGTCAGTTTCTGCCTACTGAAGAGTGTCATGTGCGACGGTTCAAAGTGAGTCTGCGACACTCTATTGGTGTGCATGTCGGGGTCTCGGAGTACAAGATCGTGGGCGAGGCTCTGAATCACGCTCTCCGCCTTGAGAACCTGCATCCTTCCGGTGCTGACGACGTTGTGCGCCACTCCAATCACAAACGTCCTAGCTATACGGGAGGCAACAACGATGCGTCAAAGCGTCCAAATAACGGCGGCTACAAGGGTGAGAAAACGATACCTAAGTGCACCAATTGCGGGCAACTTGGATACCGTGAAAGCCACTGCTATTACAGTAATTATGAATGTTTCGCTTGCGGACAGATGGGTCACAGGGTTCAAAACTGTCCAAGCTTTTGTCAGACTCGTAATGCCCCACCACAACAAAACCATCCAGAGAATCGAGGACAGGCACCCTGACCTCCTCCGCCCACTCAACCCGTACCGCAAAATGGCCGAGACCGTCGCCCCAACACTCAAGGCCGCGTATACGCCATGACTCGAGACGAAGCGCTAGCATCAGATACAGTAGTGTCAGATATACTAAAATTCAATAATGTGCCTGCTCGTGTGTTATTTGATTCAGACGCTTCACATAGTTTTATATCGGCGAACTTTGCCGCCGAGCACAAATTTCCTGTAATATCATTAGATCTCGATCTTAGCGTAAGTACACCTTCGGGCACGCCAATACTCACAAACTTAGCCTGCGCCGACGGGATTATCTGCATCGGCGGTCAAAAGATCGGTCTTGACGTGATAGTTTTAGACATGAAGGACTTTGACATCATTCTGGGAATGGATTGGCTCGGGCCGTACAACGCAACCATAGACTGCGTCGGAAAGACGGTCACCTTTCGCATTCCAGAAGTGCCTGAATTCTGCTTTTCGTGTGGTGAGGCGTCGCCGACCTGCATGCTGGTCTCGGCAATTTCTGCTCGGAGGATGCTGTATTCTGGGTGCGAAGGCTACTTGGCGTCCGTCCGAGACATGCGACAGGATGGTGCAAACGCGGGTCAGACCGACGTTGTGACAGAATTCTTCGATGTGTTCCCGGACGAGCTACCCAGCATGCACCCCGACCGAGAAGTCGAGTTCAGCATCGATACATTCTCCGATACTCGACCGATTTCCAAGGCCCCGTACAGAATAGCCCCCGCCGAGCTGAAGGAACTAAAGGCACAACTACAATAATTACTCGACAGAGGGTTTATCCGTACCGAGAGCTGAACAAGTCCACCATCCGGAACAGGTACCCATTGCCCCGCATAGACGACTTATTCGATCAACTGCAAGGCGCCTCGGTATTTTCGAAGATCGATCTCCGCTCGGGCTATCATCAACTCAAGGTCAAGCCAGACGATGTGCAAAAGTCAGCCTTTCATACTCGGTACGGCCACTACGAGTTCCTGGTGATGCCATTCGGCCTGACGAACGCCCATGCCGCCTTCATGGATCTAATGAATCGGATATTTCGACCCTTTCTTGATAAATTTGTGGTAGTCTTTATATAAACCCCTATTTTTCAAAATTTATTTAATTAGTGTTAAATATTTTTTTAAATGTCATATTTAGCCTTAAAATATTTATTAGGGTTTTTAGAAATTTTTCTAGAATTTTTAAATAATTTTTAAATGACTTTTAAATACAAAAATATTATTTTTTAATTAATTTAAATGTTTTAATATCATTCTGTAATTTTTTTGAATTGTTTTTATATCATTATGTAATTTATTAAATTGTTACGATATCAGTTTGTAATTACTCAAATGTTTTAATTGCGGAATACAAATTCTTATTTGCATTTACCTACTGATAGGGGCCCATCTGTAATAACCTAAACTAGGAGGACCAAAACGCAAAGCCCTAATCTACCCACCCCCGACGACCGACGACCGCCGACTCGCTTTTCTCCGCCATTTTCGGCCAGCACGACCCCTCTGACCGACTATGACCCCCTATAAATAACCCCCACACTCCCCTCGACCGACCACCACCACCACGACCGTCCACAGCCACCGCAACCCTTCTTCTCCGACCAAACCCTAAGCCCTAAACCCTAACTCCGGCGACCCTTCGTCCAGCCCCTACGACGACCGTCACCGCCCCCGACCACCATCAGCTGACTCGTCGCGCTGAGGCGAGTCGATCGCCGCCCAAGAGCCGCCTCACCGACGCCTCCTCCGCCGTCCAAGGCCTTCGAAACCCCTATTAAAGACGGACACGTAAATGGCAGTGTCATATTCGTGTCGTACGTGTCTCGAATCCACGTATGTGGTTCGCCAGGACACGGGGACCCTAGTCCAGTGCTTGGACACGTATTTCATGACTCGTACGTGTCGTGCATAGCAGGACACATAGACTCTGTGTCCCAAACTGTCAGGACACAGAGTGATATTTCGGACTACTGTTATAATCTAACTAAAACCTAAATAAAACAAACCGAAACCTAACTCTAACATGACGAGCGGGCTGACCCCCTGGCCAGCCTGACCGAGTCTGAGAACTCGGCTCAGTGGCCCGAGTTCGAGCCCCCTTGTTGTGCTGTTATTTCTTTTTTCTTTTTCCTTTGTTTTTCTTTTGTTTTATTATTTATTTATATATTTATATATATGTATACATGTATTTGTATATATATATATGTATTATTAGATATACTGTATTATATATATATATATATATATATATATAATATAGATATATATATATATATATATATATATATATTATATATATATATATATATATATATATATATATATATATATATATGCAGTATTTTTGTATATATATATATATATTTTTTATATTTAGTACTATTATATATATATATATATATATATATATATATATATATATATATATATATATATGTATTTATGTACATATATGTATATATGTATATATGTTCATGTGTATATATATTATTATATATATACAATTATATATATGTATACAATATTTGTATATACATATATACTTTATAGTTAAGTATTTTCTTATATATATATATATATATATATATATATATATATATATATATATATATATATATATGTATTTTTAACATATGTATGTATATATCCATTATGTAAATATCTATATATATTTATATGTATATATAAATATTGTAGATAGGTATTTTATATATGTATTTCACTATAGCAAGTGTAAATTATTATTATGTAAATATACTTGTCATATTTTTATAACTACTATGTATAATTTTACCTTATTAAAATATTAATATTTATTATGTATTTTTATGTCTTTGTATTTTTGTGTATTTAAATTACTGCAACCATTTGGTGTCCAAGCCTAGCATGGGTTTTTGGGCCCAAATGTGTTTTCACATATTCAAGACCTGTACAAGTCATATTGGACTTGATTCATGACTTTGGGTCCTGTATTTGAACTTTGGTTCAAATTATATACATGGACAAAATACGCAGATAATTAATTATTTAATTTCAGATTGTGTACAATGCTGTTTTTGAATTTCTAAAAATACTTAAATTGCTGTTAAAATTCTGGAAAAATAGTATTTAGATACTATGTTAATTTAGCTAATTTAGTATAATTTTTATACTATTTAATTTATAGTTTTGCCACTATCTTGGCATATGAAACCAGAACTCATTTTCTGTGTACTTAGGAAAACTGATTTTTATAAAATACTTGTACTGGTTAATAAATTCCAGAAAAATTATAATAAATTTCTATAATTAATAAGGATCATTTTGGTACCTTATTTTATGTAAAATTGAGCTTTTTGTCTATCTCAAAAATTATTGGAATACAATATTCATTTGATTTATTTATTGAATAATTACGACTTGCAACTTTTTGTGTTATTTTGAGTTTTAGTCGTATTAAACCTCACCCCTCACTAGTGTAAAGACCCTAGAAAGTTAGTTAAAGTAGTGTGTCACCCCACATTGGTTTCCTATGCTAAAGTCATCATTTTGGCTAGGTGTCCAGTCACAAGTCGTGTTGCACCAAATAGTGTCCTAGTATTTTAGCTTAGTATAAAAACTAAGTTTATGTATTTATTTCTACAGTGACGAGTTACCAGACATCTATAGCACTTTTATCGCAGCTTGCTTTGCTTTGCTTTGCTAGAGGCAAGTTCTTTCTACGAACTTTACATACTGCTACAACAATAAACTGTAATTTACCAACCATGTTAAATGCTGATCCTTGGGGTAGCAAGTTAGAACTTTACATGTTGTATTACTTTTAGTCTCTATCATGTTTAGACAGTATCTCATATCTCTCACATGTTTAAATAACAGGTTAATGGGAAACTGTTAGTATTGTACGTGAACATGACCCCCTTCTCCGTATGTATTTACCGCGCTCGGTGACATTCTATATGTGACCTTGCCGTATGTTCTGATCTCGCATTTGTGTATGGATATACACTGATGTCGTTCGTGCACGTATGTGCATACCAGAAAACTTGATATGTGCCGCTGTATATCCTATTCACCTATTGACCGATTCACGTACATGCTACGGTTTTAAACTTTTAAACTATATGTTGTCATTTCTAAAAAGAACCAATTAAACCATGATATGCCATGATTCCAGTTTATTACATTCTTATTCATGCTTAGTATATTTAGTTTGATAGAATCAGTACTTGCTCCCGTCCTGACAGGATAACGTTGTAGGTGTCCTTACTGAGGAGGAGTTACTCTGCGACTCATATTATGGAGATACTGCCGAGGACCCGGCTTTGCTTTACGAGGATGTACCTGCGGGGAAACTCGCCTAGTTTGCATAGTCACTTGGGATACTTAGTGTAATCATGTATTAGACTATGTATTTTGTAACTGGACATGTATCCAGTTTTATATTTCAGACTTGTACTTTGGACATTTTACTATATGTGACGACTTTTGTGTTTGGAGCATATATGACTTTTATTCACTTATAGAACTGTTAGCACATTTAGTCTTATCTTGTTATCTCTAGAACAGCTTACTGCGTTTTATCTCAAACGCAGGCTGGACATGACTCGGCCCAACAATTTGGGTAGCGGGTCGTGACATATTTTTAGTGGTGACCCATGCAGGTCCTGACTAAATTGTTTGGTTACGTTATTGTACCAAGCATGCCTGCAATTAGGAACTTAAGGTAATTAGACAATATTAGGAATGACGCTTAGAACACCTAGAGGAATGCTAGGATTGCAACATAGAAAAATACATCACATGCTTGCTATTATAATTAGATTTTCTTGCCTACGATTGCTTACTTTAAACAAGTCCTTATAAGTCCTTTTTATTGTAATTAGATGGTGCTTACTCGTTCATCCCAGTATGTTACACCTGAGAATGGCGCACTCCATATCCAGTCAGCTGACCAGTTGACTCATACACCTCCACCTCCACCTACCATACTCCTCCACTCCACAAATCTACCAACCCAGATGCCTCCACCACCTTCCACATCACAGGCCCAGCAGGACCCAATACTTCCACCACCCCCTATCACTATACATACCCAGGCTTCCGTCACACTCGACGGGAACCAGCTGCTCACTCTGATCCAGGGATTCCTAACGACCCATCAGGAGCAGACTACCCTACTCCGCTAGAGCATGGAGCGTTCTGAGGAACGTACAGTAGTTCCACCACCTGTAGAGCCACGACTTCATGGGTCTGAACCCCAAGGAGTTCTCAGGGACTGAGGGCATTGTAGTAGCAGATGACTGGCTAGAATCGGTAGAGAGGAAGCTCCTTGGAGTTAGGATGCCGAGTGACCTTCAGGTCGAGGCAGCGAGATTTCTGCTGATAGACTTGGCAGGAGTTTGGTTCCGGAATGAGCCGTTGTTTGCGAGAAGGAGAGCCACTTGGGATCAGTTCAAGACCCAGTTCAAGAAGAAATTCTTCTCGACCACTGCTAGAGTAGCCATGGGGCTACGATTCCAGAACATCCAGCAGGAGAACCGTTCTGTTGACGAGTATGCGGCAGAGTTTAGTCGCCTGAGACGTTTCGCTCCTAGTCTGGTGTTTCACTTAACAAAATTGCCAAACAAAAGTTGGATTTTAAAAATAAAACGAGAAAAAGTACAAGAAGTACAAATTTGATTCTGGGAAGTATTGCTATAGAAGTCTGATCTGTAAATGATCACTTTGTTCCTTGGACCATACGATGATGATGAAGATCACTGCTTGAAGTAGAACAACTTGGAAGAACTAAGTCACCAGAAAGGTATCGACGCACTTGGGCACTGATGGCGAGGCCGAATACTTTCCTGCTTTGCTTCACTCTGTTCTGAAAGAAAAGTTGAAGAAGAATGCTCTGGAGAATCAAAATCTCGAAGTTCTGATCTCTGTATTCTCTCCTGTCTCTCTGTGTGTTCCTTGTCTTTGAGAAAAAATGAGTCTATTTATAGACTGGGACTTCTGTGCGTAAAAGAGCACCAAAATTTGTCTTTACGCTAACAACTGCCACCCATGATCAGAGTCATCCTTTGCATACGTTGACACGAGTCCCATCATTTCAGTAAGAATAGGATACATGTACACACGTTCTTCGAAATATGTGGCATGAAGGCCATGTAGGCAAACCACGTTCCAAACTGGCCAGAAAGAATAAGGCGTAAAAATAGCCCCAACATCCTCTGGGCGTAAAGTAGTAAGATGAGCGTAAAATAGCTCTGTCATAGGTTTCCCGCGTAAAGTGGTTATTAAATAACCTTGAGCGTAAAATGGCTCAAATAGACTTTACGCACACATTGTTTTATGAGCGTAAGAACTCATGTAAAACTCCGTGCGTAAAAAAAACCATACAGTAAGCGTAAAGTAGCTCGATCCCCATAAACGACAACAATGGTCTTTGTATAAGACAAATTCCATTGAATTCTGTGGTAAATGCCATCATTAATATCTTGATGTCAGAGTTTGCATTAAATGCGAGATTTGACAGCTTTGTCCAGCGTAAAAGAGGCTGCTCTGTCCTTGGCGTAAAATCATAGGTGTAGACCCAAGCGTAAAATGATCAGCCTGTTTAGGCGTAAATTGATCAGCCTAGTTTTGGGCGTAAAAGAGATTACCCGCTCTGCTTGGTGTAAAAACCGATCACTTATGAATGGGATGACTCTTTCTTTGAAGCACTTTTTACGCTCCTACATCTGGTTGCAGATCCAGAGGAGATGACCCGTAGGTTTTGCCATGGTCCACTACTAAAATACCCCACTTTACCGACGGATGGTTAGCGACGGATGGATTCCGTCGCTAATAGCGACCAGTTTCCGACGTCTTAGCGACGGATTAGCGACAGACAACATAACATAATTTTTTCCAATTTTAAATGTAAAAAATTGTCGGGTTTCCGTCGCTCAGTCGACGAACGTTAGCGACGGATTCTTTTGTCGTCGCTTGTTCGTCGCAAATGTTGGCGGCAAAATCTTTAAAACATTGGCGGGAACTTTAGCGACTAACTGGCGACGGATATATCCGTCGGAAAACTGCTTTTAATTGGCGACGGTTGAGCGACTGATTTATTCCGTCGCTATTCCGTCGCTAAGTTCTGTGCCCTAACTTAAATTGAACCGACGGGGGGGAATTTTTCATTCCCTCCAAAACTCTCTCTCTCTCTCGCGGCTCTCTCTCTCTCGCGCGCGGCTCTCTCTCTCTCGCGGCTCTCTCTCTCTCTCTCTCTACCAGGTATATATCTCTCTCTCTCTCTCTCTCTCTCTCTCTCTCTCTCTCTAATTTTTAGTTTTGGGGCCGGGGGGGGAGTGGGGGGGGGGTCGGCTTCGCGGGGGGTGGAGAGGGCGGGGGGGGGGGTGAATGGGGTCAGGGGGTCGGGGGGTGTAGGGAATGGGGGCAGGGGGTGGGGGGGTGGGGAATGAGGGTCGGGGGTCGGGGGGGTGGGGAATGGGGGCAGGAGGGTCGGGGGGGTGGGGGGTGGAGAGGGCAGGGGGGTCGGGGGGGGGGTGGAGATGGCAGGGGTCGGGGGGGTGGGGGGTCGGGGGGGGGTGGTCGGGAATGGGGGCAGGGGGGTCGGGGGGCGGGGGGTGGAGAGGGCAGGGGTCGGGGGGGTGGGGAATGGGGGCAGGGGGGTCGGGGGGGGGGTGGGTAATGGAGATTGATGGTTTCAGTTTTGACACTTATTCCTAGTATATATTCACATAACTTATCATTTGGTATATGTGTTTAGTGTTATATATGAGTATTATGTGATTTTGCTTCGATGGGGAGCTTGTGGACTGTTTTAGAGTTTGATAGGTGGACTGTTTTGGACTATATTGTGTGTATGTGTGTGTGTGTGTGTGTTCATAGCTTTGATTTGAGTGTCATGGCAGTAACATAGTAGAGGGGGGAACGAAATTGTATTATGAGTGTGTCTCTATATATTTTGTATGTGTGTGTGTGTTTAAGAGAAGGAAATTATACAGATGAGTGAAGTAGAGGGGAACTTCACTGTGTGTAGTGTGCAATACACACAGGTACAAGGGGTCTTAGCCCCTGTGCAGCAGGAATTGTCCTGTAAGCGACTAGTAGCAGGCCCTTCCTGCCTTTGCACAGCAGAGCAGACAGGGGACCTGCAGCAGCAAAAAGAGCATGGATAGAGGGAGGGAATGAAAGAGAAACAACAACTGATAGGGGTAGTGGTCCCTGTGAATGGTTGCACTTGAGGTAGAGGGGAACACGCAGATACTTGTATAGGTGTATCCACCTAATATGGTGTGTGCACCTACATTAGCAGTGGTAACAGGGAGTTATATTTGGCTGTCTATACAAGAATCCCCTGCATATAATAGCAGAAAGAGCATCGGAAGAGAGGGGACTTAGCAGGCATGTGTGTCTTGTGTGTGTCATATGTGTGTTAGAGAGGAACGTGAAAAGGGAATATAGAGTGATGTGTGTGTGGAAGTATATGTGTATGTGCTTGGTGTGTGTAGGTTGTGATCACCATGGTGTGTGTGCAGAGAAAGGAATTTAGTATACATATTTCAGTCCCAAGTCTTTAATGTACAGTCCCTATATCATTAAGTTTTAGTGTAGAATGAACCTTACCTGTGTCAGTCCTTGTTCGAGTTATATGACACGCATAAGTTGTTTCAGTCTCTCTAATGTCCAGTCCATTAATTTTCATCTTTATGTCCAGTCCCTTAACTATTTATGTATCAAATATTATATTGTGTCAGTATATTTGTAACTTAATGTTCAGTTCATTTATAACTTCATGATCAGTCCCTACTCCCTATTGGTTCAGTCCCTTACCTGCAAATATATCAGTCCCAAAGGAATTTCATATCCTTACATCAGTTGACAGTATAGTCCAGTTCCTTGTAAGCTTTATTTCAGTCCTCGTATAACCTTCCTTTGTATCAGTCAAGGGGTAATGAAGGGCGGATTTGCATTTGATTCGAACTTGGTTAATGTTAAACTGTCATTACAAAATCGGGAATTGATTTCCTTTCTTTGATCGTACATGGATGTACAAACGGCAACACGAGAGTAGAATTGGTGTGAGTGACGATTTTCAGGCAGGCGTGGAAGTATTTCTTAATTATGCAATGAGCAAAGCTCAGTACATGGACGGTAACAAAATTAAGTGTCCATGTGTTAAATGTCACAATAGACGTTACGAAGAAGTGGTGACTGTGAGAGATCATTTGACCCGTAAGGGTTTCGTACGTAATTACGGCCTGTGGTCATCGCAAGGTGAACTATATTCGGAAAGACAGGCTGCGGAAGCTGCTACTTATGCTTTTTATTCTCTCTAACAGTGTATTTAGAGGTGAAGTCAAAATGAGGACACCATATATTACAGATGAGGAACTTCAAAGAGAGGTTGATTGTACCTTTCCGTCCTGGTTTCGTAAATACGTAAGTAACTGAGATAATATGTTATGCGGCTACCATTAAAATATATGCAGCTAAAATATTTAAATTATCAATATATGTTTACAGGTTTTATTGCCTGAAACAACACTCATAAATGAGAGCATTCGTTATTTGGCATTGGGACCGAAGAAGCATGCAAAGACTTTGTCAGGCTATGTCGTTAATGGCTTCAAGTTTAAGTCAACTCAGCATGCTATAAATGCCGAATTTCTCAATGACGGCTTCGATACCAAGAATTCTGGTGTTTGCATAAGAGGCACCATCTATGACGACGAGCCGGACTTTGACTATTATGGAGTGCTTCGGGAGATTGTAGATTTACAATATAGTGCCCCATATGATATGCATATTGTGATGTTCAAATGTGAGTGGTTCGATACGAGACCAAATATCGGTTGGAGAATCGATAAACAATTTGGATTCGTCGATATAAATCATCGCAGGAGGTATAGAGGGTCCGACACGTTTGCGATAGCAAGTCAGGCTGTTCAAGTCTACTATACAAGCTACCCAAGGCGTCGTAGAGATCGATTTGACTGGTGGGCAGTATGCAAGATTAAATCTAGAAATACATTCAACGTTGGAGACCCAGCATACCAAGAGGACCAGATCGAGAAGCCCCAATACATGGGACAACAGTCGGATACCATGGACGTGGAAGATGTCGATATACCTCATGCTGAGGAAAATAGAGGGGAGGAAGAGGTTGATATACAAGACTTAGCTGTCAACCAGGGGAGAAAGAGGCGTCTTGTCCCAAGTATTGAGCCTGAACAAGAAGTAGAAGAAGAAGAAGAAGAAGAAGAGGATGAGGATGAGGATGAGGATGATGATACAGATGAAGTCGACGATGAGGATGATGATATAGATGAAGTCGACGATGAGAATGAGGATGAGAACGATGACGATGACGATGAGGACGAGGACGATAACGATGATTAGATTAAATATCGGTATATATTAGAAGCACTTACAACTAACTTAGTGAATTCAGTTTAGACGGACACATTCTTATTTCAGTTTATGGTTTTGTCGTTCGATCATCTACTTATTGTATGATTTTCTTTTTACAGATGGCACTCTTAGTTCTCATTGTCTTGACGGCACTCGCCGCCCTGCTGGTATATATATTTTAGTTCAGTTTTATATTCATTTATACTTCTATATTGTTAATTATATTTATGTGTTCTATTTACAGGTCATGGTCACTACCACTCGTGCTGGTGGTAGCCGTGGTGGTGCTGGTGGTGGCGGTACTGGCCGTGGTGGGCGTGGTGGTAGCGGTGGCCGTGGACGTGATGGTAGCGGCCGTGGACGTGATGGTAGCGGTCGTGGTGGTAACGGTCGTGGTCGCCTTCCACATACCCCGGATATAGAGTCCTCCGATCCCGACCTGGAGAGCCCGGCCACAGACTCTTCCCGCCGTCGATCTATCTCTGCGACCCATCCTTCATCTTCATCGAGGCCTGAGACTCCATCCGCTAGCGGATCCGTTCCGCCCCCGGATGCACCAGCGGGTACACCATCAGTTACTGCAGGGTGGGCTCCGGAGTACCCCCAGATTCAGCTTCATCCTGCTACCGGTGAGTACATCCGCGGAGCCGCGGATCCTCCGACGCCTCCAGAGAGGCCGATAGGCAAGAACCGACGCGAGCTATGGCCCGCGGGTGATACGTAAGTAAATTTAAGTTAATTTATTAAATTTGTTTCATTTATTCAAGTTAATAATCCGGTCTTTGCTTCTTTGTAGGTTTTTCCCGTTTGATGCTGCCCGGATACTCGGGCAAATTATCCGGGAAAACTACCATGGCCCTTACCTCAATTTTTCTGAGGTGCCTCAGAACATGCAGTACGTCTGGCTCGAGGAGATGAAGGTATATATATATCTTTTGGTTAATTATTAATTATTCTTTAATCCACTAATTTTTAATTACGTGATAATTTTATTTGTATGTCAGACGACGTTCTGGTGGCCCCCCCATCGCGAGGAGTTGATTCGCAAGGCCTACAAAGCCGCCGCCGGGAAGAAGATACGGGATGCGGTGTACGACGTTCGTACGGCGCATTCGAGGAAGAAGTGGCTCCGGGAGGAGTACTACGAGCAGATGTTGGATAAGATGAATACTGCTCAGTACAGGGAGAAATCAGAGAAAGCGAAGGCGAGCAGACAGGTCGCTGCTCTGCATACAGGAGGTTCAAAGCCCCACGCAGCGACGCGTGCAGATTTGGTGAGATACCGCAAATTCATTTCACTATTAAATTCGGTACTATTAATATACGTAGTTAATTAAATTCGACGTATATTTCGTATGCAGGCACGACAGGCGGTAAAGGAGGGGAGAGAGCCGGAGTCGGTCACCGCCTACGATGTATTCCTGCATACACACAAGAGGCGGGCAGACGGGAGCTTCGTCGACGCGAGGGCCCAGGCGACTGATGTAAGTAATTACGTTTATGAGATTTATATTAGAAATATAATTATTGTTAACTTAATTAGGTGAACGTAGGATTCAAATTATAACTTAGGGAAACATAGGATTTAGATTATAACTTAGGAAAACTTATAGTATAAACACATTCATTGGATAGGCTGCATATCGTGAGGCCCTTAGTCAGATTGAGCCCCCTGCCGAGGTTGTCGGCGAAACGACGTCCACCCAGACGCCCTCTTCTATGGCCGCTCGCTACGACGACGTGTTCGTAGAGTCTGTCGGCGGCTTTAATAAAGGGAAAGTCTACGGCGTAGGTTCCATGGCGGCGTCGTTGCAGGGCGCGACTCCGAGATATCCACCGCCCCCGCCTCCTCCCGCGCCCCCGTCGGACGATATGAGACGGCAGCTTGCGACTCTCACCTCCGATATGTCGGAAATGCGGAGTCTAATGTCGGATGTGCTGGAGCGCCTTCCGCGTCCTTCTTCTGCTCCCGGTCCAGATCCGTCTGCTCCCGGTCCGTCTAGTGCGGTTGCCGGTCCTTCCGACCCTGGACGTTATTCATTTGACCGTTCTGCCGAGGTCCGCCTGGTACCGGATACTGCGCTCATTGGGCTCATGGACATGATGTCGGCAGAGCAGCTCCGCAACCTTCCAGAGCATGTGTTGTCCCAGGTGCCGGCGTACATGGTGGAAGAGTACATCCGTCGGGCCGAACGACGACCCCCCCCATCTCAATAATATTTGTATTGTTTTTGGATATTTGTACTGTTTTTGGATTTTGAATTTTGGATATTTTGGAAGCGTACATGAATGTTTGGATATTATGAATTTGTGTATTTGTGTTTGGATATTTCTGTTTGATATTGGATATTATGAATTTGGATATTTGTTGATCGTACATGGATGTTTGGATATTGGATATTGGATATTGGATATTTCTGTTTGATATTGGATATTGGATATTGGATATTGGATATTGGATATTGGATATTTGGTGAAATAGAATGTTTCTGTAATTTTTTTTTCTTAATGTTGCATTTAGCGACGGACTAGCGACTAACTAGCGACGGATATTTGCAGTTACCGACGGACTAGCGACGGGATTTCCGTCGCTAACTGGGTGATATAAATATTTTGCAGTTAGCGACAACCTAGCGGCTACCTAGCGACGGAAAACCCGTCGCTAACTGGGTGATATAAATATTTTGCAGTTAGCGACGACCTAGCGGCTACCTAGCGACGGCGAATCCGTCGCTAACTGTTTGAAATAAATTTGCAGGTAGCGACGAACTAGAGACGAACTAGCGACGAAACTTCCGTCGATAACTGGGCACAATTAATATTAGCGACGGAATGTCGACTACCTGGCGACGGTAAATTCGTCGACATGGTTCTGGAAATATGGTTGGTTTCCAGAGACTTAGCGACGGATAGCTTGTCGCTACTCCGTCGCTAATCTGTCGAGGTTGACGACGGACTAGCGACGGCTTAGCGACCCATTATTCGTCGACATGGTTCTGGAAATATGGAAGCTTTCCAGAACCAGGCCGACGCCCTTCCCGTCGCTAAGCCGTCGCTAAAACGTCGCGGTTAACGACGGAATGGCGACGGAATGGCGACTGATTTTGCATATCAGGAACCTCTCTGATACGCTTTTACCGACCTATTTACGACGGCTTAGCGACGGATATTTTAATATTATATGGCATGTAAACCGACGAGAACAAGTCGCTAATCCGTCGCTATTCCGTTGAAAGTCAGCCGTCGGTAATCCGTCGCTAGGCCGTCGGTTAATCATTTGTCCGACGGCTTAGCGACGGACAAGTTATAGCGACGACGTTTTTTCCCGACGGCTATTTTCATCAAATATCCGTCGCTAAGCCGTCGGTAATTCATGTTACCGACGGACGAGCGACGGATGTGGCCGTCGCTAAAGCTGGTTATTTTGGTAGTGGTCTAGTTCCAGACATCGGCATTCTTATAGTGGCGAACGGTACGACTGACTACTACCAGAGCCTAGAGTTGGCCCGGAGCATCGAAGAGCGTCTTCTGTCTAGCAAGAGGCCAGCTTCTGTACACCTCGAGGGACCGTCCAAGCGTCAGGCTTTCCAGCCGAGAGCACCGACGCCGCACCAGCAGACATACCGTCCCCCTACACCATATCATCAGACCCCGAGTTAGAGCCCCGGGACCCCGACAGCAGCCGAAGGGAGCTTTTTGTGTATACTGTAAGAGGCCAGGCCATGACTCTCTTGTTTGTAGGAAGAGGTTGGGTCAGTGTTTGGCTTGTGGGTCTCCCACCCATCAGCTTCGAGAGTGCCCAGTAGCGAAGACTAGAGGGCCGCTTCCGACTCAGCAGCAGAGGTTTGGGCAGCATCTGCAGCAGCAGAAGGGACCTCAGGAAAAGGTTTATAGTCTAGCTCTCGAGCCGGAGCCGGAGCAGGTTTCGAAGCCAGATTACTTAGCTGACGTCATCACAGGTCATATTTATTTGCATACTTTTCTAGCTCTATGCTTGTTTGATTCTGGTGCATCTCATAGCTTCCTATAATTAGAGTTTATACATAAACACCATCTAGTAGCTACACCTACTGCTGAGATTAGTAGAGTGATGACAGGAGGAGGACCAGTGCCTATTAGAGCTATCTACAGATGTTCTATTTTTATAGCCGGGAGAGAGTTCAGGGGACGATTCTTTGTGATGCCACTCTCCGGTTATGATATCATATTGGTGATGGACTGGCTTAGCTATGCCCATGCATCTATAGACTGTCATGAGGGTAGTATTTTGTTCAGTCCCCCAGGCACAGCACCATTCAGTGTCAGAAGGACAGGGTCGGGGATCAGCCTAGAGCCGAACTGTTGTGCGACAGTTGGGGACATAGCACCACCACACCCTATCATTAGGGAGTTTATGGATGTATTCCCAGAGGATCTTCCAGGGCTTCCGCCTGACAGAGATGTGGAGTTCACTATAGATTTAGTGTCGAGTTCATCACCAGTATCCCGGGCTTGCTATAGAGTGAATCCCAAGGAGGCCGTAGAGATGAAAGAGCAGATTGATGACCTGTTGAAAAAGGGTTTCATTCGATATAGTGCTTCTCCATGGGGAGTGCCAGTACTCTTTGTGCCTAAGAAGGATGGTACAGTCCGATTGTGTATTGACTACCGGGCCTTGAATGCCATCACCATCAAGAACAAATATCCTCTGCCCAGGATAGATGATTTGTTTGACCAGTTGAGCGGAGCAAAAGTGTTTTCCAGGATAGACTTGAGATCCGGGTACCACCAGGTGAAGGTTAGGGCAGCAGACATCCAGAAGACGGCGTTCAACACGAAGTACGGGCAGTACGAGTTTCTGGTGATGCCATTTGGTCTCACAAATGTGACAGCTGTCTTTATGAATTTGATGAATAAGACATTCCACCAGTGTCTGGATAAGTTTGTCGTAGTATTTATCGACGACATCCTGATATACTCGAAGACGCCGGAGGAGCATGCAGAGCACTTGCGGATAGTTTTGGGGATTCTGAGGCAGGAGAGATTGTTTGCCAAAATTGTCGAAGTACGAGTTCTTTTTAGACCGAGTGGAGTTTCTCGTCCATGTAGTTACTGGAGATGGAATCTCGGTGGATCCCAGGAAGATTGCTGCAGTTGAGACATGGGAGGCTCCGACGTCAGTTTCAGAGATCAGGAGCTTTCTGGGTTTAGCAGGCTATTATAGAAAGTTCGTCCAGGACTTTGCTAGGATAGCTGAACCCATGACAAAGTTGACACGGAAGAACGCAGAGTACATTTGGTCAGAGGACTGCCAGGCAGCGTTTGAGGAGCTAAAGAGGAGGCTGACGACCGCTCCAGTTCTGACATTACCTTCAGGTTCTGGAGGTTTCACTATTTACAACGATACTTCAGAAAATGGGCTAGGATGTGTCCTACAGCAGCATGGGAAAGTGAATGCTTATGCATCTAGGCAATTGCGGACTCATGAGCAGAATTATCCTACCCATGACCTAGAGTTGGCTGCGGTGATCTTTGCACTCAAGTTATGGAAATATTACTTATACGGAGAGCGTGTGAAAATCTTTACTGACCACAAAAGCTTGAAGTATGTGTTCACGCAGAAAGAGCTGAACATGAGGCAAAGACGATGGTTGGAGTTGATGAAAGACTTCGACATCGATTTACAGTATCACCCCAAGAAGGCAAATGTGGTGGCGGATGCGCTGAGCAGGCATCCGATGGCATGGTATCTGATGATAGATCGGCATTTGTGGGAGGATCTGGAGAAGCTCGGTATCGAGCTAGTTCGGTCAGGATCAGTGATACAGATGATGGCGCTTGATATTCAGTTAAGTTTGATGGAGCAGGTCTGGAAGGCACAGTCTACAGATGAGAGCCTTCGCAGACTTCGAGCCCAGGCTTTAGCTGGATTGCTGGATGACTTCACTATAGCAGAGGATGGATCCTTGAGGCATGGCAGCCGATTGTGCGTGCCGAAGGAAGAGCTGGTAGAGGCAGTCTTGCAGGAGGTGCACCGATCGAGATATTCTATTCATCCTGGTGCTAACAAGATGTACCGGGACTTGCGGGAACATCTTTGGTGGCACGGGATGAAGAGGGATATATCACGTTTTATCTCGAGATGCCTAGTTTGCCAGCAGGTCAAGGCGGAGCGCCAGAGACCAGCTGGTTTGTTGCAGCCGTTACCCATTCCCGAGTGGAAGTGGAAACATATTACGATGGACTTTGTCTCAGGGCTTCCTCGTTCCCAAGGAGGGAAAGATTCCATCTGGGTCATCATGGACAGGCTGACGAAGTGTGCGCACTTCATACCCTTCAAGGTGGAACTTTTCACCGAGAAGTTGGCGGAGCTATACATGCAGCAGATAGTTTGCTTACACGGAGTGCCAGTGAGCATCGTGTTGGACAGAGACAGCAGATTCACGTCCCACTACTGGAGGAGTTGGGCAGTAGGCTCAAGTTCAGTACGGCGTACCACCCGCAGACAGATGGGCAGTCCGAGAGGACGATACAGACACTGGAGGATATGTTGAGGACCTGCGTGCTGGACTTCGGAGGATCATAGGAGAGCCATCTGCACTTGGTAGAGTTTTCATACAACAACAGCTACCAAGCCAGTATCGGTATGTCTTCTTTCGAGGCGCTATATGGACGACGATGCCGCACACCGCTCTTTTGGGATGATGTTGGAGACAGAGTTATGCTTGGGCCAGAGATGATCACGGATGCAGCAGAGAAGGTCGGGATGATCAGAGACAGGCTCAGAGTAGCTCAGGACAGGCAGAAACACTGGGCTGATGCTAGTCGCAGACCGATGGAGTTCGTAGATGGTGATATGGTGCTAGTGAAGATATCACCTACTAGAGGGACGATCCGGTTCGGACGAGGAGGGAAGCTGAGCCACAGATACATCGGGCCGTTCGAGATACTTGGCAGGATTGGAGAGGTAGCTTACAGGGTTGCACTTTCACCCAACCTAGCAGGAGTTCATGATGTCTTTCACGTATCTCAGCTGAGGAGATATATTCCAGACTCCGGCCATGTGCTAGATCATTCAGAGTTGGAGGTCGGACCGAGCCTTACAGTTTCTGAGCAGCCAGTGGAGATATTAGACAGGAGGGATAAGAGGCTGAGGAACAAGGTTATACCCTTAGTACGAGTAGCTTGGAGCCGTCACTCTCCGGGTGAATCTACTTGGGAGAGGGAGTCGGACATGAGGGAGAGATACCCTTACTTGTTCGATTCAACCGCTGCGAGGGAACCACCCGTTCCCGCTTGATACCTTAGAGGTTAGTTTCGATCATAGCCTTAGTCATTTATTGTATTGCTTGCTATGTTAGAATTGTAGGATCTTCAATCCTTGTGAATTTCGAGGACAAAATTTTTCAAGGAGGGAAGACTTGTAAACCCCTACTTTTTAAAATTTATTTAATTAGTGTTAATTAATTTTTAAATGTCATATTTAGTCTTAAAATATTTATTAGGATTTTTAGGAATTTTTCTAGAATTTTTAAATGATTTTTAAATGAGTTTTAAATCCAAAAATATCATTTTACAAGTAATTTAAATGTTTTAATATCATTCTGTAATTTTTTTGAATTGTTTTTATATCATTATGTAATTTATTAAATTATTACGATATCAGTTTGCAATTACTCAAATGTTTTAATTGCGGAATACAAATTCTTATTTGCATTTACCTACTGATAGGGGCCCATCTGTAATAACCTAAACTAGGAGGACCAAAACGCAAAACCCTAATCTACCCACCCCCGACGACCGACGACCGCCGACTCGCTTTTCTCCGCCATTTTCGGCCAGCGCGACGCCCCCCGACCGACTATGACCCCCTATAAATAACCCTCACACTCCCCTCGACCGACCACCACCACCATGACCGCCTACAGCCACCGAAACCCTTCTTCTCCGACCAAAACCCTGATCCCTAAACCCTAACTCCGGCGACCCTTCGTCCAGCCCCTACGACGACCGTCACCGCCCCCGACCACCATCAGCTGACTCGCCGTGCTGAGGCGAGTCGATCGCCGCCCAAGCGCCGCCTCACCGACGTCTCCTCCGCCGTCCACGGCCTTCGAAACCCCTATTAAAGACGGACACGTAAGTGGCAGTGTCATATTCGTGTCGTACGTGTCTCGAATCCACGTATGTGGTTCGCCAGGACACGGGGACCCTAGTCCAGTGCTTGGACATGTATTTCATGACTCGTACGTGTCGTGCATAGCACGGACACGTAGACTCTGTGTCCCAAACTGTCAGGACACAGAGTGATATTTCGGGCTACTGTTATAATCTAACTAAACCTAAATAAAACAAACCGAAACCTAACTCTAATATGACGAGCGGGCTGACCCCCTGGCCAGCCCGACCGAGTCTGAGAACTCGGCTCAGTGGCCCGAGTTCGAGCCCCCCCCCCCCCCCCCCCCCCATGTTGTGCTGTTATTTCTTTTTCTTTTTTCTTTGTTTTTCTTTTTGTTTTATTATTTTTTTATATATTTATATATATATATATGTATACATGTATTTGTATATATATATGTATTATTATATATACTATATTATATATATGCAGTATTTTTGTATATATATATATATTTTATATTTAGTACTATTATATATAAATATATATATATATATATATATATATATATATATATATATATATTTAGTACTATTATTATATATATATATATATATATATATATATTATATATATATATATATATATATATATATATATATATATATAATATATATATTTTATATATATATATATATATATATATATATATATATATATATATATATATATATATATATATATATATATATATATATATATATATATATATATATATATATGTACATATATGTATATATGTATATATGTTCATGTGTATATATATTATTATATATATACAATTATATATATGTATACAATATTTGTATATACATATATACTTTATAGTTAAGTATTTTCTTATATATATATATATATATATATATATATATATATATATATATATATATATATATATATATATATATATATATATATATATATATATATATGTATGTATGTATTTTTAACATATGTATGTATATATCCATACATACATATGTATGTATGGATATATCTATATGTATTTTAACATATGTATGTATATATCCATTATGTAAATATCTATATATATTTATATATATATATATATATGTATTTTTAACATATGTATGTATATATCCATTATGTAAATATCTATATATATTTATATGTATATATAAATATTGTAGATACGTATTTTATATATGTATTTCACTATACCTAGTGTAAACTATTATTATGTAAATATACTTGTCATATTTTTATAACTACTATGTATAATTTTACCTTATTAAAATATTAATATTTATTATGTATTTTTACGTCTTTGTATTTTTGTGTATTTAAATTACTGCAACCATTTGGTGTCCAAGCCTAGCATGGGTTTTTGGGCCCAAATGTGTTTTCACATATTCAAGACCTGTACAAGTCATATTGGACTTGATTCATGGCCTTGGGTCCTGTATTTGAACTTTGGTTCAAATTATGTACATGGACAAAATACGCAGATAATTAATTATTTAATTTCAGATTGTGTACAATGCTGTTTTTGAATTCTAAAAATATTTAAATTGCTGTTAAAATTCTAGAAAAATAGTATTTAGATACTATGTTAATTTAGCTAATTTAGTATAATTTTTATACTATTTAATTTACAGTTTTGCCACTATCTTGGCATATGAAACCAGAACTCATTTTCTGTGTACTTAGGAAAACTGATTTTTATAAAATACTTGTACTGGTTAATAAATTCCAGAAAAATTATAATAAATTTCTATAATTAATAAGGATCATTTTGGTACCTTATTTTATGTAAAATTGAGCTTTTTGTCTATCTCAAAAATTGTTGAAACATAATGTTCATTTGATTTATTTATTGAATAATTACGACTTGCAACTTTTTGTGTTATTTTGAGTTTTAGTCGTATTGAACCTCACCCTCACTAGTGTAAAGATCCTAGAAAGTTAGTTAAAGTAGTGTGTCACCCCACATTGGTCTCCTATGCTAAAGTCATTATTTTGGCTAGGTGCCCAGTCACAAGTCGTGTTGTACCAAATAGTGTCCTAGTGTTTTAGCTTAGTATAAAAACTAAGTTTATGTATTTATTTCTACAGTGACGAGTTACCAGACATCTATAGCACTTTTATCGCAGTTTGCTTTGCTTTGCTTTGCTAGAGGCAAGTACTTTCTACGAACTTTACATACTGCTATAACAATAAACTGTGATTTACCAACCATGTTAAATACTGATCCTTGGGGTAGCAAGTTAGAACTTTACATGTTGTATTACTCTTAGTCTCTACCATGTTTAGACAATATCTCATATCTCTCACATGTTTAAATAACAGGTTAAGGAGAAACTGTTAGTATTGTACGTGAACATGACCCCCTTCTCCGTATGTATTTACCGCGCTCGGTGACATTCTATATGTGACCTTGCCGTATGTTCTGATCTCGCGTTTGTGTATGGATATACACCGATTCCATTCGTGCACGTATGTGCATACCAGAAAACTTGATATGTGTCGATGTACATCCTATTCACCTATTGACCGATTCACGTACATGCTACGGTTTTAAACTTTTAAACTATATGTTGTCATTTCTAAAAAGAACCAATTAAACCATGATATGCCATGATTCCAATTTATTACATTCTTGTTCATGCTTAGTATATTTAGTTTGCTAGAATCAGTACTTGCTCCCGTCCTGACAGGATAACGTTGTAGGTGTCCTTACTGAGGAGGAGTTACTCTGCGACTCATATTATGGAGATATTGTCGAGGACCCGGCTTTGCTTTACGAGGATGTACCTGCGGGGAAACTCGCCTAGTTTACATAGTCACTTGGGATACTTAGTGTAGTCATGTATTAGACTACGTATTTTGTAACTGGACATGTATCCAGTTTTATATTTCAGACTTGTACTTTGGACATTTTACTATATGTGACGACTTTTGTGTTTGGAGCATATATGACTTTTATTCACTTATAGAACTGTTAGCACATTTAGTCTTATCTTGTTATATCTAGAACAACTTACTGCATTTTATCTCAAATGCAGGCTGGACATGACTCGGCCCGGCCCAACAATTTGGATAGCGGGTCGTGACACTTTATTGACGATATTCTCGTCTACTCAAAGGACAGGACGCAGCATGCAGAACATCTACGGGCCGTGCTCCAGACACTTCGAGAGAATGAGTTGTACGCGAAGCAGAGTAAGTACGAATTCTGGCTAAGCAGCGTATTCTTTCTTGGTCACATCATTTCGTCCGAAGGCGTTACAGTCGATCCGAAGAAAGTGGAAGCTGTTGCTGATTGGAAGCGGCCTGCATCTTCTAGTGAGATTCAAAGCTTTCTTGGTTTAGCGGGATACTATCGACGCTTCGTGAAAGATTTTGCAAAGATTGCATCGCCATTGACTCGTCTCACTCAAAAGGGAGTCGCATATGAGTGGTCGGATGACTGTGAAGCCTCTTTCTAGGAGCTAAAACAGCGACTAATTTCGACCCCTATACTCGTACTTCCGGATAGGCCAGAGGGTTTTCAGATATTCAGCGATGCTTCAGGCCAGGTCTTGGGATGTGTGCTCATGCAGCAAAACAAGGTAATATCCTTCGCCTTCAGACAATTGAAGCTGTACGAGAAGAACTATCCTACGCACGACTTGGAGTTAGCGGCGATTGTGTTCGCGTTAAAATTGTGGTGTCACTATCTATACGGTATGGCGTGCGCGATCTATACCGACCACAAGAGCCTCAAGTATCTCTTCACCCAGAAGGAATTGAACTTGCGACAGAGGCGCTGGCTCGAGCTGATCAAAGACTATGACTTGACGATCGACTACACTCCGGACAAGGGAAATATTGTGACGGACGCTCTGAGTCGAAAATATCTTGCCTCGCTAGCTATCAACCGCAGACTACTACAAGATCTAGAAGAAATGGGTATCGACCTCCGGGTTCGATTCAGGGATGTACGCTTGGCGCAGCTGCAGTTAGAGCCAAGTTTGCTGGAAAAGATCATGACCGCTCAGAAGGATGATCTGTACCTGAAGAAGATGTGCGATCGAATTTCAACAGGTAGTGTGACCGACTTTGCGGAAGATAAGACCGGTGTGCTGAGATTGAATGGCCGACTATGTATTCCGGATGATTCAGAACTACGAAAGAAGATAATGTCGGAGGCGCATTATGCGAAATATACCTTGCTTCCAGGCAGTACCAAGATGTATAAGGACCTCCGCACGACCTTCTGGTGGCACGGGATGAAGAGAGATGTGGCGCTTTTCGTGTCACAATGCATGGCCTGTCAGCAGGTGAAAGCTGAGCATCAGCGGCCGGGCGGGAAGATGCAGAACCTCACTATTCTCGAGTGGAAATGGGATCACATCACTATGGACTTTATTATTGGTCTGCCGAAGACACCACGGGGGAGCGACGCCATCTAGGTTATCGTCGATCGATTAACCAAGTCAGCGCACTTTCTTGCCATCAAAGTTACTTGGAGCGTTGATCGCCTGGCACAGATTTACCTTGACGAGATAGTAAGACTGCATGGAGTTCCAGTATCCATCATCTCTGATCGGGATTCACGGTTCATGTCGCGATTCTGGAGTAGCCTTCAGTCGGTACTGGGTACCAAGTTACAGTTCAGCTCAGCTTACCATCCTCAGACCGACGGCCAAACGGAGCACGTTAATCAGATTCTCGAAGACATGCTACGACTCTGCGCAATTGACTTCAAATCAAGCTGGGACGTCTACCTGCCGCTGGCAGAATTTGCATACAACAATAGCTACCAGTCCAGCATCCAAATGGCGTCGTATGAAGTTTTGTACGGTCGGAAGTGCAGATCGCTCATTTGCTGAGATGAAGTCAGGGAACGACAGGTACTCGGCCCGGAGCTGGTGGGACAGACTGTGGAAAAGGTCAAGCTAATTCAGGAAAGACTGAAGATTGCACAGAGTCGACAAAAGAGCTACGTCGACACCCATCGAAGAACACTTGAGTTCCAGGTGGGCGATCACGTGTTCCTGAAGGTGTCGCCCATGCGAGGAGTTACTCGGTTCGGCACAAAGGGAAAGCTGAGTCCGAGATTCGTTGGGCCGTTCGAAATACTCGAACGGGTCGCCCCAGTGGCCTATAAAATTGTCCTACCACCGGCGCTTGAAGGTGTGCACAATGTCTTCCACATCTCTCAATTGTGAAAGTACGTGCACGATCCTAGCCACGTGGTGGATTTTGGCCAGCTGGAGCTGAAGTCTGACTTATCCTACGTTGAAGAGCCAGTTCAAATCTTATAACGCAAGGATAAGCTACTGCGGAATCAAGCGATCCCTCTTGTTCGCGTCCTCTGGAGAAACTATTCGACCGAGGAGTCAACGTGGGAGCTTGAGTCAGAAATGAAGGAGAAGTTCCCTTCATTGTTCTCGTAGAGGTAGGTTCTATTCTTAGTTTCGAGGACGAAACTTTTTCTTAGTTGGTTATGGTGTAGTGCCCCATCCCTACATCGTACCCCGTACTCCGTCCACTTGGTGCGCGAGAAAGGAACACTGTCGCTATCGATTCGGTCGGGACCGATAGGTCGGGATCGATCGAGTCGATCGAACTGGAACGGTTGAATTAAGATCCATTCCTCGTTATGGAATGGCTTCTTCGGAACCAAAGTCCCATATTCATCGGATTGCGCCTCAAGGATTGACTCTGCGGCTGAGTCGAGAGAGACCTCCCGTTGCTCTGTTTTCCACGCCGCTTGCGTTGGTTTTGGCTTTGTTTTCTGAATGCACTTTCGTGAATGTTTTCGATAGTTTCCATGGCTTGCATTTCGAACTCGCATTTCCTATTGAACTTTTTGAATAATGCAGTGTTCTAATCGGTTGCTTGTGCAATTTCAGGTAATCGCGTAGGCGACGTCTAGCGCGACCAACAAGTTCTCTCGCCTGAAGTAAAACTCAAATGAGTGGCCGACCCTTCTCTTCTCGACCCCCTTCTTAGGCAAAATCGATAATGTTGTTGCGAATGAAAAGATAAATGCAAGGGCACGAACACGAATGAATGAGCAAGTTTTCAAAGAAAAGGTAGGCCATGTCTTAACAACTAAAAAAATATGTCTTTGCACGGTCATGGACAACTTGTCGACAAGGTGAGCATTTCCCCGCGCGATAACCCGAGGCTACGGGACCGTTGCGGCCGAAAAAGGAAACAAGTAATTAGCTGTGCTGGGCACGGGTTAGGCGAGGACATGCAGCGGGGCTCGCTACTCACGCTGAAAGGACCCCATCTAACAAAAGCTAGAGGAGTCCATGATGGCTCTGGGAGCCAGCGACCAACCACACGAAATATTGTACTTGGTATAAAAATGATAACAATTGACAGGAAGGAACATGGTAAGTTTCATAAGCCGCGGCGCGGTCCGCCGCGGGTAAGTTCAACGTAAATTTTATCATGCTTGTCATATGCTTGTTGAAATCCATTAGGATGGTTAGAAACATTCATACATTAAGTCATATAAACTCTTCAACCAAATGAGAGCTTGGAACTTAAATAGCCACGCACCAGTACAAAGTGTAATGTACTGATCCTCGCTCTCCACGCAGGTATCCCAAACCACGAAGGGCATGCCGCTTAAAATCTCAAGGCGGCGTGGACACTTTTGAAGCCTCGTCCGCTTGTGAAGGCTTGTTTCTGGATTCCTTTTGAAGAAGACCCCGCACTCAGTCCAAAAGAAGATGACGACTCGACTCGCCTCGATAGCAGGTAAAAAGTGTTATATTTTGCTTGTAAAAAGAGATGTAATGTATGGAACGACTATCTCATCGGCGTTCGTTTTGTAAGTCGAGTCATGTTGTAGCCCGCGCGGCAATGAATGTAATAAAGTCAATGTAAATGAAGTTTTATTATAAATGAAAAAGTCTACTTCTATTTCAATGTGTCAATCAATTTTTCTGTGTACTCTAACTTGATGTTGTGTTTCGGATGACCTTATGACTACGCCTTGTGCGATCGCAACTTAGGTTCGCACGGCATCACGCCCGGGGGACGACTATCGATTCTACGGAATCGGGACGTGACACTAACAGTGTAAACATATGTTACCTGGAGTGACCGTTCCAGGTCTTTGTCGGCCACTCCAGATGACATTTTTATTTTTCATCTTTAATTCATAGATCTATTAGGATTAAGGTCTATTTTCGAGAATCATTTTAGATTTGTGGAAGAAATTTATTACGCAAGTGATTTACTTAGAAGATTACTTTCCACTTTGGTATCTCTTCCAAACATGAGATGGTTAGGGTTTATTTTTGTGTAAATTTACTTTATGAAACACTTTTATAAATTTAAAAAAATTTGTCTGATTAAATCGATTAGCCGAACCGATCCAAATCGAACAAAGTCGGTGGGTTTCAAAACCGAACCGACCAATTGATTGGTTTGGTTCAGCTATGATTATTTTCAAACCGATTAACTTCGGCTCGACTTTGGTTGTGACCAAATAGATTGACCACCGACCGATGCACACCCCTACGTATGGATGTTAGTAGTAAACTAGAACATTTAATTCTTTACGAATACATTGTATACATACAGTAACTTATAGTCTTTATGTTAAGCTATGCACAACAACAAACAATGTATGCTTTAATGCAATCGATAAAGCCACCCTTCTTATTAGTAATGCACTCCTAGCCATAATGATAGAATTTTCTTTTGACCTATTTTCAATTTATTCGACCATTTTTCGCTCGCTCGTGAAATTGACACAGAACTTGTGCCATCGGACTCGTCACGTGACGCTGGTCCTGTGACTCAAGTTTGGTGCAAATCTGAGACCGTTAACCGGAACACCGTTTTGCAGGCCCCATAGTCTAACTCAACGGACAACCTTGTCACCGGGGTGTCAGAATCTAATTCTAAAAGTACCGTTGGATTCATGGCGTGAAACTGGATTCACGAACACTAAGTTTGTAAACTTTTGAGATATTGGATACCGACACGTGGTTCGGTGCGACGCGATCCATCCTAGGATCCCGCAATAGCTTAAAAATTACCAATTTTCCTGTGTCCAGACTTGGACATGTTGATATCTATGTGTAGCTATTTTCTCATTCCGGAATCATTTGTGATATTTTACAGCAAGCGCTTATGCATTTCCTAGGACTGTACCCGATCATTGCCAAACCACTGCTCGGGACCTAGGCAAGTGTACCTTGCCATTGATACGTAATTGATGTACTTTACTCTAGTTGCAATTCTTGTTTCTTATTTAGTTTGATAAATAATTACTACTTACATAGAATCTTGTCAAAATTACATGTCCGATCAAACTCAGGTATCGATATCCGTACGCGGGTATTGGGTAATGACATTAGGTGTTTCGCACATGTATGAACATGTCCTTTGACATGAAAGGCCTCAGGACACTGACACCTCATTTTACGGAGTTGCTTACATGATAATTCATGGTTTGACTCTATTATAGGTTACAAGAATATTTGCTTGATATGTTACTTGACATGACATGATAGACTAGTACATGGGGTGGGGAGAACAATGACTGATTCATCGGGCTACCTGATTGATACACGTTTAGTCATTGTCTCTATAGCCGGGACATGACTGTTACCCATACTCGTATAATGTGGTCTCTGTAACAGAGCTCCAGTGCTTACTTGTACGCCTGAGGTCCCTTGATACAGTGCCCATGGTGTAGTAGTCCGATGTACAGAACTTGTTCTCACTTGCATTACACTTAGACTGGTTTACATAGATACCCTTGAGTAGTTATCTTGAGTACTTTCATTTACTATTACTTGGCATGCTTTACTTTTGTACCTTGTTATGTCCCCTGAGGACCTGGTCATCTCCACCAGGTGTATCTGAGGAGGCATATACTGAGGTGTACGGATCAGGTACTGTTGCAGGAGACGTACCTACACAGGAGGACGAGGTTTTGCTAGAGGACTTCGCTTGAGTATGTAGTTCGTCCATCCTTGGATGATTATTTCTTAGCAGACTTGTGTTGAGACTTACTATTTATTTCTTTTGTTTATTGCCGGGATGTACCCGAGACATTCTCTAGTTCTTATTGCTGGACAGCTCTTTTCATGATATTCAGACTAATTTATTTATCCTGTCTTGGCACTCTTGATATTTGAATATATTGTGTGAATGAGATTAGCAGTGTACCTGTGGTTATTTATTGGAACTAAATTACTTAGATATTTACAGCTTAAGTACTTCCTAATGAGTCAATTATAATATATGACCGTTGGAGATGTACTGCTGGCATGTTTCGTATGCCTAGTTCCGCATACATTGGAACTGGGGCGTGTTGCACGCTAACTGTCCTGCTGCGCGCCGAAAGCAACCACGCTCATACGCCTAGCGCCTAGCCTCATGGCGCGTGTACGCCATGGCACCGATGGTGAGGGAGCGTATGGTTTCCGATCCCTATCGTCCCGTTGCCATCCTTACTTGTTGGACCCAAGACTTCTTAGCACGTACCAGTAAATTATTGTAATTGTTTTTCCTATAAAAATTAAATAAAGTAAACAAAAAATATTTTTAAAATATGGTTTGTCCAGTTGGACTGGTCTTGGATTTTTTTTACCGGTAAACTGGCCCATTATCCTTCCAAGGCCCGAGAGCGGGAGGTGTCGCGGGCCTCTAATTGAGGCCGCCCTCTGTTCAATGCCTCATGACATATCCTCCGCTATAGGAGGCTGGCTCCATTTGTTGTGAGTATATCCAAATAAGTCATACATCGAAGTAGTCTAATTATGGTCCATAGTTGTGCACATGTTGTTTGTGTATATCCAAATAATGCATGCAACGTCCAACATTTCGGAAAAGCAAAAAAAAAAAAAAAAAGAAGGTTCTAGAGGAACCTTGCCCTTCACTTTTCCATGGATGTGCCGCCGATGTATATTTAGGTCTTCGTATTATCTTGAAGTGGATTTTGGATCCCGTTCTAACGGTGGACTTGGGCTACACTTATATCTCTTTTGTCTCCATATTATTCAAAATTTTTGCTTAATAAAATTTAAAATTTTCGTTTAGGTCTCTGTTTTGGCCAGGATCATCCCCAATCAATCGTTAAAATACGAGATCCAACAAACTCTGATTTAGGCAGATAAACATAAAGAGACCTAAACGAAAAATTTGAATGTTATATGATGCCTTAGAACTAAATAACCAAAGAACAGCTAAGCTTATGCTGTAATAGTAAATATGATTACAAAAATGGTAGACCTATTGGAAAATGTTATGGTAAATTAATAAAACTAGTTAGTAAAAATAAAAATAAAAAAATGGCTGTCCAATTGGACCGGCCTTGGATTTTTAATGGAAGTCCGGTTAGTCGGCCCGTCATCCTTCCACTGCCGGGAGCGGGGAGGTGGGCGTTGCTCTGTGAAGCCAGCCTCACGCGGTCCCCTCCGCTCTAGGGCGGCAGCTAAACCCAGGCCTTCGCCCAAGCCCAGCTGGCCAACTCCCGACTTGGAACGGGCGGGCCAGACAATTGGTAACCGATTGCAACCAAAGCCAAGGGAGCCGATCCAACAGTCCGAACCATCCTAAAGCCCCCACTTGGGTTACAAGCTCCAGCTACGAAGCTCGGCGAGCAACCAAGTCGCACATTACTATTAAAAGCACATGTCACCTTTGCTCTATTTCCGATGTGGGACTAAAGGGTTGTGCACTCCACAAATTTTTATTGGGATTTCATTCTAATCATATTTTTGTATGTGATTTTGATTCCGTGTGTTGGGCTTTTTATTCTGGAAAAAGACAAGTAGCATTCATTCGTTTTTTGTGTTATTAATCCAAATAAAAAGCTATGCTTGAGGACCAAGTCCCACTCAATTCTATAGGTATATGTTTCATTGTAGCAGAGGGCTAATCCTCAAATATCATAATTAATTGTGGTATATTTTTATTCAAATAACAATTAAGGTTGAAGATCTTAAAACCGCGAAACCGGAGAGTCCACTTACGACAAGAAATAACAAGACAAATATATCGAATAAATAGAACAAATAGACCAAACACATGATACAACATACTTCAACCATAATCGATCTACGTTCACAAGACATACAAGAAAAAGAAAAATATTTTTGTTGAATCACAAGTAAAATCTTACAATAATTAATTATATTGCGAAACCCTCCCTTGTGAGGTCAAATACAAACTGGATTGGCAAGGGCCGCACAACGGGCCAAACCGGCCCGACCCACTAGGACTTTGAGTTCGGGCTGGGTTCAGTTCACAGGTTCGAAGGTCCAGTTCGGACCATCCGGTCCAAAATTCGGTCCGAACCAGCTCTTACTTCATAACCCGATCGACCCCGTCCAACCTGATCGATGACCCGATTATGTCCGATTTTAGGTCCGAATCATAAATAAAAAAATAATATATATGTATATAAAATATTGAAACTTTACTACTCCAATATAGTAATCACTACTATATTTTAGTTGATATGGTGGTATATAAAATTAATGATAGCTAATTTAGTTTAAAAAATTCCTTTCTAGTTTTGTAGTTTATTTCTCACTCTCTTTTTTCTCACAAATAATATCATATATTCTAAAATTACTTCAATGTAGCTAATATGGTAGTATTCAAAAATATTATCATGTATTAATATTATACTAAATTTAGTTTAGTATAGTTGGAGCAAAAGTTTATGGTAGTACCAAAAAATATTATCATATATTGTAAATTTAGCTAGTAAATTTTGAATTACATTATTTATTTTCTTAAGTCGTTCCAATTAAAATTACCGGGCCAACCCGGACTCGGCCATGAACTGGCACGGGTCCAGCCCTATCTGGCCCCGTCCATCGTCCATGCGGATTCGGGCCCGGGCTGGGTTTGGATTTCCAAATCTCCGATTAGGACATGCCATGTTCGTCTTTTCATCGGGCCAAGTCCGGTCCAACCCGATCTCTGGGAGCCTGCTCTGCAACGCAGGCTTGAGGATGGACATCAATGCTGGTTAGATGGTGATGTCCAAGAAAGGAACATACTTCGGGAAGGCTTATCAAACCGAAGGAATGTTTAAAATTCAGCTTGCCAACAGTTTAATGACATTAATGCAGTTGCATTTTCTGATTATTCTCTTGAGTTGTGGCTTAATAGACTAGGACATGTTCATTGTAAAAGAATTAACAAAATGTTTAGTCTAGGACTTATCTCCAAATGTGGGGGTAAGGTGGAGAAGTGTGAAGTGTGTGCTCAGACGAAGATCACTAGGAAACCCTTTCATCGGGTCAATCGAAGTACAGATCTTCTGGAGTTGGTACACTCCGATATCTGTGACTTCAAACATTTCTCCACGAAGGCCGGGATGAAGTATTTCATAACCTTCATCGACGACTTCTCAAAATACGCGTTCTTCTACTTGCTCAAGACTAAAGATGAAGCTTTCGAGAAGTTCAGAGAGTTCAGGGCCGAAGCTGAACGGCAGACTGGACAACAACTCAAGAGGTTGAGAAGTGATCGAGGTAGGGAGTACAGGTCTCATGACTTCGTATCGTTCTGCAAAGAACATGGAATCATATGCGAGACTACTGCTCCATATTCTCCTCAATCCAACGGAGTAGCAGAGAGGAAGAACCGAACATTAACAGAAATGATGAATTCAATGCTGCTTACTGTAGGTCTTCCAAAATACTACTGGAGAGAAGCTGCATTAACGGCCACTTTCATTCTGAATAGAGTGCCATATGCAACTTCGGACGTAACTCCCCATGAACTCTGGTTCAAAGTCAGACCAAACTTGAATGTCATTCGAGTGTGGGGGTGTCTGGCGTATGTGAAGCTCCCAGATCTGAAGATTCAGAAGCTGGGGACAAGGACTATGAAGGCGATCTTCTTGGGGTATGCCGAGAAGAGTGATGCTCAGAGATTTCTTGATATTGAGTCAAATCATATCATCGAATCTCGCGATGCTGAATACTTTGAAGACAAGTTTGCAAAAGACAAAAATATTGTTCTTTCGGACATTCCGGAAAATAATATAGGTGCAAATGAGACTGAAATCTCATATGGGCCAGTAGTCCAAGAAGAAGTTGTTTTTGATGAAACAACTCTTGTACCAGAACTCGCAGAGCCGTCAGCAAAGCGAGCGAGGAGACCTGAAGACTTCGGAGATGACTTTGTCACCTATCATGTGGAAGCAGGCAGTGGATGACGAGTTTGACTCTATCACCTCCAATAACACATGGGTGTTGGTAGATCTACCTGAAGGAGAAAAGCCCATCGGATGTAAATGAATCTTCAAGAAGAAGATAAAGGCAGATGGAACTATTGACAAGTTCAAGGCCAGGCTGGTAGCCAAAGGATTTTCTGAGAAACAGGGGATAGACTACTTTGACACGTACGCTCCAGTAGCTCGGATGACCACTATCAGAATGTTAATCGCTCTAGCAGCTATACATAAGTTGGTGATACATCAGATGGATGTAAAGACAGCATTCCTGAATGGAGAGCTGACCGAAGAGATTTACATGCAACAGCCAGATAGATTTGTCGTCAAAGGTCTTGAAGACAAAGTCTGCAAGTTGGTGAAATCATTGTATGGTTTGAAGCAAGCTCCCAAGATGTGGCATGAGAAGTTTGACAAAGTTATTAGGTCAAACGGCTACAGAGTCAGCGAGACGGACAAATGTATTTACACAAAGTTCGCTGATGGAAGAGAAGTCATTGTTTGTCTGTACGTGGACGACATGCTAATCATAGGGACGGATATAGGCTGTGTCACGGAGACAAAGAAGTTCCTCTCAACCAAGTTCAGTATAAAGGACTTGGGGGATGCAGATGTCATCTTGGGCATAAAGATCATCTGGACAGACACTGGAGTAGCGCTGTCACAATCTTACTACATTGAGAAGATGCTCACACGCTATGGGTATAAGGATCTTCCAGGGATCGATACGCCATACAGGTGTGATCAGAAGCTGAAGCCAAACTCGAAGGAAAGCGTCAGGCAACTGGAGTATTCTAGCATTATCGAAAGTTTGATGTACGCAACCACTGCCACAAGGCCTGACATAGCTTTCACCGTGGGAATGCTGAGTCGGTTCACAAGCAACCCAGGGATTGAGCACTGGAAAGCTGTGAAGCGGGTGATGAGATATCTCAAGAAAACTCAGACATATACACTGCACTACAACGGGTATCCGACAGTAGTGGAAGGCTTCAGTGATGCTAGCTGGTGTTCAGAGGTGGAAAGCGAGAGATCCACAGGTGGATATGTCTTTTCCTTGGGTGGAGCTGCTATATCATGGAAGTCGAAGAAGCAGACTATACTCTCTCGTTCCTCCATGGAATCTGAATTCTATGTACTTGAAACTGCAGCAGATGAAGCAGAATGGTTTCGAGAGCTCATGTATGATCTTCCAGTAGTTGGGGCTCAGATACCGGCGATACCGATATACTGTGACAACCAGGCGACTGCGGAGGTGGCATCAAATGACCTCTTCAACGGAAAAAAGAGGCCTGTGCGGTTGAAGCACATGGCAGTACACGATCTTATCAAAAGAGGTGTAATTGCAGTGATTGACGTTCGAAGTCAGGAGAACCTGGCAGATCCGTTCACAAAGGGCCTCAAACGCCAGTTGGTCGTTGACACAGCTTATAAAATGGACTTGAAGGCATTCTGATAGTGTGTCTTTGTAATCCTACCATAAAGTTTTATGCTATTAGTTTAAAGAGAAATCTACTAGGCATCTAACTTTTGGTTCAAAGGAGGATCACTGACTGGGAAACTGTCAGGTAACAGTGGGTACTTGTTCTCTGGAAAATAGAAGGAATACGGACCCATAACCACTGTTGTCTACTATGTATTTTCTGCGAAAAAAACAGATCCTGTGGAAGGTTGGCTTAAACGCCTTAATGAGTTCTCAGGCAGAGTGAATGTCTGGTGTGCTTTACAGGAAATACGATAGAGCAGCACTATAAGGAGTGAAAATCCATGCTACAGTGGGGTGACTCCACCATGAATTTCCCAGGTCTGGGGTAATGCCTCGGTTTTGTAAGCCAAGTCATAGCGACGTAGCACCGCAAATAGACATGTAGCCTAATGTTGTATGACATAATAAAAGAATTGTAGACAGCACTACAAAGGGGAGGATGGCCCCATGTTACAGTGGTACGACACCGCAATGAGGTACCCAGGTAGGGGTAAAGCCTCGGCCTTGCAAGCCATGTCGTTGCGGCGTAACACCGCAAGGAAGCCTTAGGCTTCATGCTGAGTAGATTGGCACTACAAAGAGGCTGATACCTCATGCTACAGTAGTATGACACTACGATGAGGTTCCCAGGTAGGGGTAATGCCTCGGCTTCAGGCCATGTCATAGCGACGTAGCACCGCAAGGAAGCGCAAGGCTTCATGCTATGTCTCTTTAATAAAGAACTCACCTATAGTGTATGGAAAGAGATATCAGGCCGTCTCTTGAGGGTAAACTTGTAGACGCCCAAAATTATACACTAAAACCAGGCTGGCACAGGGCCTTTAATGTGCAGCCAGAAGCACACGTAACTACACTTTGTGAGTGGGAAGAATTACAATTGTGGTGCAGAATTCAAGGCGTAGTCCATTCTTGTATCACATTGTTATTTAACCCATACGGGAAGATTCAAGTCGTCAGCGACATCTATCCTAATGCAAAATGGACAGTTACTGTGGGGAACGCTCAACCCTGGACACATATATATGTTGTGATATGTGGGGGATTGTTGGTGCTTTCTTTACATGGAGAGAGCTTGCTCTCAACATGCCTTGTAAAAGTTTAGTCCCACATCGAAAATGCACCATGAGTTGTCTCAACATATATACTTGGTTGTGTTGTTGAGAGATGCACATGGGGTGGTGACCCTAAGGAGGAAACCATGTGGGTGATTTTACTAGGAGGTAAGAATAAGGCTCCAAGGTTTAAGCATTAATGCTTTTGTCATTCTCTTGGATTAATTCCATTTGGAGCTAAGCCCCAAAGGGGCTTAGCGACTCGGACTCGGACTCGGACTCGGACTCGGGCTCATGGGCTCATGAGACGTAATGTGACATTTTGTTGGCACACTTAGCACGTCAGCAGTCATGCGGCTCATATGCGGCCATGCGGTCTTATGCGGCATGCGGGCTCATGCGGCTCATGCGGTCCATGCGGCTCATGCGGCCTCATGCGGTCCATGCGGCACTTGCGGCCATAAGGCCATGCGGCTCATGCGGCCAGGCTGCTGCTGCTGCCGCATGGAGGGCTCCGCTGAATGTGCAGGCTACAAGTTAGTTATGGAAAGACTGATTCAATGCGATTAATTCAGATCCACTTTTTGTGGTATTTGAATTAATTTCGTTGCTATCTTTGTGGGATTTGAATTAATTTCTTTGCTATCTTTGTGGGATTTGATTTAATCTTTCAATAACTGAAGAGGCGGCTAGGGTTTCCACCCTCTCTCTATATATACTCTCTTCTGGCCTCCTTTGTGGGAAACTACGAATTTTATAAGTTACGAGAGAGAGAGGGAGCTGCTGCCGCCATTGCAAGTCCATCCGAGGAGTCAGAACAGAGGTGACTTCGAGCGTTCCACAAGTTCTTCAACTTGTTGGTTCCTGGAAGCAATTCGTCTGGGGCGAATCTTGCTTTGAGCAACGGTGTTTTGACACCCCAGCAACTTTTCTTCATCTCATCTTTCTCTAGATTATTGTAACTCGTTCTGTCCCAATTGCAACACGTTTGCAAGGAAGAACGAGAGATCTTCTCTTCTCTATTTCCCTCCTTCAGAATGTAATTTGGCTATTTGGTTTTTTGTATCATCGTAGATCTTGAGTTTGATCACTGCAAAGTTTTTGTGTGACTCTCAGATCTCGATTGCACCAGTTTTCCATCTTTGGTCAAGCCCCGGGACTAACAATTAATATATAAGAGGGAGTTACAGTCTAAATTTTTTAGCGTGAATAAGTAGGGACCGGTCCAAAATTAAACGGATACGAGTTTTGGTTGGTTCACTCGTTGGTAAGGATGACAATTTCTTCTGAATTCGACTGCGATTCTTTTTTTCTTCGACGGGAATATGTTTGGGAATTTGAAAACGGAAATGGGAACTGGGATGAGGAAAAGTTTTTTGGTCGGATTTGGGGCCGGATATGGGTATAGTATTATCCGCCCAGATAAATCCCCGAGCCCAATTAATTTTTTTTTGTTGGATTGATATTCTCGCTTTCTGTTGTATTGAATCATTTTCTGTATCTAGTCCTTTTTATGAAAATAATGTTTTGTTAACATGTTTTTTATTTTTATTTTTATTTGGAATGAAAATAGTTTCTATAGTGTACAGTAAAACATTTATTATCGGAACGAGGGTAAAAAAATTAAAATTGAGCAGATTCTCGTACATTATTCGAGGATGGTGAGGGAGCGTATGGTTTCCAATCTCTATCGTCCCGTTGCCGTCCTTACTCGTTGGACCCAAGACTTCTTAGCACATAACGGTAAATTGTTGTAATTGTTTTTCCTATAAAAATTAAATAAAGTAAACGAAAAATATTTTTAAAATATGGCTTGTCCAGTTGGACTGGTCTTGGATTTTTTTTACCGGTAAACTGTCCCATTATCCTTCCAAGGCCAGGGAGCGGGAGGTGTCGCGGGCCTCTAATTGAGGTCGCCCTTTGTTCAATGCCTCATGATATATCCTCCGCTGTATGAGGCTGGCTTCGTTTGTTGTGACTATATCCAAATAAGTCATACATCGAAGTACTCTAATATGGTCCATAGTTGTGCACATGTTGTTTGTGTATATCCAAATAATGCATGCAACGTCCAACATTTCGGAAAAGCAAAAAAAAAAAAAAAAAAAGAAGGTTCTAGAGGAACCTTGCCCTTCACTTTTCCATGGATGTGCCGCCGATGTATATTTAGGTCTTCGTATTATCTTGAAGTGGATTTTGGATCCCGTTCTAACGGTGGACTTGGGCTACACTTATATCTCTTTTGTCTCCATATTATTCAAAATTTTCGCTTAATAAAATTTAAAATTTTCGTTTAGGTCTCTGTTTTGGCCAGGATCATCCCCAATCAATCGTTAAAATACGAGATCCAACAAACTCTGATTTAGGCAGATAAACATAAAGAGACCTAAACGAAAAATTTGAATGTTATATGATGCCTTAGAACTAAATAACCAAAGAACAGCTAAGCTTATGCTGTAATAGTAAATATGATTACAAAAATGGTAGACCTATTGGAAAATGTTATGGTAAATTAATAAAACTAGTTAGTAAAAATAAAAATAAAAAAATGGCTGTCCAATTGGACCGGCCTTGGATTTTTAATGGAAGTCCGGTTAGTCGGCCCGTCATCCTTCCACTGCCGGGAGCGGGGAGGTGGGCGTTGCTCTGTGAAGCCAGCCTCACGCGGTCCCCTCCGCTCTAGGGCGCAGCTAAACCCAGGCCTTCGCCCAAGCCCAGCTGGCCAACTCCCGACTTGGAACGGGCGGGCCAGACAATTGGTAACCGATTGCAACCAAAGCCAAGGGAGCCGATCCAACAGTCCGAACCATCCTAAAGCCCCCACTTGGGTTACAAGCTCCAGCTACGAAGCTCGGCGAGCAACCAAGTCGCACATTACTATTAAAAGCACATGTCACCTTTGCTCTATTTCCGATGTGGGACTAAAGGGTTGTGCACTCCACAAATTTTTATTGGGATTTCATTCTAATCATATTTTTGTATGTGATTTTGATTCCGTGTGTTGGGCTTTTTATTCTGGAAAAAGACAAGTAGCATTCATTCGTTTTTTGTGTTATTAATCCAAATAAAAAGCTATGCTTGAGGACCAAGTCCCACTCAATTCTATAGGTATATGTTTCATTGTAGCAGAGGGCTAATCCTCAAATATCATAATTAATTGTGGTATTTTTATTCAAATAACAATTAAGGTTGAAGATCTTAAAACCACGAAACAAGGGAGTCCACGTATGACAAAAATAACAAGACAAATATACCGAATAAATAGTAGAAATAGACCAAACATATGATACAACATACTTCAACCATAATCTATCAACGTTCACAAGACATACAAGAAAAAAAAAATATTTTTGTTGAATCACAAGTAAAATCTTACAATAATTAATTATATTGCGAAACCCTCCCTTGTGAGGTCAAATACAAATTGGATTGGGCAAGAGCCGCACAACGGGCCAAACCGGCCCGACCCACTTGGACTTTGAGTTCGGGCTGGGTTCAGTTCACAGGTTTGAAGGTCCGGTCCGGACCATCCGGTCCAAAATTCGGCCCGAACCAGCTCTTGCTTCATAACCCGATCGACCCCACCCAGCCTGATCGATGACCCAATTATGTCCGATTCTATGTCCGAACCATAAATAAAAAAATAATATATATGTATATAAAATATTAAAACTTTACTAAAATTACTCCAATATAGTAATCACTACTATATTTTAGTTAAAATGGTGGTATATAAAATTAATGATAGCTAATTTAGTTTAAAAAATTCCTATCTAGTTTTGTAGTTTATTTCTCACTCTCTTTTTTCTCACAAATATTATCATATATTCTAAAATTACTTCAATGTAGCTAATATGGTAGTATTCAAAAATATTATCATGTATTAATATTATACTAAATTTAGTTTAGTATAGTTGGAGCAAAAGTTTATGGTAGTACTAAAAAATATTATCATATATTGTAAATTTAGCTAGTAAATTTTTGAATTACATTATTTATTTTCTTAAGTCGTTCCAATTAAAATTACCGGGCCAACCCGGACTCGGCCATGAACTGGCACGGGTCCAGCCCTATCTGGCCCCATCCATCGTCCATGCGGATGCAGGCCCGGGCTGGGTTTGGATTTCCAAATCTTCGATTAGGACATGCCATGTTCGTCTTTTCATCGGGCCAAGTCCGGTCCAACCCACAGAAGCGGTCAAGTCCGATTAACCCTGGGTTCGAACCAGCCTGGAACACACCTTGAAGTAACGATTCTACTAAGGGAACAAAATATATTTTTCGGGAACAAAAGTAAAAGTTTTAGTCGTTGAAATAATATTTAGTAAGTCCGCCATGCAATAAAAAACAATCATAAAACATCACATTGAATTTCCCAATCAAGTTAAGTTTAAGGGTTTAAAAAGAGATTTTGGTACATGCAAAATGTTTGGTCCGACCCTAATTTATATTTCTAATGATTAGAACTTTGATGATTAATATATAAGAGGGAGTTACAGTCTAAATTTATAGCGTGAATAAGTAGGGACTGGTCCAAAATTAGACGGATACGAGTTTTGGTTTGTTCAATCGTTGGTAAGGATGACAATTTCTTCTGAATTCGACTGCGATCCTTTTTTTCTTCGACGGAAATATGTTTGGGGATTTGAAAACGGAAATGGGAACTGGGACGAGGAAAAGTTTTCTGGTCGGATTTGGGGCCGGATATGGGTATAGTATTATCCGCCCAGATAAATCCCCGAGCCCAATTAATATTTTTTTTTTGTTGGATTGATATTCTCGCTTTCTGTTGTATTGAATCATTTTCTGTATCTAGTCCTTTTTTTTATGAAAATAATGTTTTGTTAACATGTTTTTTATTTTTATTTGGAATGAAAATAGTTTCTATAGTGTACAATAAAACATTTATTACCGGAACGAGGGTAAAATAAATTAAAATTGAGCAGAATCTCGTATACTATTCGAGGATGGTGAGGGAGCGTATGGTTTCCGATCTCTATCGTCCCGTTGCCATCCTTACTCGTTGGACCCAAGACTTCTTAGCACGTAACGGTAAATTGTTGTAATTGTTTTTCCTATAAAAATTAAATAAAGTAAACGAAAAATATTTTTAAAATATGGTTTGTCCAGTTGGACTGGTCTTGGATTTTTTTTACCGGTAAACTGGCCCATTATCCTTCCAAGGCCCGAGAGCGGGAGGTGTCGCGGGCCTCTAATTGAGGCCGCCCTCTGTTCAATGCCTCATGACATATCCTCCTCTATAGGAGGCTGGCTTCGTTTGTTGTGAGTATATCCAAATAAGTCATACATCGAAGTAGTCTAATTATGGTCCATAGTTGTGCACATGTTGTTTGTGTATATCCAAATAATGCATGCAACGGCCAACATTTCGGAAAAGCAAAAAAAAAAGAAAAAAAGAAGAAGAAGGTTCTAGAGGGACCTTGCCCTTCACTTTTCCATGGATGTGCCGCCAATGTATATTTAGGTCTTCGTATTATCTTGAAAAGGATTTTGGATCCTGTCCTAACGGTGGACTTCGGCTACACTTAGATCTCTCTTGTCTCCACAGTATTCAAAATTTTCGTTTAGTTTTAGATCTCTTATAAAATTTAAAATTTTCGTTTAGGTCTCTGTTTGGGCAGCATCATCCCAATCAATCGTTAAAATACGAGATCCAACAAACTCTGATTTAGGCAGATAAAAATAGAGAGACCTAAACGAAAAATTTGAATGTTATATGATGTCTTAGAACTAAATAACCAAAGAACAGCTAAGCTTATGGTGTAATAAATATGATTAGAAAATGTTATGGTAAAATAGGATTACAAAAACGGTATACCTATTGGAAAATGTTATGGTAAATAAATAAATAATACTACTTAGTAAAAATAAAAAAATGGCTGTCCAATTGGACCGGCCTTGGATTTTTTTTTAATGGAAGTCCGGTTAGTCGGCCCGTTATCCTTCCACTGCCGGCAGCGGGAGGTGGGCGCTGCTCTGTGAAGCCAGCCTCACGCGGTCCCCTCCGCTCTAGGGCGCAGCTAAACCCAGGCCTCCGCGCCCAAGCCCAGCTGGCCAACGCCCAACTTGGAACGGGCGGGCCAGACAGTTGATCACCGATTGCAACCAAACCCAAGGAACCGATCCAACAAGTCCGAATCGTCCTAATGCCCCCACTCGGGTTACAAGCTCCAGCTACGAAGCTCGGCGAGCAGGCAAGTCGCACATTATTATTAAAAGTACATGTCACCTTTGCTCTATTTCCGATGTGGGACTAAAGGGTTGTGCACTCCACAAATTTTAGTGGGATTTCATTCTAATCATATTTTTGTATGTGATTTTGATTCCGTGTGTTGGGCTTTTTATTCTGGAAAAGACAGTAGCATTCATTTGTTGTTTGTGTTATTAATCCAAATAAAACCTATGCTTGAGAACCAAGTCCCACTCAATTCTATAGGTATATGTTGATTGTAGCAGAGGGCTAATCCTCAAATATCATAATTAATTGTGGTATTTTTATTCAAATAACAATTAAGGTTGAAGATCTTAAAACCGCGAAACAGGAGAGTCCACTTACGACAATAAATAACAAGACAAATATACCAAATAAATAGCACAAATAGACCAAACACATGATACAACATACTTCAACCATAATCGATCTACGTTCACAAGACATACAAGAAAAAAAAAAATATTTTTGTTGAATCACAAGTAAAATCTTACACAAAAACTTATTGTGACCCTTATGAGGTCAAATACAAACTGGATTGGCAAGGGTCGCACAACGGTTCAAAACCGGCCCGGCCCACTAGGACTTTGAGTTCGGGCTGGGTTCAGTTCACAGGTTTGAAGGTCCGGTCCGGACGATCCGGTACAAAATTCGGTCCGAACTAGCTCTTGCTTCATAACCCGATCGACTCCGCCCAGCCTGATAGATGACCCAATTATGTCCGATTCTAGGTCCGAACCATAAATAAAAAAATAATATATATGTATATAAAATATTGAAACTTTACTAAAATTACTCCAATATAGTAATCACTACTATATTTTAGTTAATATGGTGGTATATAAAATTAATGATAACTAATTTAGTTTAAAAAATTCCTTTCTAGTTTTGTAGTTTATTTCTCACTCTCTTTTTTTCTCACAAATATTATCATATATTCTAAAATTACTCCAATATAGCTAATATGCTAGTTTTGTAGTTTATTTCTCGCTGTACCCAGGACATTTTTGAAACTAACGAGAGTTGCCTTTCTTTTCCATGCAGTTGCGGGAGCTCGGGCAGAGGACGAGACGAGCGCTTCCAGCGGCACAGGGGAGTCCACGTACGACAAAAATAACAAGACAAATATACCGAATAAATAGTAGAAATAGACCAAATTTACGATACAACATGCTTCAACCATAATCGATCTACGTCCACAAGACATACAAGGAAACAAAATTTTTTGTTGAATCACAAGTAAATTCTTATAATAATTACACAAAAAAAAAATCATATTGCGAAACCCTCCCTTATGAGGCCAAATACAGACTGGATTGGCAAGGGCTGCACAACGGGCCAAACCGGCCCGACCCACTAGGACTTTGAGTTCGGGCTGGGTTCAGTTCACAGGTTCGAAGGCCCGGTCCGAGCCATCCGGTCCAAAATTCGGTCCGAACCAACTCTTACTTCATAACCCGATCGACCCCGCCCAGCCTAATCGATGATCCGATTATGTCCGATTCTAGGTCCGAACCATAATATATATATATATATATATATATATATATATATATATATATATATATATATATATATATATATATATATATATATATATTGAAACTTTGCTAAAATTACTCCAATATTGTAATCACTACTATATTTTAGTTAATATGGTGGTATATAAAATTAAAGATAGCTAATTTAGTTTAAAAAAAAATTCCTTCCTAGTTTTGTAGTTTATTTCTCACTCTCTTTTTCTCACAAATATTATCATATATTCTAAAATTACTCCAATGTAGCTAATATGGTAGTATTCAAAAATATTATCATGTATTAATATTATACTAAATTTAGCTTAGTATAGTTGGAGCAAAAGTTTATGGTAGTACTAAAAAATATTATCATATATTGTAAATTTAGCTAGTAAAATTTTGAATTACATTATTTGTCACGACCCGATCCCAAATAATTGGGTCGAACCGGATCATGCCCAGCCTGCACCGTTGTTGAGACGGCGGCAGTAAGCTGTTCCATTAGCAGGTAACCACAACAACATTTATATTTGTCACAACTCAATATTCGAGAATTTAAAACTTTATTAAACCTTTAAATAGATACAACTGAAAAGTGAAAGAACTGAATTAAAAACTGAAATCAAATTACAAAATTCTAAAACAACAAATCTAGAAACAGAAAATCTGGCTAGGCGTTCGGCTCGTCGGCCTCAGGTCCTGCGTCCTCTAAAGGGGACTCTGGCAGCACCACAGGGTACAGAACCGGGTCGTAATAGCTGTTGTATAACAGCTCAGCATCCTCATAGTCCCCTAAAAATGTATCTCCAGTCAGGAGGGAGCAAAGTACAATTCTTGATAATTTGACAGGTAAAATAATAATAGAATCATGCACTTTTAAACAATTTGGAAATGAACAGTTTTCTAACAGTAAAACAGTATGATTTGAATAGGCAATGAATATGACCGGCTTGGATTTGTTACTGTTCAAATACGGCTTATCCCCGTGTGTATGAGGGGTAAGCTAATATAGTTACAATAGTTACAATAGTTTGGATGTGGTCATACTCATTACACTACTCCCCCAGTCCCCAAACAGTTACAGTAGTTACAGTAGTTACAGTCAATGCTCTCAGGGAGAGTTCCGTGTTGCATCGTGGTTTAAACTTGCAGTAAAGCGATTATTAAATAACTGTAAACTAACACAAAATATACTTGCCTCAAAATGGACTGGACTGGAAAGGTTGAAGACTTCCTGATGGTATTTAGGATCGTCCTCGAATTCCTACATTCGAGAAATTGACTCAGAATCCAGGGTTACCAAGCTAACTATACTAGTTGGAATCTCTAATTGTGTCCTAATCAATTTTAATCTTTATTTATTAAACACGAACAAAATGCGATTATCAGTGCGTTATAATTAATAACGAGGGAAAGATCATTTAAACTTGTATTTTGGAAAAACTCGTCGTTACCAAATTAATTTGATTAAAACTTTGTATTTTCGTAATTATACATATAAAACTAAATTTCTTATTTTAATGAGAAAAATATGATCATTGTTAAATATTAAAACTTGTACATTTTAATGTGAGAAAATTTTATTAATTTTTATATCGAAATAATTATCTATTTGATTTACGCGTACGCTAAAAACTCGCAAAACCAGCAAATCAACAGAAAATCTACGCTACTAAAATACAGGTCATAGAGCCAACAACCAGCTGGGCTTATGCCCATTACAATTTATTTACATAAATTGAAACAAGACGAAACGGTTGTTAGTTCTAAATTCTTCCTACAATTTAATTATGAATAAAATAAATAATAAAAAAATTAATTAAATATTAATGAGTCTCAGATATGGTCCAATCGTCATATAGGCTAATCCCTCAAAGTCCAGGCGAAGCTGGTTTCGTTTGCACTTAGCCAGGGCCCATTGACCAATACGGTCGTCGTCCAAAATCCAAAATATTAATATTTTTCCGGAATCCATTTTAAAATCATTTTAAAAATATAATTAAATTTTACGGAAAATCCGGCAGTATTTCCTCTATTTTTGGTCCACCCAAAAACTGGGAAAGTGTGCCAATATTTTTCTGCAAATTCCTAAACCAGGAAATCCCAATAATATATATATATATAACCACAATCATTCTCAAAATTAATTCGGAATGACCCGAAACGAATTCGGGAATCCGAAACCAAACCAAAACCATCACAGAAATCGGAGAGATCCGAAAACCAAAATATCTAGAAAACAATTTTTGAAAAGTTTCGGAAATAATTAAAACCAACTAACAGAAGCTTTCCGAAGGTTCTCGGAAAATCTCGGAAACGACGTTAACCTAAAAATCGAATTTTCCAAAGGAAATTCGTGGACCAACTCATCATCGACACGGGGAGGGACGAACTACTGTGATTAACCAGGGATTACCCAAAATGACGAAATTCGAAGGGTTGCCTCGGACTCGGGATGCGCAAATCCATAGATCGGAGTCGAAATCCCGCGAACAGTGCTGGACAAGGCTGTCCAGAATAGCGAAGCAAGTGATCGGGGTGCGCCGAGGAGAACAGCGTCCGCGTGCTAGGGAACAGGAAGCCGCGGGGTCGCACTGGCCGGCGTGGTGGTGCGCCGGGGCTGCGGAAGGCGCGCGGGGCTGGGCGCGCGTGGGGCTGGGGTCGGCCGGCGGGTGGCCGGGAAACACGCGCGCGGGCGCTGGGTCGGCAGCGGGAGCTAGGGGTCGGGGCGCTGGCGCTCGGGGGTCAGGCCGGGAAGGTCGTCGGGGCACGACGAGGGCTGGAGGAGGCCGGCGGGAGGCCGGAGGGTCGGGGCGCCGACGTCGGGTCCGCGTGGGGAAGAGTGAAGGGGTTTGGGAAAGGGGAAAGGAAGAGGAAGGATTTGATGAAGTGGTGAAGGGGTGTTCTCCTCTGGGAAGAAGAATAAAGAGAGAGAGGTATGAAGAAAGAAGAGTGAGAGGAAGTTGGGGAATTAATGGTGGTTTAGGGAGAAGTGTTGGTTTTAAGTAGTGGGAAGAGGGAATGGAGTGTTCCCTGAGAGTAGAGAATCATGTGGAAGCAAAAAGATGTCAGGAGAGAAAAGTGAGGAGGGGAGGAGTAGAACGTGAGGTGTGAGGGGAGAGATCTGGTCCATTTGGACCAGATCCGAAATAATTTAGAAAATATATTATTTTTTTTAAAACAAATCAGATTTCAAAAGAGTAGGATTAGGTCCGGGTCTGGGTTTCAGAAATCGTGTCCGGCTCGGGTCTGGTCGACAAACAAAAACCATATTGATTATAAATTGATTTTAAAACCCAAAAATGATACTAATAATAATAATAATAATAATATGCTAATAATAATAAATCATAAAGCAAAAACTGGGTTTCACAATCTTTTCTCCTTAGAAAATTTCGTCCTCGATATTTAAAAGGTAGGGTAGGAAAATCAAACAGGTACGGGTATTGCGCCCGTAACTTAGGTCCAACAATAAGAATTTCCAAGGCAGTCATGGATGAGACGGTTTAGGGATAAGTTTCATTTATGATATCATCCATGCAGAAAAATACAAAAGCGAACCAAAGTACACGAGGTTGATCAGACCATCATGCACCGGTCCTGATTAGACAATATATTAGTGGGTGCACCCAATAAAATACTGTCATGATCAAGCTTGATAAAGAGATAGCTTGTGAAACTAGGCTAACTTAGCAGCATCAGTCAAGTTTAGAACGAAAATATAAGAAATATGAGTTTATGCGATGGCTCAAATTCTGATCTTCTTCTCACCTCTGACTACGCTTGCAACTGGTTTCTCTGGTACTGAAAGGTTGAGTCCAATCTTCAGCTGTGAATTATCCAATATGTGACTCGGATCCGGAATGTAGCGTCTGAGCTGTGATACGTAGAATACGTTGCACACTCTCAAGATTAGCTGGTAGAGCTAACCGGTACGCTACTTCCAACTCGTCTTAAAACTTCAAATGGCCTGATGTACCTGGCCTCAATTTTTCTCCAGCTCCGTCAAAATTGATTGTTCCTCTGGTAGGAGAAAAACTTCACAGAAATGCTATCTCCTTCTTCAAACTCCACTGGTCGACGACTACTATCAACCCAATGATTCTGTCAGTCTTGGACAATCCTGAGCTTGTCTCTGATCATTCTCACCTTCTCTGCTGCATCGGTCACCTTCTCAGGTCCAAGCAACGCTCGTTCTCCAACGTCATCCCAAGCAAGTGGAGTGCGGCAATGACGTCCATAGAGTGCCTCGAACGGTGTCATACCAATGCTAGCTTGGTAGCTGTTGTTTGTAGGAGAACTCTACCAAGTGCAAATGGTCTTCCCAAGACCCTTCCAAGACACAGGATTGTTTGCCATTAAAATTGTTTGATTGAAAACTTTAATACAAACAGAACAGTGTTACAATATAGGACTTAGATGTAGTCCTAGGAGTACACTTTTGTTTAATCTGGGTTCCTAGTGCCAATGGAGCGAGTGGTAATGCGTTGACTCCGTTGACGGGCTGACGACGGTTATCGGTTCTCTGAAAGTGTAGATTGCTCTGGGTGCTGGAGCTTGCTGAGAGGAGGAAGACGTTGAATGTCTGTATCTGCCTCTCGGGTGGTATATTTGTTCGTATCTGTATGTGTGTGTGGAAGGAGGGAATGATTCCTCTCTTTATAGCTGGGCAGATTGGCTGCTCATGCGCGCATATGTAGGATACGCCGGTGCGTGGGGACGCCACGTGGAGATTGCTGATGGAGGCGCATGGATGATGTGCCCTACTCGAGGGATTGAATTCTTCATACTGCTGTTGTGAGCCGGCACGTAGCAGAGGAGAAGATCTTTCTGTTGCTGAGATCTTGGATGAGTTGAGTCAAAGGACACGTGTCGTCGACCCATGGCCCGGAGATCTCTGATTTGGTGGAGGGACGATTTGGTGGGATGCGCCTTGAATTGGGCGCATGATGAGATTTTGGCTCGTGACCTTTAGGAGTCACGAGCCGTTCTGGGCGCATGGATTTTGAGGCGCATGCGAGTGACTTTCCTTCTGTCTTTCGGGATCAGAGATCAGTCTGGGGCGCATGGCTTTTGAGGCGCATGCAAAGCTTCAACTGGAGACTCTTCTTCTGTCTTTGGGGATCAGTGAAGGGTCTGAGGTGTATGGCTTTTGAGGCGCATGCAGGTTTGGGCGCATGGCTGCCGAGGCGCATGCAGGCGGTTGAGTGGCCACGTGGCAGTAGCCGTCGAAGTAAAGTCATGATGTTGCTGACGTTGTGGATGCTTCGTTTTCTGCAAAAGCTGTCAACCGTTCAGGCTTGGGGAGGTGTGCTGCCAACTCTGTCAGGTCAACATTTAATGTTGGTGACATTCGATGGACAGCTGAGTGGGCGCGTCGGTTGACGTTCCACTAGGCGTATGGAGACGTATGGGGGCGCATCCTCTGTGATGCGCTCGGTACAGGACGCATCTGTGGGAGGCGCTTGGTGTTTAAAGGGGTGTGATGCGCTGTCCAGCCGACGCATCTGACATGTCTCTGATGATGCGGCTGTTTCGCTTCTCGAGTGCTTTTAATAGCCGTTTGGCTGAAGTCGAGGCGTCCGGTTCATCCATTTAATGTGAGTTTATTGCACGAAATTCGGAGAGCCATCCACTTGGCGCATGGGTTTGATCTGCCCGGCCTATAAATAGTGGTATGGAGAGAATGTTGGCCTCTCACTCTCTCACGTCTTTCCAATATGAACTCAGGTTCTCGGGTGTATTCTGTTGACGAAGTGCTCCCGAGGGTGAAGATGAGACGCCATGTCGTCGTTAATGCTCCTGAAGGTGACTGTTACATCCAAAAGACGGAGTCGAGGGCTTCCGAGGCGGGCGGAAGGTGCCTGTTGCATCCAAATATAGGGATGCTCGGGCCTCGTCTCCGTTGTTCCGGAAGAGCCGTAGATCGGAATGGCGGTGCTAGGCTCTCTCTTCCTTTAAAGTGGGTGTCGCCCACTCTGAAAGCTGCTCCTTTAGCCGTATTTCGATTACGGTCTTCCTTGGTCTTTGGAGGCTCTTCCGAAGCCTCCCCTGGCCACAAATTTGCGGTGCTCTTCTCTTTCTTGGTTCCAACCAGAGGGTTAAATGCTTTGTTTAGTCGAAGCAATTATCAGGTGAGCCTGGCTGGAAGAGCGGCACATAACTGGGCTGCTGAAGGGATGCACATAACTGAGCTGGATGCACATAACTGAGCTGCTGAAGAGATGGTGGGATGCGCCTGGTTGGAGGCGCATTGTATCTGCTGCGCCTCACTGGCGGCGCATGGTGACTGCTGCGCCTATCTGAAGGCGCATGGTGGCCGCTGGCTGTAGACTTAGGATCTTTCCTTTGTAGAAATTTTTCTTTGTACAACCTTTTCTAGACATGTAATAGACTTTTGTATATAAATAAAAAGTCTTTTTTCAAATGTCTATGCTTATTGACTTTGCTGTGAAGTGTTCTGTCCGAGTTCTGGCGCATGTAGTGTCTGGCGCATGGGCTTCCTGGTTGTGAAATTCCATGCTTCTACAAGACCCCTTCAAATTTTCAAAACTTTTGAATAAGTTTTGGAATACTTTGAATAAGAAGCATGACGATCAGGGCACATTAGTTGTTGGGCGCATGCCTGTTCGGGCGCATGCTCTTCTCAGTTAATGCCTATGATAATGCCTCGGTAACCGAAAAGATTAATGATGATCTTTTGGTTTTATCTGCTGTTATCTTCACAGGACCCGAGGCGACGGCTGAGATCACTCGTCATCGGTTCACGCGTGCGACCACGACCTATAAATAGGTGAGAGATGGAGAGAGAGAGAGTTGTTCTTCTCCTTGCTTTGCCTCCTTTAGAGTTCTTCTTCAAAACCCTAACTTCTTCCTCTTTGAGAGAATGGCTCCCAAGACTTCTCGCGGCGGTGCCGGCAAAGGAAAGGAGCCGATGGAGTATGCTGAAGGGGATGCCCCTATCACCATTGTGACTCCGGTCGACGTTCGCCCTGCTGTGACGGGTGGGTGTCATCTTTTTCACACAAGTTTTGGGCCATACTGTGCCCTAACTCAAAGTTGCCAACGCGTATGGACTTCTGTCCTGATGATACGCCGAGGCTTTACCCTGCCGACGTGTATAAGTTTAGGCCTTTATTATGCACCGAGGTTTAATCGCTGACGTGCATGGGTTTTATACCCTGAAGATGCGTCGAAGCCTTCGCTGACGTGCATGGGCTCACACCTTGATGATGCGCCGAAGCTCCAATGCTGACGCGTATGGGTTTACACCCTGATGATACGCCGAAGCCTTCGCTGACGCGTGTGGGCTCACGCCTTGATGATGTGCCAATCTATTTTGATACCTTTTGTCTTTTTGCCTGACTTCCACTTTTGTTGTGCCAGTGTCGATGATGATCCCTTTGTTGAATGAGGTCCTCTTGGACGCTTCTCTTTGCCAAATGGGAGTTGATTTTGATGAGGCGGTGATCAACCATGCAAAGGATGCTATCTTACAGAACCAGCCCCGGGAGAGAATGCTGCAAATCCAGAACCAGTTGCCGCTTTTCCTCCATAATATGATGGAGAGTGGTAAACTGAAGTCTGCTGAATCTGAAGATGTGACTTTCTTAAAACCTGCCTTTCTGTTTGGCGACCGACTAGTCTCTTCTGAAGCGAAGATACTGAAGATCAAAGAAGACTGGTTCTTTTCTGCCAAATGCATGGTTCTATACATGCGGCAGGTTGACCGCCAGTTGCCGTTGACGGCCTTTTATCGTTTAGCTTCGAAGAGAAGGATGGGTTGGGAACTCACTCCTTCTCAAGGAGGGGCCTTGGGAGGTATCCTTTCGATCGACGCCACCTCGAACCAACGAGATACCTTGGCTGCTTCACGAGCCAGTTCCTCGTTCAGTTATCGAGCCTTGCGTCTCGGAAGCCTCTACAGTGAAGTCCCAAGCGACACGTTTCCTTTCAGTGCCCTGACCTTTGCAAATCGGATGCTGACAGCGAAGGTCATGTACCCGACGGGTGGATTTAGAGTCGAAGGTTGGTGTCAATACATTCTGAAGTGGGACGAGTTGACTACTTGGGTGCTTTCAAGGTTCAAAGTTGAGCTTAAGGAGATCGGGCTGACAGCCGCCATTCGGGCCACGCAGGCGGGCGTGGATCTCAATAAGCCCATGTTCCTTGCGCTCTTGGAATTATTCAATGCCCATACTGGCAGCTTTTTCACTCCGATGGGAGAGTTGGGGTTGGCTCTCCATGAGATGTACGAAGTGTCTAAGCTTCCTTGGGGCTCAGAGCCGTACGAGGAATATTTCCCGTCAAATGAGGAGATCCAGGTTCTGGAAGATAAGGACCCGGAGATGATGGCTGTATTCAAAGAGGTGACGAGCCACCATTATCTGATGCACCGGAGGGATAAGGGCAAGACCCAACCTCATGTGACTGCTTGGAGGGACTATGTCTTTAAGCAGGATTTGGCGGATCCTTCGAGGATCCGGTTTGCGACTCCGCAGGGACTGAAGCCTGCGGAAGTGACTTCTGAAATAAGTTGGCTGGACGAGAGGACCCCACGTTCGGATGAGAGTGGCCAGAATACATATAGCTGCTTCTGGCACTGTGGGCACCGGATGTCATCTAAGGCAGTGTTGACAGCCTACTTGATGATATGGCTCCGAAATTGCGTGTTTGCAGGTGGATTCGGTGCCGTAGAGAGGGTACATCGGAATCTCATTTTGCCTGCCGTGAAGTTGGCTTTTGGACGACCTTTAGCTCTCCTTCCCGCGATGGTGTGCAACCTGTTGCGCGGTTTGAGGTCTTTTACTGATGATGTGATCCACGAGAAAGGTAATAATGACAACTTTCCCCGGGCCGAGCTGCCTTTCCATTATCTTATGGGGTGGCTGATTTTGCACCATCCGAATGTGATGAGTCCCGGTCCGGAGGAGGATCATGTTGAAGGGGATGCCTTCATCCGCCGCTTCTACAAGAGGAAGTGGTTACACACTGGCGTCCCCGTTTGCAGGAGAGTCTTGTCCAACCTTCAGGGGTGGGAGATTGTCAAGGTTGGCCCGATCTTCAAAGATTTCGAGACCGACCAAGATTTAATTGACTCTGGCGAAGATGCGGTCACTTTGCCGAAATAGAGTTTTCGTTGGTTGTAAAGTATCCGGCCTTCTCACCTGGTCTACCGCAACCAGAATAGATGTTATCTGGAGCCATATCTGCCAAGCCGATTTGCTCGTCAATTTGGCTATACCCAGCTAATGTTGCGGAATCCCAGTAGCAGTCTAGGCTTCATCGAGAGTTTGTTGGATGGAGCCCGGGGCTGGCAGTATTATAACGCTGGATGCACTAGCGTTAATTTTACTACGCCAGTCCGCAATCCTCGGCCGCAGATCCTATATCCAGCCGCCAAGCTGTATTGCATTATGAATGCTGCGTCTCCTGGTTATGACAGGGAGACTAGTTTCATCATTGGAACTCAGTTGGAGGCCACGGCGAATATGTTGATGGCAGCCCGATCATATCGTCCACCAGAATTGGCAGGATATCGAGCTGCTGCTGCAGCACCATTGAGAGATCCGTCTGTTGGGAAGAGGCGGACTGACACAGAAGCTGGTTCTTCTGTACCGAAGAGGTCGAAGAAGACGTCGACTCCAAAGGTCACGGAAGTGCCACTTGTAACGCCAACGGGATCAGTTCCTGCTGAGGTAAGGAGTGCTCCATAATTCTGATTCATTTTGTCATTGTGATGACTTATGCTTTTCTTCTTGCAGGGATTGTCGAAGAAGAGGTCCCGTGTTTCAAAATCGGGTGCTAGTAAACCGAAGGAGGTGGCAGGCTCTTCTGATGAGCGCATTCCATCGATAATAATGTCTCCTGTGGAGGAAGATCCCGAAGACGTGCCTGCGGAGGTTTTAGTATCTCCTGTCTTTGAGGTTGCAACAACTTCCGGGAAGGTACAGTCTGCCGTGGAGGCCTTGGACGTTGAGGGTCCTACGGACTCGAGGCATCCTGATGATGAGGTGGATTGGAGTTCATCGCCTTCGGGTGATGTTGCTCCAGAGCTGCAAGAGTCTGTTGCGGGGGCAACAGATATGTTTGGGATAGAGGAGAGGGTTGATTCCCCTCCTTGTCATGACGAGGGGAGGTCGGCTATATCATTGCCGAGTCCTACGCCAGCTTCAACCGTGGAAATTGAGGTGGCTACCGATCAGGAGGTAGCAACAGATTCTGTCCCTGTAGAGGGACTTGGTGATAAGACCCGTCTGCCGATCACGACCGCTGAGGCGGGTCAAGAGACAAGTGATGATCTCCCCATTCTGCCAGGGGAGATACTGGCTGTTGATAGAACGTTGGGGGCTGAAGAAGTGGCCGTTGACATCGGTGGTTCCTCCGGGCTTGAGAAGGGCAAGGGTGTGGAACCCTCTGTTGCTCCTTCCACTTGGGGAACTATCTCGACGCCTGTGCCGGCTTCCTCTGTTGCTTTGGCTCCTCAGGCTAGCAGTCCAGCCCCTGTTGACGAAGAGCCTATTGATGCCGAGGTTCAAGTCTCACAGGTTGAGGTTGGCGGATCTTCTTCCGGTCCGCTAACTGTAGTAGCTCCTCCAACTCCTGCTATGACGCCGCAGGTACTGGCGAACGTAGACGAATATGTGAAATTCCTCGTCGAGAGGGTGTACAAAATGCTGCAGAGGGGTGTATCTGCGGTGATAGATGCCAACAGGAGCTTTACGACGGCAAAAACTCTGGCAATGCCCTGTATCGAGCTGATCCGCGTTCACCAAGGCCACGATCATATGGCCGAAATTCTGGAGGCTTCGGTGATCGAGCTGGACGAGCGGCTTGCAGAACTTCAGCACATCCAGCGAAATGACCTCTCCGTCTTGGTAGATGCGGAGAAGGGGCAGTTGATTGCCGAGATCGAGTCTTCCTACCAGGCCACTGTGGGCATTTGGGAGCGCGAGGTGGCTGAGACTGAGGCTGCGGTAGAGCAGTTGTCTCAGTCCATGAAGAAGACGATGGAAACGCGAGCTGCGTTGGATGCTAACATCGCAGAGATCAACACCCAGATGCACCGTCTTGAGGACCAACGGGCCCGACTCCAGTTAGATGCCGAACGCGTCCGAGCTGAACACGCAACATTCAAGAAGGAGGAAGCGACTTTTACTCAGCGGACTCTTGCCTTGGCTCAGCAGCGACAACAGCTTGATGAGAAGCATGAGAGCGAAACTTCCGCTGAGGCTATTGAATTGATGCGTCAGGAAGCTGAGCGTCGAGTCCTGGCGACTGTGGAGACCCGTACAGCCGACTTAAGACGTCGAGTCAGAGAGCTCTCGGCCCATCCTGGAGAGGTTCAGGGACCGTAGCTTCTCCCTTTTTTTTGTTCTTTTGCAACCCTTGCTGGGGGGATAGTGTAGTTTTGTACTCTCTCTTTCAGAAAAATAAAGAAGTACGCAACCTTTTTTATGATGTGTTCATTTTTGTTATTATGAACTTGTGTGGACCTATTATCTTTTGCGCACCTTGGTTTTTAGGTACAGATAATAAGTTTGAAGGAACCAACATGTTTGCTCAGAGGTGATGTGGACATGGCAATCATTAGGTTCAAAATGATAGAATCTTCCTACTCAGAGGTATTATGGACGTGGTAGGAATGATCCTGGAGGATACGCTGAACAACTCAGAGGTGATGTGGACGTGGAAGTTCGACGATCAATGTACGACAATGCAGGGGTTGTTTGTACGAGATGTTTACTCAGAGGTGATGTGGACGTGGTAAACATGAAGGGTAGCGTCGACTTACGTAGTGTAAGATTCCGCTTTGTAGGGTGTAGAGGAACAACTCAGAGATGATGTGGACGTGGTTGTCTTTCTACTGAAGGATGCCACGGAACAGCTGGGTTCCAGAAGCGTATGAGTTTTTGGAAGGAGATTGTGCGTGAGCCCCGATGATTGGGCCCACAGATCCCTTTTGGGGAAGTACATGTCTGGAGGATGTCAAGAATAGTACTTCTTTAGGAACTTGCCGTTGATGGGCATCATGAACAAGTCCCCATTGGGTTTGGCGAGGCGGTAAGCACCGTTGGAGTATACCGTCTCTATGATGAAAGGTCCTTCCCGCTTGGGCTCGAACTTTTCTGGTTTCTTGTGAGTTAACACCATTGGCCTTCTGACTGCTAGAACCAGGTCGCCAACTTAGAAAGTCCTCTGTTTGACCTTCTTGTTGAAAGCCTGTGATATACGAGCTTGGTAGAGTTCGATGCGTTGTTGAGCCAGGAGACGCTTCTCATCGAGCGCCTCCAGTTCCCGCAGACGACGACGTTGATTGTCTTCTTCTGTGAGTTTGTTTGTTATTGCTATACGGAGTGAGGGTATCTGGATCTCGAGAGGCAGTACCGCTTCGCTCCCGTAGACCAGGGAGAATGGTGTGTTGTCTGTTGGGGTTCGTACCGTTGTACGGTAGGCCCAAAGGCATTCGCCAAGCTTTTCATCCCAGTCGCGTTTGTTAGATAACACGACCTTTTTGAGTAGCATGACAATAGTTTTGTTGAACGCCTCTGCTAACCCGTTTGCAGCCGGATTGTAGGCGGTGGATGCCACATTTTGAATGCGATTCTTGTCACAGAACCTGCTAAAAATGTGGCTGATAAACTGAGGACCATTGTCATGAATGATCCGCCGGGGTACTCCAAAACGGTAAATGACATGGTGTTTGATAAAGCTGACCACCCTGGAGCTCTTTACTTCTGCCAGTAGGACTGCTTCTGCCCATTTGGAAAAGTAATCGGTGATGGCCAGGATGAAACGGTGTCCTCTTGATGAAGGAGGGGTGATTGGTCCCACAATGTCCATACCCCAGGCTTCAAAGGGCCAGGAGGCGACTGTAGGATGTAGTGGTTCAGACGGTGTATGTATGAAGTCTGCATGAAGTTGGCATGTATGATATTTCTTAGCATATTCAACAGCATCGGCGACCATGGTTGGCCAGTAGTAGCCCATACGTCGCAGTCGATCCTGCAACTTAGGACCGGGCTGATGAGCTCCGCAAGTTTCGTCATGAGCTTCTCGAAGAGCTTTGGCTGCTTCTTCGTTGGACAGGCATCGAAGGAGGAGCCCATCGAAGGAGCGTCGGTACAGCGTTTTGGTAGCTGTGTCGTAGTAGAATCGAAGAGAGCGTCTTCTGACTGAGACGGCTTCCTTTGGGTCCTCTGAAAGGATTCCGTAGACAGCGAAATCGATGAACGGGAACCTCCAGTCTCGGACATTAACGCCAGTGTTCGTCGGTATGGCGTGAGCCACTCGCAAGCATAGGTTGTTCCTAGGACAAACCAAATCTCGGCCAGTTACCGTGACATAGTGTTGAGTCCCAAAGGGCGCCGCCAATGAGGCTGCGAGGCCAGCCAGAGCGTCAGCCTCCAAGTTTTGTAGACGAGGTACGTATTCGATGAAGAACCCGGTGAAGGTTGAAATGATGTTCAATGCGACTTCATGGTAGGGGATCAGATCTTCATGGCGAACCTCGTACTGCCCCCGAATCTGGTTCACGATGAGTTTTGAGTCACCGTAGGCTTCCAGATGGTCCACCCCCAGCTATTGTGCGAGCTGAAGTCCCATGATGAGTGCGTTGTACTCGGCAACATTGTTGGAGCACGGCTTCGAAAGGGAGTAAGCACGCTGGATGACCAACTGATCGGGGGAGACCAAGACTACCCCCACTCCTGCGATGATTTAGCCTTTGGGGCATGTTCTTGAAGCGCCAGCGAAAAATATCCGCCAAACGGAGCTTCCTTCGGTGACGTTGGATTCTTGGACCTCATCCGGGATGTCTTCATAGAGTTTTGAGGATTCTGGGATGGGGTGTGCAGCCAAAAAGTTAGCCAGGACTTGACCTTTAACAGCTTTTTGCGGGACAAACACCATATTATACGGTGTTAACAAGATCGCCCATATGGCTAGCCGGGAGTTCAATGAACCTGGCTTCGTCATGAGGACTCTGAGCAGATTGACTCGGGAAATGACATGAATTGTCTGACCCGAGACATAATGACGAGTCTTCTGGATGGCAAACACCAAAGCCAAGCGCTCCTTTTCAACGGGGTTGTACCGGTGTTCGGCCCCGATGAGCGTTCGACTGAGGTAGTAGATTGCTTGCTCATAGCCTGTATCGCTGTTTTGAGCCAACAGAGCGCCAAGGGAATGATCCATGGCACAGACGTAGAGGAGAAATGGTTTGCCGGCGACAGGTGCCACCAGGACTGGTGGGCTCGTCAAGTAGGCTTTGATGTCGTCGAAAGCCTTTTGGCACTCCTCTGTCCAGACATAGGAGACTCCCTTCTTCATGAGCTGAGTAAAGGGTTGACATTTACCGGAGAGGTTTGTTATGAACCTCCGGATGTATGCCAGACGTCCCTGTAAGCCCCGAAGTTCTCGAAGATTCTTCGAAGGGTCCATGTTGAGGATGGCTTTGGTCTTCTCGGGATCAACATGAATGCCTTTCGCCGTGATGACAAAGCCCAAGAATTTGCCGCTAGAAACCCCCAGAAAGGATTTAGCGGGGTTCATTTTGAGTTGATGTGCCCGCATAAGATCGAAGACCGTCTCCAGATTCTGTAGGTGATCTCCTTTGAGGCGGCTCTTGACTGCGATGTCGTCAACATAGCATTCGACTGTCTTACGAAGATGTTGACGGAAGATGGTGCTCATAGCTCGTTGGTATGTTGCATCGGCGTTCTTCAAGCCGAAAGGCATCACTGTGTAGCAGAAAACACCCTTCGGAGTCCTGAATGACGTGTATTTTACGTCATCGGAGAACATCTTGATTTGATTGTAGCCTGAATACCCGTCCATGAAGGACATGCGTTCAAAGCCACATGTGTTGTCGATCATCACATCGGTGATTGGAAGCGGGAATTCGTCCTTCGGGCAAGCAGAGTTGAGGTCCCTGAAGTCGATACAGACTCGTATCTTTTCATTCTTCTTGGTGACAGGTACGACATTGGCTACCCAATCTGGGTGCTGTTCCTCACGGATGAAGCCGCTGGTCAAGAGTTTGTCCACCTCCTGATCGATGGCATTCATGATGTCCGGACGAAAACGTCGCTGTTGTTGTTTGATAGGTTTGGCATCAGGTAAGATGTTCAACCTATGCATTGCGACCTGTGGATCGAGTCCCGGCATATCTTCGTAGCTCCAGGCAAAGACATCGATATACTCTTTAGCCAGCTGGATTAGAGACTCTCGGTCTTCTCCTTCTAGGCTTTTGCTGATGAAGATGGATTTGGAAGAAGATCCGTCCCCAAGGTCGATCTGTTCAACTTCGTCTTCGGTGGGAGGTTCACATAACTCAAAACAAGACTCCCATTGTTCTCCTAGGCGTTGAGCCCAGGGTTCTTCTTCGAAGGGTTCCGGCGCTTGGTCTTCGCCTTCACCTTTTTGAGGTTGTGCTGACGTCATGTTAGCTGACAGCACTTTCCTGAAGACTGATCCGATACTGGTATCGGAATCCCAAGTCGATGCTTCGGACGAGTGGAAATGTTCTACGTCTTCTGCATCTGAACTCTCCGGAGTTGATGGCGGCGTGACATAGCCTACCCCCCGTCGAGTCTTGTTGTAGTAGTCATGCGGCTTTCCTTTGGGTGTTGGAAGCCGGAGAGGGAGACGTCGACCCTTGCCGTAGTTTAGGCCTTTGTTGCTTTTTAGGTCGTAGCCCATCTTTTGGATAATGTGCTTTGCCGTATCCGTGTACCGATAGACTTGTACTCTGCCGGTATCAGGTTCTGGCTCGAGTGGCGGGAGATCTTGATGACGCTCGACTTTGCCCAAAATGATGGATCCTTCGTCTCGGCTTCGTGGAGGGGCTATGAAACAGACTCCTTGAGACGGGACTACTCGATTTACATTATGGACGGTCGTTATTTGTATTTGCAACGACCGTAGAGCGTTATCTAATGTATACATGGCATTCCAATGTGGAAGACAAGAATAATTAAAAGACACTCTATTATTGATGAAGTACGAGATTTTATCCCGTGGGATTACATTGTCTAAGGAGGGTGCATCTACATCAGCAAAGATATATTCGCCAAGCTCCTCATCTGTAAGCACTGGGGCTGGATCAGGAGAGTCCACCACAGCTTTGATCTTGGGGTCCGAGAGGGCTATGTGAGCCCTCTCTGACGTCTTGGATGACTGCGGGGGCTTGCTCTTGAGACGCACCTTCAGAGGTACCTCAACTGCGCCTCCTGTGAGTGGTACTTTCTCCAGTAATTTTGCCACCAGGAGAGCCGACGTTTGAGGCGGTTTTCCCTTGAGGCGCATCTTCAGGGGAGCCTCAGGAGTCGGGGCTTTCCCTGATAGTTTGATGCTCATTGGAGGCACCTTCTGGGGTGGTTTGCCCTTCAGTCGAATCTTCAAAGGGGCGTCTGGAGTCATCTCAGGCTCCGTATCCGGCTCAGTTGCCGTCTCTGCCTCATCATCAGCATCGTTGGCTTCCTCCTCGTCAAGTGGCTTGTACAAGTCAGAATCGGTGAAGTAGGCTTCAATCCCTTTGAAAGGATCGATGTCTGCGAACTCCGTCCGGATGACGCCGTTGGTGGATACATATTTTATGCATTGGTGGAGCGTGGAAGGCACCACCATGTACTCATGTAGCCACGGTCGGCTGAGCAAGATGTTGTAGTTGACCTCGGCATCCACCACATAACAGGTCACCTCAGTTTTGAGGTTGCCGATGTGACACTTCAGTCGGATCTTGCCTAGTGGCTCGCTTTTGCTAGCATTGAAGCCACTGATGGTTGTGTTGGAGGGCGCCAGCCGATGCATTGGGATCCCCAGTTTTGATAGCAGCGCCTTCGGGATGATACTGAGGGAAGACCCCGGATCGATCTGAATCCGGCTCACCTTGACTGAACCGATGTACCCTGTGTAATACAGCGGTCGGTTATGTCGGTGGTGCTTGAGCAGCATATCTTGTTGGGTGAAAGTTATGTTTGGGATAACTTCATCCGCACAATGACAGTGCACACAAGTAGTTGGGAGGTCTTCAGGCTGCTTGACCTGACTGAGAAAGGATTCAGCGTCCTTCAGAGCTTCGCAGAGAGCTTCTCGGGAGTCTTTGGAAAGACGCAGGAGCTCAAACAAAGATAGGCGTGCAGGAGTACTGGCCAGTTGTGCCAGTATGTCAAAGTTGTGGGGCTTGGCTAGCCCCGAAGCATTCTCCTTTCGTAGAGGTCTATCGAAACGAGCCTCCACCTGCTTCTGTTTATTGGCTGCTGAGGGTTTAGACGGGCCCTCCTCAGGGATGGTGTCAGGAGGCACCACCTCGACGGCAGCTTCGCCGGGCTGAGCGTTCTGTTGTGTACGCGTCTGCACTGGAAGTGCCTCTTCCGTTGAAGAAGAGACCGTGCGGCAAGACTTGATCTTCCTGCCTTTTGATTTGGAGGTAGAGCGTACCTCCGGTTGAGTCACCTCGGAGACGAGGTCGGGGTGAACCCAGAGGACCTCTCCTCGAGATGTGGTGAGTGGGACGAGTCCACTCGCATTGTCATGGGTAGGTGGCAAGTTTACCACCTCCATTGTCGCCTTAGGGATGGGGACGACACCATCTTGTGTGGTGGTCGGCGACAAGGTGCCGAACTGAAGTGACACCACATTGGCTGACACCGTCTTCTCTTCATAGTCGACGGAGATTACATCGGCATTGATCATGCGCTGGATGTAATTCTTGAGGACGTAGCAGTCCTTGGTCAGGTGTCCGACAAACCGATGGTAGTGACAGTACCTCGGGTTGTCCACTTTCTCGACTTCATCGGGCCGCTTTGGGTCCGGGAGCTTGATCTTGTCACCCTGCTTCAGTATTTCAAAGAGTTGCAGGGTGTCTTCGTCATTGAATGAATACACCTCCTTGGGTCTCGGTGCCAGTGGAGGCTTCTGAGTAGGCGCAAATGCGCCTTTCGAGGCATTAACTGTCAATGCCTGTTTTCCCTTTGCTTCTCGTCCGGAGTTGTTGGCTGCAGACCTCTTCCCCTTATCATCAAAGGCGGGGAAGCTGACACCCAGAAGACGTGCATTGGCCGCCTTCTTTTCTGCGGCTTCAGCTTCGATGATGAGGGAGCTCCAATCGGGAGGGGGAGTAGAGTTGAGCCAGAGCTTCACTGCAGGCAGCATGTTCATGCTGCAAGAGGAGAGGAGCGCATGTTCTGGCATGCCTGGAGGTAGCCTGAAGCAGGCCTGTCGGAAGCGTTCGATGAACACCCGAACCGTTTCTTTCTCCTTCTGGCGTATCTCTATGAGAGATGTCATCGTCATGTCCTTCCCGCCGTCGTAGAAGCGATCGAGGAAGAGGCGCGTCAAGTCGTCGAAGGATGATATAGAATTGTCAGGGAGGCTGCAGTACCAGTCATATGCCACCCCTTTTAGAGCCCCAACAAAGATGCTGGTGAGGAGCGCGTCCTCCTTTGGAAGATGCCCCGTCTGTGACTGGAAATATGTCAAGTACCGACGCGGAGAGTCCTTTCCGTCGTACGGCGTGAGTGTTTGTGGTTTATATTTTGGAGGATAAACCACCTTGTTCCACTCGAGGAGATAAGGCTGGGGAATGCCCATCTTCTGGCGCTCCTCTTGCCTGTTCTTGGACTCGAAGCGCTCCCGCAAGTCCTTGATCATTTCGACCACATCCACCGTGGAGCTAGGAGTCGGGAAAGGTGGCACTATCTGGAGTAGAGCGCTTGAGGGCTCCGACGTCCGGGGTGCTTCTGTATCTGAGGGTGCCCGTTGAAAGGGTACACTCGACTCCCCATTGGCTCCTGGGTCGGGACCGGTTGAAGGTGTTCTGGTCAAGGCCGACCGTATATCAAACACTGCTTGAGTCAGTGCTTGCATAGAGGCAGAGAGGGTTTTGAGTCCTCCCTCTAATGAGTCTATGCGCTGGACAATGTCCTGCGGCGGCGTATCAGACTCGGAATCACCCCCAGTCACGTATACTGTCCTGACACGGCCGGGAGTAGATGGATTGGTTGAGGCTTCGCTCTCGACCTCACTTTCATGTGGGGGAGTCACCTCTCCTGGTGTTCCACCTTGGCCACCCCCAGCCACATTCTGGAGGTCATTCTCGACGTGCGCATCTGCATGGGCCTGATTGCCCTCAGCTCCGTCTTGAGGGGCTTCTTCGTCTCTACCCCCAGCCGTGTCCTGGGGGACATCCTCGTTTTGAGTGGCTTCTGGGAGGCTGACTTCGCCTTGAGGACAAAGATTCGCCGCAGCTGTGCTTTGGACATCTTCGTCTTCAGAAGGAGGCTCAAGAAGGGTCTGACTACCCCCAGCTTCCTCCAAGAACTTCTTCCTCGACCGAGTGCCTTCGAACACTCTAGAGGTCGAGACAACTGCCTTGGTTTTCCTTGGCTGGCTTTTGGATGAAGACGAGGAATTGCCAGTCGTCTTCCGGACTGAGGAGGAGTTGGAGGTCTTGTTGCATGAAGCAACCTTTGGCTCCTCTTCTGTTGACACCTTCATCCCGAGGCGATGTCGGAGGGGTGTGGATGATTGCAGCCGCTGGAAGACTGACTGCCTTGGTGGTACTGCTGCTTTGCAACAACAATTGATGGTGACCACCGCACAAGTATGCCCCGTGAGAGGCGCATTGTGCCTGTTGGTCGACTCTCCTGACCGGCGCTTGTGAGTGATCACGTTACGTAGGTCGTTGGAGGAGAGTGCTACCTTCACACCCCCTTCAGGCGCATGGCAAGGCCAAACGCTAGGGTGGACAGGTGAGTGTTGCGCCCCCTGATCTAATACCAAGCAGGCATCACGATCAGTAGTGGGAGAACCACAACATTTGAAGTGACTTGAACGGACCTCAAACGCACAACCAGAGGAGGCGCGGGAGTTCAAGACCACTGAATTTGCCTCACTCGACTTGGTTATGCACGCAGTAGATGCGCCCAAGTGAGATGAGGACTTTGAAGGTCGACTCGTTTTTGGTGCAGAGGCACCTGATTCGACCTTGTACGGCTTGCCATCGGCAGCGCGCGTGATTGTGAACGCGTGCCTCTGACCTGCTGCTGGCATAGCACGTTTGTGGTGCATGGCCCGTGCCGCCTTGGATTTCTTTGTACTAGCCCGCTGGAGGCATAGTACTCAGCATCCAAATTCTCCTCGCCATTACAGCGAGTGAGTCTATCAAAGACAGAGACTTTTTGTGATGCATCAGAGGTGATGCGCGGGGCATTGGCTGTGCCCCTGCTCCGTCGACGCATCTTCCTCGCCTGAGAGGGAGATGGCTGGGGAACGTGGTCTACCGCACGCTTCCCCGAGAGATGCGCTGCATCAGCGGGCGCACCTTGGTTGCTGAGAATGTCAGCAGGAAGAGAGGGCTGGATTGGCGTATTTCCTTCAGTGGTGGTGCCCGAGGCGTCGACCTTGCGCACCCAGACACGGCGGGTCTTCTTCGGCTTCGGTGGCCGCTTCGAAGGACTCGCACTTCCTCCAAAAATGAACTCCTCGTACGCCTGTTGATTGAGGCGCACGACCAGCATCTTGTGGGAGGAGCCCACCTTCACGTCGTCGGCCTGTGACACGGCTTTCTCGGAGGAAGAGAAAGAGGTCCCCAGCAGAGTCGCCAGCTTGTTTGCCATTAAAATTGTTTGATTGAAAACTTTAATACAAACAGAACAGTGTTACAATATAGGACTTAGATGTAGTCCTAGGAGTACACTTTTGTTTAATCTGGGTTCCTAGTGCCAATGGAGCGAGTGGTAATGCGTTGACTCCGTTGACGGGCTGACGACGGTTATCGGTTCTCTGAAGGTATAGATTGCTCTGGGTGCTGGAGCTTGCTGAGAGGAGGAAGACGTTGAATGTCTGTATCTGCCTCTCGGGTGGTATATTTGTTCGTATCTGTCTGTGTGTGTGGAAGGAGGGAATGATTCCTCTCTTTATAGCTGGGCAGGTTGGCTGCTCATGCGCGCATATGTAGGATGCGCCGGTGCGTGGGGACGCCACATGGAGATTACTGACGGAGGCGCATGGATGATGCGCCCTACTCGAGGGGTTGAATTCTTCATACTGTTGTTGTGAGCCGGCACGTAGCAGAAGAGAAGATCTTTCTGTTGCTGAGATCTTAGATGAGTTGAGTCAAAGAACACGTGTCGTCGACCCATCGCTCGGAGATCTCTGATTTGGTGTGGGGACGATTTGGTGGGATGCGCCTTGAATTGGGCGCATGATGAGATTTTGGCTCGTGACCTTTAGGAGTCACGAACCGTTCTGGGCGCATGGCTTTTGAGGCGCATGCGAGTGACTTTCCTTCTGTCTTTCGGGATCAGAGATCAGTCTGGGGCGCATGGCTTTTGAGGCGCATGCAAAGCTTCAACTGGAGACTCTTCTTCTGTCTTTGGAGATCAGTGAAGGATCTGAGGCGCATGCAGGTTTGGACGCATGGCTGCCGAGGCACATGCAGGCGATTGAGTGGCCACGTGGCAGTAGCCGTCGAAGTAAAGTCATGATGTTGTTGACGTTGTGGACGCTTCGTTTTCTGCACAAAATGTCAACCGTTCAGGCTTGGGGAGGCGTGCTGCCAACTCTGTCAGGTCAGCATTTAATGTTGGTGACATTCGATGGACAGCTGAGTAGGCACGTCGGTTGACGTTCCACTAGGCGTATGGAGACGTATGGGGGCGCATCCTCTGTGATGCGCTCGGTACAGGGCGCATCTGTGGGAGGCCCTTGGTGTTTGAAGGGGTATGATGCGCTGTCCAGCCGGCACATCTGACACGTCTCTGATGATGCGGCTGTTTCGCTTCTCGAGTGCTTTTAATAGCCGTTTAGCTGAAGTTGAGGCATCCGGTTCATCCATTTAATGTGAGTTCATTGTACGGAATTCGGAGAGCCATCCACTTGGCGCATGGGTTTGATCTGCCCGGCCTATAAATAGTGGTATGGAGAGAATGTTGGCCTCTCACTCTCTCACGTCTTTCCAACATGAACTCGGGTTCTCGGGTGCATTCTGTTGACAAAGTGCTCCCGAGGGTGAAGATGAGACGCCATGTCGTCGTTAATGCTCCTGAAGGTAACTGTTACATCCAAAAGACGGAGTCGAGGGCTTCCGAGGCGGGCGAAAGGTGGCTGTTGCATCCAAAGATAGGGACGCTCGGGCCTCGTCTCCGTTGTTCCGGAAGAGCCGTAGATCGGAATGGCGGTGCTAGGCTCTCTCTTCCTTCAAAGTGGGTGTTGCCCACTCTGAAAGCTGCTCCTTTAGCCGTATTTCGATTACGGTCTTCCTTGGTCTTTGGAGGCTCTTCCGAAGCCTCCCCTGGCCACAAATTTGCGGTGCTCTTCTCTTCCTTGGTTCCAACCAGAGGGTTAAATGCTTTGTTTAGTCGAAGCATTTATCAGGTGAGCTTGGCTGAAAGAGCGGCACATAACTGGGCTGCTGAAGGGATGCACATAACTGAGCTGGATGCACATAACTGAGCTGCTGAAGAGATGGTGGAATGCGTCTGGTTGGAGGCGCATGGTATCTGCTGCACCTCACTGGCGGCGCATGGTGACTGCTGCGCCTATCTGAAGGCGCATGGTGGCCGCTGGCTGTAGACTTAGGATCTTTCTTTTATAGAAATTCTCCTTTGTACAACCTTTTCTAGACATGTAATAGACTTTTGTAATAGAGCTGTCAAAATGGGCTAAGCCCGTTGGGCCGGCCCGCCCCGCCCGCCAAAAAGGTGGGTTGGGCCGAGCATTTAGGAGCCCGCCAAACAGGCGGGCCTAGGTGGGCTGGCCCGCTAGTAGCCCGCCCCGCGGTGGGCTAGCCCGCGGGCCAAGTGGGTTGGCCCGCCATCTATTTTTTATAAAATTTTTAATTTTTTTATTTAGCACATATATGAGATATGTATTATAAATGATAAAAATTCTCATTTAATGCAAGTAATGACGTATAAAATATTAAATTTGGTCATTTATTTACATGAATGAAGGTGTTTTAAAGAAATATCTACTATTATAATGTTTCTTGTATTTTACTTGTAATTTGATGCATATGAGAGTGAGTAGAAAATATTATATATATAATTTTTTTCCTTTTAAGAAACTAAACAATAATTAAAAAATGTAAAAAAATTAAGCGGGCCGGCCCGCCTAGCCCGCGGCCCGCCGGTGGGTTGGGCTGGGTTGGAATTTTTTTCAGCCCGCCAAAATGGTGGGTCGGCCCGCCCCGCCCCGCCAAATGGTGGGTTATGGTGGGTTACGGGCCGGCCCGTCCCGCCGGCCCGTCTTGACAGCTATAGCCATAGGATATCGACTAAGTGCATCTGCGACCACATTAGCCTTACCCGGGTGGTACTGTAGATCGATGCCAAAATCCTTCATCAGCTCCAGCCATTTTCTTTGCCTCATGTTCAGCTCCTTCTGGGTGAAAACATACTTCAAACTTTTGTGGTCTGTATATATTTCCACTCCCTTTCCATATAGATAATGCTACCAAAACTTCAATGCAAATATCACCGCTGCAAGCTCCAAATCATGTGTGGGATAGTTCTTCTCATGAGTCCGTAATTGTCTAGATGCATAAGCAATCACTTTTCTATGTTGTTGAAGAACGCAACCCAGTCCTTTACCTGAGACATCACTGTAGATTGAGAAACCACCAGTTCCTGCGGGTAGCGCAAGGATTGGTGCAGTAGTAAGTCTCTTCTTCAGCTCCTCGAATGATGCCTGACAATCTTCCGTCCAGATGAACTCTTCATTCTTCCGAGTGAGCTTCGTCATCGGCTCAGCAATTCTGGCAAAACCCTTCACGAACTTCCGGTAGTAGCCAGCCAAGCCCAAGAAACTCCTGATTTCAGCAATTGAGCTTGGGGTAGACCACTTCTCAACAGCAGCTATCTTCTTCGGATCCACCGAAATTCCTTCTCCATACAGCTTCTCCTTCCTTAAAGTTTCTAGAACTTTCCTGAGGTGCTCTTCATGCTCCTCTTCCGTCTTTGAATAGATCAAAATGTCATCGATGAAGACAACGACAATTTGATCTAGGTATTCATGGAAAACCTTGTTCATAAGGTTCATGAACACCGCAGGAGCATTCGTCAGTCCAAACGGCCTAACCAAGAATTTAAACTGCCCATACTTGGTTGAATGCCGTCTTGGGAATATATTCCTTCCTGACCCTGATCTGATGGTAGCCAGATCTAAGATCAATATTCGAAAACACCTTAGCTCCGCTCAATTGATCAAATAGTTCATCGATCCAGGGTAAAAGGTACTTGTTCTTGATGGTGATACTGTTGCGCCCGGTAGTCGATGCACATCCGCACTGTTCCGTCCTTCTTGTGCACTAACAAGACAGATACTCCCTAGGATGAAGTTCTATTTTGGATAAATCCTAGAGCCTTCATTGATCTGGTCCTTCATCTTCTTGGCCTCCTTCGGGTTGACTCTATAGTGTCCTTTTTGAATTAGGGAAAGAGCCGGGGACTTGGTCAATGGTAAATTCTATGTCTAGATCTGGGGTAATCCGGAAAGACTATCAGGGAAAACATCTACCAAAAAGGTGTAACTAAAAAGTTTATTTATGTGAAGAATTACAGCAAAAACTCTCATGATTGATCTAAGGACATCCTCTTACAACTTCTTATAACAATAAATAATGCTATTCAGCAGTCCTAGGTACTAATCTTCATGGTTCTGGCTCTTGCATTAGCAGTCTCCAACTGCTTCATCTTTTATGAACCTCGTGTCTGCATCATGCCTTATTGTAGGAGGCAAGGTCTGCTGGATAGGAAGAGAGTCCCTAGGTTGTGGCCTAACAGGTGTTGCTGGGATATGTGCTCTGGTTTGATAGAAAGATAAGGGGCAGTCCTTTATCCGATGTTCAGCGGACCCACATGCCAAACATTGTCCCAATCTCTTGCGACAACTAACGGCTAGATGACCAGGCCTCTTGCAGTAGTCACAAGCCAATAGCTTCTTACGATATGACTGCCGGATAGGGCTCAAATTCCTCCTAGATTCAAGGGTATCCCTCCTAGGACGAGGTTCCGCTCCAACTTGGTTTAAGATAGCTAAGGCTACATCATTGACGTTCTTCATGTCTTCTCTCGTGATATTCATCTATTCCTGCTGGGCTTCATCTTGAGCTTTCTGGAACTACAGGATTTCTTGAAATAGGGCAACTATTTGGGAGGTGTTTGCTGGTACTGGTGGAGCAACAGGAATGGATACTCCACCAAGGAAATGCAACTCAGTTTGAGAAGAGGTAGGAATCGCCAGTAGAGTGAAAACTCCACTGGATGCATTATGGGGACGGTCAATCAGCCGCGAGGGAATAAACCCTAGACTTGGTTGAGGAGATTGGGTATGATCCGGAGATGACACCTCATCGCCAGCAGGATTGGTCTTTTCCTTGGTTATATTCTGGAAGGTTTAGGGTGCAAACATAAGCAAGGTATCCTACCAGTCTATAATCAAACAAAAATATTTATTTATATATAATTCGGACCTATGTTGTGACAAATCAAAGTTCTAGTGTTCTAATTGTTTCTAGGTATGTTTTTCTAAGTTGTTGTTCTGACCTGCATGGGCCACCACTAAAAACATGTCACGATCCGATCCCAAATAATTGGGTCGAATCGGATCATGTCCAGCCTGCACCGTTGTTGAGACGGCGGCAGTAAGCTGTTCCATTAGCAGGTAACCACAACAACATTTATATTGTGACAACTAAATATTCGGGAATTTAAAACTTTATTAAACCTTTAAATAGATACAACTGGAAAGTGAAAGAACTGAATTAAAAGCTGAAATCAAATTATAAAATTCTAAAACAACAAATCTAGAAATAGAAAATCTAGCTAGGCGTTCGGCTCGTCGGCCTCAGGTCCTGCATCCTCCAAAGGGGACTCTGGCAGCACCACGGGGTACAGAACTAGGTCGTAATAGCTGTTGTATAACAGCTCAGCATCCTCATAGTCCCCTAAAAATGTATCTCCAGTCAGGAGGGAGCAAAGTACAATTCATGCTAATTTGATAGTTGAAATAATAATAGAATCATGCACTTTTAAACAATTTGGAAATGAACAGTTTTCTAACAGTAAAACAGTGTGATTTGAATAGGCAATAAATATGACCGGCTTGGGTTTGTTACAGTTCAGATACGGCTTATCCCCGTGTGTATGAGGGGTAAGCTAATATAGTTACAGTAGTTACAGTAGTTTGGATGTGGTCATACTCATTACACTACTCCCCCAGTCCCCAAACAGTTACAGTAGTTACAGTAGTTACAGTCAATGCTCTCAAGGAGAGTTCCGTGTTGCATCATGGTTTAAACTTGCAGTAAAACGATTATTAAATAACTGTAAACTAACACAAAATGTACTTGCCTCAAAATGGACTGGACTGGAAAGGTTGAAGACTTCGTGATGGAATTTAGGATCGTCCTCGAATTCCTACATTCGAGAAATTGACTCAGAATCCAGGGTTACCAAGCTAACTATACAAGTTGGAATCTCTAATTGTGTCCTAATCAATTTTAATCTTCATTTATTAAATACGAACAAAATGCGATTATCGGTGCGTTATAATTAATAACGAGGAAAAGATCATTTAAACTTGTATTTTGGAAAAACTCGTCGTTACCAAATTAATTTGATTAAAACTTTGTATTTTCGTAATTATACATATAAAACTAAATTTTTTATTTTAATGAGAAAAATATGATCGTTGTTAAATATTAAAACTTATAAATTTTAATGTGAGAAAACTTTATTAATTTTTATATCGAAATAATTATCTATTTGATTTACGCGTACGCTAAAAACTCGCAAAACCAGCAAATCAACAGAAAATCTACACTACTAAAATACAGGTCATAGAGCCAAAAACCAGCTGGACTTATGCCCATTATAATTTATTTACATAAATTGAAATAAGACGAAACGGTTGTTAGTTCTAAATTCTTCCTACAATTTAATTATGAATAAAATAAATAATAAAAAATAAATTAAATATTAATAAGTCTCAGATGTGGTCCAATCGTCATATAGGCTAATGCCTCAACGTCCAAGCGAAGCCGGTTTCGTTTGCACTTAGCCAGGGCCCATTGACCAATACGATCGTCGCCCAAAATCCAAAATATTAATATTTTTCCGAAATCCATTTTAAAATTATTTTAAAAATATAATTAAATTTTATGAAAAATCCGGCAGCATTTCCTCTATTTTTGGTCAACCCAAAAACTGAAAAAGTGTGCCAATATTTTTCTGCAAATTCCCAAACCAGGGAATCCCAATAATATATATATAAATAACCACAATCATTCTCAAAATTAATTCGGAATGACCCGAAACGAATTCGGGAATCCGAAACCAAACCAAAACCATCACAGCACAAAATCGGAGAGATCCGAAAACCAAAATATCTAGAAAACCATTTCTGAAAAGTTTCGAAAATAATTAAAACCAACTAACAGAAGCTTTCCGAAGGTTCTCGGAAAATCCCGAAAACGACGTTAACCCAAAAATCGAATTTCCTAAAGGGAATTCGTGGACCAACTCATCATCGACATGGGGAGGGACGAACTACTGTGATTAAACATGGATTACCCAAAATGACGAAATTCGAAGGGTTGCCTCGGACTCGGGACGCACAAATCCACAGATCGGAGTCGAAATCCCGCGAACAGCGCTGGACAGGGCTGTCCAGAACAGCGAAGCAAGTGATCGGGGTGCGCCGGGGAGAACAGCGCCCGCGTGCTAGGCACGGGAAGCCGCGGGGTCGCACAGGCCGGCGGCGGTGGGGCGCCGGGGCTGCAGGAGGCGCGTCGGGCTGGGCGCGCGCGGGGCTGGGGTCTGCCGGCGGGTGGCCGGGAAACACGCGCGCGGGCGCTGGGTCGGCAGCGGGAGCTCGGGGTCGGGGCGCTGGCGCTCGACGGTCGGGCCGGGAAGGTCACCGGGGCGCGGCGAGGGCTGGAGGAGGCTGGCGGGAGGCCGGAGGGTCGGGGCGCCGGTGTCGGGTCCGCGTGGGGAAGAGTGAAGGGGTTTGGGAAAGGGGAAAGGAAGAGGAAGGGTTTGATGAAGTGGTGAAGGGGTGTTCTCCTCTGGGAAGAAGAATAGAGAGAGAGGGATGAAGAAAGAAGAGTGAGAGGAAGTTGGGGAATTAATGGTGGTTTAGGGAGAAGTGTTGGTTTTAAGAAGTGGGAAGAAGGAATGGAGTGTTCCCTGAGAGTAGGGAATCGTGTGGTAGCAAAAAGATGTCAGGAGAGAAAAGTGAGGAGGGGAGGAGTAGAACGTGACGTGTGAGGGGAGAGATCTGGTCCATTTGGACCAGATCCAAAAGAATTTAGAAAATATATTAATTTTTTTTAAAACAAATCAGATTTCAAAAGAGTAGGATTAGGTCCGGGTCTGGGTTTCGGAAATCGGGTCCGGCTCGGGTCTGGTCGACAAACAAAAACCATATTGATTATTTTCGAAATTGATTTTAAAACCCAAAAATGATACTAATAATAATAATAATAATAATATGCTAATAATAATAAATCATAAAGAAAAAACTGGGTTTCACATTATTTATTTTCTTAAGTCGTTCCTTTTTTAAAAAAAATCACCGGGCCAAACCGGACTCGGCCATGAACTGGCACGGGTCCAGCCCTATCTGGCCCCGTCCATCGTCCATCCGGATTCGGGCCCGGGCTGGGTTTGGATTTCCAAATCTCCGATTAGGACATGCCGTGTTCGTCTTTTTCTCGGGCCAAGTCCGGCCCAACCCACTGAAGCGGTCAAGTCCTATTAACCCTAGGTTCGAATCAGCCTGGAACACACTTTGAAGTAACGATTCTAATAAGTGAACAAAATATATTTTTTGGGAACAAAAGTAAAAGTTTTAGTCGTTGAAATAATATTTAGTGAGTCCGCCATGCAATAAAAAATAATCATAAAACATCACATTAAAGTTCCCAATCAAGTTAAGTTAAAGGGTTTAAAAAGAGATTTTGGTACATGCAAAATGTTTGGTCCGGCCCTATTTTGTATTTCTAATTATTAGAACTTTGATGATTAATATATAAGAGGGAGTTATAGTCTAAATTTATAGCGTGAATAAGTAGGGACCGGTCAAAAATTAGATGGATACGATTTTTGGTTGGTTCACTCGTTGGTAAGGATGACAATTTCTTCTAAAATTCGACTGCGATTCTTTTTTTTCGACGGGAGTATGTTTGGGGATTTGAAAACGGAAATGAGAACTGGGATGAGGAAAAGTTTTTTGATCGAATTTGGGGCCAGATGTGGGTATAGTATTATCCGCCCCGAGAAATCACCAAGTCCAATTAATATATATTTTTGTTGGATTGATATTCTCGCTTTCTATTGTATTGTATCATTTTCTGTATCTAGTCATTTTTTAATGAAAATAATGTTTTGTTAACATGTTTTTTTATTTTTATTTGGAATGAAAACAGTTTCTATGGTGTACAGTAAAACATTTATTACCTGAACGAGGGTAAAAAATTAAAATTGAGCAGATTCTCGTACACTATTCGAGGATGGTGAGGGAGCGAATGGTTTTCGATCCCTATCGTCCCATTGCCATCCTTACTCGTTCGACCAAAGACTTCTTAGCACGAACCGGTAAATTATTGTAATTGTTTTTCCTATAAAAATTAAATAAAGTAAACGAAAAATATTTTTAAAATATGGTTTGTCCAGTTGGACTGGTCTTGGATTTTTTTTTTTATCGGTAAACTGGCCCATTATCCTTCCAAGGCCCGGGAGCAGGAGGTGTCGCGGGCCACTAATTGAGGCTGCCCTTTGTTCAATGCCTCATGGCATATCCTCCGCTGTAGGAGGCTGGCTTCGTTTGTAGTGAGTATATCCAAATAAGTCATACATCGAAGTAGTCTAATTATGGTCCATAGTTGTGCACATGTTGTTTATGTATATCCAAATAATGCATGCAACCAACATTTCAGAAAAGCCAAAAAAAAAAAGATTCTAGAGGGACCTCGCCCTTCACTTTTCCATGGATGTGCCGCCGATGTATATTTAGGTCTTCGTATTATCTTGAAGAGGATTTTGGGTCCGGTCCTAACGGTGGACTTTGTAAGCCCCCTGAATTTCAGGACTATTTTAAAATTTTCTAAATGAATTATATTCGATAAATGTTTTATTATTTAATTGTTTAGATCATTAATGTACCTTTCCATGACTTTGACTTCTGGAGCGTCAGGGATGCCAATCCTTGGAAACTCTCTTCACGAGTTTTGAAGTAGGCAAGATTATCTTCCTGTTGATATATCATGTCCCACTTGAACTTGTTCCCTTGTGCTCTTTTTGTATCACGCAACTTCGGGTCAACTTAGACCGATTAATCGTTGAATATTATTCCCACTTTTATTTTTGATCATCGTTTGCACGTTACCATTGCTTTTAATTTAGGAGCACCAGATCAGCCATTTTCTCGAAACCAACTTCTCATAAATGATCTACTCGAGACGCTCTTCACCCATGACCTTTGTGTCCCACTCAGACACTCCATTTTGTGCTCCATTTTCTTCGCACAACTTTCGGTTCAATTTAGACCAATTAATTATCTACCGTGAATTTTGATTTATTTTCTAATTTAATTTCGGGACCCGACATCGATCCAACCTAGCCGACCCAAAGTATGGACGTGGTCCATACGAAGCCTACTACCCACATGAAACTTGTGTCCCATTTATTGGAGTCCCCGCATGTTATTTATTTGCCCATGATTATAAACACCCATTTTAATTCGAATATTGCCTCATGTCCGATTTTGGTCCGACCCGGCTCGACCGAACCCGAACCCAAGCTCCATATTGTTTTTTCGTGACGCCCAAATATCCCACATAATTTTTCTATATTTTTCCTATTTTGAAAATATCTACTTTTCTCTCTCTCCACTTTATAAAAAAAATCCTATGTATATATATATATATATACATATATACATATTTACAAATATCTCTCTCTCTCTCTTTAACACCTACACCTACACCCCCCATCCCCATCACCAGCTCACACCCCCCCCTTTGGACCGACATCACCTCCCTCTCTCTCTTTTCAAATATCCACTCTCTCTCACTCTCTATTATTACACACACACATACATGCATCTCTCTCTCCCTCTTTCATCACACATACAAACACACACACCCCTACACCACCACAGCCGACCCCCTCTTTCTCCCCTGGCCGAACACCCCACCACCAGCCACCACCCTCTCCTCCATCTCCTCCTCCATACTCCCTCACCATCATCAACTTCATTATCATCATCACCATCATGAACACCACCACCTTCACCATCATCTTCCCACAACACCACCACCACAACGCCACCACCACCACCACACAGCCCCTCCCCGCCGTACCGGCGACACACCGCCGCAGCCGCCGCCCCGTGCCGTCGCAGCGCACCAGCGCACAGCCGCAGCAGCACGGCGCCAGGCCGCGCACGCTGGCAGCGCTGGCTGCGCCGTCGCCGGCCACCGTGGCTCCGACGACCCCCCCCCCACGGGTGCGCCCCACTTCGGCGACCTCCCCCAGGCCACCGCCCGCTTCTCCGACGCGACGCATGGGCGATCCGTGCATTTACGTCGAAATCCCGTCGACGCGCGCGATTTCAAGATTCAGAAATTGTGTTTCGGGACAGCGACTTCGCACGTATTTTCTGGGAGATCCGACCGTTGGATCGGCGAACTCCTTGCTCCGTCGCAATCTCGGTATATACCCCTTCACCTCTGTCAAATTTCACCCGTTAATTATGTCGTTTGATACCTCAAAACTGACCACCAAGTTGACACTTTAAATTGAACTGTTTTTGGACAGTTTCGTGGAGCCGACTTCGTCAGCTCGAAACTTCGCCGTCGCAGCTCCGTTTTGCGTACTGTCAGTTCCGGTGCACAGTTGGTATAACCCACTTCCTACCCCCTTTAGATTTCATTTCAGTTTGAGCACGTTTGGTTGGTTGAATTCGACGCCAAAATTGGCCGTCCGAATTCTTTGAATTGCACTTGTAAAATTCCATTTTTGAATCCGGGACTCCGGATTCAATTTCTGACACCACCAGTAGACTCGTGGCGTCATTCTGGCATGTTTTCATATAAATATTGCTTGATTTGGAGAACGTGGGCCCTGGCATGCATTTCGGTGCAAAGCGGGTCCCGCTTTCTGAGTCAATAGGACTTTTTGACGCCGGCTCATCGGAATCCCATTCCGGATATACCGTTGAGTTCGTATCGTCATTCTGGACTCGTTGACATATAATTTGCTGAGTTTTGAAGACATTTGCTCCGGCACGCATTTCCGTGCAAACCGGATACCAAGTGTCGCGTCAACGTATCATTTTGAGATCGGCACATCGGAATTCCATTTTGGACATACCGTTGGGTTCGTATCATCATTCTAGATTCGTGGACATATAATTTGCTAGGTTTTGTAGACTTCTATCCCGACACGCTTTTCGGTGCAAAGTGTGTCCAACGGCGGACATCATTTTGATCCGAAATTACAGTTTTGCCCTGTGTCTAAATTGGACTTATGGGTAGGCTATCCTAGCTGATTTGACCGTTCTGGACACGTTGGTGATATTTATTTTATCATCCGACAACATCTGTAAATTTTGATTATGTATTATCCTTAATTTATAATTAATTATTTTTCTAGATATTGTTACTTTCTGGTTTTGAATTTTTATATATATTTTAATTGCTGTAAAAATCTTGGAAAAATAGTATTTAAATATTATGTTAATTTAGCTAATTTATTATAATTTTTCTAGCATTTATTAAGTGCTTTTGTTATTTTATAAAAATAGGAAAATAGAACTCATTTTCAATATATTTATGTTTGCTGATTTTTTAATAAATATTTATGAGGGTTTATAAATCCCAAAAAAATTAGTATAAATTTCTATAATTAACAAGGATTATTTTGGTACTTTATTTTATATATATTTAAGCTTTTTGTCTATCTCTAAAATTATTGGAACATAGTGTACAGTAGATTTAATTATTGAATAATTACGACTTTTAATATTTTGTGTTGTATTGAGTTATTGTAGTATTAGATCACCCCCTACACTAGTATAAAGACCCTAGGGAGTTAGTTTGTGTATAGTGGTACTTCACATTAGACTTTTATGCTAGGTCCCCACTTGGCTAGTATCCAGTCAGGAGTCGTGTCACACCACTAGTGTATTATTGAACATAGCTTAGAACTGAGTTTGTATATCATTATTGACAGGATACCGGACATCTATATCTTCGTACTAGTATTCTTGCTTTGCTCGAGGCAAGTACATCTACACACTCATTTACTGTCTTTTAATGCTAGAACATGTATTAACCCTGTTAAAATACTGCTTTCTGAATAACTGCAAGTTAAATCTTCACATGTTACATTAAATTGGTCCCTACCATGCTTAGGACAGTTATCATATCTTCACATGTTCCTTACTGGTTCTCAGTACATGTTTTACTATGCTACTCGGAGTATTCACATGTTTCATACTGTTCCCAGTACCGGCCATGCTTATATTACTCCCAGTATCTCTCACATGTTTTTACTGTTCTCGTATCTCTCACATGTTATATATATGGGTTATGGGGAAACTGATAGTAGTGTACGTGATCATGACCCCCCTATAGTAGCGAGCGAGGTCGCATTTTATATGCATACTTTGCCGTAGGCCATTATCCCGCATTTCTGTACGGATGTACACCTATGCTTGTTGACTTGTACGTATGTACATTTTATTTACATGTACCACAGTACATTGTACATCTATTGACCGATCACATACTTACTACAGTTTTAAACATTACATATACAGCTGTTTCTATGACATATGTATCATTGCCATGATAGATTATGAGATATACCATGATTCCAGATATACCGTGTTCCCTATGTTACTATGATATTGTGATCCCAATTGTACCATGATGCCACGTTTCTAGTATTTCCTGTTTTATAGACTTATCACACCATGTTTCTTGTTGTACATCTCTTTCATTATATGTTCAGTACTTTAGTTGTAGAGGTTGTACTTGCTCCCGTCCTGACAGGATAATGTTGTAGGTATACTTTTCGAGGAGGAAAACGCTATGTTACATATTATGGTACTGCTTTGAGGACCTGGCCTTAGCTCCAGTAGAGGCCCCAGCGGGGAACCTTGCTTAGTCATTTCCATATGTTTTGAGACTGAGTCTTTGGTATGTTCTTATATTTGGATACTGGACTTTGTCTCCAGTTAGATACTTTGGTTATGTATTATTAAGTCTGTGCTCATGTTACCTTCGCTTATAGATGCTGAGTTGTGATGAACATTTAAATGTGATTTTAGAACTGTTAGTAGCTTAGATCCTTTATTGTCTATTCTTAGAACAGCTTACTGCGCTTTAACCAAGCGTAGGCTGGACATGGCTCGGCCCGGCCAAATAATTTGGATAACGGGTCGTGACATGTTTTTAGTGGCGGCCCATGCAGGTCCTGACTAAGTTGTTTGGTTACGTTATTGTACCAAGCATGCCTACAATTAGGATCTAGGACAACTTGATAACACTAGGATGACATTTAGAACACCTAGAGGATTACTAGGATTGTAACATAGGAAAACTCGTCACAGCATAGGACCGTTAGCTATAATTAGTCTCTTGTTTGTATTTCAGTAGGTCAATTTAGACCAAGTTTGTACCCTTGGGATGACCCCTGAGGATCTCACTCTAATCTCGCTCTAATCTTATCTAGAAATCAGTTTCCACTTATTTTCATTTACTCTTCCTTAATTCATTGTTGAAATTGATTTCTGATTTTCGTTGTTGATTTTGATCTTGCATCGTGATAAATTTTGTGGATTGAATTATGATATATCCTGATAAGGTAAACGTCTGCTTTATTTATGGAGTTTAGAATTTATCGCAGCCATATTAGCTGGTATGACAAAAACATAGAGCCTGATTTCGGATATATTATCATATTCGTAGAATTTAGATTTTCTCGCAGCCATACCGGTTGGCGTGGTGAGGATTCTAGATAATATGATTTTAGGGAGTATACCTTAGTTATGACTCTATCGTTTATTGCAACTAGGCTTACTGGTGTGGCGAAAATTCTGGCAACATGATTTCAGGAAGACGTATATGGTTATCAGATCATATCCCAGCTTGGTTCACTTCGTTATGACCGATTGAGCAAGAATAAATTCTTATTATCATTCTTCTCCGTCTTGATGAACTCTGATCTATCTACATCTGCAACTAGGATTATAGGTTCTCTAGGACTCTCTAACAAGATTGCTTTCATGTTATCTTTTTGGACATAATTTTTTTTTTTTTGTGTCTCATCTTTCCTATGACTTGACTAAACTTTTCTTCGTTAATCTCTTGGATAATTCTTCTCGTTATAAATCTCGTTGTCTTTGTACCATTCTTGGAGATATTCCAATAAACTTTTCTGTCTTGTTTGACCCTTTAACTTGTTTGGACACTGTTATGGATTGCTTGACCCAGTCTTAGGCTTTGTTACCTTCTACTTGTTAGACGACCGAAATAGCCAAACCTTGTTGACTGATCCTGTAGTATAACTATAAATGTATTGTGTGATTGTGATGAGTACTTTTCTAGGGATTGGTTAGATTAAGTTTATAGGACGAGTATAAGTGACTGACTGTAGCAGACTTGGAAACCATTAAGAATGATTGTATTGATAGTATGACTTGATGATAGGGTATCTAAGATGGAGAAATGAGATAATATATTGTTATAACTATGGATTAAGAATTAGAATCTTGTGTTTAGCAAATTGAGGATTTAGCATTTGTAGAATTTTGGTTGGTTACCTATAGCTGATTACATGTGATTAAAGGGTAGATCGATATGCGGATTGATATAGAATAAGTTAGAATGAGTTATCGTATTGCATACGAGATCGAAAAGATATTGGTTAAAAGGACAAGGAACAAGACAGAGACATATGTACATTGGTAATTAATGAATCGGGAGTTTTGAAATCGAGGATTTATATTCGGAGGACTTGTTGAGTAAAAAGAAAGAGGCTCTACGCCAAGAATAAATATTGAACGTATGATTTCAAGGAGAAACTGTAGGAAAGGATTGACGATAAATGATGCCAAGGAACTGGGGATTGATGAAATAAGGATACTTAGGATATGATAAGGAAATCAAGAATTTACAAATTGAGGTTGGAAATATGGTTGATGATTTAGTATTTTAGGCTTATAGACATATCCAGAGAATGACCTATAGTTTAGGGTATACATAAATGTTCATGTTAGTATGGAAGATCCTAAAGGAGATATATGACGTAGTTTATGATAAAAGTACCTTTGTTGAACCTGACCCAAAAAGATTGTAAAGAGAAACAGAAGAGATGATTACTAGGGTAGCAGATTGAGTATCGTAGCCAGAGCAGCTACATGTTATAGTTTGACCTATTGGATGATTTTTAATTTCTAGGACGAAATTTTTGTAAGGTGGGTAGGATGTAAGCCCCCTGAATTTCAGGGCTATTTTAAAATTTTCTAAATGAATTATATTCGATAAATGTTTTATTATTTAATTGTTTAGATCATTAATGTACCTTTCCATGACTTTGACTTCTGGAGCGTCAGGGATGCCAATCCTTGGAAACTCTCTTCACGAGTTTTGAAGTAAGCAAGATTATCTTCCTGTTGATATATCATGTCCCACTTGAACTTGTTCCCTTGTGCTCTTTTTGTATCGCGCAACTTCGGGTCAACTTAGACCGATTAATAGTTGAATATTATTCCCACTTTTATTTTTGATCATCGTTTGCACGATACCGTTGCTTTTAATTTAGGAGCACCAGATCAGCCATTTTCTCGAAACCAACTTCTCATAAATGATCTACTCGAGACGCTCTTCACCCATGACCTTTGTGTCCCACTCAGACACTCCATTTTGTGCTCCATTTTCTTCGCACAACTTTCGGTTCAATTTAGGCCAATTAATTATCTACCGTGAATTCTGATTTATTTTCCAATTTAATTTCGGGACCCGACATCGATCCAACCTAGCCGACCCAAAGTATGGACGTGGCCCATACGAAGCCTACTACCCACATGAAACTTGTGTCCCATTTATTGGAGTCCCCGCATGTTATTTATTTGCCCATGATTATAAACACCCATTTTAATTCGAATATTGCCTCCTGTCCGATTTTGGCCCGACCCGGCTCGACCGAACCCGAACCCAAGCTCCATATTGTTTTCTCGTGACGCCCAAATATCCCACATAATTTTCCTATATTTTTTCTATTTTGAAAATATCTACTTTTCTCTCTCTCCACTTTATAAAAAAAATCCTATGTATATATATATATACATATATACATATTTACAAATATCTCTCTCTCTCTCTTTAACACCTACACCTACACCCCCCATCCCCATCACCAGCTCACACCCCCCCCTTTGGACCGACATCACCTCCCTCTCTCTCTTTTCAAATATCCACTCTCTCTCTCTCTCACTCTCTATTATTACACACACACATACATGCATCTCTCTCTCCCTCTTTCATCACACATACAAACACACACACCCCTACACCACCACAGCCGACCCCCTCTTCCTCCCCTGGCCGAACACCCCACCACCAGCCACCACCCTCTCCTCCATCTCCTCCTCCATACTCCCTCACCATCATCAACTTCATTATCATCATCACCATCATAAACACCACCACCTTCACCATCATCTTCCCACAACACCACCACCACAACGCCACCACCACCACCACACAGCCCCTCCCCGCCGTACCCCGGCGACACGCCGCCGCAGCCGCCGCCCCGCGCCATCGCAGTGCACCAGCGCACAGCCGCAGCAGCACGGCGCCAGGCCGCGCGCGCGCTGGCAGCGCTGGCCGCGCCGTCGCCGGCCACCGTGGCTCCGACGACCCCCCCCACGGGTGCGCCCCACTCCGGCGACCTCTCCCAGGCCACCGCCCGCTTCCCCGACGCGACGCATGGGCGATCCGTGCATTTACGTCGAAATCCCGTCGACGCGCGCGATTTCAAGATTCAGAAATTATGTTTCGGGACAGCGACTTCGCGCATGTTTTCTGGGAGATCCGACCGTTGGATCGGCGAACTCCTTGGTCCGTCGCAATCTCGGTATATACCCCTTCACCTCTGTCAAATTTCACCCGTTAATTATGTCGTTTGATACCTCAAAACTGACCGCCAAGTTTACACTTTAAATTGAACTATTTTTGGACAGTTTCGTGGAGCCGACTTCGTCAGCTCGTAACTTTGCCGTCGCAGCTCCGTTTTGTGTACCGTCAGTTCCGGTGCACAGCTGGTATAACCCACTTTCTACCCCCTTTAGATTTCATTTCAGTTTGAGCACGTTTGGTTGGTTGAATTCGACGCCAAAGTTGGCCGTCCGAATTCTTTAAATTACACTTGTAAAATTCCATTTTTGAACCCGGGACTCCGGATTCAATTTCTGACACCACCAGTAGACTCGTGGCGTCATTCTGGCATGTTTTCATATAAAATTTGCTTGATTTGGAGAACGTGGGCCCTGGCACGCATTTCGGTGCAAAGCGGGTCCCACTTTCTGAGTCAACAGGACTTTTTGACGCCGGCTCATCGGAATCCCATTCCGGATATACCGTTGAGTTCGTATCGTCATTCTGGACTCGTTGACATATAATTTGCTGAGTTTTGAAGACATTTGCTCCGGCACACATTTCCGTGCAAACCGGATACCAAGTGTCGCGTCAACGTATCATTTTGAGATCGGCACATCGGAATTCCATTTTGGACATACCGTTGGGTTCGTATCATCATTCTGGATTCGTGGACATATAATTTGCTAGGTTTTGTAGACTTCTATCCCGACACGCTTTTCGGTGCAAAGTGTCCAACGGCGGACATCATTTTGACCCGAAATTACGGTTTTGCCCTGTGTCTAAATTGGACTTATGGGTAGGCTATCCTAGCTGATTTGACCGTTCTGGACACGTTGGTGATATTTATTTTATCATCCGACAACATCTGTAAATTTTGATTATGTATTATCCTTAATTTATAATTAATTATTTTTCTAGATATTGTTACTTTCTGGTTTTGAATTTTTATATATATTTTAATTGCTGTAAAAATCTTGGAAAAATAGTATTTAAATATTATGTTAATTTAGCTAATTTATTATAATTTTTCTAGCATTTATTAAGTGCTTTTGTTATTTTATAAAAATAGGAAAATAGAACTCATTTTCAATATATTTATGTTTGCTGATTTTTTAATAAATATTTATGAGGGTTTATAAATCCCAAAAAAATTAGTATAAATTTCTATAATTAACAAGAATTATTTTGGTACTTTATTTTATATATATTTAAGCTTTTTGTCTATCTCTAAAATTATTGGAACATAGTGTACAGTAGATTTAATTATTGAATAATTACGACTTTTAATATTTTGTGTTGTATTGAGTTATTGTAGTATTAGATCACCCCCTACACTAGTATAAAGACCCTAGGGAGTTAGTTTGTGTATAGTGGTACTTCACATTAGACTTTTATGCTAGGTCCCCACTTGGCTAGTATCCAGTCAGGAGTCGTGTCACACCACTAGTGTATTATTGAACATAGCTTAGAACTGAGTTTGTATATCATTATTGACAGGATACCGGACATCTATATCTTCGTACTAGTATTCTTGCTTTGCTCGAGGCAAGTACATCTACACACTCATTTACTGTCTTTTAATGCTAGAACATGTATTAACCCTGTTAAAATACTGCTTTCTGAATAACTGCAAGTTAAATCTTCACATGTTACATTAAATTGGTCCCTACCATGCTTAGGACAGTTATCATATCTTCACATGTTCCTTACTGGTTCTCAGTACATGTTTTACTATGCTACTCGGAGTATTCACATGTTTCATACTGTTCCCAGTACCGGCCATGCTTATATTACTCCCAGTATCTCTCACATGTTTTTACTGTTCTCGTATCTCTCACATGTTATATATATGGGTTATGGGGAAACTGATAGTAGTGTACGTGATCATGACCCCCCTATAGTAGCGAGCGAGGTCGCATTTTATATGCATACTTTGCCGTAGGCCATTATCCCGCATTTCTGTACGGATGTACACCTATGCTTGTTGACTTGTACGTATGTACATTTTATTTACATGTACCACAGTACATTGTACATCTATTGACCGATCACGTACTTACTACAGTTTTAAACATTACATATACAGCTGTTTCTATGACATATGTATCATTGCCATGATAGATTATGAGATATACCATGATTCCAGATATGCCGTGTTCCCTATGTTACTATGATATTGTGATCCCAGTTGTACCATGATGCCACGTTTCTAGTATTTCCTGTTTTATAGACTTATCACACCATGTTTCTTGTTGTACATCTCTTTCATTATATGTTCAGTACTTTAGTTGTAGAGGTTGTACTTGCTCCCGTCCTGACAGGATAATGTTGTAGGTATACTTTTCGAGGAGGAAAACGCTATGTTACATATTATGGTACTGCTTTGAGGACCTGGCCTTAGCTCCAGTAGAGGCCCCAGCGGGGAACCTTGCTTAGTCATTTCCATATGTTTTGAGACTGAGTCTTTGGTATGTTCTTATATTTGGATACTGGACTTTGTCTCCAGTTAGATACTTTGGTTATGTATTATTAAGTCTGTGCTCATGTTACCTTCGCTTATAGATGCTGAGTTGTGATGAACATTTAAATGTGATTTTAGAACTGTTAGTAGCTTAGATCCTTTATTGTCTATTCTTAGAACAGCTTACTGCGCTTTAACCAAGCGTAGGCTGGACATGGCTCGGCCCGGCCCAACAATTTGGGTAGCGGGTCGTGACAGACTTGGGAAAGGAAATCAATTCCCATGTATTTTTCATAGGGATGGGAAAGTAGAATTCCTATCAAATTTTCTTTCCTATGTTTGGTTGGTGTAGGAAAGGAAAGAAAAAATATATCATTGTTCCAACAATATCCAATGTCAACATAATTATAATGAAGAATTAATTGGTAAAATAGGTAATAAATGAATGCTACTTTTGTCATAATGTTTGGTAATTAATGTTGGGAAAGAAGGAGAAAAAATGAATCCCATGGGTCATGAGAGGAACCATTTTCCCTCATATTTTCTTCCATGTCAGGAAAGTGTTTCCCAAATTTGTGGCTACCAAACAAAGGAAAGGAACAAGTTTCCTTTCCGGATTTCTTGAATCCGTGAACCAAATGAGGCCTTAGATCTCTTTTGTCTCCATAGTATTCAAAATTATCGTTTAGTTTTGGATCTCTAATAAAATTTAAAATTTTCGTTTAGGTCTCTGTTTTGGCCAGCACCATCTCCAACCAATCGTTAAAATACGAGATCCAACAAACTCTGATTTAGGCAGATAAACATAGAGAGACCTAAACGAAAAATTTGAATGCTATATGATGTCTTACAACTAAATAACCAAAGAACAAGCTTATGCTGTAATAGGAAATATGATTACAAAAATGGTAAATAAATAAATAATACTAGTTAGTAAAAATAAATAAATAAATAATACTAGTTAGTAAATAAATAAATAATACTAGTTATGGTAAATAAATAAATAATACTAGTTAGTAGGAATAAAAATAAAAAGATGGCCGTCCAATTGGACCGGCCTTGAATTTTTAATGGAAGTCCGGTTAGTCGGCCAGTTATCCTTCCACTGCCGGGAGGGGGAGGTGGGCGCTGCTCTGTGAAGCCAGCCTCACGCGGTCCCCTCCGCTCTAGGGCGCAGCTAAGCCCAGGCCTTCGCCCAAGCCCAGCTGGCCAACTCCCAACTTGGGACGGGCGGGGCCAGACAATTGGTTACCGATTGCAACAAAACCCAAGGAACCGAACCAACAGTCCGAACCATCCTAAAGCCCCCACTTGGGTTACAAGCTCCAGCCACGAAGCTCGGCGATCAACCAAGTCGCACATTACTATTAAAAGCACATGTCACCTTTGCTCTATTTCCGATGTGGGACTAAAGGGTTGTGCACTCCACAAATTTTTATTGGGATTTCATTCTATATCATATTTTTGTATGTGATTTTGATTCCGTGTGTTGGGCTTTTTATTCTGGAAAAGACACTAGCATTCATTTGTTCTTTGTGTTATTAATCCAAATAAAACCTATGCTTGAGGACCAAGTCCCACTCAATTCTATAGGTATATGTTCATTGTAGCAGAGGGCTAATCCTCAAATATCGTAATTAATTGTGGTATTTTTATTCAAATAACAATTAAGGTTGAAGATCTTAAAACCGCGAAACTGGAGAGTCCACTTACGACAAGAAATAACAAGACAAATATACCGAATAAATAGCACAAATAGACCAAACACATGATACAACATACTTCAACCATAATCGATCTACGTTCACAAGACATACAAGAAAAAAAAATATTTTTGTTGAATCACAAGTAAAATCTTACAATAATTAATTATATTGCGAAACCCTCCCTTGTGAGGTCAAATACAAATTGGATTGGCAAGGGCCGCACAACGGGCCAAACCGGCCCGACCCACTAGGACTTTGAGTTCGGGCTGGGTTCAGTTCACAGGTTCGAAGGTCTTAGTCCCGACCATCCGGTCCAAAATTCGGTCCGAACCAGCTCTTACTTCGTAACCCGATCGACCCCGCCCAGCCTGGTCGATGACCCGATTATGTCCGATTCAAGGTCCGAACCATAAATAAAAAAATAGTATATATGTATATAAAATATTGAAACTTTGCTAAAATTACTCCAATATAGTAATCACTACTATATTTTAGTTAATATGGTGGTATATAAAATTAATGATAGCTAATTTAGTTTTTTTAAAAAAATTCCTTTCTAGTTTTGTAGTTTTTTTAAAAAAATTCCTTTCAAACAGTGATCTTCATCATCATCATATGGTCCAAGGAACAAAGTGATCATTTACAGATCAGACTTCCATAGCAATACTTTTCCAGAATCAAATTTGTACTTCTTGTACTTTTTCTCGTTTTATTTTCAAAATCCAACTTTTGTTTGGCATTTTTGTTAAGTGAAACAAAATGACGACTCTGCTGGGGACGACTTTCTCCTCTAACGAGGAGGCGATTGCTCAATATGATGATGTTTCGGTCGGTTCGACCAAGAAGACTCTAGTTGTGCACTTCGACCAGACTGCCTATGAAGAAATGCTTCGAACTGGGGGTGGTTCTCGCCACTCCAATGTTTAAAAGTCTCGCAAAGCACGAAAAGTTTGGATTCCCAAATCCAAAGTGGTTTCTGATCTCTCTGTTGCTTCTGATGACAAGGGAATTCTTCCCACTCCTGTCGTAGGGGCTCCCGTTCGTAACGAGGCAGTCCTTACTTCAGAGCTGCACTCAAAGTGTGACGATTTATCTCCCGTTTGTAACGGTAAAGATAATCAAGTTTCACGCCCACTGCGTAAGAATCAAGTTTTACGCTCAGTGGGTAAGAACCAAATTTTACGCTCAGTACATAAGATTGAATCTCCCATTCGTAATGGGTCAGACTCTAAAATTTATGCTTCTGAGTGTAAGAATCAGTCTCCCGTCGGTGACGTGGTAGGCCCAAATAAATTACGTTCCTCGCGTAAAGCAAAATCTTCCGTCTGTGATGTGGTAGATAATCAATTTTTACGCTCCACGCGTAAAGGTAAGTCTCCTGTCTTTGACAGTGTAGATAAAATTCATAACGATGTTTGCACATCTAATGTGAATGTACCTAAACGTGTGCAGCATAAAAATGTCGTTGGTAAAGCTTCTGTCCTACACCAACAACCTTCTTATACTGCTTTACGCAAAGTACAAAACTTACAAATTACACGTCATGAAAATAGAGTCCTTCGTGCTAAATCTCAAGATTTACGCACATAACTCCAAACGCGTAAAAATGTACAGTTTGGTTCTGCGAATGCAGCCAGTAATCTTCTTTATACACAAGGGACTAAACGTTTTTCTACCCTAAATATAATAAAGAAGAATACTCCATCTGTTCCTTCTGATTTACGTGAATTGCTAATGCAAAAACGTAAGAACAGACAATCTCCGGTAATATTCTCCCAAGAAAAACATCATTGTGTATATCACCAGGTTGTGATCAATTGTTGTTGTTCGGCTTCAAAACGGTCAATTTTTGATCGATTGAGTTTTTCGCTTCAACATCAAGCTGAAGACCAAGAAGATGAGCTGTCATATGCATCAGTCAACATGGCATCTCATATTAACAGAGGACGACGTCCGAGACGGAACATGTCCCAAACTCCAGGTCAACAACAGTTCAACAGGCTTCTTGATTCCTTTGAAGGAGTATATCAGAATACTCGATCAAGAAGACAAAGACAATTACAGACTTCTGATTCAGAAGCTGGGGGTACTCATTCTTTTGAGTCTGATACCGATAGTGTAGATTCGTACTTCTATACTAATCCCTCTATATCTTCAAGAGAGGTTGAATCCTACGCTGTTGGAGATGAACCAGAGACGTCATTTGCTAATACAGAACAACGTCTCACTGCCGTGGAGCAATCATTGAAAGACATGCTTAACATGGTGCAAAGCATGCATCAGATAATTTTAAATCAGTAAACTTCTCAACCTACAGTAATAACTCCGGTACCAGTAGCAGCACAAACTCAAGATAGTCAAGGGACTGATATACCTTTGAATATTCAAGAGCCTGTTGTTAATCAAAATTCTGCATCTCCAGATCCCATCATTCCAGAAGATGTACCACCTCCAGTGGGGGTTACGGTACATCCAACGACTATTCAATCAAATATGCTTCTTCAAACCAGTGAAGCCATTCAAGCAGTGCGTGAACTCAAAGCACAGTTTGAAGTTTTGAGGCACAAAGATCAGCTCCAGAGGTTAGGGATTAAGCAACCTTATCCTCCTCATTAGAATGATGTACCCTTTCCACCGAAGTTCAAGCCACAATCCATGGTTTTATTCGATGGAAAAGCATCTCCCAGTCAATATATCAATTACTTTGATATTATGAATGTACACTTGCAGAAAAATGATGCTCTTCTCACTCGAGTGTTCATCGGGTGCCTGACGGGTTCAGCTTACGACTGGTATCGTAGCTTATCCGATAACTCTATTTCGTCTTTTGACGAATTCAAGGCAATGTTTCTCTCCCGCTTCTATGAAGGAGGTATGGACATGAACATGTCCTCCTTGATAGAAATCAAACAAAAGGAGAAAGAAGATACTCGGACGTTCATTGAACGTTTCCGACATGCTACTCTAAAGATGCCTCCTGGTATGCCAGATTCAGCGTTGATTGATACATGCAAGATGAATCTGCGACCATCCATTGTTGTCTTCACAGGTTCCCAATTCACAGATTGGGCTTCGTTTATCATAGCAACAGTTTCTGCCGAGACCAATGGTAGGTTGGCTCGTGAACACGGGATGATTTTCGCTTCAGAAGATAAAGGGAAGAAAAGTAATCCTGGTAATAATCCTGGCAATCGTAATGTGAAAGGAAAAGATACTCTTATGGTCAATATTTCCAAGAACAAAATGACGCCAAATAGTCAGGAATCTTCCAGGCCAAAAGAAGACTACTCTTTTGATGAGAGTGATATCCCAGGGATATTTCAGTGTCTGGTAAAAAGTGGCAAACTTCAGATTCCAGAGCCAAAGAGGCCTAATGAGGTGAATCTAACTGATAATCCCAAATATTGTATCTATCATAGATACATTAATCATCCTACCAGTGCTTGCTATGTCTTGAAGAAGAAAATCCAGTAGCTGATAAATGGTGGGGCTATCACTTTAACCAATGATGACCATACGGTTACAACCAATATGGTTTCTCTTCAGTTCTGAGATTTTCCTCCACAGCAGGTCCCAGATGGAATTATTCCAATTCCGAAGGCGACGATGAAGATCGTGAATATCCCGCATACTAGGGAAGAAAATACAGGATTGCTGCCGCTCACATTGAAGAATGGTGAAATCATGGGGGTACATCCTGACTTAGTGCCTGAGTTAAAAAGTGAAGATAAACCTTCAAAATCCAAGAAGGGCAAGAAAGTCAAAACCTGCAACATAATTTCTCATGTTATTCCAGATTCCGATGACTTGGATCATTTATGGGATGGCCTTCCTCTAGAAGATAGACTGAAAGGACTAAACATCTGTCCTCCAAATCTAGCTCCTCCTACCAAGCTCAAGCTTACTTATCAGCAGTGGCTAGCCATGAATAGTGTTCCTTTATATCGGACACAACAAGTCTTTGCTGCTTATGAAAAAGCTCCAACAGGGATTTCTCCTCGTATCCCGAACCCTTCTACAGAGACGTCTATGCTTCATTCTCCTGTAGTTGCAGAGGTTCCTTCCTCTTCCTGTGCTGGAACACCTGTCAAAAGTCTTCTGCCCACTCACTTGTATAGTCAACAATCTGTACATCTCATGGAGAAGATGGGTTATGACTTTCAGAAGGCAGAAGGTTTGAATTATGATAAAGAAATACGACTTCCTTTACAGATTCAAAGTCAAAATTCCACTCTTGGATTGGGTTCTGAAGCTCCTCATAACAATCCACACAAGAAGAAGGCTGAGGGAAGAAAGACTAAATCCTGTAATATGGTACTTTCTTCTCCTGAGTATGAAGAAGAAACTTTTGCTGGTACAAGATCTGGAAAAGAGTACCACAAAGACTATGAGGGATCCTCCAAAGAAGCAGAAGATGTAGTGGAAACTCTACCAGCTCAACCTTCTCCTGTTCCTGTTAAACCGTCTGTGGTTGAAAAGGGAAAACAGAAGGCAGTACGTTTTGATATCCCATTGAAGTCTGCTTCCAATCAGGGGGTGGTGATGAAGCCTTACAAGTTTGATATTCTAGCTCAGTCAGCCAATACTCCGGCTAGACTATCTATATTTTTGCCTTTCCAGAGAAAGCAGAGAGACTTTGAGCGAAGCTTTACTTCAAGCAGATTCATGCTTGGCTCAACTCAAGACTCCTGATAATATACCAGTGTCATGCCCGCAATGTCATAGTGTGATGGAAGCAATTCCCAACATCACCTTTACACAAAATGATATGCTATTGAAACACAACAAGCATGATAGGCCTCTGTGCTACACTGGATATATCGGATCCACTAAAATTGACATGATTTACATTGATCCCGGATCCTCAATTAGCATAATTCTTCAGAGTATGCTAAGACCCCTGAGAATTCCTACTAGTGAGCTGACTTACACTAATACTACGATAGTCGGTTTTAACTCTGGCAAGAGCAAACCACTGGGGAAGATTCGTCTACAGATTCAGATTGGTGATCTTCGAACTATGGCAACTTTCTATGTCATCAACTCGGACATATCCTACAATATTCTTCTTGGAAGATCGTGGATTCATGAGCACAATATTGTGCCTTCAACTCTTCACCAATGTTTCAAATATGTGGACTCCCAAGGAGTTGTGAAAACTGAGTTTGCTGATATTAATCCTTTCAAGGGTGTCGAAGCCTACTTCTCTGATTCAAGGCTTTATAAACAAGAGCATGTGAAAGATATATCAGACATGGTTGAAGATCAATCATCATCTGAGAATCAGTCTATTAATGAAGATCCGCCTGAGGAGCAACCTTTGAAGATCATAGTCAAGGGACGAATCCAATCCCAACCTATCAATGATCAACCTTTGATAATCAAGGTTAAAGAAAGAACTCAAACTTCATCTGAGGGATCAATAAATATTCCTACTAAGAACCAAGTTCAACCTTTTGTGATCAAAGTCAAAGGGCGTACTTCTTGTACGAATGGTCCAGAACCACCATTGATTGTCAATCTTGGCAAATCTACGCAAAAGACGGATGATGGTCCACTGTTGATTAATCTGAAGCGTAGTAATCAGATCGTAAATGATGTAAATATTGATCATTCTGTACATTCTGATATCAATAAAGATTTCCTGTTCGAGTATATGGCTGTCAAGTTTATTGAGAGAATGACTTTATCTTCTGATAATCAAAGTCATCAATATAAAGACAACACAGAACCGGAAGAAACTTTATACATTGATCATAAAAAGAATTCTTTTCCTCCTCATGTCGATGTCGGACCTTATGCTCAAATGTTCTTGACATCTTCTCCCTATCTGCTTCCTGTACCGCTTCATCACAAGCTTGAGTAACTTTCAGACGTCACGAAGAATCCTATTTCGTGGTTCCATCTGATAAGAAAAACAAACGTCAAATTGTGTTTGGCCTGGCTAGAAATATCCCTGTTACTCAGACAGATAATCTGAAGGATAAAGATAAAGGAAGAATCCGAATTGACAAATACAGTCAACAATCTATCAAGATCATCCAGAATATGGGGTAAGATTTGAAGACTATGCTGTAGGAACCCTAGAGGGGGGGTGAATAGGGTCAAGCTAACTAATCAAGCACTTAGCACAAGCTAATTGACAATTTAAAAATATAAGTGCAAGAGAAGAAGCAAACACAATACCGACACCCGATGTATCCTGGTATCCTCCTAAGAGGCAGTCCAGTTCCGGAACTCTCTCCGGCTTTAATCCACTATTTGAACAAATAGTTACACACGAGTTTGGATCCGAAGAACTCGCCAACTTCTTACACAAGAGCTTTAATCCGAAGGGCTCTCCGACTTCAACCGAGAGTTTGGATACGAAGACTCCCCAACTTCAACCGAGAGTTTGGATACGAAGACTCTCCAACTTCAACCTTTCACAATAGGTTTTGATCTCCTTATACAATAGGATGAAGATCTCACTTTTCAACTCAATAACTCTAACACAATTTGTGGATGGCAAATGAAAGCTTTGTAGAGTTGTATGTGGATAAGCTTTGGTGGTTTAGGAATTTTTAGGCTCAAAGCATCAACCTTGAATGAAGGGGTTCAAGGCTATTTATAACCAAAGCTTGAAAAGAAGCCAAAGGCAACTTTTCAGTCACGAACCGGCATACCGTCGGTATGATCCGGCATACCGGCGGTATACCGGTCTGGGATTGCAACGGCTAAAAATATAGCCGTTGGGATCATTAATGGCTGGAAATCCGACCGTTGGAATTTCAACATTTCGGAAGCGGTATACCGTCGGTATGGACCGGTATGCCGTCGGTATGCCGGTTTTGTAAACAGAAACTTTCTGTGAACAAAAACCGGTATACCGTCGGTATACACCGGTATACCGTCGGTATGCCATTTTTCCACCAAAAATGATCCTGGGCTTATTTCTGCCCTAGCTTTCGATTTTGCCATCCATTTCTTGTGTTTACAATTATTCCTAAGACTCATTACAGACTCCAGATATACTGTAGCAGGTGCAGGCTTCTTCAGAGTCTTGAAATGATGATGGCATGGCTTGGCTTCTTCCTTTGATAGGTGCTGGCTTTTTCCCTTGGTGGCAGCTGTCCAAAGATATCCAGTTTGTAAAAACTGAACCCCCGGTGCGTGACTCCAGAGATGTCGTCGGGTGGTTCAGAAAAATCTTGTGGGATCCATCATCTTTGGCCCCACCATGATTTCTTCATTGCATATGTCTACATTGATCTTGCTTATTGCTTTTCTGCATGTACATGTTAGACGAACAAAGCAATATACATAGTAGCAAGTATGATAAGTTTAATGCACATTAGGATAATGCTGAGTTTAAGTATAAGTGCTAAGGTGATAGCATAAATGTTAGTGATATCATAATGATTAAACTTAATTGAATAACCAACATCAAAAACATAGTTTTGATTTTGGCAACCCGATTAAATTTAAGATAGATAAGTTCATATCACTAAAATGTCAACCAATAGGCACATATCACCAAAGGTATAAGTATAAGTAGAAATGCTATAGCGATAGTATGAAGATTAGTGATAATGAAATGCTAAACTTAACATATTAACCATATTCAAAAATATGATACAATCATTGGGCCAACATATGCAAGGTCTCAATCAGGGCAAGAGTAGATGATTACCATTATGTGGTGATCCGTTTTACCAAAAGACTCGTCATGGGTTGGGATATGATCCGTCCCACATGTTTTATGACGATATACAAGAAGAAATCTCTTCTAGCTCTTCGCAATCTTCGGATTCAGAAGAAATCCAATCCATTGAAACCGATATGTCTCGTTCCTCATATTGTGAATCTGGACAAGTATTTTCAGTCAATATGGTTCAAGCCGATGATGAATCAGAGCCATTTGAGAATGATCCTTGGGCTCAACAGATGGATACTCAATGGGAACTTCGTTTTGAACAGCGACAGCCACCTACAGAAGATGAGGTTGTCCAGATTGATGTTGGAGATGGAATTACGTCCAAACCAATATTCATCAGTAAGAATCTTTTTGAAGATGAAAATGAAGAGCTGATAAAACTTATCAAAGATTACATTGACATCTTTGCATGGAGTTATAAGGATATGCCAGGGCTAGATCCTAAAGTTGCTACTCATAAACTCAACATTTTGCCTAATGTCAAGCCTGTAAAACAACAGCAACGGCGCTTTAGACCAGATATGATGGATGCAATTGAAGAAGAAGTCAAAAAGCTGATTACATGTGACTTTGTTCGTGAAGAACAACACCCAGATTGGGTGGCCAATATTGTTTCTGTTATGAAGAAGAACGAAAAAGTCCGAGTTTGTATAGATTACCGAGATCTTAATACTGCTTGTCCAAAGGACGAATTTCCACTTCCCATTACTGATGTCATGATAGACAATACATGCGATTTTGAACGTGTCACGCCCCAGTACCGGAATACTGAGACGGACTAGGCCAGCTACACCGTATGAGGTATATAGACGTCAAACGGCGATCGTGGCTGTCAAGAGACTAGGGGGTGCAAGCTACAATCTGGTCTCCTATGGTCCCACAGAGCATCTATGTCTTAATCAATCAAAACAAGAAGCAGTAAATAATGATCATATATGACAAAGCAGTAAGGCGTCCCTGACGCTTCATCAAACTGATTCATGAGTCTAGCTATACAAAATGATGAGCTAGTTCAGAGAGTCAATAGTACATAACTATAGTCAGCTGCAGTCTGATTTAATTACAATTATGTAAAGGAAACTAGTGTCCAGAACTGCCGGCTAAACAAGTGCCGGTGGCTAAACGCCAAGTACAAAATAGAAGATATCAGAGCGGTGAAGGAGAAATCCACTCATGGTCCCTCGCGCCCATACTCTTGGTGTGCACCATTGTTCGAGTGGAAGGCTGGATCCTCTGGAGCTGCTACGAGATCTGGCCAAACAAAACCAGCGAGGTCAGGCCCCGAATAGCAAGTACCACAAGGGAGCACAAAAGAGTGAGATAAATCCAATGAGTTAAATAAGACGTGATTCATGAGTTATAGGCTTATACTATATCATCGAGACAATACGACACCCTTACAACCAAATAAGGACAAACGGTGCCAATATCGTGCCGAGATAAGATATATCCTATAACCATGGGCAGGTAAAAAGGGCTTCTGATTCGCGACTTCGGTCCATAGCCTATCGCAGCACAATAGCCCAACCCAACAACCAAACAAGGACATGGGTTGGACCACGTACCACGATAGTCCATGTTCCTCAGTTGCTAACAGAAGAAAACATATCACAAATAAGTCAGCTTACAAGCGGCCAATCAATCCTACGGCTTTCTATGATTTGTCTGGATTATACCAGTAATGCAATATATATAGGAATCCTCAGATCGTATCGCATTCCAGCAGGGCTAGCCAAACCATTATATACAAGCAAGCACGAAATGCACCGGTCCCTCGAAAGGCCACCGCGCTAGAATAAGCAGTAACGGTTCCAGCTCTCCTATAGGAAGAGCTGGCTCGGCAGTCACAAATCAGATACTGTACTCCACTAGTGCGGATGACTATACAGTATCCGAGGCAGCCAACCCGACGCGCTAGGACGGGACCCAGGGCGGCTGGTGACGTACGATCTCGAGATTCTGTTCCCTCCCAATGCTTTTACCAATTTAAGTTGCTTAGATTAACCCTATCTCGATATTGGAATTACATGTCGTGGTCACATGGTCATCCTCCTATATGTCGTACCATAGTACGTATACCCTAAGTATGAATCCACATCATCTCAATCTAGATCCATGCTTAGTGTAATGCTTCAAACAACAAACAACATACCACGATACTATTACTGACCAATTACCATGACTGTGCTGGAAGGTACACATGTATTGACATATAACAGGAAGGATCACTTAGCATGTAGAGTCACACCTCAGTGCACTCATTAAATGGCACCGCAGTGCATACTAATATTATATCTCAATACACACTTAGAACATGTACCAGCACGTATACAGGTAATCAGGTCAGGAACATGGTCAAGTCAGGAGGTCGCGTGGACCCCTCGTGACATAAAAGTTACATGTAAATTCTGGTTAAAGTGAGACATGAAGGTCCTTGAAGCCAAGACAAAGATCTACAACTTTCATGTTGGAAGTTAGGAGAAATTCTGGCCACAATTCAGCCAAATAGGACTTAAAATAGCCAAAAACAGCCAAAATAGGCACTATGCGGCACTATTCAGCACTATGCGGCACTATGCAGCATCCTTATGCGGCTGGGCACTATGCGACACTATGCAACATTCTTATGCGGCTGGGCACTATGCAGCATTCTTATGCGGCTGGACACTATGCGGCACTATACAGCATCCTTATGCGGCTGGGCACTATGCGGCACTATGCAGCATTCTTATGCGACTGGGCACTATGCAGCACTATGTAGCATTCTTATGCGGCTGGATACTATGCGGCACTATGCAGCATCCTTATGCGGCTAGGCACTATGCAGCACTATGCAGCATCCTTATGCGGCTAGGCACTATGCATGCGGCACTATTCATTGTCCCTGCCAAAACCAGGACTGATGATATAGAAAATATCAAAATATTATTTTGGCCATAACTTCCTCAAAATAAGTCAAAATCCAACTTTTCAAAGGTCAAAATTGTGTAGAATCGAATTTCCTACAACCTAGGACCACTAGTTTTTGAAAATAACCAAGTTTGATAGATCAAAACCATGTAAATACATAAAACTCTAGTTTTAGAAACTTAGATCTACACCAAACTAGCCATTAAAATCAAAAACTCTAAGAACTAAACTTGTAGAGAATGAAGAGAAGAACAATATAGACAAATAATATCAAAGAAAAATTAAGAAATAAAAATTCAATAATCTCTCCATTTGGTGCAAGATGTACTTGCCAATTGGTTGGGAGAAAAAGAAATGAAAAGAGTGAATGAGGAGAGTGAGTGAGGAAGAGAATATATATAGGGGCTGGGTTGACTCAAAGAAACCCTAAGCTTAAGCATGCTCTTAACCACATGACTAATGACATGTTAAATGCTACATGATACAACTAATTAAATTAATAAAATAAAATCCTAACCACAACACGGTTCAGAAATATTATCATTGAAACAGTGAACCACGCCTACAACCAGACAAGGACAAGGGGTGGCACACTAATCCGCGACGAGATACTGTTCCATGCCATAGACAGTTACAAATACAGGATAAATACAATAAAGATACAGGTGCCAGATACCATGTACATGAAAAATCAAAAATTTACGTATTTCGGGAATGGGGTGTGACAGAACGTATGTCTTTCATGGACGGATTCTCAGGATACAATCAGATCAAGATGCATCCAGAAGATGAGAAGCATACATCTTTTCGAACACCCCTTGGGGTTTACTGCTATACGGTTATGCCGTTTGGTCTTTAAAATGCCGGTGCCACATATCAACGGGCTATGAGCAATATCTTTCAAGAACATCTACGGAAAATAGTTGAATGCTACGTAGATGACATTGCTGTTAAAAGTCGGTCAAAGAATGATCACATTCAGGACTTGAAGACAGTATTTGAATTGATGTGCCAACATCAATTGAAAATGAACCCTACTAAGTCTTTCTTAGGGGTTTCTAGTGGCAAGTTTCTAGGATTTGTCATTACCTCTCAAGGTATCCATGTTGATCCTGATAAGGTTAAAGCAATTCTTGAAATGCGTCCTCCCCGTAATCTGAAAGAACTCCGTGGCTTTCAGGGCCGTATTGCTTATATCAGAAGATTTATTTCTAATCTTTCTGGGAGATGTCAACCTTTCTCTCGTCTATTAAAGAAAGGGGTATCTTTCGTCTGGGATGAAGCGTGTCAAAAAGCCTTCAATGACATTAAGCAATATCTTACAAACCGTCTGTTCTGGTACCTCCGGTGATAGGAAGACCATTTTTGCTATATGTTCGGGCCTTGGATCATTCACTTGTCGCTCTTCTGGCACAGAAAAGTGATATGGGTCATGAACAAGCAATATATTATCTGAGCAGAATGATGGTCGGAGCCGAACACAGATATACTCCTGTGGAAAAGGAATGTCTAGCTTTGGTTTTTGCCGTCTAAAAGACAAGGCATTATGTCACTGGACAGACTATTCATGTCATCTCCAGAATAAATTCCATTCGGGTATTGATGAAAAAACCGAGCATTCTTAATTCCAGGTTAGCTACCTGGACGATGTGGCTCACTCCTTATGACATGATTTATGTGCCTCAAAAATTAGTGAAGGGCCAAGCGTTAGCTGATTTCTTAGCTGCTCATCCTATACCTGAAACTTCGAAGTTATATGAAGACATTCCAGACGAAGTAGTGGATTGTAACATGACTTTGAAGAATGATATATGGCAATTATATTTTGATGGAGCATCACGAGTGGGACCTAGAGGCAATATTGTCTCTGGGGTGGGAATTGTCTTGGTCTCTCCTGACAAAATGGTCATATACCGTGCCTATTCTCTTAATGAGCCATGCTCTAACAATGTAGCAGAATATAATGTTCTATTGATTGGTCTCCAAGTAGCAAAACAATTGGATATTGAATTCTTAGAGGCTTATGGAGATTCTCAATTGATCGTTAATCAAGTTAGAGGGACTTATGAAGTCAGAAATCTTGATCTCATCCCCTATCATCAGGTGTTAGTCGAGTTGGTCCTATCATTCAAAGGATTCTTTATTGAATTTGTACTACGTTCTCAGAATGTGGAGGCTGATACTCTTGCCAGTTTAGCTGCAGACTTGGCTGTCCCAATCTGAAGGCAAAATACAATTACTTTGTTGGACCGAGACCTGTTCTGTGTGAAGAGTAATCTGCATATTGAACAAAGTTATGTTACAGAGACAAGTTCCCAGCAGAAAGATTGGAGAACTCCATCCATTGATTATGCAGTTCATGGGATTTTGCCTGAAGATCCTAAAGAAGCTGCATCAATTAAGAGACGATCGTTTCGATTCTATTATGATTCGTCTTTACATATGCTATATCGTCATTCATATGATGGACTCTTGCTGCGCTGTCTCTCAGAAAGTGAAGCCAAACAAACACTGCGTGAGGCTCATGATGGTGTCTGTGGTGCTCATCAACCGGGTCCAAAGTTGCAAGATCGCATTCGAAGAATGGGGTATTATTGGCCCTCTATGATAGCAGATGCTCTAGACTATGCCAGAAGATGTAAAGCATGTCAGATTCATGCTGATTTTATTTATCAGCCGTCTGAATTTCTACATCCTACAGCAGTCTCCTGGCCCTTTGAAGCTTGGGGTATGGATGTCATTGGTACTATTAATCCTCCTTCTATTAAAGGACATCGGTTCATTTTAGTTATAACAGATTATTTTTCTAAGTGGGCAGAAGCAGTCCCCCTTGCGGAAGTAAAAACATCTAATGTGATCAGCTTCATCAAGCACCATGTCATTTATCGCTTCGGGATTCCTCGACGGATAATTCATGACAATGGTCCACAATTTGCCACTCAAGCATTTTATCAATTCTGTGACAAGAATTAAATTCAGAATTTGGCTTCTACGGCTTATAATCCAGCTGCTAATGGTTTAGCTGAAGCTTTCAATAAGACAATCATTAAACTTCTCAAAAAGTTTGTCTCTTTTAATAAACGTGATTGGAATGAGAAGCTTGGAGAATGTTTATGGGCTTACCGAACAACAGTTCGGACTCCTACTGGTTTTACACCATTCTCATTGGTTTATGGATGCGAAGCTGTTCTCCCATTGGAAATCCAGATCCCTTCTCTACGAATAGCCATTGCTAATGAGCTAACTACAGAGAATAATGATCGCTTACGACTCCAGGAACTTAAAGGATTGGATGAGAAGCGTCTTCAAGCACAACAGCACATTGAACTATATCAAGCCCGCATATCTCGAACTTTCAATCGTAAAGTTAAAGAGAGGGTATTCAAAGTTGGCGAACTTGTATTAGCTGTTCGGAGACCGATGGTAATGACTCATAAAAGTAAAGGAAAATTCCAAGCAAAATGGGAAGGCCCTTATGTAATTGAGTCCGTGTTTTCCAATGGCGCCTATCGATTATCAAAGCCCAATAGAGATCTGCTCATGATGCCAATCAATGGCAAGTTTCTTAAGAAATACTATGTATGAAAAAAAGGGGGATGAAAATAAAGTTCCTTTTATTATTTTTGTTTGAAACAAAAGACTAAGGACGAGGGCCACTCCCTTCGTTATTGAATATATAGTCGGCCAATGCATAGAAGGCGTCGTTTCCTGAACTCATGAAAAATTTGCAGACAGTCATCCTCGACACTTCTTCTTCGGGGGTTTTCCCTGGATCTACTAAAAAAGCAAGGATGTCTTCGGGGGGCTTGAGCGCAGAAGAGCTTCCACCTATTTCGGTTGAGCCTGATACAGGGGGCTCAACGGAGAACGTCTCAATGATGCCATCGATTCTCCGGGGGACTTCATTCTTTCGCCGTACATCCTCGGAAGACATTTCCAATAAAGGAGGAGAAATAAGAATGAAGGGTTACGAGCAATTCTCACCTATTTATAGAGGAGGATTACTAATGAACTAGTCTCTGAAATTGAAAACGACTTTTCATTTCTGAAAAGACTCGTCCACTCATGCTACCAGGTTCATCCATTTAATTATGGAATTGAATCGTCCTTTCTGTTCCCAAGAAATATGTTGATTCGTCCACCGTTTTGACGTATATGCTCACAATATATGTCTTCTTATTCCCCAGCTACCAAGGTTTGGTTAAGCTGACTTCTTGTTTCCTGGGAAAAGGATTTTTATCTTCTATTTTATCAATTGATTAGAAAGTGGGATTCACTATTTATCATGTTTTCATGACCTCTGAATAAATATTAAATCTGCTTTCTTTTCCTATCTATCACTTCTATTTGACCTCTCCATGGATATTAATCTAATTTTCTTTTGAGTTTATATATGCTATTATGTCCATATTATCTCTGATAGTATCATACTCTAAAACAGAAAATAAGATTTTATTTATCTATCATGTCCATATTACATCCAGATAGATACAAATCATTGATCATAGAAGAATCATCATTTCCATTCCCATATCATCAAAAAAGTCTATTACATTTCTTAGACTTTCTTACAAGTTATAATGGAAATCTCTTAAATTCTTGGATTTTCATTCTATACACACAACGATAGCCTAATAGAGATCTATTTCTTCTTTGGATCTTCTTCGTTGGATTCGTTGTTGGTGTCAATTCCTTGCTGTCCAAGCCTTTGTGGCGACCAGAACAGAAGGAATCAAACTCTGGTCTTCTCTCTCAGACGAGAGGAGAATCCCAGAGTATGGAAGCCCGAAGGCGTGTTGCTGCCAATACAATTGGTAGATTAGTGGCGGCACCTCAAAGGAGATAGGAACGCATCCAGCATTGGGATACGATTCCTAGTTCTGCCGTGAAAGAAACTCTACTACCCGATTTCTCGGGGTAGAGTTGACTCCACCATCCAACTCTCCGTGTATAAAGGCTCTTCCTACCAACAGAGGGAGACCCTTCTATCCCACGAAGAATTCTGAGTTGTCTGATTTGCGCGTCAAAAGCGCATGAGCTCCCTGATGTTGATGTCAGAAGAACGCTCTTCACAGCGTCAAAGTCACCAATGCCAGTTCTGAGAAAGCTCTTCAGCCAAGCTTCTGTAGAAAACAACGAAGAAAAAATGTTTTAGACAGAAGTATCATCGGATGCGTATTAAACGCTAACTAAAAACAGATGGCAAGGCTTTCACGCCAGTGCTTCAACAAGGCTTTTACGCCGACGCTTCACAAAGGCTTTTACGCCAGTGATATGACAAGGCTTTTACGCCATTGCTTCAGCAAGACTTTTACGCCGGTGCTTCACGAAGGCTTTTACGCCATTTTGCTTCAGCAAGACTTTTTACGCCGGTGCTTCAGCAAGGTTTTTACGCCAGTGATTCAGCAAGGCTTTACGCTCATAAAATAGCTGTTTTCAAACAAAAAATTCGAAGACAGATATTTGCTTACGATCGGACTTACCATTTGAGTCGAATGGTTTGGCTCTAATGATGGTTGAATCTACGTCAAATGACCGGGCGTACAAAGGAACACCGTTGGACAGCTTTGCCATTGTCACTTGTTGGAGAACGACATTGCAGAAAGTTATCTTCAGAGGAACGAGAATGAGAATATATGACACATTCTCGGCTATTTATAAAGACTGAAGAAACTGTTGGGAGTCTATTTCCGGAGAAGATCCTATTTAAAGGCTATCGTAACCACAAGACAGATGCCACGTGTTGGTTTGTTTCTTGGGAATTAACAACCATAGAAGCAGTCAAAATAAGTGCTGAACAGTTCTATATACCAACAGATGAGATTAACATCAGACTTTATATATAAAGGGGGGAGTGTACCCCTACATATAAAAGAGTCGCAATACATAAAAACGCTATTTTTTCTCTCCTTCATTGGGCTGACGAAGGGAGACACCTAGTTTATGCATATTGTGAATCCCGGAGCGGCGCATCAGATTAAGAAACGCTTCGGCATCTCCTGGCCCTTCATACGCAGTTGGGGGACCACCATCAATGCGACTAAAGACTGCATGAGTCACTCCGAAACACTCTAAAAAGTTGCACGCTCGCTCGAAATCAAGCCTAGAGCTTGAAGCCTCTTTGTTGGTAATCTCGTTCTACGGCGCCATGACAAAACAAAGATGAATGTCAAGAATAAAGAATTTGTCCTTATTTATACAAACCAAAGCAACTCTTCACATTCCTCGTTGGAAACTGCTTACTCGGAAAGATGAAGAGACATTCAAAAGTTTCGAGAAAGAAATTTATTGTGATGGTTAAGTATTGACCGACATTAATTTTCTTTTGAAGAATACGCCGATTGTTGGATATCCCCGCTTCTACGCGGATGATGGTTACGTATCCCACATTTTACGCTGGCAGATCAAATCTCAACTTTTACGCTTCTGTTCAAAGTGTTCCAAATTTTGGAGATATTTGAAAACTTTGAAGGGGGATCTTGTAGGAGCGTAAAAAATGCTTCACAAAGAAGGGTCAAAGTGATAGATCAGCTCAAATTGATCCCCTTTATGCCAAGGAGAGGCTAATCACTTTACGCCTGTGCAAGCTGATCGTTTTACGCTTGGGTCTAAACTGATGGCTCTTTACGCCTATGACTAGCCAACTACTCCTTTTACGCTAGGACAAGGCTGTCTAGTCTCGCATTTAATACAGAATCTGACATGAAGATATTAATGATGGCATTTACCACAGAATCCAAAGGAATTTGTCTCGTACAAAGACCATTGTTGTCGTTTATGTGGATCGAGCTACTTTACGCTCACTATATGGTTTCTTTTACGCACGGAGTTTTACACGAGTTCTTACGCTCATAAAACAATGTGTGCGTAAAGTCTATTTGAGCCATTTTTACGCTCAAGGTTATTCAATAACCACTTTACGCGAAAAACCTATGACAGAGCTATTTTACGCTCATCTTACTGCTTTACGCCCAGAGGATGTTGGGGCTATTTTTTACGCCCTATTCTTTCTGGCCAGTTTGGAACGTGGTTTGCCTACATGGCCTTCATGCCACATATTTCGAAGAACGTGTGTACATGTATCCTATTCTCACTGAAATGATGGGACGCGTGTCAACGTATGCAAAGGATGACCCTGATCATGGGTGACAGTTGTTAGCGTAAAGACAGATTTTGATGCTTTTTATGCACAGAAGCCCCAGTCTATAAATAGACTGATTTTTGAACAACACACAGAGAGAGACAGGAGAGAATACAGAGATCAGAACTTTGAGATTTTGATTCTCCGGAGTATTCTTCTTCAACTTTTCTTTCAGAACAGAGTGAAGCAAAGCAGGAAAGCATTCGGCCTCGCCATCAGTGCCCAAGTACGTCGATACCTTTCTGGTGACTTAGTTCTTCCAATTTGTTCTACTTCAAGCAGTGATCTTCATCATCATCATATGGTCCAAAGAACAAAGTGATCATTTACAGATCAGACTTCCATAGCAATACTTTTCCAGAATCAAATTTGTACTTCTTGTACTTTTTCTCGTTTTATTTTCAAAATCCAACTTTTGTTTGGCATTTTTGTTAAGTGAAACAGAAATCTTGAGTTATGGACAATTAGACTTGTTTGGCACTGAGTTGAGATTTCTCTTTGAAGAGAACATGTATCAGTGAGTATGAAATTCAGGATATCTGAGAATAGATTTAAATGTGGACTGTCAGTTAAGAAAGACAGTTCAGTCCTAGACTAAACTGTAGTATCAGTTATATATTTTGTAAACAGAACTTGCAGCAGTAACCAGGTTGATCCTGATTTAGAAACCTGATATTAGAATATAATTTCAATTGCAGTGATTTGGAAATAGTGTTTTAGACTGAATGATTACCTGGGAAATATGGGAATAGATTTAATGAGATTATCCTTGAACAGGACACTCACACGGGAAGGTAATACCAAGGCCTGTTAGGAGGAAATGCAACCTGTGTGATCCTGGGAATGTTTTTGTAAACTAAAGGAAATTCCTGATTTGGTTCATAACACATAAGCTAGCCAATACAGAGGAGAGGGCAGGTTAGATTGTTTAGAAATTTATGACAATCCTGTTGAGAAATATCTAGGATTTACTAACTATTGTAGATTGCAAATTAGTCTTGATTTCGCCAGGATTTACTTCGATCCTGGGATAACCTGTTTTAGTCCAAGTTCTTCCATCATTTCAAATGACAGTAAGGTTAATTCCAGCCAAGATTATGGTGAGGAAGATACTGGAGGCAAGTTTACGATTTGGGTATGGAGGATATCAGTGAGATTTAGAAATGACAACTGAACTTAGGCCATTTAAGTCACAGTGACCAGAGTTGGGTTGTTTTCCTGGGATCATTTCAAATGGCAGATATTTACAAGTCAAGTTCCTAATGGAAACTGAACTGTATCCATTCTTTGCAAAATGGTCACCTTGAACCTAAGGTTGTATTGGGCTTTTAGCAAGTAACTAATAATGTGGGTTGTTGTATCAGTCCCAACATTAGAACTGTCTTGTCTGGGATAGTAGTTGGACTGTTTGACCGGGTTTCTTTGATTTAATTTGGACAGTTGAGGGTTGGTAATGTTTGGCATATGCAAGACCTTAGGTCCCTGGGTAAATTCTGGGATATTGTGAGCTAGAAACCTATTTACAAATAATGTTGTTTAGTAGCAAGTCCTATTGGAAGTTGAATTAGATTCCTAAACAAAGGCTGGATCATTAATCAATATTTTGAAAGTTGAGGAAAGTTCCAGTTGCAAGGTGGATGGTTAAGAATAGTAGTTTAGTTGTGTGGCAATTAGGACTGTTGTGTATCAAACTTATTCAGGATTGAATTGTATCAGTACCATCACAAGACTGATTCAATCCAATTCTTAGCAGGAACTGATCTACATCATCCCTAAGAAAGTTATACAAGCTAACTTAATTAACATGAATGCTTAAGATTGATAGGTTAGCATCAGGGTTTGGGAATGGTAGGAAATTTGAGACTTAGATAGGTTATAACTTTTGATAATGATACTCTATATAAGTGTTAGAAGATGTAACCCTAAGATTGACTTATATAGAGGTTAATCATAGTTAAATTTATTGATAACAATTAGATTCAGTCTGTTCATTAAACAACTTGTAAATTATTAAATCAGGAGGACATCAAGCTCCATTGTTCACCCGTACTTTTCCGGAGCCAGGCAAGTACTTTTCTACGGTTTATGCATTTACATTCTTGTACCCTTCCTTGTGACACATCATAGCACGATATTCATGTACCCCTGTATTCCTGTACCCTTGTTCTTGTACTTATTAGTGTCGGGTGGGGAAATACACTAGCCATGTGACCAATCCCGGTTACTATATCCCTGTACCTAGCTTAGGCCTCGCACTGTGTACGCGGGTCCTAAGTCGTACCATATTCATGTACTCCTGTACATGTACTCACCCCAGCCGGTCACATGGACTAGTTGTATTTCGAAATTGTGCACTTATCATGTCTGGTACTTCAGGATTATAGTTTCATTCCTGTACATTACATTACCTGTACCTTACATGTTCCTGTACTTTACATTCATGTACTATATTTCCTGTACTCATTTCCTGTACTATTTTCCTGTACTTTCCTATTCATTCTTGTATATCTTTTTTCTGTACCCTTGTACTCATTTCATACCATGTTCATGTTTTATTACTTAGAACTGTACTTTACTCCGCTCCTGAATATGATATGTTGTAGGTGAGTTGGAGGCCCTGTGCAACACCTATTATGGACATGATGTTGCTATACTTGCTGAGCCAGCTGGAGCTGTGTTGGACCTAGAGGCTGCAGAAACCTAGAGCTTACCTTAGCACTTTACAGTTTTACTTTGTACTTTAGACTAGTAGACTCTATCTTTTATTTTGCTGGAATGTAATAAAAAATACTTAGACTTGTATTCTGGATTTGGGGACACATTTATAGATGCTGTGACTTCATACTTGTTCATGTTTATCTGGTTAACTTCCCTAGATTGGTACAGCTTACTTTGTTGTGTCTAACGACAAAGACTGGGCGTGTTCGACTCGTATCCGATTATTCGGGAGCGGGTCGTGACAACTCCAATATAGTAATCACTACTATATTTTAGTTAATATGGTGGTATATAAAATTAATGATAGCTAATTTAGTTAGAAAAAAAAATTCCTTTCTAGTTTTGTAGTTTATTTCTCACTCTCTTTTTAGTTAAGGTCAATAATAAGCCTAGTGTCTCAATCACAAGCAAGTAAATAGAGTTACAAGATGTAAGATCACCAAATATACAATAGTAATGCGTCCCAAACATTACATATTCAGCTGATCATGAAGCTAGTCGTTACAAAATGTGAGGACTAGCATGAGTGTAGTCATACATGATCAACCCTAGGTTGCCAATCATGTTACAGCCCGTAGGCAGACAATAAGTAAAAGGTACACGAGCTAACACTTGCTCGGCGGCTAAACGCCTCAAAAGAATAATTTTACAATAGAGTGGAAGAGCAAAAATAAACCCACTCGTTGCCCTGGTTACGCCTGGTGTTCACCATCGGGCTGGAAAACCGGTAGATCCTCTGGAGCTGCTCTGGTATCTGGCCATACAAAACCAGCTGGGTCAGACCCTGTCACCCCCATTTCCTGTATTTCGTAATTGTACTCGTAATTTGATTTTTGGCACGTATTTTATTTTCTCGACTTGTGGATTCGGGTTCTCGTAAATGGGTTTTGGACCATGGCTTGGTTTTATTTTGTGGAGTTGGTTTGATTTGGTTTGGTTCATCATAAGTGGAACACCTTAGCCTATTCTCCACCTCCATTCTATCACAACCACCCTCATTAAAACCCACCAACTTCTTCTCTCTCCTCCATAACTCCATTAATTTCTTTCAACTTCTTCTTCTTCCTTCTTCCACACAACTCCCCAACCCATAGGCAAGTGCACCTTGCCATCAAATAAGCACCACTTTTTATTTTTTGTCCATTAACTAGATTAGGCCATGAAGAACAACTTTAGAACTTGACATTTTGTGATTTGGAGCTTTCATTCTTCTAGATCTAGGTTTTAACCATTTTCGAAAATCCTTGGTTTTGATCTATTAAACTTCGATTTTTGTATGTTTTGATGCTTCCATGTGGAAGAGAATTCGATTTTACTCAAGTTAGAACTTTGAAAATCTAGATTTGGTTTTGATTTGACAAAGTTATGAAGAATTGAAGTTCTTGGTGTTCTTGGACCTGCTCTCGGCCAGGAAGAACATCCCTCTGCCTTGCGCTCTTTAGCGCATGGCCGATTGTGCACCCCCGGCCTGTGCTCTTTAGCGCAGGGCCGATTGCGCATGACCTCAGCCAGTGCTTTGCGCTGTGCTGGATTGCGCTGGCGCAAGCCATCCATGCGCAAGCCAGCCATGCGCAAAGTAACCCCTGCGCAATCCACCCATGCGCAGTTGACTTCTGCGCAGTCTGTTCCTGCGCAATCCACCCATGTGCAGTTCACTTCTGCGCAGTCTGTTCATGCGCAATCTGCCCCTGTGCTCTATGCCCCTGCACACTTGGCACCCTGCGCAACTGACACCTGCGCAATCCAACTCCCTGACCCCTTGCGCAATCCATTGGCTTTTGGAGTTTTGGTTATTTCTTTAAGCTTGGCTCTTCTATAGTCCTATATATATTGGTATTTTATTAGATATTTTACGTCCATTTTATATCCTTACGCCTTTTGTCATGAACTTGATTTTACTTAATATGTTTGGAATGACTATTGTACATGGCATGGCATGACAAGGAACTAGCATAACACGACAGTGACCCGTAGTGGTGCACTCCTGACATGACCAACCTGACTTGATAGTAGCCCGTAGTGGCGCTCTCCTGACAGTACCCTGACATGATTTATCTTGATAACTTGATAGTGGCTCGTGGCGGCGCACTCCTGACTTGACTTGTAACTTATAACTTGACTCGTATAATCAACTTGACACCGTGGGTGCTCCTGCTTGCTTGCTTGTACAATCCACTTGTCTTGTCTCGCATCATGTCTAGGACGTGACTTCCTGGGTACCACGGCCAGGGACTCGCGCTAAATTGGATTAGGCTAATGATTAGATCAAACTAGAACATAAAGAATTCTCAGTCACAGGTAATCTCGTTATCTGGGCACTTTAATGGACTTGTAGCTTGCCGACGAGTAGAGCACATTTCCAGCACACTGTCATGTGTTGCACCCTCTAAGTCACCTAAGGGTACATTTGTCTCCCGGGCAATGTACCCACCTATAACTCTCAACCCGCGGAAGGATAACTGGATAGTCTGCAGGGCTTGGGACTGGAATTCTTACTTGCATCTTGTTAGTAATTAGGTTTGTGATAACCCTAGTTTGTTAAAGTAGTAAGCCGTAGTACTTGCTTGGCCGATTGTGAATGAATGGTGTCCAGCTCTGTCTAAGTCTTGTCTAGTCCCTGTACCTGGAACTCTTGATCATGATTGTTTTACTTATCTCTAACGATAAATGGGTAGAGACAGTGAGCTATTCAGGCGAAGGGGTACAATCCCGGTCCTTGTTTGGTTTAAGGATTGTAACCTGGCCCCTGGAGTGGTTCCACGTCCCTAGTCGTTTATCGCCCTGTGTACTTTACTACTTGTACTTCTTTTATTCTTTATGTTCTGAAATGCTGACTTTTGTTCTTATTTGTGGCTTCCTTTGTGGCACTTGCTCTTTCTGGGGTTTGACCCAGCTGGTTTTGTGTGGCCAGATTTCGGAGCAGCTCCCGAGGATCTACCAAGCTTCCAGCCCAATGGTGAACACTAGACGGAACCCGGGCTACGAGTGGGTTTTCTCTTTTTTTGTTTCACCCACTTATATGTAAATTTATTCTTTTGAGGCGTTTAGCCGACGAGCACCTGTTAGCTCGATGCACATTTACTTACTGTCTGCCTACGGGCTGTAAACATGATTAACAAATCCTAGGGTTGATCATGTATGACTGAACTCTTGCTAGTCCTATCATTTTGTACGACTAGCTTCATGATCATCCAATATGTAATATTTGGGACGCCTTATATATATATATATTTGATGCTCTAATATCTTGTAACTCTGTTAATTGCTTGAGATTGAGACAATAGGCTTGACCCTAAGAGACTGCTGGCTTGTAGTAAACCCTCATATCTAGACAGCCGTGACCGTATAGTTGAGATGTATCCTATTTCAATATACGTAGCTGGCTATGTCTGCCCCCGCTCTCCAGTATTCTAGTTCTGGGGCGTGACATGGTTTAAGTGGTGGCCCATGCAGGTCTTAGCATTCAAGAAATGTGAGGGTTTACCTAATAGATGTCTCAATCAATATTCGTCCTTGATCTCTGCTCGTATCTTCAAATCCCTGAGAATCTCGACCTGATCACTTTGCTTGTATCATTGATCTGTCCTGGTCCTTTCCTTATTGTTCCCTATGTCGTCTTCTTCAGCGGCATTACTCCCGGACCTGCCAACCAGCCAGAGGAAGCTCGACAAGCACCCCAGCGCCAGGAAGATCAAGCTCAGCACTCTGGAGTGCCCCGCTCCTTGCGGTCCACTATGTAATACCTACGGCTTGTTGACTCAGTCATGAACTGAGTACTTGGTGAAACCTTTGCCGGTATCGATTGATCACGGATGAAATGCAATGAACCTTTCCAATTGATGGATTGGCTTCTATTGAAATGAATCCAAGAGTTTTGCTGAATGTTTTCTCTTCGCTGCTTGGTTTTGATGAATGCGTTTTCGTGTTGGTTTTCGATGATTGGTTTTCATTGTTCGCTTTCATCGCATTTTGCATTCATTCCGAATCTTGAGAGAAAGAGACGAAGTATGCTAATCAACTGTTGGTGCCATTGTAGGCCGCGTGAATTGTTCGTGAACGGCGCGTGAAGTCCCTCCTTCTCTCAACTAAGATTCATCTCGGTGAGTTGCTTCAACCGAACAGACATTGATCTGTACGCCTAAGAAAAATGATCTCTAGTCTACTCTGTTGCCTTGTCCCAATGATCAACGATACCACATCCACAAAAGATAAGAGAAGATAATTGAATTGAATCAAATGCAAGAATATGTGTTGCTACTCTATCTGCTCGATAAGAATGATCATCTGCTTGTCATCAGTATGCTTGAAATGTAGACATGTACAGACGAACTTGTACATGTTGAGATAAACCCGAAGGCACGAATCAAACGTGTCGTATACCTGTGCATAAGTCCAAGTGTGTCTCATCTGATAGAACGGCTAGAGCATGCATTTGGTCTCGGACAACTTGTATACAAGGAATTATTTGTCTCTCGGGTGGTATCTGGGGGCACCTGGAACCGCTCGGCCTAGGAGAGATTATGAGCACACTGGGTACAAGGACCCATGTTAAAAGTGTAGCCGAATATCTGTGTCCTTAGCGACGAGCTGAACCAAAGAGTCACAGCGGCTAATCATGGGGAAAACCCATGGACCAACATGTAGAATAGTCCACCTGCATGACCCAAATGACAACTTCAATATCTGCAAGAATGAATCATGAGTTACTCATTATGCAAATTGTGCTAACGTGGTTTTGTACAGGGATGACTGCCGGCGAGGGTAAGTTGCTATGATATATTCTATCTGTCATGTTCTTATGAATTGTTAAAAAAAGAACCTAGACAAGTAGAAAGATCACTAGTAAATGTTAGCTCAACGTATTGATTTAGTGCAGACATTTGCGAGTTCGGCCAAAAGCCGCTCGCCAGTACATGATGTGTACTGACCCACGTTGTGGGCATCCTTTTCAGAAAGCAAAAGGAGACAGAGGGATTTCAAGTGAGGCACCAAAGCTCGTCTAGCCCAGTAGAGCTCGTGGATTCGCCTCGAAGTTTACTTTCAGTCAATTGCAAGTTTCCAGTTTTCATTTCCTTTGAAGGTGTCTTTCAATTCCAGCTTGTAATTGTAACGCCCCAGAACCAGAATACTGGAGAGCGGGGGCATACACAGCCAGCTACGTATATCGAAATGGAAAACACCTCGGTATACGGTCACGGCTGTCTAGAAATATGAGGGTTAACTACAAGCCATCAGTCTCCTATGGTCATTAGCAAGCCTATTGTCTCAATCTCAAGCAAGTGTTAAGATTACAAGATGTCTGAGCATCAAATATATAAATACAAGGCGTCCCAAATATTACATATTGGATGATCAAGCAGCTAGTCTTACAAAATGTCGGGACTAGCAAAGAGTACATCATACATGATCAACCCTAGGATCTGTTCATCATGTTTACAGCATCAAGAAAATGTACATACGAGCTAACAGGTGCTCGCCGGCAAACGCCTCAAAAGAATATTTAATTTACATATGAGTGAGCGGTACAAAAATAGAAACCCACTCTTGGCCCCGGTTTCTTCTAGTTGACACCATCGGGCTGGAACTGCGGTAGATCCTCGGTAGTTGCTCCGAAATCTGGCCATACAAAACCAGCTGGGTCAGACCCCAGAAAGAGCAAGTGCCACAAAGGAGGCCATGCACAAGAACTAAGACCAGCATATCAAGTCGGAATGAAAATAAAGGGGTACGAGAAAGAAATACATGCAATAGGGCGATAACTGGTCATAACATGAGAATATTCCGGTCTCCCAGGTTACAACCCTTAAACCAAACAAGGACCGGAATTGTAACCATTCGCCTGAATAACGCATGCGCTAGACCATTTATCTAAAATTAAAATAAAGACAAGCATGCTCGGGATGAGAGCCAGGTACAGGGACTAGATCAGGCCTAGGCAAGACTAGGCAAGCAAGACAAGGCTAGACAAGACCAGACGCCAACCATTTCACAACGGCCAAGCAAGTCCTACGGCTTGATAAATTAACTAACTAGGGTTGTCACAACCTAGTTACTAGCAAGATGCAATGAGATGTTCCTATCAGCCACAGGCCCTGCAGACTATCCAGGCTACCCAGAACGCAAGCAAGGAGCTGGGTACAGGTGGGTACATTGTCCGAGAGACAAGTGTACCCTCAAGTACCATCAAGGGGTGCAACACCTAACAGTGTGCTGGAATTGTGCCCTACTCGTCGACAAGCTTCAATTCCCAAGGCCGCCCAGGTAACGGGATTGCCTGTAGCCGGGAAATCTCCATGTTCTAGTTTTGAGAACTAATCATTTACCTAGTCCGAATTCATGTGAACCTCTGGCCGTGGTACCCAGATGTTCACGTCCTAGACATGATGCAAGACTGGACCAGTAGATTAATCAAGCACAAGATGCACACCCACGGTGTCAAGTCACGTAGCAAGTCAAGTAAGCCTGCCTCAACAGCTCAAGTTGTCAAGTTATCATATTATCATGTCATGTTACAAGGAAGTGCGCCGCCGCGGGCCACTAACAAGTTGTCAAGTTAACAGGTTCCAGTTATATAGTTCTAGTCACAATTTATGAAAAGTCAACTCAAATCATGTCAAGATCAAGAAAATGGCAAAACTCCAAGTTGTGTCAAAAGTGCCAAGTCGAGCCAAGTCGTGACGTGGGCAACAAAATCCTTGAAGCTCCAATTCATTAAAATAAAACCCAAAAATAAGCAGATTCTGGGGGCACAAGGGATGCAGGTACACCAGGACAGGCCAGGGTGGCAACACACTAGAGTGTGCCAAAAAAGGGGGGGGGGGGGGTTGACAACACTCTAGAGTGTGCCTAGGTTGAGGGCACTAGAGGGCGCCTAGTAGGCAGCACCCTAAAGTGCGCCTACCATGCTCACTGAAGTGCGCCTAGAATAAGGCCGGCCCAAGTGCGCCTAGGTCATGGGGAATGAACCGCGCCTAGTTCATAGAATGAACTGCGCCTAGTCCATAGAATGAACTGCGCCTAGTCCATAGAATGAACTGCGCCTACCACTGATGGGACAGTTTGGCGCCCAGTCGAGGATGGGACAGATGGCACCTAGTCGAGGATGGCCGGCCAACTGCGCCTAATCAAAGAAGAAGTAGGCGCCATTGGCCAACCGCGCCTAGTTCACAGAATAGGCGCCATCGGCCAAGTCAAGGAGAACAGGCGCTATGAAGCGTTCTGTTTGGAAGAGGCGCGCAGCGCTAAGGAGCGTGCGGCCAAGAGGCGCACTTGCAAGGGCAAGCGGCCAAGGTAGGCGCCATCGGACCTACGCAGGGGAAATAGGCGCCATCGGCTACCACAGAGTCATCTTCTTCCCAAGGAAGAACACCATGGCCGAAAACTTAGCAACATCACAACTCGGCCATCCGAGCTCCAAATCCAAACTTCCAAGGGTCCATCTTGGGTGAAATTTGATTCTCTACCACATGAGCACATCAAATCCCACCCAAGATCGGCCAAAACACATCAAAACATGTAAAATCCGAAAATGTAAAGTACAAGATTCAAGCTCCACAAAACCCCAAATCCGAAAATACAAAGAACTAAAGTTACTCCCAATGAGCTAAGCTAAGTGATGAACTCATGAAAGTGGATTCTCATGTTTGGCAAGATGCAACTTGCCTCTCTTCCACTAGGGTTTGGAGGATGGAGGAAGAAGGGGGTTTCTTGGTGGGGGAAATAAATGAAAGTAAATGTGAGGAGAGAGAGAGGGGAATGGTATTAAATGGTGGTGGTGGGGTGAGCTTGAGGGGTAGTATAGGTTAGGGTGGTCCAACAATAAACCAAAATAGAACCAAACCATGCTAAACCAAGTCAAACCAAGCCAAGTCTCCTCCAAAATAAAACCGAGCAAAATACGAGAAGCCAGGAATACTGCAAGTACAGAAAATTAAAATACATGATAAAATCAAAATACGCACAAAATATGAAATACGAGAAATGGGGGTGACAACTCTACCCACCTTAAAAGAATTCCGTCCTCGGAATTTATTCAAGGAGCTAGAGATTGCCACGACAGGCTAGACTAATCACAGGCAAGTTACGCTAAGCAGGCAGCCATACAATCATGCATTCAATCAAGGATGGAACGGGTGTAAGGCACAAGGAAGACATTATACCTTACGAGTCAAACAAATAGGGATAACGCGATCGGATATCGTCCTCACGCTCCCACGTTGACTCTCCCAGAGAGTGATGACCCCAAGCAACACGGACTAGATTAATAGTCTTGTTCTTGAGGATCTTCTCTCTCCGGTCCATTATAGACACGGGCTTTTCCTCATACGAAAGGTCGGTACCAACGACCAAATTCGAATGATCCAGGATATGGTTCGTGTCCGGGATGTACTGTCGTAATTGAGATACATGGAAGACATCATGCACCTCGCTTAGCGACGGTGGAAGAGCGAGACGATAGGACACATCTCCTACTCGCTCCAGGATACTAAACGGCCCTATATACCTAGGACTAAGCTTTCCCCGTGTGCCAAGGCGAATGACGCCACGGTTGGGCGAGATCCTAAGGAACACATGGTCGTTTACAGAAAACTCTACGGGACGCCGATGCAAGTCTGCCCAACGGCGCTGGCGATCTTGAGCAACTCGGATGTGATCTCTGACTCTCCTGACTACCTCGACAGTCTGAGAAATCATCTCCGGACCGAGCATCTGCCTTTCTCCGACATCGTCCCATGCTAGCGGGGACCTACACTTCCTACCATACAAGGCCTCGAAGGGTGCCATCCGGATACTGGCCTGGTAGCTGTTGTTGTACGAGAACTCCACCAAGTGCAGGTGATCCTCCCACGAACCACCGAAGTCTAGCATACAAGCTCTTAGCATATCTTCCAAAGTCTGAATCGTGCGCTCCGACTGACCATCTGTCTGCGGATGATATGCTGAAGTGAACTTGAGACGAGTCCCCAAACTCTGATGAAGACTACGCCAAAAGTGAGAAGTGAATCTCGAATCTCTGTCTGACACTATACTGACTGGCACTCCATGAAGCCTGACAATCTGCCTGAGGTACCGGTCTGCCAGTTGCGCCGTTGACTGCCCAACTCTGAAAGGGAGAAAGTGCGCAACCTTGGTGAGCCTGTCCACGATAACCCAAATAGCATCCTTGCCTGCTGGAGATCTCGGCAATCCTGTGACGAAATCCATGGTAATATGCTCCCATTTCCATTCTGGGATAGGCAAAGGTTGAAGTAGTCCGGCTGGCCTCGGATGTTCAGCTTTAACCTGTTGGCAAACCAAACACCGCGAGACAAATCGGGCTATCTCTCGCTTCATGCCATTCCACCAAAAGTGCTGACGGATATCTCTGTACATCTTCGTGCCACCTGGGTGAATGGAATACTGCGAACTGTGAGCTTCTGCCATGACTTCCTGTCTGATATCTCCACTGGGCACACAAAGACGCGAGCCATATCTAAGTGTACCATCCTCATGAATGTTCAACTCTGGTCTGCGTCCTGCCTCACATTCTGCTCTGAGCCGCTGAATCTTTTGGTCTGCCGACTGCGCTGCCTTGATCCTCTCAACTATGCTGGACTGAACTTGAATACTAGCCATCAAAGCCACGCTGGAAGGAAGAATTACTTCAATACCCATCTTCTGAAGATCTGACAATAATTCTGGTTGCGCTGTCAGGAGATAGACTCCTGCTCGTCTGCTCAAGGCGTCTGCTACAACATTAGCCTTCCCTGGATGATACCGCAAGTTGACATCATAATCCACCAATAATTCTAGCCATCTTCTCTGCCGCATATTCAAGTCCTTCTGGGTAAATACATACTTCAGGCTCTTATGATCCGTGAAAATCTCAACTCTATCACCATACAAGTAGTGCCTCCAAAGCTTCAATGCAAAGATAACTGCTGCTAGCTCCAAATCATGGGTTGGGTAATTCTTCTCATGATCGCGAAGTTGTCGCGAAGCATAAGCAATTACCTTCCCATGCTGCATCAGAACACATCCTAATTCCTTCCCTGAAGCATCACAATACACTGTGAATCCACCGGTCCCATCCGGAAGAGTGAGAATAGGAGCCGTCATCAAACCTCGCTTCAATTTCTCAAAGGATTCCTGACACTCTGCTGTCCAAACAAATGGCACATCCTTCCTGGTCAACTGGGTCATCGGCGCTGAAATTCTAGCAAAATCTGAAACAAATCGTCGGTAATAGCCGGCCAATCCAAGAAAGCTGCGAACCTCTGCTACTGATCTAGGAACTGGCCACGACTCAATGGCCACAATCTTCTGGGGATCCACTTCCACTCCTCCGCGGGTAATGATATGACCCAAGTACGAAATGCGATCGAGCCAGAACTCGCATTTGCTGAACTTGGCGTACAACTGATGTTCTCTAAGTGTCTGAAGGACAACTCTGAGATGCTGATCGTGCTCTGCTTCACTCTTGCTGTAGACCAGGATGTCATCAATGAATACGATCACAAACTGGTCCAAGTAAGGCATGAAGATACGGTTCATGAGATCCATGAACACTGCCGGCGTATTGGTTGCTCCAAAGGGCATAACTAGGAACTCCCAATGCCCGTACCTTGATCTGAACGCCGTCTTCGGGATGTCTTGCTCTCTGACCCTGATCTGATGGTAGCCTGACCTCAAGTCTACCTTCGAGAATACTGAAGCCCCTTTAAGCTGGTCGAACAAGTCATCAATCCTCGGGAGAGGGTATCTGTTCTTGATCGTCACTGAGTTCAAGGTACGGTAATCAACACATAGCCTGGACGTACCATCTTTCTTCTTCACAAGAAGCATAGGGGCTCCCCAAGGCGATCCACTAGCACGGATGAATCCCTTGGTTCTCAAGTCTTCAATCATCTTATACAAAATCTCTAGTTCTGAAGGCGCCATCCTGTAGACTCGCTCTGACACTGGTGCGGTTCCGGGAATCAAGTCTATGGTGAACTCGATCTCCCTCTCTGGCGGCATACCTGGAAGCTCCTCTGGGAAGACATCTGGAAACTCGTCCACAATCCTGGGCAACTGCACTGCTGCTACTGCCATCCGCAATACCGGGGAAGAAGGCTCTACTGCGCCTCTGGAAAATGAAAACTCTGGCTCTCCGGGGATACTAAAGATAACTCTGCCAATGTGGCAGTCTATCCTGGCATAATGATCTCTCAACCAGTCCATACCTAGGACTACATCATAATCTGCCAGGGGAAACTCTACCAATCTAGCGGGGAACTCCCTACCGCTAACCACGATCCGACACGAGGAAAACACTCGATCTACTCCCACAAGACCATTACCAGTAAGCACATTAAGCCTCACTGATAATGACTCGGGCTCCAATCCTATCCGTGTCGCGAATCGTGCAGACATAAATGAATGCGATGCACCAGAATCAAATAATGCTGATGCTGGGGTAGAGTTGACGAGAATTGTACCTGCCACAACCTCACCTGGCGCTACCTCTTCTGCTGCGGTCATTGCCATCACTTGACCTCTGGGTGCCTGTCCTCTCTGCTGATTACCTCTATGCCTGGCCTGAATCTGAGCCTGGGCCTGAGCATACTGCTGGGGACTCTGCTGCTGAAAGGCTTGATTCTGAGGCAACATCGGCCTCGGGTGCTGCTGCTGTACTGGTGCTGGTCCCCTAACTGAAGGACTAGTAAGGTTGGACGAGGATGAACTCCCTCGATTTGGGCACGACCCTATCCTATGGTCCGCCGCCCCACAAGCTAGGCACAATCCCTGTGCCCTCCGACACTCTGCCACCACATGGCCCGGCTTCCCACAGTATGAACATCCTACTGTGGAAGAAGATTTCTGCTTCTGCTGCTGCTGAGGAAACGTCGGGGTCGAATGCCGGTCCGACGTTATTGAGGCCGTCCGCCTCGGAGCTCCAATCGTAATACCCCTAGCTGCCGGGGCTGGTGCTGACGACTGGTGCGACTGGCTGTGGGACCGCTTCCTACTTCCGGTCCTATCCATAATCCTCTGGGAGGTGTATTCATGCCTCCTGGCTGCCCTCAACACGACGTCGAACGTCTGGTGCTCGAACTGCTCAACTGCTAACAAAATCTCCAAGTGGAGCCCTTGCTGGAAACGCTGGGCCCGATCATACTCGGTTGCCACCAAGGTGGGGGCAAACCTACTCAGCCTCGAAAACTCGGTCGCATAGCCATCGACCGTCCTGCCTCCTTGCTTCAGGTTGGTGAATCTAGTCTGCAAATCGTACCGTGCCACGGCATCGAAGTACTTCGTCTGGAACCTCTCCCTAAATACTGCCCAAGGGACTGGCGCTGCCAATCCCATGGCCTGAGCTGCCCACCAATTGCGGGCAAGATCCAACAACTGTAGGCGGACCACCGCTACCTTCTCATTCTCTGGAGTCCTCGCCGCTTCCAGAACTACCTCGGTATCCTGAAGCCATGCATCCGCGGCGATTGCGTCTTCGCTGCCATCGAAGAACGGAGGGTTCAAGCGCTTGAAACTGTTGGCCGCCTGGTTCCCTTGGTGACCTCCTCTATTCAGTGCTCCATGAACTTCCTGGTGCAGGGCGTCGCCTCGACGATCCTGGGCTGCAAGCAAATCTCTGATAAGCCCTACCAAGGCTCCCTCCTCTTGTCTCACAGGCGGAACGGGCTGAGCTTCATGAACGCGAGGTTCCTGACCTCCAGAAGGTACAACTCTAGAGGCCGCTCCAGAGTCCTGAGACTGCTCCTCTTGTTGCTGGGGTTCATGTTGGGCTTCTCCTGGCTGATCGGCACGTCCGGGAACAGTGCCGCTGAAGAAGACGACAGGAGGAAACGATAAGGAAGGACAGTGAAAGAGCAAGGATGCATGCAAGTGACCGAATCAAGATTCCCAGGGAATAGAGAGTACGAGCAGAGATCAAGGGAGATTACTGATTGAGACATCTACCGGTAACCCTCACATTTCTTGAATTTTTAGGACCTGCATGGGCCACCACTTAAACCGTGTAACACCCCAGAACCAGAATACTGGAGAGCGGGGGCATACACAGCCAGCTACGTATATCGAAATGGAAAACACCTCGGTATACGGTCACGGCTGTCTAGAAATATGAGGGTTAACTACAAGCCATCAGTCTCCTATGGTCATTAGCAAGCCTATTGTCTCAATCTCAAGCAAGTGTTAAGATTACAAGATGTCTGAGCATCAAATATATAAATACAAGGCGTCCCAAATATTACATATTGGATGATCAAGCAGCTAGTCTTACAAAATGTCGGGACTAGCAAAGAGTACATCATACATGATCAACCCTAGGATCTGTTCATCATGTTTACAGCATCAAGAAAATGTACATACGAGCTAACAGGTGCTCGCCGACAAACGCCTCAAAAGAATATTTAATTTACATATGAGTGAGCGGTACAAAAATAGAAACCCACTCTTGGCCCCGGTTTCTTCTAGTTGACACCATCGGGCTGGAACTGCGGTAGATCCTCGGTAGTTGCTCCGAAATCTGGCCATACAAAACCAGCTGGGTCAGACCCCAGAAAGAGCAAGTGCCATAAAGGAGGCCATGCACAAGAACTAAGACCAGCATATCAAGTCGGAATGAAAATAAAGGGGTACGAGAAAGAAATACATGCAATAGGGCGATAACTGGTCATAACATGAGAATATTCCGGTCTCCCAGGTTACAACCCTTAAACCAAACAAGGACCGAAATTGTAACCCTTCGCCTGAATAACGCATGCGCTAGACCATTTATCTAAAATTAAAATAAAGACAAGCATGCTCGGGATGAGAGCCAGGTACAGGGACTAGATCAGGCCTAGGCAAGACTAGGCAAGCAAGACAAGGCTAGACAAGACCAGACGCCAACCATTTCACAACGGCCAAGCAAGTCCTACGGCTTGATAAATTAACTAACTAGGGTTGTCACAACCTAGTTACTAGCAAGATGCAATGAGATGTTCCTATCAGCCACAGGCCCTGCAGACTATCCAGGCTACCCAGAACGCAAGCAAGGAGCTGGGTACAGGTGGGTACATTGTCCGAGAGACAAGTGTACCCTCAAGTACCATCAAGGGGTGCAACACCTAACAGTGTGCTGGAATTGTGCCCTACTCGTCGGCAAGCTTCAATTCCCAAGGCCGCCCAGGTAACGGGATTGCCTGTAGCCGGGAAATCTCCATGTTCTAGTTTTGAGAACTAATCATTTACCTAGTCCGAATTCATGTGAACCTCTGGCCGTGGTACCCAGATGTTCACGTCCTAGACATGATGCAAGACTGGACCAGTAGATTAATCAAGCACAAGATGCACACCCACGGTGTCAAGTCACGTAGCAAGTCAAGTAAGCCTGCCTCAACAGCTCAAGTTGTCAAGTTATCATATTATCATGTCATGTTACAAGGAAGTGCGCCGCCGCGGGCCACTAACAAGTTGTCAAGTTAACAGGTTCCAGTTATATAGTTCTAGTCACAATTTATGAAAAGTCAACTCAAATCATGTCAAGATCAAGAAAATGGCAAAACTCCAAGTTGTGTCAAAAGTGCCAAGTCGAGCCAAGTCGTGACGTGGGCAACAAAATCCTTGAAGCTCCAATTCATTAAAATAAAACCCAGAAATAAGCAGATTCTGGGGGCACAAGGGATGCAGGTACACCAGGGCAGGCCAGGGTGGCAACACACTAGAGTGTGCCAAAAAAGGGGGGGGGGGGTTGACAGCACTCTAGAGTGTGCCTAGGTTGAGGGCACTAGAGGGCGCCTAGTAGGCAGCACCCTAAAGTGCGCCTACCATGCTCACTGAAGTGCGCCTAGAATAAGGCCGGCCCAAGTGCGCCTAGGTCATGGGGAATGAACCGCGCCTAGTTCATAGAATGAACTGCGCCTAGTCCATAGAATGAACTGCGCCTAGTCCATAGAATGAACTGCGCCTACCACTGATGGGACAGTTTGGCGCCCAGTCGAGGATGGGACAGATGGCGCCTAGTCGAGGATGGCCGGCCAACTGCGCCTAATCAAAGAAGAAGTAGGCGCCATTGGCCAACCGCGCCTAGTTCACAGAATAGGCGCCATCGGCCAAGTCAAGGAGAACAGGCGCTATGAAGCGTTCTGTTTGGAAGAGGCGCGCAGCGCTAAGGAGCGTGCGGCCAAGAGGCGCACTTGCAAGGGCAAGCGGCCAAGGTAGGCGCCATCGGACCTACGCAGGGGAAATAGGCGCCATCGGCTACCACAGAGTCATCTTCTTCCCAAGGAAGAACACCATGGCCGAAAACTTAGCAACATCACAACTCGGCCATCCGAGCTCCAAATCCAAACTTCCATGGGTCCATCTTGGGTGAAATTTGATTCTCTACCACATGAGCACATCAAATCCCACCCAAGATCGGCCAAAACACATCAAAACATGTAAAATCCGAAAATGTAAAGTACAAGATTCAAGCTCCACAAAACCCCAAATCCGAAAATACAAAGAACTAAAGTTACTCCCAATGAGCTAAGCTAAGTGATGAACTCATGAAAGTGGATTCTCATGTTTGGAAAGATGCAACTTGCCTCTCTTCCACTAGGGTTTGGAGGATGGAGGAAGAAGGGGGTTTCTTGGTGGAGGAAATAAATGAAAGTAAATGTGAGGAGAGAGAGAGGGGAATGGTATTAAATGGTGGTGGTGGGGTGAGCTTGAGGGGTAGTATAGGTTAGGGTGGTCCAACAATAAACCAAAATAGAACCAAACCATGCTAAACCAAGTCAAACCAAGCCAAGTCTCCTCCAAAATAAAACCGAGCAAAATACGAGAAGCCAGGAATACTGCAAGTACAGAAAATTAAAATACATGATAAAATCAAAATACGCACAAAATACGAAATACGAGAAATGGGGGTGACAGTAATAAAGGATATCATGTATGGGCATTGTGGCAAATTTCAAAAGAGTGTTTCAAAGAGTATCTTGTAGCCAAATTATAAGGCAAATCTGAGTTGCAAAGCTTTGTACTTGTATTCCTATCAAGCTATGAATAAAATGAGTATTTCCATTTTAAATCTCTGTGTCCAATATTTGGTTTTCTGCAATGGGTGCGTGCGTGTGTTTTGCTTGACTAATGGGTGCGTGCGTGTGTTTTTGCTTGACTAGTTGTTTTTGTGCAGGTACATGGCCTTGTACAAGCGCAACTTAGGCTTGCACGACATCACGCCTTAGCGAGGATGATTGATCCCGCAGGGATCCAAGCAAGATGGACGACCCTAGCGGGATCGGGGCGTGACAGGAAGCGGTCCCATAACCAGATGCACCAATCTTCAGCTCCAGCCCCGGCAGCTAGGGGTATAACCATTGGAACTCCGAGGCGGGCGGCCTCAGTGACATCGGTTCAGCATTCGATCCCGACGTACCCGCAGCAGCAGAAGCAGAAGCAGTCTTCCGCGGTGGGATGTTCTCATTGCGGGAAGCCGGGCCATGTAGTGGCAGAGTGTCGTAGGACACAGGGATTGTGCCTGGCTTGTGGAGGAGCAGACCACCAGATAGGGACCTGTCCGAATAGGGGAGGTCCATCATCATCTAACCTTTCTAGTTCTTCGGTGAGAGGACCAGCCCCAGTTCCAGTCCAGCAGCAGCAGCAGCAGCAGTACCCGAGGCCATTGTTGCCTCAGGCCCAGGCCTTTCAACAGCAGAACCAGCAGCAGTTCACCCAGGCTCCAGCACAGAATCGACAGAAGGGTTTCCAGCAGAGGGGACCCGCAGCTAGAGGTCAGGCTATGATGATGACCATGGAAGAAGAAGTTGCACCAGGTGAGGTAGTGGCAGGTACTATTCTAGTCAACACCTTTCCAGCATCTGTATTATTTGATTCTGGTGCATCGCATTCATTCATGTATGCACGATTCGCGACACGGATAGGATTCGAGCCCGAGTTATTATCAGTGAGGCTCAATATACTTACCGGTAATAGTCTTGTGGGAGTAGATCGAGTGTTTTCCTCGTGTCAGATCGTAGTTAGCGGTAGAGAGTTCCCCGCTAGGCTCATAGAGTTCCCTATGGCAGACTATGATGTAGTCCTAGGCATGGATTGGTTGAGGAACCATTATGCTAGGATAGACTGCCATGTTGGCAGAGTTGTCTTTAGTATTCCCGGAGAGCCAGAGTTTTCATTTTCCAGAGGCGCCGTACAACCTTCTCCCCCAGTATTGCGGATGGCAGTAGCAGCAGTGCAGTTGCCCCGGATAGTTGAAGAGTTTCCAGATGTCTTCCCAGAGGAACTTCCAGGGATGCCACCAGAACGGGAGATCGAGTTCACCATCGACTTGATTCCCGGGACAACACCAGTATCAGAGCGAGTCTACAGAATGGCGCCTTCAGAGTTGGAGATTTTGTACAAGATGATTGAAGAACTTAGAACCAAGGGATTCATTCGTGCTAGTGGATCGCCTTGGGGAGCCCCGATGCTTCTTGTAAAAAAGAAGGATGGTACGTCCAGGCTATGTGTTGATTATCGTACCTTGAACTCAGAGACAATCAAGAATAGATACCCTCTCCCGAGGATAGATGACATGTTTGATCAACTCAAGGGGGCTTCAGTTTTCTCGAAGATAGACTTGCGGTCAGGATACCACCAGATCAGAGTCAGAGAGCAGGACATCCCGAAGACGGCATTCAGATCGAGGTACGGGCATTGGGAGTTTCTAGTTATGCCCTTTGGAGCGACCAATGCGCCGGCAATGTTCATGGACCTCATGAACCGTATTTTCATGCCTTACTTGGATCAGTTTGTGATAGTGTTCCTTGATGACATCCTGGTCTACAGCAAGAGTGAAGCAGAGCACGAGCAGCATCTCAGAATTGTCCTCCAGATTCTCAGAGAGCACCAGTTGTACGCCAAGTTCAGTAAATGCGAGTTCTGGCTCGATCGCATTTCTTACTTGGGTCACATCATTACCAGAGGAGGAGTGGAAGTGGATCCCCAGAAGATTGTGGCTATCGAGGCATGGCCAGTACCCAGCTCAGTGGTAGAAGTTCGTAGCTTTCTTGGATTGGCCAGCTACTACCGACGGTTCGTCTCTGATTTTGCAAGAATTTCAGCGCCGATGACCCAGTTGACCCGCAAGGATGTGCCGTTCGTTTGGACAGCAGAATGTCAGGAATCATTTGAGAAGTTGAAGCGGGGTTTGATAACGGCTCCCATTCTCACCCTTCCAGATGGGACCGGAGGATTCACAGTTTATTGCGACGCTTCAGGCAGAGGATTGGGATGTGTTTTGATGCAGCATGGGAAGGTAATTGCTTATACGTCACGTCAACTCCGTGATCATGAGAAGAATTACCCGACCCACGACTTGGAGCTAGCAGCAGTAGTGTTTGCACTTAAGTTGTGGATGCACTACTTGTACGGAGGTAGAGTGGAGATCTTTACTGATCATAAGAGCCTGAAGTATGTTTTCACCCAGAAGGATCTTAATATGCGGCAGAGAAGATGGCTCGAGCTACTGGTGGACTACGATGTGGATTTGCAGTATCATCCAGGGAAGGCCAACGTTGTAGCAGATGCGTTGAGCCGGAGAGCCGGAGTATAACTGTTTAGCCTTATACTGTTAGATGCATTGAGACCTAGGACAGCGTTCTACCGCCGACACTGCGGCGTAGGCTGGGCGTTGTTACGTTCTCGTGCCCTAACTCTAGGGCGCGGGTCGTGACACTGGTGTTCACCATCGGACTGGAAAACCGATAGATCCTCTGGAGCTGCTCTGGTATCTGGCCATACAAAACCAGCTGGGTCAGACCCCAGAAAGGGCAAGTGCCACAAAGGAGGCTTCACTTAAGAACCAAAACCAGCAAATTAGCATAAGAATAATTGCATAATAAAAGACAGTAATTAAGGGAAGGCAGGACAGGTGATATACGATGAGATAATCATGGGACTATTCAGATAACCAGGTTACAACCTGTAAACCAAACAAGGACCGGGGTTGTAACCCTTCGTCTGAACGAAACTTGGAATTCTCACCATTTATCGGCAAGATAAAAGAAGGATTCAGGACATGTAACAATCTTGATATTGAATTAAAGTAAAGCACGAGTAATCATGTCATGTCATAACCTTATACAGGATCGGGACGAGACAAAGCTGGACTAGACTCCATCCAATCAATCACGGCCAAGCAAAGAGTACGGCTTGATACTTTAACTAACTAGGGTTATCACAGGCCTAATTACTAGCAAGATACAGTGAGATTATTCCACAGCCACAAGCCCTGCAGACCATCCAGGCTATCCGGACGCAATTAGAGTTGAATTCAAGTAGGTACATCGTCCAGGAAACGCATGTACCCTTAGGTGACTTAGAAGGTGCAACACATGATAGTGTGCTGGAAATGTGCCCTACTCGACGGCAGGCTACAGATCCCAAGTGGGGCGCCCAGATAACGGGATTGCCTGTAGCTGGGAAATCTCTTCATGGCTACTGGATTATTCTAGTTGTTAGCCTTAATCGATTTCAGTGGGTGCCCCTGACCGTGGTACTGAGGGATCCCCGTCCTAGACATGATGCAAGACAAGACGGGTTTATTTGTACAAGCACAATTGTCCACGGTGTCCAAGTTATTCAATCTTATCAAGTCGTGTTAGCCGTCGCAACAGCAATTCGAGAAGTATCATGTGAGGTTTGTCATGTCAAGAGTGCGCCACGGTGGGCCACTATCAAGGATTATCATGTCAAATTATCATGCCAAGTGTACTTGTCAGGAGTGCGCCACGATGGGCCACTATCAGGTCATGTCAGGTTATTATGTCGGGAGTGCACTACTACGGGTCATTATCAAGTAATGCTCAATTATCAATTACAAACATATCAAGTAAATTCGTGATTATCAAGTTCAGGACAAAAGGCGTAAGGATATAAAATGGACGTTAAATATCTAATAAAATATCAATATACAAGGCTATAGAAGATCCAGGGTAATCAGGCTACGCTCAGGTCAGGCTACGCTCAAGTCAGGCTACGCTCAAGTCATACGCTCCCAAAAGGCAGCGTATGGGGTCCATACGACTCCTCGTCAAGCAAGTGAGCGTATGCGAGTCATACGCTCCCAAAAGGCAGCGTATGGGGTCCATACGACTCCTTGTCAAGCAAGCGAGCGTATGGGAGTCATACGCTCCCAAAAGGCAGCGTATGGGGTCCATACGACTCCTTGTCAAGCAAGCGAGCGTATGCGAGTCATACGCTCCCAAAAGGCAGCATATGGGGTCGACTGCGCTGCGCTAAAGAGCGCCCGCAGCTTAGTGGCACAAGCTAAAAAGCTCATGCACTGCTCACTGTCTTCTCCAAATCAGCAGGCACTCCATGGTTGAACCCAGAGCTTCAAAAGTCCATAACTTGGTCAAAATAAGCTCAAATCCAACTTTTCAAAGGTCAAAATTGGGTAGAATAAAATTTTCTACAACATGGAACCATCAAAACTAGAAAACAAAGAAGTTTGATAGATCAAAACCACCAAAATCCGAAAGTAACTAATTTCTAGATCTACAAAAATTAAAGCCTCAAAATGGAAAATGACAAGTTCTAATGTGTCTTAGAAACATGAGGAGAAGCTAATGGAACAATAAAAATGAGCTCTCTTGTGGAAGAAAGTTGCACTTGCCTATACCTCTCTCTCCCTCTCTTTGGTAGGTAAGGAAGTAATGGGGAAGAAGAAGATGAGTAATGAAGAGAGAGAAAGAAGAAATGGCAATAAATATCAAAGGTGGTGGTAGGTAGGGGGTTTATCCATGGTTCATGAGGAACCAAAATAATCCCAACCGAACCAAGCCAACCCGGGCCAAGAATAAACCAAGCCAAGCCATGAAGAAAACTAAACAAGGAATCATGCAATACAAGAATAAATACGCACACGTATTCCAGAAATACGTAATACGAACCACAGGCATTACAGTGAGGGAGCGTATGGTTTCCGATATCTATCGTCCCGTTGCCGTCCTTACTCGTTGGACCCAAGACTTCTTAGCACGTAACGGTAAATTGTTGTAATTGTTTTTCATATAAAAATTAAATAAAGTAAACGAAAAATATTTTTAAAATATGGTTTGTCCAGTTGGACTGGTCTTGGATTTTTTTTTACCAGTAAACTGTCCCATTATCCTTTCAAGGCCCGGGAGCGGGAGGTGTCGCGGGCCTCTAATTGAGGTCGTCCTTTGTTCAATGTCTCATGATATATCCTCCGCTGTAGGAGGCTGGCTTCGTTTGTTGTGAGTATATCCAAATAAGTCATACATCGAAGTACTCTAATATGGTCCATAGTTGTGCACATGTTGTTTGTGTATATCCAAATAATGCATGCAACGTCCAACATTTCGGAAAAAAAAAGGTTCTAGAGGGACCTTGCCCTTCACTTTTCCATGGATGTGCCGCCGATGTATATTTAGGTCTTCGTATTATCTTGAAGAGGATTTTGGGCCCCGTCCTAACGGTGGACTTGGACTACACTTAGATCTCTTTTGTCTCCATAGTAGTCAAAATTTTCGTTTAGTTTTGGATCTCTAATAAAATTTAAAATTTTCGTTTAGGCCTCTGTTTGGGCAGGCATCATCCCAATCAATCGTTAAAATACGAGGTCCAACAAACTCGAATTTAGGCAGATAAACATAGAGAGACCTAAACGAAAAATGTGAATGTTATATGATGTCTTAGAACTAAATAACCAAAGAACAGCTAAGCTTATGCTGCAATAGTAAATATGAGTACAAAATGGTAGACCTATTGGAAAATGTTATGGTAAATTAATAAATAATACTAGTTAATAAAAATAAAAAATGGCTGTCCAATTGGACCGGCCTTGGATTTTTAATGGAAGTCCGGTTAGTCAGCCCGTTATCCTTCCACTGCCGGGAGCGGGAGGTGGGCGCTGCTCTGTGAAGCCAGCCTCACGCGGTCCCCTCCACTCTAGGGCGCAGCTAAACCCAGGCCTTCGCCCAAGCCCAGCTGGCCAAACTCCCAACTTGGAACGGGCGGGCCAGACAATTGGTAACCGATTGCAACCAAACCCAAGGACCCGATCCAACAGTCCGAACCATCCTAAAGCCCCCACTTGGGTTACAAGCTCCAGCTACGAAGCTCGGCGAGCAACCTAGTCGCACATTACTATTAAAAGCACATGTCAACTTTGCTCTATTTCCGATGTGGGACTAAAGGGTTGTGCACTCCACAAATTTTTATTGGGATTTCATTCTATATCATATTTTTGTATGTGATTTGATTCCGTGTGTTGGGCTTTTTATTCTGGAAAAGACACTAGCATTCATTTGTTGTTTGTGTTATTAATCCAAATAAAACCTATGCTTGAGGACCAAGTCCCACTCAATTCTATAGGTATATGTTCATTGTAGCAGAGGGCTAATCCTCAAATATCGTAATTAATTGTGGTATTTTTATTCAAATAACAATTAAGGTTGAAGATCTTAAAACCGCGAAACTGGAGAGTCCACTTACGACAAGAAATAACAAGACAAATATACCGAATAAATAGCACAAATAGACAGCACAAATAGACCAAACACATGATACAACATACTTCAACCATAATCGATCTACGTTCACAAGACATACAAGAAAAAAAAATATTTTTGTTGAATCACAAGTAAAATCTTACAATAATTAATTATATTGCGAAACCCTCCCTTGTGAGGTCAAATACAAATTGGATTGGCAAGGGCCGCACAACGGGCCAAACCGGCCCGACCCACTAGGACTTTGAGTTCAGGCTGGGTTCAGTTCACAGGTTCGAAGGTCCAGTCCGGACCATCCGGTCCAAAATTCGGTCCGAACCAGCTCTTACTTCATAACCCGATCGACCCCGCCCAGCCTGATCGATGATTCGATTATGTCCGATTCTAGGTCTGAACCATAAATAAAATAATAATATATATGTATATAAAATATTGAAACTTTGCTAAAATTACTCCTGTAACTCCACCTTTCTAATGTTCGAGTTTTTTAAAAAAAAATATTTTATTAAGTAATTAGAACTCTTTTATATTTCATTTAGAGTATATTAAGTATTCCATTTAAGTTTTGCCATTGGGCTTTTGTATTAATTAAATTCTTTTTTTTTTCTAATCCAACCCATTAGATTTCAGCCCACTGCCCTTTTGATCACCCCTGTTGTTCATTTAAACTCTTAGGAGAATAGAGCTGTGAAATTACACAGCTCATTTCTTTCCTCCACCCATGTGAACCGTTAGGTTGAAATCCTAACAAATTCCATGCGCTGGAAATTCCCTTTGGCGCCAAACCTCTGCGTAGAGATCAAGCTACCAACCCTATTTAACCACTCTTCTTCTTTCATCCTTCTCTGCAACATTTTCCTAAGAAATTTCTCTTTTCATTCTTTCCTCCCCAAGCTCATCTCTCTTGTCGACCAAATTCCAGGAGGAGTGAATGTTGGGGAGAGGAGTGAATGTTGGGGAGAGAAATGAGGGGGTGAGAGGGGAAAACGTGGGGTGAGGGGGAGTTGGTCCACGGGTGGACCAACTCAAAGAGTAAAAATTGTTATTTTTTTATTTTATTAATAAATAAAAATCAGAATTCAAATGGACGGGTTAGGATCGGGTCTGGGTTTCGGGAATCTGGTCCGGGCACGGGTCAGGCCAGCAATCAAAAGCCACTTTTAATTTTTGAAATAAATTTTTAAACTCATAAATAATACTAATAATAATAGTAATAATATTATAATATTAATAATAATTCACATTACAAAACTGGGTTTCACAATCTTCCCTCCTTAGAAAATTTCGTCCTCGAAATTTAAAGGCAGGGTACTAAATAGGGGAATGATCAAAATTTCTACATGCAGTCCAAAGCTTCCTTTACTGTCTCTAGTAATACGGACCACCTCTAGATAGTCTAATTTGATCAATTCATGCACTTCCTTCGAATCATCAGTCTTTCCTCCTTAGAAACACAGTCATAGTCCATAATTAAAATTTTGCTCCTATTTCTGAATTGTCAGCCACTGGAATGGTTGTGCGAACTTACTCTTGCATCCGTATCTATAATCTTCGGGTAGGATCTAACTTCTTCATCTTGATAGCTACTAAGCGATGCAATTCCATATTGCTTGCAACGTATGTACGTCATAATTACTAGCTTTCACCATCATCACCCTTTTCCCAAATCATAAAATTCAAAATCATCACCTTCTTTCATTCACCAAATCCAATACCCAAGTACTAATATGCTCCACTAATGGTTCATTCCTAAATGAACCACAATTTATAATTCTCTCTAGACTAACTTGCTTTTGTGCCTTGCCATGCTACCCTTTGGTACCCTTAACTATCTAATCTCATAGAATAAAATCGATCCCCTAAGTGTGCTTTTATCATATTAATGCAATAAGGTTGCTAGGTGACTATCTAGGTTTTCCCCACATATAACTATCAACCAACTTTATATAGCTGCAAAAATATATAACTACCCACAAAAATATGCAATACCCTAAAAATGGGACCTTGAAAGGAATTGAGCCAATTGAGATTGATATGGTCCTAATAAGTTCTAGGAAAAATCAAGTAGAATTTTATAGGAAATCTTTTCTTTCTGGTTGTGACAAGAGGTTTCTGGAAATGGAGACAACCGCTAGAAATGTAAATCCTCTAATCAGGCAAAAGTCGGAATGATTTGATAGTGCAAAAGACAACCATGGTATGAATATAGTCTGAATAATATTCGGGAACCAAATATGTTTGAAGTCATTTTGTCTCAAATTCATGCCTCGCCAGAGTGCACCTGACTGCAGTGAATTCTTTTGACCCAATAACTTGAATAATTTTAGGTTACCGAGTAATCTTTCAACTTTATCCATTTCATGGCTAAGCAACAAAGAAGATCAACATGGTTCATTTAGGACAGTCATAATAATATCCGGAAATCCATGAACACCCGAAATCACTTCAACTTTAGAGTCTTTTGTCTCGCCAGTGCGCAACTGGCTGCAGTAAACTCGCAGTTTCCATAATTCAGACAATTGACTATAACGCAATGTGCGAAGTAATATTAGGTCACGGAATATATTTTTTTCCAAACTTTGTCCATAAGAATTTCAAAGGAGTTTCCGAAAATTCAAATGAGTTCTAAGGTTCTAGTCATGATAGAAAAAGATATTGATGTATGTTCTTCTGGTTTCAAGAAAATTTATCAGGGTAAATAAGTGTTCCAGTAGCTCTTGAGATTTAAGAGATTTGATTTGAAGAAATTGATCAAACTTGAGTATGACCAATTGAGTTGGACACAGGATAAGGGAGAAGAATCAGAGCGTTGATTTGAAGAAGCCAGTGAGAATATTCCCGACAAATCACTTAAATGATACAGACGTTCACCAAAATTATTTGAAGAAATAATTTCTTTCTCCAATGATAGATTTGAGAATGTGATAGGTAAGTAGGGTTGGCACAAAAGAAGTATGTCGTTATGGGTTCAAGGAAGTCAGGTTAAAATGGTTTAGCAAAGCCAACCAGGGGATAGTTCAACAATTCAAAAGTTTTCAATGACTAAAAAAAATTTAATAATAGGATGGAATCAATTCTCTGATCGTTCGTGCTTCACGATACTCAAGCATTGAGTTTAAAAGCTGTCTAGGCCTTGAATTGATCAAGAAGTTGCATAGAGAGTGTAGGGTTTCGGGTTGAGTGGAGAGGATCAATATAAAATATTTGGAATAATCTAGGAGATATCAATCAGTATTGAAAGTATTTTTTTTTGAAAAAAATCTTTTAGGGAAATCATGAACTAACTAAGCTGAACCAATTCTTTTAGTAATAATTAACCTTGAGGTTTTATAGTTCCAGAAGAATTTGGTTCAGGATTAGTTCCGAGAAAGTCAATAAAAATGAGGTTAAGGCGAATGGTTGGATACACTTGTCGTAGAAGTATTCGGATAGATAAGGGTTTATTAGATTTAGAAACTCTAGATAGCGAACGAGTCCAGATTCCAAATAAAGGTAGAGATATAAGATTTTATCGACCAGTGGAGAAGTTTGAAAAATAGGTTTGCTGACGAAGGAGGTTGAAGAGTTCTAATATTGGTCCATAAATAGCGAAAAAGTATAGATCCTAAAGGATGCTAAAATCTGTTAAAGATATGGAAAGGAAATAATTCTCGAAAATCATGGGGCACTAAAAGATACAACAACCTAGGATTACCATCATATAGTCGGCCTAAACTGGTTAAGGTCAAAATTCACTCCTGTCACGACCCGCACCCTTATGAGGGGCACGAGCACGTGTGTACGTCCAGCCTACGTCGCAGAATCGGCCGTAGAACGCTGTATATAACGTCTGTAAATACCTACGACTAACAGTTAAAATCTACCTGTACAGTATATACTCTCCGAATGGAGGTGACATAACAATACAGTCTCAATCACAGAATAAAACTAAGGTAGATAGCTCAGAAGGAAAGACATATGATAGATGAAGAGTAAATAAGTGCAGAGTCCAATACAAGCCCAGATATATACAACATCACAGGGTATCAAAATATAATATAGAACTACAGTCTGATAAAGCTAACTGGATCGCAGTCCAGTCAAACCTAGCTAACCTACACTACTCTGGAAGTACAAAATCTAGTGGCTCTACTATAAGGCCACGATCCAAGGCTACTCCATCTAACTCGAGCCCATAATAGGTCGAGCAGTCCGCCTCAGAGTCATCTGTAATATATCATAACGGCATCCTGTCAGGAAAATGAGCAAGTACAAACACTAACGCAGTTCCATGTGAATTGACAAGTTCTATAAGAGACAGTATAATGAACTACGAGACAAAGATATATGAAGACTTGGGAACCATTCGGAAGCCGAGTTACAATCCTTAAACCAAACAAGAACCGGGGTTGTAACTCTTCTCCCGAGCAGAACTTAGTCTCCAATCAAGGTACAATGTAAAGGCATGTAGAGCATGTGAGTAACTGTATATCATGCATGGTGAGAAAGTACTGAATATAGAACAGAACAGAATATATGACAAGAAAAGTAAATATAAAATGTGCCTCGAATATTATAGCCTAATATGATCGGTATGGGTCAAGAATCAGGCTTCCAGCCGACCGGCTACAAGTACGTGGACTCGATCCGGCCGGGATGGTAAGCTATGGAGCAAGTAGTAGCACAGATCAGGCTATACCCATCGTGAGGTGAGTGTATAGCTATGATACAAGTAGTAACTCAAGGTGGGCATTGATCACACTATCTATAATATTCCCCATTCCCCGAACAGTATACGGATCCAGACATAGCACGTCATGACGCAGAATTCCCAAAGAGGGGAGCAAGTCCTCTTCAGGAATCGGCGTCAATACAAGTACGAGAATCAAGACTAAGCAAGTACCAGTATTCCAAGAAATTCAGGAATGAAATCTCATGACAGGAGTCCGACAATACTAGTCCGTGAACTATCGTGTCTGAGAATCAAGTAAGACACTACGACTGAATCGGATATAGCAAATATCAAGACAATAAAAACTATCAGCGAATGTACTCGCCTGCTGTCCTGAGCTATATGGTATATCAACTGTCACGCCCCGATCCCGGAGGATCGAAAACTAGCCACTGGGCGTGATGCCGTACAAGTCTAGATTGCACTTGTACAAGGCAAAACCATTACAGTTCCTGGTAATTCTCAGAAAACATCGACAATGCAGCGGAACCAAGCAGATAAATTGAAGTCACACAATTTATATAGAAATGTATCTCTTTATTGATATTCAAAATAGATTACAAGACTTGCAGCGGAATACAGAGTTTACAACTGAATACAAGACTCTTGAGTAGCCAACTGAATGTATACACTTGCCCTTTAGGCTACAAATGAATATAACGACTTCTTTACAATGACTTGCCAATCTGGCTACAATCTTACTGGTACATCTGAGTTCCACTGTTCCATACATTATGTCCCGTATAGCAGAAGACATCATCTTGAAAGAAGAGCTTCTGCACACCCATCCGATTCATCGATGCCAAGCACTGATTCACATGATTTCCCCCAAGCAAATACCTGTAATATTGCCCACAACGTGGGTCAGTACATCATCAATGTACTGGCGAGCGGTGCTGGCCCAACTCACCTAAGAAGACAGCACTAAGTAATCATGTTACAGAACATTATTATCAATGGTCTTTCTCGTTGCCTTAGGGTCAATTTCATGTTATAGCCGTCAAGAAGTAAAGCATGCAAATCTCATAGCCAACATAATTTAAAGCATGCAGTTATCACCCTTTGGTGATTCTTACCCACGGTCGTGTAGCCATCCCTGTACAATTATAATACTTACTCTGCCTGCACAAGACATTGTTAGGAACAATATCATGATTCAATATGAATATCACCGTTCGGGTGATTCTTACCAACAGCCGATATCCTTCCCTGTAATTGAGTAATAACTTACTCTGCCTGCATAAGACATCATTAGCACCCGACCTATCTATATGAAGGTCACTGGCGACACGCCATCCTGGACCGTCTTACAGGTATACAGCGCCCTTGTCAGTGCAGGTAGCTAGCCCCACTGCAAGTCCTGTATACCGTGCTACTACTACAGCACTGCCACTACTTCGGCATTGGTTTCCCCTAGGACGAACCGGGTTCCATGGCCCAGGAATACCGTTCGAGAAACCACCTTGTCGACAAGTTGTCCATGACCATGCAACTATATGCAACTTATCTAAGAAGAAAACATATAATGCATGATAAGGAAAACTAAGCAAAACCATCATTCTCATTCGTATTGCCATCTTGCCATCTTGCCTTGAGCTAATGCTCACATTATCATCTGCCTAATCCAGGGTCTTGGCGTAATCAACATTCTACATCGGCGACAGGATAATAGAATGTTGTTACCCAATGCCTTGCCACATCTTTGATACCAACATCTCTTTCCAACCAACTCAATGTACTTACCGCCCAGTTCCTGGGACTTAGCATATGTTTAGCATTCATTCATTTGAATGCAATTCAAGCATACTCACTGTCCAGTTCTTGGGTCTTAACATCTGTTTTGCCATCTATTCATTGAGCCAAAGCTCGATATACTCACTGCCCAAGTATTTGGGACTTTGCCTTCACCTGTCATGTAATTCATCGCAACAGCGTACAAGCATACAATTCACTTAGCCACAACAGTTTACGTTCATGTGATTATTATCTTTCATTATCTTTCCAAATTTCATGCAAGGTGTTATTGAGCAATTCAACAAGAAACATAGCATACTATCCTTATTTTAAGCGTGAAGCTAAAGGATCTTTGAAGGGTTCAACACTACTCACATTCATAGGACGAATCCCGCCACGATCGCATAGACTTCCAAGCTATCCTTCGCATAATCCCAAGTCCAACAAGGCTTCATCGAACCAACCATCCATCATAAGGCATCTTGCGGGTCGGGGCACTATAATATATACCACCCAGAAAAAGTTTCGTCCTCGAAACTTAAAACAAAACTCATCCCCAAAACTTCAACCAAGCTTTTCATGAAACTTCTCAACAATCAACTTGCACCATTTAATATTCTTCTGCAATCTCTCAATTAATTTCAAGTAATGTGCCATCTCGTTACAGCATCCCAATTAATTCAACATAGTTTACCATCTTTGATCTTTCCTCCGACACTCGTGCAAATCCTTAGCACAAGATAATCCTTCCCGTGGCTTCGTTTGAATTCAGCATACCACTTAGTTGGAATCATACACATATTTTAGGCGTCCCCGAAATATATGCACTTCAGCCAAGTTCAGTGATAGAGAAAACGGACGAGCTACGGTGTACCTTCCTTTTCGAACATCAGTAATTCTTTTCAAGCATCTCTTATAATCCCACTTGTTTATTCAATATCCCGACCAACCAATAACGCAACAGATGTTGCCAATTCCAACTCGAGAAATTTTCCTCAACCGATCCAAAATTTCCAAAATATTCCGACTTAGATGTATCAAGTATTCCTTTCAAGTTCATTGTCATCCATGCCACCAAAGTTGATAAATCCTATAGCCATATTTTTATTTCGATACCCCGATTCTCATCGATCAAATCTTGTACTCATCATCGTTCGCATCCATACACATTGTTTGCAACTTGTAAATTTTTCAATCATGATCCATCTTCCAAGTCGTACCATCCTTCAATTTGTACCACAATTTCACTCTAGCAACATTTCTTGCTGTCCTCCAACATTTTCTTGTATTGATCAAGCCAACATATTTATCCTCTCGTATAGGCAACTATCATATTCCAGCAACATTAATTCTGAGGGTCATTCATATTCACATTCGCCGATCTCGGCTACATGCACTATCCAATTCCGTCAGTACACTTATCCTCAATCTTGATCCGGTCAATGAAATTATTCCGACTATCTCAAAGCACTACCAACAATTTTTCTCAGCTCAATATCAATCAACCAATCCAACCAGTTCTAACAATTTCCAATATTTCAACCAAGGCAACTCAATTTCCGAAACTAACATGATCCGTCATCCCATCCAACATTATAACATCAAAATTTTCCAAATATCTATTCCATTCCAAAGTCTACCTTCCAACACATCTTATTCATTCCAACTATACTCACGCAACACCAATAGGGACATCCTACGATTTTCCAATAGTCAACTTAGCATACAATCAAGTCTCTACGGTCAGCTAATCTAAGCTAAACCAGACATTCAGCTAATCCATATGAGATGAGTAGCTATCAGGGACATACTTATCTCTTATCTTAGAGGCAACCAATTCTCAACATAGGGCAACTCTATGGTGTGACCAACTTAGGGACATGGGACGCCACCCCAATCTTATGAACTTATACCCAGCACGGACAACTGAAGAACATAGCCAACCAATCTGAGACTTAAGCAAGCAACCAACAATCTAGGCAACAAACCGACACTCTAGGCAACCAGCCAACAATCTAGGCAACCAACCGACAATCTAGGGTCAAGTCTTTCTATCCGTACTCATACTCGAGTCGTACCCACGAAGTCTCATTCTAGACTTACCCGCAACCGACCAAATCTATCCGACAATTCTATCCAACAATTCTATCCCACAATTCTATGGGTCAATCTCGAAGCTATCATATAAAACTCCTCAATAGAATATTCCAACTTTCAATTTCCACTTTACATAGACATAGCATCACTTGTTCAATCCGACTCGCATCCTCATATCGTACTCAAATTGTCTATTCAATCGGGTCAACTATTCTGAGTCATCATCCGACATTGCTATCTCAATAGTTTATCACTTGCGATCTCTTCATACGGTCTCTTCGCGACATATTCGTTTTCCACATTCTTAGATCATCGATACGGTCCGTACACTTTTAACCAACAAAAAATAAGGCAACTATAATCATATTTCTTCCGAGGCATCATTTATAAATTTTCTAACACCAACACGGTCATCTCTTAGCAATTCACGTTAACCATCAATATTAGTTTGGCATCACCTCCTTGTGATCTCATCAGAAGATTTACTATTCATGTACCAATCCAAATCTCTATAGCACCAATCATCTAGCATCATATATCGGTCATCTTAGTGGACATGACATAACTCATCGGCTAAGTCATAATCCAACAATTCTATATTCCACTCAACTTGTTATTCATGTGACAACATCATCTACCGACAGGGTCTATTACATATCGCTGTACCTCGATACTTATTTGTGTTCCAGCCATTCGACTCTCGTAAGAAACATCTACTCTTTCGTACATCAAGGGACAAGTACTCATTCTCTGTGCCTCAAAATATTCAAGGGTCATAACTTGTTAATTCGGGACATCAATTTCCTTCAAGCACACTGCACCACGTGCTAAGATCATCTATTCCACAAGTCCATTCTCTAACTTTTCGGTCGTCGATGCAACTCTCTGCATCTTCTAAATCATTCGCAACATTCCGATAAGCGTCTAACATTACCATCAGTTCTATCGATATCCAACATACAATTTCTTTAACTTAATTCCAACATCGTTCAATATTCGGTCCATAGTTATTTCCGCAAAATCATTCGATAGCAACACCACACTATCGTTACCAAGCCTACAATCCTTCTACCCAACTGATTCAAGTACTCGCCTGAATCTAAAATTCTTTCTTTTCCCACCAAGGCATCATTTCATATTCTCAATTCTCTTATTACCCAACTTAATGCTAACCGACAAGGTCTAGCGATGGTTCATCTGAACACATCAAAATCTCACAACGGTCATCCAACTTAATCATCAAGGGACATGCCTAGCCCACACGTATCAATCGTAAGTTCAAATACGATTCGATACCATCCAATACCTTATAGGTAAAGCAATCACAAAATCATATACACATCAAGGGTCAAGGGACATCTTATCACGACAAGGGTATATGCAATATACCACTCAGAGCTCAAGCCATTCCCAACACAATATTCTCTCTCATCGAACCAACGTCCAATATGGACAATCCATCCTGCAGTGGTTATGCTGACCACAAATATCGACTCAAGATTCTGTCGATTCCCATTTACTGAAATCCATGCACATTCTGTTCCAACATACCATGCCATCACCCACTGTCGATTGCTGCATAACAATCGATTCAAAGAATCCCACACATAAGACATCCAACATACATCACAAACTTACGCATCGCATCATTGTTATTCTTTTTGGTATCTTTTAAAAATTCAACAAAGCACTCATATCACAGCCTACATATTTAGACTTACTGTATGGAACACCCAGTGAGAGGTTAGAATGATCAACGGACTTTCAGTTAAGGGAACAACATAGAATAGTTTGGAAGCAACACAGAACAATCGCAGAAGCACTATGAATCATCATAGAGGCAACTTTGATTTCATCGCGGAAGCAACTTTGAGTATTCGCGGAAGCAACTTTGATTCACCGCGGAAGCAACTTTGAATAATCGCGGAAGCAATCTTTGAATCATCGCGGAAGCAGCTTAGAATCATCTTAGTAGCAACATTGATTCGAAACAAATCGAATAGGAATCCAAGGACGTAAAGCCGTGCTCTGATACCATTATGTCACGCCCCGATCCCGGAGGATCGAAAACTAGCCACTGGGCGTGATGCCGTACAAGTCTAGATTGCACTTGTACAAGGCAAAACCATTACAGTTCCTGGTAATTCTCAGAAAACATCGACAATGCAGCGGAACCAAGCAGATAAATTGAAGTCACACAATTTATATAGAAATGTATCTCTTTATTGATATTCAAAATAGATTATAAGACTTGCAGCGGAATACAGAGTTTACAACTGAATACAAGACTCTTGAGTAGCCAACTGAATGTATACACTTGCCCTTTAGGCTACAAATGAATATAACGACTTCTTTACAATGACTTGCCAATCTGGCTAAAATCTCACTGGTACATCTGAGTTCCACTGTTCCATACATTATGTCCCGTATAGCAGAAGACATCATCTTGAAAGAAGAGCTTCTGCACACCCATCCGATTCATCGATGCCAAGCACTGATTCACAGGATTTCCCCCAAGCAAACACCTGTAATATTGCCCACAACGTGGGTCAGTACATCATCAATGTACTGGCGAGCGGTGCTGGCCCAACTCACCTAAGAAGACAGCACTAAGTAATCATGTTACAGAACATTATTATCAATGGTCTTTCTCGTTGCCTTAGGGTCAATTTCATGTTATAGCCGTCAAGAAGTAAAGCATACAAATCTCATAGCCAACATAATTTAAAGCATGCAGTTATCACCCTTTGGTGATTCTTACCCACGGTCGTGTAGCCATCCCTGTACAATTATAATACTTACTCTGCCTGCACAAGACATTGTTAGGAACAATATCATGATTCAATATGAATATCACCGTTCGGGTGATTCTTACCAACAGCCGATATCCTTCCCTGTAATTGAGTAATAACTTACTCTGCCTGCATAAGACATCATTAGCACCCGACCTATCTATATGAAGGTCACTGGCGACACGCCATCCTGGACCGTCTTACAGGTATACAGCGCCCTTGTCAGTGCAGGTAGCTAGCCCCACTGCAAGTCCTGTATACCGTGCTACTACTACAGCACTGCCACTACTTCGGCATTGGTTTCCCCTAGGACGAACCGGGTTCCATGGCCCAGGAATACCGTTCGAGAAACCACCTTGTCGACAAGTTGTCCATGACCATGCAACTATATGCAACTTATCTAAGAAGAAAACATATAATGCATGATAAGAAAAACTAAGCAAAACCATCATTCTCATTCGTATTGCCATCTTGCCATCTTGCCTTGAGCTAATGCTCACATTATCATCTGCCTAATCCAGGGTCTTGGCGTAATCAACATTCTACATCGGCGACAGGATAATAGAATGTTGTTACCCAATGCCTTGCCACATCTTTGATACCAACATCTCTTTCCAACCAACTCAATGTACTTACCGCCCAGTTCCTGGGACTTAGCATATGTTTAGCATTCATTCATTTGAATGCAATTCAAGCATACTCACTGCCCAGTTCTTGGGTCTTAACATCTGTTTTGCCATCTATTCATTGAGCCAAAGCTCGATATACTCACTGCCCAAGTATTTGGGACTTTGCCTTCACCTGTCATGTAATTCATCGCAACAGCGTACAAGCATACAATTCACTTAGCCACAACAGTTTACGTTCATGTGATTATTATCTTTCATTATCTTTCCAAATTTCATGCAAGGTGTTATTGAGCAATTCAACAAGAAACATAGCATACTATCCTTATTTTAAGCGTGAAGCTAAAGGATCTTTGAAGGGTTCAACACTACTCACATTCATAGGACGAATCCCGCCACGATCGCATAGACTTCCAAGCGATCCTTCGCATAATCCCAAGTCCAACAAGGCTTCATCGAACCAACCATCCATCATAAGGCATCTTGCGGGTCGGGACACTACATCAACGCTCAGAGCGGTAATCAGGAACCTAAATACGAGATACTGTAAGTTAATTTAGGTTTAAACAAGTTTAGGAATGATTTACAATGAATGATATGCAATCTAGGTCAAACTAGGTCTTACTGAGTCACACTAAGTCCTGTCAAGTCAATCTAGGTCAAATCAAGTTATATCAAGTCAATCTAAGCCAAACCAAGTCAATTCTTGGTCATACCAGTCATCACGGGTCAAAACAAGTCGAAGAAAGTCAAACGGGGTCAAGAGTTGGCCTACAGTTGACTTTTGGTCAACTGGTCAACCTTGGTCAACTCTGGTCAACTCTAGGTCAACTCTGTTCAACTCTAGATCAATGGTGACTAATAGTTGACTTTTGGTCAACTACACAAGTCTAAAGGAGTTTGGGACTAAATTGGGTAAAGCGTTGACCCATAGTTGACTTTTGGTCTAAAAAGTCAACCGTGGTCAACCGGGGTCAAGACTAGGTTTAGGCGACTATTTCTAACTATTACCAACCTCTACAACCCATATCCAAGTCCATCTTGGACTTCTAAACTCATATCTTGGCCGTAGGCCAATATCCTATTTTACCCTTAAAAAGGGTAAAATTCTAGCTTAGGCAACTATCAAGTTAGCCTACCTACACTTGGTATTTTGACCCGAGCTCCCTAGGGTAGTAAGGTACTAGCCTATACATATATTACCTACCAAGATACCTAAGTAAAGTGGACATCTAGTCCATGTTACGGTCCATTGTCGGTATCTTAAATATTTCAAGATACGCAATGGTACGGCGCGATACCGGCGCCCTACAACCCCGATTTCCACTCGGGAGCCTACCCGCAAAATCTAAATCACGTATTCTTGCCCTACGCCAAGTTTCAACTCATTCCGATACTCCGAGCTCCGTTTCGCCCTCTAACTCGATTTTTCTCTATTTCCTATTCTAGCCTTCTTCCTATTCTTCTAACTTCTTCCAATCTTTCCTTCTAACTTCTAATTCTTTTCTAACTTCTAATTCCTTAAACTTCTTCTAATCTTCTCTACGTATCTATCCATATATAATACTTATATATATATATCTATATATATACATATATATATATAGATAAAGGGGGGGGGGGGGGGGGGGGGTTATAGGCTAAAAATACCAAGGGGGGTTTTGCCTGGCAGCTGCTGCTGCAGCAAAGGCTGCTGCTGTGGCTGCTCCTCATTCTTCTCTTCATCTCCTTCTCTTCCCTCCTATATATATATATATATATATATATATATATATATATATATATATATATATATATATATATATATATATATATATATATATATTTTTTTTTTTCTATATATATATATATAGGTATATATATATATATCTATCTAACCATCTATATATATATATATATATATATATATATATATATATATATATATATATATATATATATATATATATATATATATTATCTATCTATATATATATATATATATACACAACACTCACACATCTATATATATACATACATACACACCCATATCCATATACATATATAAATACACACTCATATATATATATATATATATATATATATATATATATATATATATATACACTCTCATAACTATATATATATATATACATATTCATATATATAAATATATATATATATATATATGAATATGTATATATATATATATATATATATAGTTATGAGAGTGTGTATATATATATATATATATATATATATATATATATATATATATATATATATATATATATATATATATATATATAAACACACACACACCCTCACACAACACAAACACACACACATTCTCACCACTCTCATCCTCATGACACTAATCCTCACACAACACAAACACATCAATATATATATACACACACAAAAATACACATGTATATATATATATATATATATATATATATATATATATATATATATATATATATATATATATATATATATATATATATATATATATACCACTCTCTAAGGATTAAACTCTTATATATATATATATATATATATATATATATATATATATATATATATATATATATATATATATATATATATATATATATAAACACACACACACCCTCACACAACACAAACACACACACATTCTCACCACTCTCATCCTCATGACACTAATCCTCACACAACACAAACACATCAATATATATATACACACACAAAAATACACATGTATATATATATATATATATATATATATATATATATATATATATATATATATATATATATATATACCACTCTCTAAGGATTAAACTCTAATAAATTATTAACCTATTTTTCTAGGGAAAACCTACAAATTTGTGGGCAAATGGTGGAGAATGAGCTCCTCTCCATTTATTGTGTGGGACATGAATGCAAAAGAGTAATAGGTTAGGAATTAAAAGCATACCTAAAAGGAAATGGTTGGAGAAAGAAGAAGACTTGAGAGGAAATGAATTTGAAAGAGAGAGAGAGAGAGAGAGAGAGAGTTGCTTAGTGGAGAAGAAAGAGGGGGGGGGGGGGGGGGGGGGGGCTCTCTCTTGGCCGGCCAAGCATGTGCATGGGTGAGGGGCACTTGTAATTACAAGTTTGCCCCTCCCTAAGCCTAATGCTTAAAAATTTCAAATTAGGTTTAGGAAGTTGCTAAAAATAATTAAAAATCATAATTAAACTAAATTACTCATGGAGGACTAGTCCAAACTCTTAAACCCTAAAGTTTAGTGTGATGGGCCATGGTTAACATGCTAATTACAGCTCAAGTCAAAATTCACCGGGGTCCCGAATTAACTCGGAATGCGATAAAATTCGAACCCGACTCCTATAATAATTAAATAATAATATTTATGAAATAAAATTCCCAAAAATATTATAAAATGAAAAATTACCATTTTATCCCTAACTGGGAAAAGTGAGGGTGACAACTCCTCATGCCACTATCACTCCCAGTTGTTATAAGTACTAACTAATATCTGGGAATTCTAAAATTCTATTCTTCAAATTCTTAATCACCAATATATCCTTGATAAATATCGCCTTACATACCTTCTCATTAAGATTACAATTTTCAGAAATTATATTGTAGGGAAAAGACTTTGGAAAAAATATCTACCATAAAGGTGTAACCAAGAATTTATTCATATTGGAGAATTACAGCAAGACTCTCATGATTATTCTAAGGATATCCTGTTACAACTTTTTATAACAATAGATAATGCTACTCAGCAGTTCTAGGTACTAATCCTCATGGCTCTGGCTCTTGTACGAGCAGTCTCCAACTGCTTCATCTTCTTCTATGATCCTCGAGTCTGCATCATGCCTTTCTGCAGTGGGTGTAGGCGACAAGATCTGCTTGATAGGAAGAGAGTCCCTAGGTTGCGGCGTAGCAGGTGTTGTTGGGATTAGTGCTCTGGTACGATAGAAAGATAAAGGGCAGTCCTTTATCCGATGTTCAGCGGATCCACATGCCAAACATTGTCCCAATCTCTTGCGGCAACTAACGGCCTGATGACCAGGCCTCTTGCAGTAGTCACAAGCCAATAGCCTATTACGACAAGACTGCCGGAAAGTAGAGTACTTGATGGGACCCAAACATCTTCTATATTCATGGGTATCCCTCCTAGGGTGAGGTTCCGCACCAACTTGGTTTAAGATAGCTAAGGCTACGTCATTGATATCCTTCATAACATCTCCCGTGATATCAATCTGTTTCTGCTGGGCCTTGGCTTGAGCCTTCTGGGACTCCAGGATTCCTTGAAGTAGGGCAACCATTTGGGAGGTGTCTGCTGGTACTGGTGGGGCGACAGGAGTAACTATCATAACAGGAGATGGTGAAATTGCCGTGGGCGAAATAGGTTCGGCTGTAGTATGAGCTGTGCTAGGGACTTGTACAACAAAGGGGGGATTGATGAGCTGCAAAGGAGAAGGGCTGGAACGGGCCTGCGAATGAGGGGTGTGGTCAGGAGTTATCACCTCATCATCAGCAGGGCCGGATCGGGTAGTCTTTCCTTTGGCCATAATCTGGAAGGTTTAGGGTACAAACATAAGCAAGGTATCCTACCCGTCTATAATCAAACAAAAATATTTATTTATATACAATCCGGACCTATGTTGTGACAAATCAATGTTCTAGTGTTCTAATTGTTTCTAGGTATGTTTTCCTAAGTTGTTGTTCTTGGACCTGCATGGGCTACCACTAAAAATATGTCACGACCCGATTCCAAGTAATTGGGTCGAACCGGATCATGCCTAGCCTGCACCGTTGTTGAGACGGCGGCAGTAAGCTGTTCCATTAGCAGGTAACCACAACAACATCTATATTTGTCACAACTCAATATTCGAGAATTTAAAACTTTATTAAACATTGAAATAAATACAACAGGAAGTAAATGTACTGAATTAAATACTGAATTCAAAATGACATAATTTTCCAAGAATCAACAAAACTGGAAAAAGAAAATCTAGCTAAGCATTCGGCTTATCGGCCTCAGTTCCTGCGTCCTCCAAAGGGGACTCTGGCAACACCATGGGGTACAGAACCGGGTCATAATAGCTGTTGATTAACAGTTCAGCGTCCTCAATATTCCCTAAAAATGTTATCTCCAGTCAGGAGGGAGCAAAGTACAATTCTTGCTAATTTGACAATTAAAATAATAATAGAATCATGCACTTTTAAACAATTTGAAGTAAACAGTTTTCTAGCAGTTAAACAGTATGATTTGAATAGGCAATGAATATGACCGGCTTGGGTTGTACAGTTGTATCCTATTGATACGATACGACTTATCCCCGTGTGTATGAGGGGTAAGCTAATACAGTTCCAAGTTACTTTGGATGTGGTCATACTCATTACACTACTCCCCCAGTCCCCAAACAGTTACAGTAATTACAGTCAGTGCTCTCAGAGAGAGTTCCATGTTGCATCGTGGTTTAAACTTGCAATAAAACGATTACTAAATAATTGTAAACGAATACAAAATGTACTTGTCTCAAATTGGACTGGACTTGAAGGGTTGAAGACTTCGAGATGGAAATTAGACTCGTCCTCGAAATCCTACATTCGAGAAGTTGACTCAGATTTCAGAGTTACCAAGCTAACTATGCTAGTTGAAATCTCTAATTGTGTCCTAATCAGTTTTAATCTTTATTTATGCTATCACAACAAAACTCGATTATAGGGTGCGTTGTTATTAATAATGAGAGAAAGATCAATTTAACTTGTATTTTGGAAAAAACTCGTAGTTACCAATTTAATTGATTAAAACTTTGTATTTTCGTAATTATACGTATAAAACTATATTTCTTGTTTTAATGAGAAAACATGATCGTTGTTAAAATATTAAAAGCTTGTAAATTTTAATGTGAGAAAACTTCATTAATTTTCTATATCAAAATAATATTTATTTTAGATGTACGCGTACGCTAAAAACTCGCAAAACCAGAGAATGACAGAAAATCTATGCTACAAAATTACAGGCCACAGAGAAAAATAGAAAAGCTGGGCTTATGCCCATTACAATTTATTTTACATAAATTGAAATAAGAAGAAACGGTTGTTAGTTCTAAAATCTTCATACAATTTAATTATGAATAAATTAATAAATAAAATAAATTAAATTAATAGTAAGTCTCAGATATTGGTCCAATCGTCATATGGGCTAATGCCTCAACGTCCGGGGGAAGCCGGTTTCGTTTGCACTTAGCCAGGGCCCATTGACCAATACGGTCGTCGCCCAAAAATCCAAAATAATAATATTTTCCGAAAAACTATTTTAAAATCATTTTAAAAATATAATTAAATTTTATAGAAAATCCGGCAGTATTTATTCTATTTTCGGTCAACCCAAAAATTGGGAAAGTGTGCCAATATTTTCCTGCAAGTATCCCAAACCAGGGAAATCCAAAATATATATATATAAACAACCACAATCATTCCCAATATTAATTCGGAACAATCCAAAACGAATTCGGGAATCCGAAACCAACCTAGAAAACATCATAGCACAATTCAAAAAAGATCCGAAAACCAAATATTCCCAGAACTCTATTTTCGAAAGTTTCGAAAATTCAAAACCAACTAATAGAGGCTTTCCCGAAAGTTTCTCGAAAAATCCCGAAAATAAAACGTAACCCAAAAATCGAATTCCCGAAGAAAATTCGTGAACCAATCTCATCATAGACACGGGAGAGACGAACTACTATGATTAACCAGAAATTACCCAAAACGACGGAATCCGAAGGGTTGCCTCGGACTCGGGACACGCGAATCCGCGGAAACGATCTCGGAATCTCGTGGACAGCGCTGGGCAGTGCTGTCCAGATCAGCAGGGCACGGCTCGGGATGGCGACGCTAGGGCACGGCCGAACAGGGCAGGCGCCAAAGGGGCGGCACTCGGGCAACGCCGAAAGTCCTAGGGCACAGCGCGGGGTGCGCTGGAAGGAGGTCGGGACGCTGGAGTACGGCCGAGAGGGCCGAAATCGGCACGGATGGCCGAGAGGGGCGCCGGCTACGGGCGGATCGGGGTCAGGGGGTGCGCGGGCCGCGGGCGCCGCTGGAGGGCACGGCCGGATCGGGGTCCGACGGGGCGGCCGAGAGGTCGCCGGGGTGCGGGCGGCGAGCGGGTTGGCGGGGGTGGTGTAGACGCATGGAAAATACTAAAGAAAATGACTCATGCGGCCAAGGATCCCCATGCAGCTCAGAAAGCCCATGAGGCTCGGAGAGTCATGCGGCATAAGGGGCTATGCGGTCCAAGACATCCCATGCGGCTCAGAAAAAAATGTGGCAGGACAGCCCTCTCCTTTACCCTCTCGCATTAATTGCTTGACGGCTGACACCTCTGAAAAAAGTGACAGCCCTGACACAGAAAGAAGTTATTATGACTCTGTCATAATGACGAATCTCTAGGGAAGATAAAAGAGATCTCTGACACAAATCCCCCAAGAGCCATAAAAATGCCACGTGGCATTGCCACGTGGGCGTTCGTATGCGGCTCACTTCTCATGCGGTTCTGAGTGAATCCGTCCTATGCGGCTCAGGCCTAGAAAGCCTCATGTGGCTCGAGCAAAGCACTTCTCATGCGGTTCAGAGTGAATCCGTCCTATGCGGCTCAGGCCGAGAAAGCCTCATGCGGCTCGAGCAAAGAACTTCTTATGCGGTTCAGAATGAATCCGTCTTATGCGGCTCAGACTAGAAAAGCCTCATGCGGCTCGAGCAAAGAACTTCTTATGCGGTTCAGAATGAATCCGTCTTATGCGGCTCAGGCCGAGGAAGCCTCATGCGGCTCAAGTAAGAACTCCTCGTGCGGCTCAAGAGGATCATCTCCATACGGCTCAGGTGGATGTATCCCTATGCGGCTCACAATGATTACCTCCCTGTGGTTCAAAGACACAAGGGAGGGCCACTACCCAGACAGCCCTGACACGTGGCCCTAACCCTATGCGGCCCAAAGTCATATACGGCTCACTCGTTATATAGATCAGATCCCCCAATAGCTCCTAGGACACGTGTCCTAAGCCGGTTAATTTTTGAGATTTACTGCCATCAAAGATTGGGTCAAATTCCAATAATCTGGGACACGTGGCAGGAGAATAAATTTAATTTATTCCAGACATCACAAGATCATTATGAGGAAGATTTATTCCAATCAACATTAATTGCTAATAGGATTTGGTGTAATCGACATTTAATGGCTCGGATTCGTCACAATCAAAACAGAACGGACTGGATTGACCAATCTACGGGCCGCCGCCATCTCCGAGAGCTAATCATTGGCAATCCTAATGATGCCCCCACTATTATAAATAGCAAGGTGCCATTCCCTTGTAAATATATACACGATCAGAAGGAGAGAGAAAAAGAGCTTCCCCCTAATAATCAGAGAGAAAACCACAGAGAAAGAGAGAAGTCAGAAGAGCAACCCGAGGAGAGCAAGGAGAGCATTTCTTCATCAACGCCAACCATCTTTTCACAGGAGCCAAGGTTGCATACCGATTGTCCAAGGAGTAAGGCAGAGCTGTCGTCGCCTTCCCGAGCCTCTATCGTCACCCCCCAGAATCTAAAATAAACAATTGTACTTAGATTGCTGTACCTAGGTTTTCGTCCCTAGGCCTTCTTTGTACAAGCGAGTTTGTAACGTGAAGTAAAAGTCAGGTCCTCCGATAATTGTTCTGTTCTTTTATATTTCATGGCAAACACGATGGCGACTCTGCTGGGGACAAACTTCTCCACGGCTGAGGAGTTGGTGACGCAATCGGATGCAGCCAAGCTTGGCTCCACGCAACAAAAGATGGTCGTCCGCTTCGACCAATAGGCGTTTGAAGAGATGCTCTCCGAAGGAAGCGCTGGCCCGGTCCAGAAGCGCACCCGCACGACAAAGGCTCGCAGAGAGTGGAGGCCAAAATCATTTACTCCTCCCCAAGCCTTCGACGAGATACCCTCTGTTGCTCAAGACGACGAGAAGGACTCTTCTGCGGCCCCACTTCAGACCGTAGACAACTCTGCTGTCCCCAAGTCCGGCAGAAGAAAACACTATGATGCTGGACTTGTAGGGGCAAAGAGGAACTCTATGCGATCAGAGCCGCATAAGGACGTTAGCCGCAGGAAGAAAACTCATGCGGCTACATCAGCCAGCCGCATGAAGAAAACTCATGCGGCCACAACTGTCAGCCGCATAACTTATGCGGCTACAGCTGCCAATCACATGGATGAAACCCATACGGCCAGGAAAGTCAATCGCTTGCAGAAAATCCATGCGGCCATAATTACCAACCGCATGCGGCCAGCCTACACGGTCGTGGCTCCTAGCCGCACAAAAATAATTCATCCGACGGCAGAAGACAACTGCATGCAGACAGCCTGCACGGTACCCAACCCTAGCCGCATAACGTCCATTCCACGCTTCTCTCGATCAGTCTTCGACCGTCTCTCATGCGGTCCTGACCCTGATGGTTCTCTGGATGATAAGCCAGACTCTGTGGTATTCAATTTGGACTCCTCCTATTACGCACCCGTAAGTGCTAAAAGGAGGAAGTCTAGGGCAGCGCGGGCTCATCAGGCCCAGTCAGCTGTCCCAACCTCTGACTATCGGGGCGTCCCGTTGATTATCACACAGGCCTCAGATGGGAAGTTGTATACAACCGCTCGAGTCCAGCCCCCGGCGGCAAACGGACAGAGTGGTTCCTCTGACCTGCGGGAGGCGATCCTCCACAAACGCAAGGCAAGAGGAGGAGTGTCGGCGTGCAAAGAGCCCTCTCTTGGACATTGCTGCACCCAAATCATCGTCAACTGCTGTTGCAACAACGCGACAGTGACGGAAGATCGGCCATCCGTCTTCCAAAGACTACAGCATCCGAGCTCAGAAGATGAGGCACCTCCTGTTGTCTCCTGCAATTCCGCTCCGAAGGTCCCCGCCGAAGGGAGGGGGAAAAAGACAAGCATCTCTAGTCCCAAGATATCAACCACTACAGCTAAGAAACTGTCGTCTAAACGGTTGTCTTCCACCGGAATATTCCAACACACCCGTTCAAAGAAGAAATCTGCTGCAGTAGGAAATTTATCATCCACATCGCTGGGGGTTGGGGGTTGCACTCCTCCGAACATCCGCAATAATCCGATGTTTCAAGGAGCCGAGCCCGGGGAAATGACTCTCCCATCAGGTACAACAGGCACCGAAGTCCCCGAGGACATCCATGACTCTCAAGACGAAGTAGATTCTGAGGCTGTGGGTACTGTTCCCTCCGCGTCCGAACCAGAAGACAATATTCCCACATATCCCGATGACTACTTGGTACATGGGTACGATTCCGAGGGCACATCCTCCACCGTTCCTTCCATCACTCCTCATGTAAGAACGCTGTTCGTGACGGACATCAATCAAGGTGGTTCCAGTGAACGCCAGCGCATCGACAATCTCGAAGCTATATTACTTGCTTTGGTCAAGTCTGTAGACGAGATTAAAGCAGCCCTTCCAACTCTGTAAGAAGGAACGCCTGGCCAAACAAGCGTGGGTCCCGCAGTCAATGCGGACTCGAATTCGGCGGCACCAAATCCGGGCAACAATCCTTCCGAAATAACAGCCCCTACCGAGACAGATGAGGCCCGAGAAGTAAGAAGAGAGGTTCAGGAGCTCCGAGCCATGTTCCATGTCCGAGAAAACGCTCAAGATCTCAGAATTCGGCAACCATACCCTGCTGAATGGAGGGATGTTCCATTCCCACCAAAATATAAGTCGTTCAATATCAACCCATATGATGGCAAGACCTCAGCAAGTCGGTACATCACTTACTTCGAGGTCACCACCGACCATCTGCCCCATGATGATGCTATCCTCACTCGATTATTCATTGGAGCATTGGAAGGAGTCACCTTCGACTGGTATCGCAATCTGCCGGACAACTGCATCCACCCCTTCGCCGGCTTCAAGCGCCTGTTCTTGGAGAGGTTCTACGAAGTAGGACAGGACGTCACCATGTCCACCCTCATGGACGTCGTCCAAGGGGAGAAGGAGTTGACAAGGAACTATAATGAGCGGTTCCGCCAAACCGCCATGAAGCTGCCCTCCGAAAATCCAGATTCCTCTTTGATTGAGATCTGCCAAAAGAGACTGCTTCCAACAATCAGTCTCTGGATGGGCGAAAGTCAATTCAAAGATTGGAAGACCTTCATCATCAGCGCCACAAGCGCCGAAGAACGACTGAAGAAGGCTCGCCAACTGGGATTGCACATCTCGGAAGGAGAAAGTAAGGGCAAGCGTCCCAACAACGATAATGGGGGTAACCCCTCCAACAATCGGAACAGCCAGGGAAAGCAGGCTATGGTGGCCGATACAACACAAAAACCTGAGCCGATGCCCGTAGACAAACAATGGCCGCAAATCACTTACTCCTTTGAAGACAGTCACGTCAAGCCCATATTGGACATGCTCATATAAGGGGACAGGATTCAGCTTCCTCCACCAAGATGGGAACCACGGCCGGCAGAGATGGAGAATCCAAAATACTGCCATTATCATCGCTATGTCCATCATGCTACATATGATTGCTACCAGTTGAAACGGTACATACAAAACCTCATCGATTCGAACGCTCTGGCCATCGATTTCGAAGAGGTAACCGTGGCGGCCAATATGGTGTCCGTACAATTCGGCAGCTTCCTTCCGACGGAGACTCAAGACGGGGTGGTCCCCGTCCCTCTAGCGACAATGGAGATTACCAATCTTCCACCTCCCCGAGATCAGGCCGCCGGTCTAGTACCCCACCACATCTCGAGGGGAGGTCATGTGGATCCATCCAGACTTGGTGTCAGAAGTTACTCGGCCCACACCATCTTCCACTGACAAGAAGAAAAGTGGAAAGGTCAGGACCTGCCACACAATCTCGGCAGACAACGAGGAAGCTATAGCCATCGTCACACGGTCCGGAGCGCAATCCCAACCTGTGGTTGACAATCCAGTTGAAAACCATCAACACACTACAGCTGATGCTCCGGGACCGGCTCAGCCTTCGACGACCGACAAGCCCAGGTCGAGGGAGACTCGGTTCAACAAATACCTCCGAAAAGAAGCAGCCCAAGGGCTAGAGAGGCCCTACAACTTTGACATCTTAGCGCAATTGGCTAACACACCGGCAAGTTATCACTATACGAACTCCTGAGGCTCTCCAAGGATGTTCGTATTGTATTAAGCGAAGCACTCCAAAATGCCGATGTCTATCTGGCTCAATCCAACCTCACCGGGGAGGAATCACCTGTGGATCTCCAGGACAGTGCCTGTACGGGAGCAATGCCCAACATCGTCTTCACTCCGCAGGATATGCTTATCAAAACCAACCTGCACGATCGCCCACTATACTATACTGGATACATCAGCGACGTGAAGGTGGATCGGATGCACATTGACCCAGGCTCTTCCATAAGCATCATCTCGAAGGGTCTGCTACATCATCTCCGCATCCCAATGCATCGTCTGACGCCTACAAGCACCGCCATCAGCGGTTTCAATTCGGGCAGGAGCTACCCTATTGGAAAGATTCGTCTGAAGTGTCAAATTGGCGACCTCCAATCTGAAGTCACCTGCTACGTTATCGATGCAGACACTTCTTACAACATCCTCTTAGGGCGTCCATGGATACACGATTATATGATCGTGCCTTCCACGCTGCACTAGTGCTTCAAATATGTTGACAAACACGGCTTCGTGAGGAAGGAATTCGCTGATATCGATCCCTTTAAAGGGGTCGAATCTTACTACTCAGACTCCTGCCTGTACGAAAAATCAAAGAAGCATCTTGGCGAAGGAGATGTACAAGCTAGTAACGAGACAGCCACAGGATCAGAAGAGCCTATGACGATCCACCTTCAAGCTCGCAAACCGGACAGGTCTGCACCCCTTACCGCCACTCTGCGTAAGGACGCAATTAGCCTCTCGGCACAAGAAGAGCAGATGATAATCCGGCTGCCAAGGTCTGGCCAAGTGCCAAGACCCACAACGAGGCCACTAACAATCAGACTGCCAAGAGTCGGCCAGCCCCAAACGGAGAAGCTCAATCCCTCCGACAAACCACTGACGATACGCCTTTCCAAGAAGGGACGTCACCCCGATACAAGGTCTAACACTTCTAGCGAACCAGCCACTCCTCGCCCCACATCAAATACCAAACTGGGGGTCGATAGTCTGCCAACAACTCCACGCTCAACTCCATCAACTGAACAGCTGACGATCAAGCTCCCCAGGTCGTCCTCTCAGTCTTCATTTACACAGGGGGTAGCCGAAGAGGAACCGGAGCTAGCCAAGTATGTGGCTGCCCACACTGATGTTCCCTCCGCTGATGATATAATCTCCCTAGAAAAGATATCTTACTTCATCAATAAAGGGTTATCTTTGAACTACACCGAGCTCAATAAGCTATGTACAATGTATGCTATGGAACACGGTATAGGCACTCACCTGCACACACAAGTGACAAATGTGTACACCGCGATCCAGCTTACTCCAGTAGAAGACGCTTACCGAATAATCGAGGGAGGAGACCATCCAATCATCTTCGGCCGGACGAACAACCCGCATCCCTCCACCATAAAGGAAACCGACCTCGGGTCAGATGCCGGTAGACTGCCTCTGTATCTGTATAGCCCACAATCCAAATATCTCATGCAAAAATAAGGGTATAATCTGGAGACAACGTCGGGTTTAAACTACGGTACTGGGCGACGATTACCTTTGAAGCCGCCAGTCCCGGCGGGTAAACCACGGAATTACTATAACAAAACTCGATACGGGCTAGGGTATGTAACGCCCACTACGACCCCCAAAAGTTCAGATGAAGAATGCGACTGGCAGTCACATTCAACCGGGTCACCAACTTCTGACTCAGATACCAGCATCGGAGACGTGTTCAGACAAGTCATGACAGTCAACATGGCATTCGCCGACGCTTACGAAGAAGACGAAGTCATCCCCGAAGTCCTCGAGCTAGAACCGTGGGCCCAGCAGTTGGACGCACAATGGGAAAAGCGGTTCGAACAGAGAGAACCTCCTACTGAAGATGAGGTCATACAAGTGGATCTCGGCAGCGAATCTTCTCCAAAACCAATTTTTGTCAGTAAAAGCCTAACAGACGAAGAACGGGAGTCGCTGCTAGAACTTGTCAGAGAATACATTGATGTGTTCGCCTGGAGCTATGAAGACATGCCAGGGTTTAATCCCGATATTGCTCTTCACAAACTCAACATTCGGCCAGATGCGAAGCCAGTCAAGCAACAACAGCGACGCTTCCGCCCAGGCATCATGGACGCGATCGAAGCTGAAGTCAACAAACTGATAGCCAGCAGTTTCATTCGTAAGGAGCAACATCTCGATTGGGTCGCCAATATAGTACCCGTCCTCAAGAAAAATGGGAAGATTCGAATCTGCATCGACTTCCGCAATCTGAACGAGGCATACCCCAAAGATGAATTCCCCCTTCCTATCACAGACATCATGATCGACAATACCTGCGGCTTCGAACGTATATCATTCATGGATGGCTTCTCGGGGTATAACCAAATCAAAATGTCTCCTGATGACGAAAAGCATACATCATTCCGAACACCAATTGGCACGTACTGCTACACAGTCATGCCTTTCGGTTTGAAGAATGCCGGCGCCCCCTATCAAAGAACGATGAGCATCATCTTCAGAGACCACTTACGCAAGACAGTGGAGTGCTATGTTGACGATATAGCCGTTAAAACCCGCTGTAAAGGAGACCATCTGCAGGATCTAAGGACGATATTCGACCTAATGCGAGCAAACAATTTGAAAATGAACCCTACGAAGTCCTTTCTGGGCGTATCCAGCGGGAAGTTCTTGGGCTTTATCATTACTGCAAAGGGTATCCATGTAGACCCTGAGAAGACAAAAGCAATCATGGAGATGGGTCCCCCGAGAAATCTCCGCGAACTCAGAGGCCTCCAAGGAAGGCTAGCTTACATCAGGAGGTTCATTTCTAACCTCTCCGGGCGATGCCGACCGTTCACGCACCTCATGAAGAAAGGAGTCTCATTCGTATGGGACGAGGAATGTCAACGTGCTTTCGACAGCATCAAAGAATATTTGTCAAATCCTCCAGTTTTGGTGGCGTCGGTTCCTGGAAAACCATTTTTGCTCTATGTACGAGCAATGGAACACTCCCTCGGGGCTCTGCTGGCACAGAACAACGACGCAGGCCATGAACAGGCCATATATTACCTCAGTCGAATGATGATTGGGCCAGAGCACCGATACACCGCTGTGGAAAAGGAATGCCTCGCCCTGGTATTCGCCATTCAGAAAATGCGACACTATGTCACTGGACAAACGATACACGTGATCTCACGAATCAACCCTCTCAGAGTCCTCATGACTAAACCAGGGGCACTCAGCTCTCGCCTCGCTACATGGGCAATATTGCTGTCCCCTTATCATATGATCTTTGTCCCTCAAAAGGCAATCAAAGGTCACGCTCTGGCAGACTTCTTAGCAGCCCACCCAGGCTCGGAGTCCTCCAGGATAGATGAAGAGATCCCAGATGAGGTCGCCAACTCACATGCAACCTCTCACGAGAATATATGGCGAATGTTCTTCGACGGTGCTTCGAAGACCGGACCTAAAGGTAACACAGTCATCGAAGTCGGGGTAGTATTGATCTCCCCTTCCAGATTGGTGATTAACCACGCTTATTCCCTTACAGAGCCCTGCTCTAACAATGTGGCCGAGTACAACGCTCTGGTCATTGGCCTCCAACTTGCAAGAGAGCTGGGGGTAGAATACCTTGAAGCATACGGCGATTCCCAGCTGATCGTCAATCAGATCCGGGGCTCATACGAGGTCCGTCACGAAGACATGGTCCCCTATCATCAAATAGCGATTGACATCATCTCGTCGTTCGAGGGATTCTTCATTGAACATGTCCCCAGACTCTGAAATATCGAAGCCGATGCCCTAACTGGTCTTGCCGCTTCCCTAGCAGTTCCGAATTATGATCGCCAATCAGTGGATGTGATAGGCCATGAACTGGTCTGTCCCAAGAACAATGTGCAATTCGTGGCGAGTTATTCCGCCCAGACGATCGATGATGCCCCAGATTGGAGACAACCATTCATCGACTTTGTCGTCTATGACATCCTGCCCGAGAACCCAAAGGAAGCTACTTCCATCAGACGGCGTTCTCTCAGGTTCTTCTACGATGCAGAAACGAAAATGCTGTATCGTCGCTCCTACGATGGATTACTGCTTCGGTGTCTGTCAAATGCAGAAGCCAAAGAAGCCGTACGAGAAGCTCATGACGGTATTTGGGGGGCCCACCAGCCCGGCCCAAAACTGCAAGACCGCCTTCGCCGAATGGGCTACTATTGGCCCACAATGGTGGCAGATGCGATAGACTATGCTAGAAAATGCAAAGCCTGCCAAGTCCACGCGGACTTCATTCACCAACCATCCGAGTTTCTACATCCGACAGTGGCGTCCCGGCCATTCGAAGCATAGGGAATGGATATCATTGGTCCAAACACCCCACCTTCCTCCCGAGGATATCGCTTCATACTTGCGATCACTGATTACTTCTCCAAATGGGCGGAAGCTGTCCCACTCGCAGAAGTTAAGACTTCAAACGTGATCAGCTTCCTTAAGCATCACGTCATCTATCGCTTTGGACTGCCCCGAAGGATCATCCATGATAATGGTCCGCAGTTTACAAGCCACGTATTCTATCGGTTTTGCGATAAGCACCGTATTCAGAATGTCGCTTCGACACCATACAACCCGACAGTAAATGGGTTGGCAGAGGCATTCAACAAAACAGTCATCAAACTCCTCAAGAAGTTTGTCTCCTCCAATAAACGCGACTGGAACGAGAAGCTCGGCGAATGCTTATGGGCTTATCGTACCACAGTTCGAACAGCCACCGGGAATACACCATTCTCCCTGGTGTACGGGAGTGAGACAGTCCTCCCATTGGAGACTCAGATCCCCTCACTACGTGTCGCCCTAACACATCAAATGACGACAAACGAAAACCACCATCGTCGGCTACAGGAATTAGAGGCACTAGATGAAAAGTGCCTCTTGGCTCAGCAACGAATTGAGCTATACCAAGCACGCATCTCTGGAGCCTTCAACAAGAAGGTCAAAATCAGAATATTCTAAGTGGGCGATCTTGTTCTGGCAGTTCGGAGGCCAATGGTTATGACTCACAAGACCGCCGAAATATTCCAGCCAAAGTGGGAAGGCCCATTTATCATTGAGACAGTATTCTCCAATGGTGCTTACCGCCTCGCAAAACAAAACGGAGACTTGCTCATGTTGTCCGTCAACGGCAAGTTCCTGAAGAAATATTATGTCTAAATGACATTCTCTCCAGATTATCGAGTCATGTACCCGCTGGTACCACTGAACTCACATCCACAACATTTCAGATTATCGAGTCATGTACCCGCTGGTACCGCTGAACTCACATCCACAATATTTCAGATTATCGAGTCATGTACCCGCTGGTGCCGCTGAACTCACACTTTCTCAATATTCCATATTACCGAGTTATGTACCCGCTGGTGTCTCTGAACTCACATTCCGGTCACTCTTTTAGATAGTAAGTCACGTATGATTATACCTCTGAACTTTCTTCCTGGAAGAGATCCTCCTTCATGATCCACTACCCGCGCTTCCAGTGCACAAAAAGGGTAATCGATCCACAAATTTTCGAAACGGCCATGTCCTCATTACCTCTGAGTCGTTTTCACTTCCACCAAAAAACAAACCACCCCCTCGCATGGAACTTCCACGTTCTCCTACCTCTGAGTCGTTCTATGTACCCCCTCTTTATTGAGCCCACTCCTGCTATGTCCTCATTACCTCTGAGTGGGAAGGCTCCGTCGAAGAAACCTTCATGCTTTCCATGTCCACATTACCTCTGAGCAAGTATGTAGGTCCCCTTTCAACCTATTATTTGTACCCACAACCGGAGTATAACAAGGATAATAGGTCCATAAATGTCCTCTGTTGACCACAAATGTCCTCCGTTGACCACCAGTACCCTCCGTCGAGTTCACTCTTGCCATGTACTCATTACCTCTGAGTAGGAAGACTCTACGTTCTAATAACTTGCCTACTTGCCATGTCCTCGTTACCTCTAAGCAAGTATGTCGGTTCTCCTTCATCCTATTATCCGTATCCTAAACCAGGGTACGCCAAGGATAATAGACCCACAAATATCCTCAGCTAAATTTCTCAGCACAAATCTACCACCTCATCATGCCCCAGGAGCCCAGCTGCTCTACGGCATTCCTTTTCTCAATACCAAGAGCACCCATGACCACTTTGCTATGGCTGCTTCAGGTACCCTGACCAAAACTTGTTATCTCTACCTAAAACCAAGGTACGCCATGGGTAACAGGTCCACAAATATATCTCCTATGCGGGGGAAAAATATTACCACAATATCACAGGCACAGCTGGCAATACAAATGAAGGGTAGAATTGAAAGTACTCTTTATTTGAAGGAAGAAAAAGTATTACATATTTTGGTACCACGTCCCTTTCAAAAAAGGAAAAGAAAAGGGCCGGCTACATTTCAGCATTACTCAATTCTAGGAGGCGGTTTCTCACTGAGGTGGTCCCCCGCTCAATCTGTCGCCGAGCGCGACGCTCGGCCTCCTGCAGTAACCGCTCCTCATTGTCCAAGCCCAGGAGCGCCTGACAGTCATATTCCAATTTCTTCAGGGCAGTCTCCAGGTCAGTCGAAGCTTGAGTAACTCTGTCAGCCTCCTGAACAATTAGCCCCCTGTCATTCCGGGCAGCCTCAAGTTCGGACTCCAAGAAAGTCAGCTTCTTCTGAAGTGCAAGGATCTGCTCCCGCGTCTCGGTAATCTCACGAGAGACAGACTCCTCCCGGGCCGTGACATTTTCATTCGCGTAACTCAATCGATCATACCGACCAGATAAGTCGCTGAGATCCTTCAGTATGGCCGGTCTGGTCTTATCCCGAGCAGCTCTGGTCCTCTCTATAACAGCGATAAGGGAATCTCGCTCCTCGTTTATAACAGCAGACAGATCAGCCTGCCGCAATACTCGAAGCTCGGCCACCAGCTGATCAGCCTCCAACAATTTTGTCTCCAGAAGCGAAGCCATCCCTGCGTCACTAGGAAGATCCCTAAGGATATTTACTTGACCCTAGGCGCATTGTCGGGCCAAAGTGAAGGAGGTCCCTCTTTCCATAGCGGCCTCGATTCCCCTCTTCAAATGACGATAGAAACTGGCAACCACGTCCTGCAACGCGTCGTCCAAAACTTTAGCAGAGGATGGCGTCAGGGGAAGCAGGAACGGCAACGTCGGAGAAGCAACGTGAGAGCTCGCCACCAGGGGAACGGAGTTCGAGTAGAACGATGCATGAATAGCGGCCAACTCGTCTTCCGCCGCCCGGAGAGCCTGGATACTCCGTATTTTTCTATGATCAAGATCGTGATTTCTTACGACAAGATTTGTATTCGATTGTTTCCCATCAAAACCCCCTTGTGTCCTCTCACCCCCCTACAAATCCTTAATTTCGAGGACGAAATTCTTTTAAGTTGGGTAGGATGTAAAACCCCTAAATTTTCTACTATATTTTTTTATATTAAATTTGATACCGATTTAAAATTTTGTATTATACGTCACGTAGTCATATTGCACGTCGTGTACGAAAGTTCATTTTTCGAATTTGCTCGACGAGTGCGAATATGTGCGAGCGTACATATTTTAGAAAAATATTTTCTATCATTTCAAAATAATATACATAATAATTATTTTGCTATCGTACCAAAGTTTCCAAGTTAGTATTTTATTTATTGTATTTATAAAAAGTCTTTCGTTTATAATAGTTATCAATAATAAATAATATTCTTGTACATACGTATAAAATTCCTAAATATTTACTAGTTCATTTTTAAATAAAAATATATTTTCGAAATTTATTAATATTAACATTTTATTATTCAAAAAGATTTAGTATTCAAAAAGATTTATTATTTTTGAAATTATTATTATTGGTATTTTTAGAAAAATATATTTCAAAATTTTTGTGAAGATTTAAATTTTGATTTGATTCCATGGATACATTTAAATAGTAAACTATCTATATTTTAAATTGATTTGATTTTAAACTAAAAGTATTTAATTTGATTTTAATTGGATTTGGATTTAGATTTGATTGATTTTAAATTAAATTGCAAGTTATCTACTTGTGTTTTAAATTCTCCTAATCCTATCCAAATTGGAAATTCCCACATCCTATAAATAGGCAGGTACTCCTCCAACTTTTCATTATTCATCCACCAAATTCCACAAACCAAATAGTGCGTGCCTCGTGTCCGTGTTCCACCATCAAATTCTTATTCCAATTCCTTTACACATATATTTATTTTTTCGTGTCGACAACCCCGACACCAAATCCCTAAACCTATCCCTATCCTAACCCTAACGCCTGTTCCACCACCACACACGACAGCCTCCACCACCGCCATTCCGACGTCCCTGACCTCCCCGACACCGTCCGCTGCCACCATCATCGCCAACGCCACCTACGCCTCCCGAACCACCACCACAGAACCATCCGCCAACACCATCACCATCGACTCCATCCAGACGACTCCGTCACCAAGACTCAGCCATCACCCGCTCGTCTCGATCCCCTGCTCATCCCGAACCTAGCAACCGATCACACCCGACCACCCCGGCCTTTTTACTGCAACCAGCCCGACCGTCCATCAACCCAAAGCACGACCACCATCGCCCACATCGTCACCCCGCCACCGCGACCGATCGCCACCGCGACCGGCCGTCCGCCCCGAACCAGTACCAAACAAAAACCCAAAATAAAATAAAATCCTAAATAAACTCACCTCCGCCGGTGGACGGCGAGCCACGACCGCCTGCTCCAGCGCGCCACCGCCTGGACGCGTCACCGCCGAGCGCGCCTCGACCCCTCAGGTCCGCCCCTCTCCGTTTGTCCAGCGCCCGCCGCACGCGCTGCTCCGGCCGCGCTCGCGCACCCCTCCACCACCGGAGCAGTCGCCGCGCCGCGCCAGCCATGGCCGGCCGCGCACGCGTAGCTCCGTCGGAAAACCCGCTCCTCCATGCCTCACTTCTCCTCCGCCCGCGAGCCAAGCACTCCGCCCACCGGTCACTCTCCGCCGCCAGATCTCCCCTTCTCCCCGCTGCTCCGCCCTCTTTTCCCTCTCACCGCCTATCGTCGTCCCCTCTGAAACCCATCGACCTCTCATCTCCTCCGCTCTCTCTCTCTCTTCCAGAAGTCAAAGGAAGAGCATCCCCCCCTGCAGTATTGAGTGATATTTTGGGTTTAATTTTTTTTCGTTTATTTGCTGGTTGTGTTTTTTTGTATTTCTTTTCTTTTTTTATATATTTATTTTTATTATAATATTTATTATTATTATTATTTTCATTATTATTGCTATTAATGTTATTAGTATTATTATTAAGATTGTTATTACTGTTATTAACATCATTATTATTATTATTATTATTATTATTATTATTATTATTATTATTATTATTATTATTATTTTGTCTTAAAGAGAGAACAACAATATGGTTTTCTGTTGAAACTTTTAGTATATTTTTCTGTAGTTTCACCTTTGTTTTATTAAAACAGTATTAATATTAACTCAGATTTTTATGCAATATTTACTAAGTATTGATATTATTTTGTTACTTAAATATTTCTTGCTATGATAAAAGATAGATAATATTTTGCAAAATTTATAATAATAGGATTTTTGCCTATATTGATTTCAAATTAGGTTTTAGCCTAAAATATATAATTATTTTTTATGGTATTTTAATATATATCATCTTGACCAAAAATATTATATCTCAATAAAAATTTGGTTTTAGCCTTAACTAATTTTCTAAAAATTATTTTGTAATTATCCAAAACTATGATTGAAAATATTGATTTGAGCTAAAATAATATTTATCTCTAAACATATTTTGACTAGTATAATATATTTTCAAGTATTATAAATATTTTCAAAATAGTAAATGTATTTATTTCCCAAATCTCCTTCGATTATCCTTCTGTCCGAGACCAAACCCATCCTTCCTATTCCCTCGCCAATTCAAGCATACCTTATGTCCACCCTAACTAATTTGACCCTTCTGGACCCGATGGAACTGTCCGTACCTCCACCCAAGGTCACCATGTATAGTTATTACACCGAAGTCGCAGTTCATGCCACCGTGATCTTCGCAGCACACCAGGCGCCCTATCAGGCAAGACACATTGCCATTAGTTGTTTATTTATTTTAGCTCATATTTCATGCATTATTTATTTTTTATGCAAAATAAACTGTGATACATGGCATAACTGTTAGAACTTACTGTTCATTATATTTTCTGCTGTGTATTATTTTTTATAAATTAAACCTAGATTTAAGGGACCACCTTATGTGTTGCATTCATTGGCCTTGACACGTTGTAAACACGAAGTTGTGTGTCGCATGTAGAACACAGAAGTGCGTGATTGGCTGGCCACCAGTACGTACAAGCCGTGCGATAGGAATAACCGCTAATAGAGGTTGCATGCTAGTTTGACTTAGCGGTTATAGTGGTTTGTGTTGTGGATACAACACAGTTGGCATTGGGCGGGGAGGACAATTCCTTAGCGTATGGGCTTCGATGCACTTCCCTTGTGACCCGGACTCTCCGTTGGAGATACGGGGTTGATGACCCAAGATTACTGACGGCCACTGACGATTCTGCGGAACGTCATGCTCTTCCTGATGGGGCCTCTGGTGCCCAAAGGGGGACTATGCCGATCCTATTCAGCCAGGGCCCATGCGTAGGAAGGATTGTTCTTAATAATATTTCACTTAGAACGGTAGGCTACCCTATCCGTTAGGTACGAGTACTTTTGGTTTGGGTACTTGTATCTGACCGTGGCTTGGAACAATAACTTGTCGCGGATTAGTTCGTCACATCTTGTCCTTGTTTGGTTGTAGGTGTGACTTACTACTTCGATGAGAAGGTATTGAACCTTGTTGGGGTCCGGATACCATATCGGATTCTTAGCATGAAAGATACGTCACCGTGAATTAGTTTACCATCTCCTGTCCTTGTTTGGTTGGGGGGATGGTACGCTCGTTCAGTAGGTGCGTATTGGAACATGTTATAATTCGATTTACTTATTTATTTGAGCAATATTTATTCAGTTTATATGGCATGCTATTATGTGTCTTGTTACGTCCCTCTGAGGACCTGGTTGTCTTGCCAGGTGTGTGCTATTGTCTTTCGCAGGTGCTTTAGCTCTAGCCGTGATCTTCGCTATTTCTTCGAGGATGATTGCATTTGGATCGTCTTCGCTTCGCTCGCCACTCATTTTATTTTCTATGTACTTTTCTTTATTTTGTTGGTAGTGGATTTGTCTCCGCCCAATATATTGTATCATGACAAATTTATTCTCATTATATGATCTTTTATTCATTTATTCTGTGTAGATGAGATTAGTTATGGTTCTACTACATTTTACAGCTTATGTATTTATACGAGGCTTCCATATATTGGAGTATACTTCGTATGAATACAGCTGGCATGTCTACGTTCCTAGTCCTACGTATATTGGGACTGGGGCGTTACATATTTTTGTGGTGGCCCATGGAGGTCAAGATAAATTGTTTGGTTACTTTACCGTGCCAAGCAAGCATGCGAATAGGATTAGAAGTCTAGGATCTCATCCATATACTTGACCTCTTTCCTTGATTTTATCTACCGTTTGACTCATCGATTGCATCTTGCTTGATTCCTTCTATCATTATCCTTATCTTCCCTTCGTGCTTGCTAGAGATTGACCCTATTAGTTAGCTGTCCCAAACACCATTAGTTTAAATTAAGTTGGGTAGAATACCTTATGAACTAGCAACCCCTTTGACCTAGTGACCTATAGTAGCAAGCTTATTTAGATCCTAGAATATAGAGGACCTAACCCGTCTAGCCAACCAAGGACTTGGACAAGAAGACTATAGGACGACTGTATGCTCTAGAATCATTCTACCTTCTTAAATCTTAATCTCTCGTGCCTATGTATTTACCATTTGACTAAATGATGCTAATGTAGCCTAGTTTTTACAAGCTTATCTTTTATCGAGCTTGTTCAAGACATATGTTATTGGAAGAGCTCCCACTAACATGTTGTCTAATCAGAACCGGTGCACAATGGTCTGATCAACCAAGTGCACTTTGGTTCGCTTTTGCCTATTATTCTACGTGGATGGGGACATAGTTGAACTTGTCCTCTAGAGTCCCATCCACGACTGCCTTGACAATTCCTTTAAAATTATTCGATCGTCTTTGAATCACAAATTCGTATTCGATAACGCCTCCTTCGAACTCTATATTGCTTTCACCTTCACCTATTTTTGAAGAACGAAAGTGTTATACTAGCACTCCCTCTAGCCTTCCTATCGGCTATGACCATTCTCCCTCGATATTGCTATATCTTCATCCCGAACTACTCGACCCTATCAAGACCCTCCAATCGCTTAATTAAAGCGAATGTATTTCGTTCCCTTAATCGTGACCCTCATTCATTACCCGTGACCATACCGTACTTTTCTATGATCAAGATCGTGATTTCTTACGACAAGATTTGTATTCGATTGTTTTCCATCAAAACCCCCTTGTGTCCTCTCACCCCCCTACAAATTCTTAATTTCGAGGACGAAATTCTTTTAAGTTGTGTAGGATGTAAAACCCCTAAATTTTCTACTATATTTTTTTATATTAAATTTGATACCGATTTAAAATTTTGTATTGTACGTCACGTAGTCGTATTGCACGTCGTGTACGAAAGTTCGTTTTTCGAATTTGCTCGACGAGTGCGAATATGTGCGAGCGTACGTATTTTAGAAAAATATTTTCTATCATTTCAAAATAATATACATAATAATTATTTTGCTATCGTAACAAAGTTTTCAAGTTAGTATTTTATTTATTGTATTTATAAAAAGTCTTTCGTTTATAATAGTTATCAATAATAAATAATATTCTTGTACATACGTATAAAATTCCTAAATATTTACTAGTTCATTTTTAAATAAAAATGTATTTTCAAAATTTATTAATATTAACATTTTATTATTCAAAAAGATTTAGTACTCAAAAAGATTTATTATTTTCGAAATTATTATTATTGGTATTTTTGGAAAAATATATTTCGAAATTTTTGTGAAGATTTAAATTTTGATTTGATTCCATGGATACATTTAAATAGTAAACTATCTATATTTTAAATTGATTTGATTTTAAACTAAAAGTATTTAATTTGATTTTAATTGGATTTGGATTTAGATTTGATTGATTTTAAATTAAATTGCAAGTTATCTACTTGTGTTTTAAATTCTCCTAATCCTATCCAAATTGGGAATTCCCACATCCTATAAATAGGCAGGTACTCCACCAACTTTTTATTATTCATCCACCAAATTCCACAAACCAAATAGTGCGTGCCTCGTGTCCGTGTTCCACCATCAAATTCTTATTCCAGTTCCTTTACACATACATTAATTTTTCCGTGTCGACAACCCCGACACCAAATCCCTAAACCTATCCCTATCCTAACCCTAACGCCTGTTCCACCACCACACACGACAGCCTCCACCACCGCCATTCCGACGTCCTTGACCTCCCCGACACCGTCCGCTGCCACCATCATCGCCAACGCCACCTACGCCTCCCGAACCACCACCACAGAACCATCCGCCAACACCATCACCATCGACTCCATCCCGACGACTCCGTCACCAAGACTCAGCCATCACCCGCTCGCCTCGATCCCCTGCTCATCCCGAACCCAGCAACCGATCACACCCGACCACCCCGGCCTTTCTACTGCAACCAGCCCGAACGTCCATCAACCCAAAGCACGACCACCATCGCCCACATCGTCACCCCGCCACCGCGACCGATCGCCACCGTGACCGGCCGTCTGCCCCAAACTAGTACCAAACAAAAACCTAAAATAAAATAAAATCCTAAATAAACTCACCTCCGCCGGTGGATGGCGAGCCACGGCCGCCTGCTCCAGTGCGCCACCGCCTGGACGCGTCACCGCCGAGCGCGCCTCGACCCCTCTGGTCCGCCCCTCTCCGCTTGTCCAGTGCCCGCCGCACGCGCTGCTCCGGCCGCGCTCGCGCACCCCTCCACCACCGGAGCAGTCGCCGCGCCGCGCCAGCCATGGCCGACCGCGCACGCGTAGCTCCGTCGGAAAACCCGCTCCTCCATGCCTCACTTCTCCTCCGCCCGCGAGCCAAGCACTCCGCCCACCGGTCACTCTCCGCCGTCGGATCTCCCCTTCTCCCCGCTGCTCCGTCCTCTTTTCCCTCTCACCGCCTATCGCCGTCCCCTCCGAAACCCATCGACCTCTCATCTCCTCCGCTCTCTCTCTCTCTTCCAGAAGTCAAAGGAAAAGCAGCCCCCCTGCAGTATTGAGTGATATTTTGGGTTTAATTTTTTTTTCGTTTGTTTGCTGGTTGTTTTTTTTTTTTTGTATTTCTTTTCTTTTTTTATATATTTATTTTTATTATAATATTTATTATTATTATTATTATTATTATTTTCATTATTATAACTATTAATATTATTAGTATTATTATTAAGATTGTTATTACTGTCATTATTATTATTATTATTATTATTATTTTGTCTTAAAGAGAGAACAATAATGTGGTTTTCTGTTGAAACTTTTTAGTATATTTTTCTGTAGTTTCACCTTTGTTTCATTAAAACAGTATTAATATTAACTCAGATTTTTATGCAATATTTACTAAGTACTGATATTATTTTGTTACTTAAATATTTCTTGCTATGATAAAAGATAGATAATATTTTGCAAAATTTATAATAATAGGATTTTTGCCTATATTGATTTCAAATTAGGTTTTAGCCTAAAATATACAATAATTTTTTATGGTATTTTAATATATAACATCTTGACCAAAAATATTATATCTCAATAAAAATTTGGTTTTAGCCTTAACTAATTTTCTAAAAATTATTTTGTAATTATCCAAAATTATGATTGAAAATATTGATTTGAGCTAAAATAATATTTATCTCTAAACATATTTTGACTAGTATAATATATTTTCAAGTATTATAAATATTTTCAAAATAGTAAATGTATTTATTTCCCAAATCTCCTTCGATTATCCTTCTGTCCGAGACCAAACCCATCCTTCCTATTCCCTCGCCAATTCAAGCCTACCTTATGTCCACCCTAACTAATTTGACCCTTCTGGACCCGATGGAACTGTCCGTGCCACCACCCAAGGTCACCATGTATAGTTATTACACCGAAGTCGCAGTTCGTGCCACCGTGATCTTCGTAGCACACCAGGCGCCCTATCAGGCAAGACACCTTGCCATTAGCTGTTTATTTATTTTAGCTCATATTTCATGCATTATTTATTTTCTTTATGCAAAATAAACTGTGATACATGGCATAACTGTTAGAACTTACTGTTCATTATATTTTCTGCTGTGTATTATTTTTTACAAATTAAACCTAGATTTAAGGGACCACCTTATGTGTTGCATTCATTGGCCTTGACACGTTGTAAACATGAAGTTGTGTATCACATGTAGAACACGAAAGTGTGTGATTGGCTGGCCACCAGTACGTACAAACCGTGCGATAGGAATAACCGCTAATAGAGGTTGCATGCTAGTTTGACTTAGCGATTATAGTGGTTTGTGTTGTGGATACAACACAGTTGGCATTGGGAGGGGAGGACAATTCCTTAGTGTATGGGCTTCGATGCACTTCCCTTGTGACCCGGACTCTCCGCTGGAGATACGGGGTTGATGACCCAAGATTACTGACGGCCACTGACGATTCTGCGGAACGTCATGCTCTTCCTGATGGGGCCTCTGGTGCCCAAAGGGGGACTATGTCGATCCTATTCAGCCAGGGCCCATGCGTAGGAAGGATTGTTCTTAACAATATTTCACTTAGAACGGTAGGCTACCCTATCCGTTAGGTACGAGTACTTTTAGTTTGGGTACTTGTATCTGACCGTGGCTTGGAACAATAACTTGTCGCGGATTAGTTCATTACATCTTGTCCTTGTTTGGTTGTAGGTGGGACTTACTACTTCGATGAGAAGGTATTGAACCTTGTTGGGGTCCGGATACCATATCGGATTCTTAGCATGAAAAGATACGTCACCGTGAATTAGTTTACCATCTCCTGTCCTTGTTTGGTTGGGGGGATGGTACGCTCGTTCAGTAGGTGCGTATTGAAACATGTTATAATTCGATTACTTATTTATTTGAGCAATATTTATTCAGTTTATATGGCATGCTATTATGTGTCTTGTTACGTCCCTCTGAGGACCTGGTTGTCTTGCCAGGTGTGTGCTATTGTCTTTCGCAGGTACTTTAGCTCTAGCCGCGATCTTCGTTATTTCTTCGAGGATGATTGCATTTGGATCGTCTTCGCTTCACTCGCCACTCATTTCATTTTCTATGTACTTTTCTTTATTTTGTTGGTAGTGGATTTGTCTCCGCCCAACATATTGTATCAAGACAAATTTATTCTCATTATATGATCTTTTATTCATTTATTCTGTGTGGATGAGATTAGTTATGGTTCTACTGCATTTTACAGCTTATGTATTTATACGAGGCTTCCATATATTGGAGTATACTTCGTATGAATACAGCTGGCATGTCTACGTTCCTAGTCCTACGTATATTGGGTCTGGGGCGTTACATAATGGCATAATATCTCCTGGTAAAGAGCCACGAAGCCAGGATACCGTCGTTCCAAATCCTCGAGTTCCTCATTAGTGGGAGTATACGCTTCAAACGCTTCGTCCCTCCAAGGAAGCTTGGAGACCGCGTGCACCTCATGGAGCGCTAGTCCCATCTCCCCTACAGGTGTGTAAAAGGTCCCCGTGCGACAATTATACATTTCCAGCAGAGACATGAACAGCTTCTTGTTTATGGACAAGCCATGACTGGTACCTCGGATAGCGTGGTAAAGGCCAATCTCGCACAAAAAGATCTCATACTTATGCAAGATCCAAGTAGACAAATTGATCCACGAGGGAATAGGGTGTACCCAACCAGGGAACGTCAACCGACCAACGGGATAGGAGCCTTTCCAAGCAAGTTGATTTATAAAAGTATCGGCAGTAGAGAATGTGAAGTTAGGGCCCGCCACATTCAGGAAAGAACCTAGGACCAACCCCGTCACAGAACAACTAGTATGCACTTTGCCGGCAGTCACGGACTTCAGATTGTTATTATAGTGGATGTTCCCCCACAAACATCCCACTTCTGGTAGGGGTTAAAGTCTCCCCCATCTTCCGGTCCAACGGGAGCATATTGAACCAAGATAATGGGAAGTGTCGCTCCATCTGGGGGATGCGGATCGCCATCCCGTTAAAAACAAAACTCCAATCCTCCGACACCTCCAGAACATGATCGTTCCCCACGGTCAAGGCGTCTCCAAAAAAGAATACAGGCTTCAAGTACTCCCCTTCAAATTTCTCGGAGTTCATCATAGCATTAAGAAAATGAAAAGACTGATTCTTGATGGCGTTCAATCTAGCCATAGGCTCATCGCTCGAAAACTGGTCCGTCATATGTTGAACAATATGGTCGTACCTATAGCCGAGAGCAGCTTGAGCGCTACCCACCAAGAGTTCTCCAGCAACGTTAACCAGCAGATTCACTGAAGAACAGACAGAGAAAATTAAGTTAAACGGAGGAATGAAAAGAGCTGATTGGGTGCTTTCAAACCCCAGGCGGCTCAAGAAAACATCCATGTGGCCCCATGAAGCTCTCATAAGTCTTATGCGGCTCCAAAAAGCCTCATGCGGCTCAAGCTCAGAAGAACGCTTATGCGGCTCCGTACAATTAAAGTCTATGCGGTTTAGCGTCACTTATGCGGCTTTGCCGACAAGACGCGCATACAGACACGGTGGTTTTCTTATGCGGCTCGCAGCTCAGCCGTAGGGCGAACATGCGATTTACAAAGGCTTGTGCATAAAGTATGCGACGTAGCCATGGCAGTTGGGGTTCTTTAACTCATACATTGTCCTTACCAGTAATGGGAGGGGCGAACGTCAGGATGAACATCAGGTACGACGACCGGCGGAGTAGCAGCCGCAGCCGAGGCGGAAGTGGAGGCCGCCTTCCTGCCCTTTGCAGCCACGGTCTTTTTGGGAGCCATTAATTATCGAAGAGAGGAAGGGCAATTGAGATAGGGAAGGTCTGAGGAAGAAGAAAGAAAATAAAGAAGCCTTCTCTCTCTTCAAAACTCCTCCTATTTATAGAAAGACGGGAGAAGGAGGACACGTGGGCCAATGACCGACTCATGAAGAACGAAACCGACTCCTTGGGTTTCATCTCCAAGATTCACCCAAGGCGTCAAATCCGAAAGATTTATTGAGCTGACCCTTGGGATTCCCCCCTACAAATACGGCGTTGAAACAAATTTGAGGCAATTAAAGACCCGCACACGTGGCGAGAAGCTATACGGCTGAACAGTCCCCTGCGGCTGAATCACCTACTCGGCTGAACATCCTATGCGGCCAAGATCTCTATGCGGTCAGGATTTCATATGCGGCTATAAGAACACAGCCATGCTTCTTATTCAAAGTATTTCAATTTTGCAAATTGAAAACTTTGAAGGGGGTCTTGTAGAAGCATGGAAAATACTAAACAAAATGACTCATGCGGCCAAGGAACCCTATGCGGCTCAGGAAGCCCATGCGGCTCGGAGAGTCATGCGGCATAAGGGGCTATACGGTCCAAGACATCCCATGCGGCTCAGAAAGACACGTGGCAGGACAGCCCTCTCCTTTACCCTCTCGCATTAATTGCTTGACGGCTGACACCTCTGAAAAAAGTGACAGCCCTGACACAGAAAGAAGTAATTATGACTCTGTCATAATGACGAATCTCTAGGGAAGAGAAAAGAGATCTCTGACACAAATCCCCCAAGAGCCATAAAAATGCCACGTGGCCTTGCCACGTGGGCGTTCGTATGCGACTCACTTCTCATGCGGTTCTGAGTGAATCCGTCATATGCGGCTCAGGCCTAGAAAGCCTCATGCGGCTCGAGCAAAGCACTTCTCATGCGGTTCAGAGTGAATCCGTCCTATGCGACTCAGGCCGAGAAAGCCTCATGCGGCTCGAGCAAAGAACTTCTTATGCGGTTCAGAATGAATCCGTCTTATGAAGCTCAGACCAGAAAAGTCTCATGCGGCTCGAGCAAAGAACTTCTTATGCGGTTCAGAATGAATCCGTCTTATGCGGCTCAGGTCGAGGAAGCCTCATGCGGCTCAAGTAAAAACTCCTCATGCGGCTCAAGAGGATCATCTCCATGCGGCTCAGGTGGATGTATCCCTATGCGGCTCACAATGATTACCTTCCTGTTTCAAAGGCTCAAGGGAGGGCCACTACCCAGACAGCCCTGACACGTGGCCCTAACCCTATGCGGCCTAAAGTCATATGCGGCTCACTCGTCATATGGATCAGATCCCCCAATGGCTCCTAGGACACGTGTCCTAAGCCGATTAATTTTTCAGATTTACTGCCATCGAAGATTGGGTCAAATCCCAATAATCTGGGACACATGGCAGGAGAATAAATTTAATTTATTCCAGACATCATAAGATCATTATGAGGAAGATTTATTCCAATCAGCATTAATTGCTAATGGGATTTGGTGTAATCTACATTCGATGGCTCGGATTCGTCACAATCAAAACAAAACGGCCTGGATTGACCAATCTACGGGCCGCCGCCATCTCCGAGAGCTAATCATTGGCAATCCTAATGATGCCCCTACTATTATAAATAGTAAGGTGCCATTCCCTTGTAAATATATACACGATCAGAAGGAGAGAGAAAGAGAGCTTCCTCCTAATAATCAGAGAGAAAACCACAGAGAAAGAGAGAAGTCAGAAGAGCAACCCGAGGAGAGCAAGGAGAGCATTTCTTCATCAACGCCAACCATCTTTTCACAGGAGCCAAGGTTGCATACCGATCGTCCAAGGAGTAAGACAGAGCTGTCGTCGCCTTCCCGAGCCTCTATCATCACCCCGTCCGAATCTAAAATAAACAATTGTACTTAGATTGCTGTACCTAGGTTTTCGTCCCTAGGCCTTCTTTGTACAAGCGAGTTTGTAACGTGAAGTAAAAGTCCGGTCCTCCGATAATTGTTCTGTTCTTTTATATTTCATGGCAAACACGATGGCGACTCTGCTGGAGACAAACTTCTCCATGGCTGAGAAGTTGGTGACGCAATCGGATGCAGCCAAGCATGGCTCCACGCAACAAAAGATGGTCGTCCGCTTCGACCAACAGGCGTTTGAAGAGATGCTCTCCGAAGGAAGTGCTGGCCCGGTCCAGAAGCGCACCCGCACGACAAAGGCTCACAGAGAGTGGAGGCCAAAATCATTTGCTCCTCCCCAAGCCCTCGACGGGATACCCTCTGTTGCTCAAGACGGCGAGAGACTCTTCTGCGGCCCCACTTCAGACCGTAGACAACTCTGCTGTCCCCAAGTCCAGCAGAAGAAAACACTATGATGCTGGACTTGCAGGGGCAAAGAGGAACTCTATGCGATCAGAGCCGCATAAGGACGTTAGCCGCAGGGAGAAAACTCAGGCGGCTACATCAGCCAGCCGCATGAAGAAAACTCATGCGGCCACAACTGTCATCCGTATAACTTATGCGGCTACAGCTGCCAATCACATAGATGAAACCCATGCGGCCAGGAAAGTCAATCGCTTGCAGAAAATCCATGCGGCCACAATTACCAACGCATGCGGCCAGCCTGCACGGTCGTGGCTCCTAGCCGCACAAAAACAATTCATCCGACGGCAGAAGACAACCGCATGCAGACAGCCTGCACGGTACCCAACCCTAGCCGCATAACGTCCATTCCACGCTTCTCTCGATCAGTCTTCGACCGTCTCTCATGCGGTCCTGACCCTGATGGTTCTCTGGATGATAAGCCAGACTCTGTGGTATTCAATTTGGACTCCTCCTATTACGCACTCGTAAGTGCTAAAAGGAGGAAGTCTAGGGCAGCGCGGGCTCATCAGGCCCAGTCAGCTGTCCCAACCTCTGACTATCGGGGCGTCCCGTTGATTATCACACGGGCCTCGGATGGGAAGTTGTATACAACCGCTCGAGTCCAGCCCCCGGCGACAAACGGACAGAGTTGTTCCTCTGACCTGCGGGAGGCGATCCTCCACAAACGCAAGGAAATAGGAGGAGTGTCGGCGTGCAAAGAGTCCTCTCTTGGACATCCTAAACCCAAGGAACCGAACCAGCAGTCCGAACCATCCTAAAGCCCCCACTTGGGATTTCATTCTAATCATATATTTTTGTATGTGATTTTGATTCCGTGTGTTGGGCTTTTTATTCTGGAAAAGACAGTAGCATTCATTTGTTGTTTGTGTTATTAATCCAAATAAAACCTATGCTTGAGAACCAAGTCCCACTCAATTCTATAGGTATATGTTGATTGTAGCAGAGGGCTAATCCTCAAATATCATAATTAATTGTGGTATTTTTATTCAAATAACAATTAAGGTTGAAGATCTTAAAACCGCGAAACATGAGAGTCCACTTACGACAACAAGACAAATATACCGAATAAATAGCACAAATAGACCAAACACATGATACAACATACTTCAACCATAATCGATCTACGTTCACAAGACATACAAGAAAAAAAAATATTGAATCACAAGTAAAATCTTACAATAATTACACACACAAAAACATATTGCGACCCTTATGAGGTCAAATACAAACTGGATTGACAAGGGTCGCACTACGGTTCAAACCGGCCCGGCCCAGTAGCACTTTGAGTTCGGGCTGGGTTCAGTTCACAGGTTTGAAGGTCCGGTCTGGACCATCCGGTCCAAAATTCGGTCCGAACCAGCTCTTGCTTCATAACTCGATCGACCCCGCCCAGCCTGATCGATGACCCAATTATGTCCGATTCTAGGTCCGAACCATAAATAAAAAAATAGTATATATGTATATAAAATATTGAAACTTTACTAAAATTACTCCAATATAGTAATCACTACTATATTTTAGTTAATATGGTGGTATATAAAATTAATGATAGCTAATTTAGTTTAAAAAATTCCTTTCTAGTTTTGTAGTTTATTTCTCACTCCCTTTTTTTCACAAATTTTATCATATATTCTAAAATTACTCCAATATAGCTACTATGCTAGTTTTGTAGTTTATTTCTCGCTGTACCCAGGTTATTTTTGAAACTAACGAGAGTTGTCTTTCTTTTCCATGCAGTTGCGGAAGCTCGGACAGAGGACGAGACGAGCGCTTCCAGCGACACAGGGGAGTCCACGTACGACAAAAATAACAAGGCAAATATACCGAATAAATAGTAGAAATAGACCAAACACACGATACAACATGCTTTGTCACGACCCGCTAGGACTGTAAAATGATTCAAACAGTTTGTGTTCGGCTCGCGTTCGGCTTGGGCCAAGTTCGGTTCGAAGCTCGTTCGTGGGTAGGTTGATACCGAGCTTGGTCGATTTTCTTTTTGTTCGAAGTGGTGTTCGAACCGAGTTCGACCATAGATTGTTCGACTCGGTCTCGTTCGCGAACTGGCTTGAACTCGGCTCGATTTCTAATATTATGGCTTTTTCTAATATATGCTATATATTTTTATGGATGTTGATAAATTTGGTCTTAGAAAATTGTTCACATTTTTGTTATTTATATGATGTTAAATTTGTGATGTAAAAAACATAATTAATTCAACAAAAAAATCTTTAAGACTTGAGAGCAACCGTACAACAAGTTTAATGTGGCTTTTGTTCGGTCCTGGCTCAGGCTCGGCTCGGGCTCGTCCGAGCTCGATAACTAAATCAAGTAGAGCTCGATCGTTTCGAGCCTATAATCAAACCGAGTTCAAACACCATTTTTGAGCTCGATTTTGAGCTCGGCTCGAATAAAGCTCGTTCGATACTTTAGTCGAACCGAGTTCGAACACAATTTGTTCGAGCTCGTTCGTTCGATTTTCAGCCCTACGACCCGCACCCAGTGAAAGGGCACGAGAAGTAACGAACACCCAGCCTACACCGCAGTGTCGGCGGTAGAACGCTGTCCTGAGTCATAATATCTAACACAGTCTAGAATAAGTTCCGAATGGAGCGTAAATAATAAGTAACTCAATCACAATACTAAGATGGAATAGAAGAATGAATCTCAAGAGAGTCACAGATAAAAGTCTAGGTGTAAACCAGCAGAATAAAACTCAAGTACAACTCATAATGTCTCAAACAGAAATACAAATAAAGTATTAAGTCTCTGCTAGACTATAGGCAAGTCCTCAGCGACTGTGGGATCCTCCTAAGGGACCACGTCGCCAGTGTCATCTAAGCCAATGCCATAATAGGTAGGGCAGTACTCCTCATCAATACCTGTAAAATTTTCAACATGCCCATTCAGGACGGAACGAGCACATATCTCTCACAACAGTTCATAGCAGGAATGGACATATAAAGCAAGCTATAGAAAACTATACATAAATCGCTGTAAAGAAAGTCAACAAGAGAGAGAGACTATAAATGAGATGTAATATGATAAATAGAGAAATATAACCTTCTACGTGGATCAGAGCATGAATTGATTATGTAAACGGTTTGGGTTGCACATGGATACAGCTATGGAGTGCACATGGATACCTACTGAGGATAATGATCACATAACCAACTACACTCTCTTTGCCCCCAATCAATACACAAGGATCAATACATGTTATGTTATTGCACATGGATATCAACTACTGTATACATGGAGCTCATATGGTCATGAGTGTACATGAATAACATATGAGTGCACATGGATAAATATGAATACATGGAGTACATGATGGCCATGATAAAGTACATGAACATGACATACTCGATGTATCCGAGAGGATAACATCGTATAAAAAGATCCAGAGGGTACTAATCCGTGTGAACATCGTGACAGCATCAAGTATACTAGTCTATAACAAGAGAACATATCCAAAGAAGTATGAAAAGATCAGAGAATGTACTCGCCTGACAAATCGAACTGCTGATGATGAGGTGTAACTAAATTGGGGCAATGTAAACCTATTTAAAATACACTCATGTCACAACCAAGTCTACAATATCAAGAAAAATAGCTACAATGCAAGACTACATGCTTCTAGGTCCATTTTGGTCAAAGTCAACCCTCGGTCAACTCTGGTCAAACCTGGTCAACGCTGGTCAAACTCGGTCAAATCCGGTCAAACCTGGGTCAACTGGTCCGTCTACTAATGTCACGACCCGATCCCAAATAATTGGGTCGAACCGGATCATGCCCAGCCTGCACCGTTGTTGAGACGACGGCAGTAAGCTGTTCCATTAGCAGGTAACCATACAACAACATCTATATTTGTCACAACTCAAATTCGGGAAAATAAATCTTTATTAACCTTTGAAATAAATACAACTGGAATTTAAAAGTACTGAAATAAAACTGAATTCAAATAAACAGAATTTTAAATAAACAACAAAGCTGTAAAAAGGAAAAGCTATCTAATCAGCCGGCTCATCGGCCTCAGTCCCAATGTCCTCCAATGGGGACTCTGGCAGCACTACAGGGTACAGAATAGGGTCGTAGTAACTGCTGTATAACAGCTCAGCATCCTCAATGTCCCCTAAAAATGTATCTCCAGTCAGGAGGGAGCAAAGTACAATTCATGCTAATTTAAACAGTTAAAATAAATAATAGAATCATGCACTTTTAAACAGTTTAGAAATGAACGGTTTTCTAGCAGTAAAATAGTGTGATTTGAATAGGCAATGAATATTACCGGCTTGGGATGTACAGTTGTATCCTATTGATACGATTTGGCTTATCCCCGTGTGTATGAGGGGTAAGCTAATACTGGCCTAAGTTACAGTTGGATGTGGTCATAAACATTACTCTATTCCCCCAGTCCCCAATCAGTTACAGTAGTTGCAGTCAGTACTCTCAGGAAGAGTTTCGTGTTTGCATCGTGGTTTAAACTTACAATAAAACGATTATTAAAATAACTGTAAACTAACACAAACTATACTTGCCTCAAATGAACTGGACTGGAAAGTTGAAGACTTCGAGATGGGAATTTAGGATCGTCCTCGAATTCCTACATTCGAGAAATTGACTCAGAATCCAGGGTTACCAATCTAACTACGCTAGTTGAAATCTCTAATTGTGTCCTAATCAATTTTAATTCTTTATTAACAAAACACGAGTATTGGTGCGTTGAATTTATAACGAGGGAAAGATCGTTTAAACTTTGTATTTTAGAAAATCCGTCGATACCAAATTATTTGATTAAAACTTGTATTTTAGTAACTATAAATATAAAACTAAATTTCTTATTTTAGTGAGAAATACATGATCTTTAGTTAATATTAAAACTTGTAGATTTTAGGTGAGAAAATCTTTATTAATTTTTATATGAAAATAACTTTTATCCGATTTATTCGTATGCTACAAAACTCGCAAAATCAGCAAATAACCAAAAATTCTATACTACCAAATTACAGTTACAAAACCAACAACCAGCTGGGCTTATGTCCATTACAATTTATTTACATAAATTGAAATAAGACAAAAACAGTCGTTAGTTCTAAACTTCCTATAAATTAAATATAAATAAATAAATAGTAATAATAAAATAAATTAAATATAAATATTTGATGAGTCTCAGATATGGTCCAATCGTCAACTAGGCTAATGCCTCAACGTCCGGACGAAGCCGGTTTCGTTTGTACTTAGCCGGGGCCCATTGACCGATACGGTCGTCGCCCAAAACCAAAATATTTAATATATATTTCCGAAATCCATTTTAAAATTATTTTTAAAAATATTATTAAATTTACGAAAAATCCGGCAGCATCTCCTCTGTTTTTGGTCAACCCAAAAACTGGAAAATATGCCAATAATTTTCCTGCAAATCCCAAACCAGGGAATCCCAAAATATTTATATAAAAATAACCACAAACATTCCACAGATTAATTCGGAACGACCCGAACCAAATTCGGGAGTCCGAATCTAACCAAAACATCACAGCAAAATACTGAAAATATCCGGAAGCTAAAATATTAAGAAAACCATTTCCGAAAGTTTCGGAAATAAAGAAATCCAACTAACAGAACTTCCCATCGTTCCTCGGAAAATCTCGAAAACGACGTTCACCCCAAAAATCGAATTTTCCCAAAGGGAATTCGTGGACCAACTCATCATCGACACCGGGGAGGGACGAACTACTGTGATTAACCAGGAATTACCCAGAAAGACGGAATCCGAAGGGTTGCCTCGGACTCGGGACGCGCAAAACCACAGTTCGAAGACGAAGTCTAGCGAAGAACGCTGTCCAGAACAGCGGACAGCCCCGGGGTCAGCGCTGGGGTGCTGGCCGGGCACGGCAACAGCGGAAGTTGCGCTGGATCGGGGTCCGGGGGTGCGATGAGGCGCTGGTTCAGCACTGGGAACGGCCGCGAGGGCGCGGGGAGTGCGCCGACGGAAGGCCGAAGGGGGTCGGGGTCCGCTGCGAAGGGGTCGGCTAGGGGAGCCGGGGATGCGCCGGCGTCGGGCGCGCCGGAAGGGGGTCGGCCGCGCTGGGAGGGGGCGCCGGCGTCGGTTGCGGGGTCGGCGGCCGCAGCTGGGGGCGTCGGGAGGTGCGCCGGCGGGTGGCCGGAGGTCCTGGGGTCGGGGCGGAGGTTCTGGCCGAGAGGAATCGGGGCGCGGCTCTGAGCGGGAGAGAGGGAAAGGTGAAGAGAAAGGGTTTATTTTTTTTGGGAGAGAAGTGAGAGTTGGGTTAGGAAGAAGTAGAGAGTTGGGTTAGAGAAGTGCTGTGGAGAGAATAGGATGAGTGGGGAGAAAGTGAGAGTAGGTGTAATATTATAAGGGGGTGGGGATGGTGTGTGTGGTGTTAACAGAAGGGAAGAAGGGTTGTGGGTTGCTCGTGAGTGTTTGTAGGGAGAGGGGGAAGTGGGGAAAAGAGTACGTGGGGTGTGGAGTTGAGGATCTGGTCCACTTGGACCAGTTCAAAAGTAATTTATTAATATATTTTTTTAATAAAACAAAGATAGAAGTCAGGATTCAAAAGAGAGGATTGGGTCAGGACTGGGTCTGGGTTTCGAAAATCGGGTCCGGGCTCAAGTCTGGTCCGCAAATCAAAAACCCTGAATTTAATTTTGAAATTAATTTTAAAACTCATAAATTAACACTAATAATAATAGTGATAATAATAATAATATTAATAATAATTTCATGAAACAAAGCTGGGTTTCACAACTAATTTCTAGGTCATACACAAAATTTCAGGTCATTCGGAGTTTGTTTGAGTTGAATTGGATCAAGTTTGACCCAAAGTTGATTTTTGTCAATTTGGTCAACTTGTCGGCCAATTCGACTAAACTAAGCTCGAAATGACAAACCAAATCTGTCCTAGGGCTCCTATAGTCATGTACACAACTACAATCTATTCTAAGAGAATTAACAAGCAAATATATATATATATACATGTAGGTATATACACACATGTGTATATACAATACAAACAAAACCCAAATCTAACAAAAATGGTGTGTGCGTGTGTATGTACTGGTGCTTACTGAAATAAGGGTCAATTCTGATATTAAAATCATTCAAACATAATCATGGTATTACCCAAATTATTATACTACTATATACATCCATATAAAGTAAGAAAACTATATATATATATATATATATATATATATATATATATATATATATATATATATATATATATATATATATATATATATATATATATATATATATATATAAGCTCAAATGGAAAGATACGCAATGATGCGTGCTACTTAGAAAGCCTAAAATCTGGAATAATTCTCCCTCGACCCATTCTCCACGTATATGTGTTAGGAATGGGTTTCAACGGGGTTAAACATATATATATATATATATATATATATATATATATATATATATATATATATATATATATATATATATATATATATATATATATATATATATAAATAAAAAAAAATAAAAAAAAAAAAAAAAAAAAAAAATATATATATATATATATATATATATATAGTTAGTTAGTTAGTTAGTTAGATATATGCATAAAGCTATATATAGTAAACACATATATCCATAAATGATGGAAAATTGTGAAACAAAGCCAAAAGTTGATTCTCACATATTTGAAATATCATATAAGTCCTGAAAACTCAGATTTTGTAAACTAAGAAGTTGGAAATCAAAATATCGCCTTTAACTCAAAAATCAAAATATTATATAAATCTCAATTTTTTCCAATTCAATGAAAAATCCGATTATGCTTGGAAAATGGCAAACAAATAGGCGATGATTCCGCAAGTCACTCCCCACAAGTTCCAATTATCATATATGAACTAACAATTCAGAAAATACGGACTAAAAAGTCAAGGATCGAAAAATCACATTTATATTCAAAACTTTGAACCCGAAAAACCCAATTTTGACAAAACGACTCAAAACACAAAATATACCAAATCAACCCGCGAAACTCGGCATACAAGCTGGTATCAACCTACGTGATACTCTCGGGTTCGAAATCGTGTCCGTGTCATGTCCACAGAACGCGTATCGGGATTTCTCGATACCGCGTTGTACGCGTGCGTTCTCGCTCGTTTGAGCGTCGCACACGCAACGAAACGTCACGTGCTCGTGCACGCAGCTGGGGGGGTCTTGGGGTAGGTCTAGGACACGATGACATGGTGACACGCTGCCCGAAATAGTGCACGTACACCAACGCACCCGCGCGGCCTGCTGCCGCGCGCGCGCGCCCGCGCGCCCTCGTGCGCGTGGTGCCGGCCTCGCTGCTCCATCGTCGGGCCACGCCGTGACTTGGGGCTCATCCTACGGGTCGTCTAGGTCTAGGTCAACAAGTCCCGGGTCCTGGAACGGGTCTTCGCTGCGTCGTGTGCGCGCACGAAGTCCGTTTCCGCGACAAAAATCAGCCCGAGTGCACAGTGTGGCTGACCAGTGCACGCGCGATTTCTTCGCGCTCGCTCGACGAAACATCATTAAATTTTACTGACATGTGGGCAGAGGTTGCCCTTACTTGCTCGTAAAATTTCACGTAAGACGGATCTCTGTGCGTCGAGTTATGACGCACAGAATGCAGGACGTGCACAGAACCGTGCACGGGATCTCGTGCACGCGTGTCCGTGTCCGAAACGTCGCTAAAAATCATCGATTTCCAATCCGTCTTCACAAAATTTTATTGAAATTATATTATCTAAACATCCATGAAGTCAGAATCGAAAAACAGCAACTTTCAATCCTAAGCGGCATTTCGTCGAACACGTGCCGTAAGGGACCGACACGGGCTCGATACCCCAATCAAACGGAGTCAAAATCCCACCAAATTTTGTGGGCATGGCTAGGGCACCTATATGGATGCAAAAATGAAGAAAAACCAGATTTGCAATGGTAGATTAGGGTTTTACCTTTTGAGTGTCAAAACTCAATGATCGGGGCTCCTCGGTTGTCTTGTCGGCCAATTTTCCTCCAGCAAAACCTTCCATCTCCACTCCAGAAATAGTCCAGCAGATCCTCCTCTCCTCGACGAGCACAACAAAGTTTGTTTGGGAAGAAACGGACTCCGGATGAAGGAAAAAGTGTTTTGGAGAGTTGGGTCTCTTAGGGTTTCTTTGTGGAGGCTACAAACTACAATTGAATGCAACAATGGGAGAGGGTACTGCTGTTGGGCGGCCAAGGGGGGTCCTCTAGGGTTAGGGTTTCACTTGGGCCAACTCTTTATCAAGTAGAAATGGGCCCAAGTCGAAAAGCTCAAAGGCCTACATGCAAAAAGGCTAATTAAATAATTAAAAGCCTTAAAAATAATCTAATGCACAAATTAAATTCTAAAAATAAAAATAAAAATTTTAATGCATGGTTAGGCCCCTATACAAGTCCACTAGGGTTAAACCAGTTGCTAGCACAACAAGAGTCAACATATTCAGGAAATCACATAAAGACCAAAATGGCTAAAAATCAATTAATCACTCTAAAAATTTACTAATAAAATCTAAATTAATTCTAATGATAATAAATCTAATTTCTGATATAGCATTAAGGTTCTAGGTCATGGTAGGCTAAGGCCAAACTACCAAGTCACCAGTCTACAATCAATCAAATCACATTGCAATCAATCTAATTAATAAATAGATAAAAATTCAAATAAAAATCATAAAAATTTAAATAAATCACAATTACTAAAATACCCTTGAGATTGAAAAGTGAGTGTGACATGCTTCAACCATAACCGATCTACGTCCACAAGACATACAAGGAAACAAATTTTTTTGTTGAATCACAAGTAAAATCTTATAATAATTACACACAAAAAAAAAATCATATTGCGAAACCCTCCCTTATGAGGTCAAATACGGACTGGATTGGCAAGGGCCGCACAATGGGCCAAACCGGACCGACCCACTAGGACTTTGAGATCGGGCTGGGTTCAGTTCACAGGTTCGAAGGTCCGGTCCGGACCATCCGGTCCAAAATTCGGTCCGAACCAACTCTTACTTCATAACCCGATCGACCCCGCCCAGCCTGATCGATGACTCGATTATGTCCGATTCTAGGTTCGAACCATAAATAAAAAATAATATATATGTATATAAAATATTGAATAAAATTACTACAATATAGTAATCACTACTATATTTTAGTTAATATGGTGGTATATAAAATTAATGATAGCTAATTTAGTTTTTTAAAAAATTCCTTTCTAGTTTTGTAGTTTATTTCTCACTCTCTTTTTTCTCACAAATATTATCTTATATTCTAAAATTACTCCAATGTAGCTAATATGGCAGTATTCAAAAATATTATCATGTATTAATATTATACTAAATTTAGCTTAGTATAGTTGGAACAAAAGTTTATGGTAGTACTAAAAAATATTATCATATATTGTAAATTTAGCTAGTAAAATTTTGAATTACATTATTTATTTTCTTAAGTCGTTCCAATTAAAATTACCGGGCCAACCCGGACTTGGCCATGAACTGGCACGGGTCCAGCCCTATCTGGCCCCGTCCATCATCCATCCGGATTCGGGCCCGGGCTGGGTTTGGATTTCCAAATCTCCGATTAGGACATACCATGTTCGTCTTTTCATCAGGCAAAGTCCGGTCCAACCCACAGAAGCGGTCAAGTCCGATTAACCCTGGGTTCGAACCAGCCTGGAATACACCTTGAAGTAACGATTCTACTAAGCGAACAAAATATATTTTTTGGGAACAAAAGTAAAAGTTTTAGTCGTTGAAATAATATTTAATAAGTCCGCCAAGCAATAAAAAACAATCATAAAATGTCACATTGAAGTTCCCAATCAAGTTAAGTTTAAGGGTTTAAAAAGAGATTTTGGTACATGCAAAATGTTTGGTCCGACCCTAATTTATATTTCTAATGATTAGAACTTTGATGATTAATATATATTAGAACTTTGATGATTAGAACATTGATGATTAATGTTGGTGCTTTCTTTATATGGAGAGAGCTTGCTCTCAACATGCCTTGTAAAAGTTTAGGCCCACATCGAAAATGCACCATGAGTTATCTCAACATATATACTTGGTTGTGTTGTTGAGAGATGCACATGGGGTGGTGACCCTAAGGAGGGAACCATGTGGGTGATTTTACTAGGAGATAAGAATAAGGCTCCAAGGATTAAGCAATAATGCTTTTGTCATTCTCTTGGATTAATTCCATTTGGAGCTAAGTCCCAAAGCGACTCGGACTCGGGCTCGGGCTCATGGGCTCATGAGGCGTAATGTGGCATTTTGTTGGCGCATTTTGCAGGCTACAAGTCAGTTATGGAAAGACTGATTCAACGCGATTAATTCAGATCCTCTTTTTGTGGGATTTGAATTAATTTCGTTGCTATCTTTGTGGGATTTGAATTAATTTTGTTGCTATCTTTGTGGGATTTGATTCAATCTTTCCATAACTGAAGAGGCGGCTAGGGTTTCCACCCTCCCTCTATATATACTCTCTTCTGGCCTCCTTTGTGGGGAACTACGAATTTTATAAGTTACAAGAGAGAGAGCTGCTGCCGCCATTGCAAGTCCATTCGAGGAGTCAGAGCAGAGGTGACATCGAGCGTTCTACAAGTTCTTCAACTTGCTGGTTCCTAGAAGCAATTCGTGTGGGACGAATCTTGCTTTGAGCAGCGGTATTTTGACACCCCAGCAACTTTTCTTCATCTCATCTTTCTCTAGATTATTGTAACTCATTCTGTCCCAATTGCAACACGTTTGCAAGGAAGAACGAGAGATCTTCTCTTCTCTATTTCCCTCCTTCATATTGTAATATCTGGCTATTTGGTTTTTTGTATCATCGTAGATCTTGAGTTTGATCACTGCAAAGTTTTTGTGTGACTCTCAGATCTCGATTGCACCAGTTTTCCATCTTTTGTCAAGCCCCGGGACTAATAATCTCAATGCAAGATCCTTGTAGATGGAAAATATTAAAGCTTCGCTCGTCCAATCGGACTACTGCAAGTTGGAAAAGTTTGATGGAGAGCATTATCAAGTCTGGAAGCGGAAGGTTTATCTAACTCTTTATCTCAAAGACGTTGATCATGTACTGTTGGAGGAAGAACCTTTTGTTCCAGAAACTGGGTCTACTGCCGCAATCAATGCGGCTACCAAACTCCAGACCAAATGGAGAAGGAAAAATAGCATCTGCATGCTTCTTATCCTGAATGCTATGGAGGATTTCCTGGCAGAATCCTACTCGAAGAAGGAATTTGCCAGAGACATATGGGAGTCTGTGGAAAAACTGTATGAAGAAGACAGGAACAGGAGCAAGTTGTTTGTGGTTTAAAAATATCACAAATTGCTCTTTGAGGACGAGAAGTCCATGTTGTCATAGGGGAAGGAATTTCTGAAGCTGCGTCAGAAACTGGAAGACGAAGAGATGCCCCATTCCGACAAGTTTGTCGTTGGAGGGATCGTCTCAAAACTTTCTGCTGGATGGAGTACTTTCTATGTAAGGATGCTCATAAAGAAGCTAGACATTAGCTTGGGAGATCTACTTCAAGAGATCCATGTTGAGGACGAGATGCGTTCCCAACAGAAGATGGATACTCTGTCCAAACAGTTGGCTAAGGCCAATCTAGTGCAGACGAGAGATCCCAAGGGGAAGCAGGCGGCTTCTCACCACAAGAAGAAGGACTTCACTAATCTAAAAGTGAAGGGTCCTTCATTCAAGCAATAGAAGTCCAAGTCCCACGTGACTTGTTTCAATTGTGGCAAGAAAGGCCACTACAAGAGTGAATGCAGATCCAAGCCTAAACAATCAGAGAAAGGTGATCCTAGTAAGGTTTCATTGGTTTCTAACATTGTTGCTATGATCGCACAGGTCACAACTGTGGGGGTTGACTCTGACTGGTGGATAGACACTAGTGCGACTTGCCATGTCTGTTCTGGCAAGGAATGGTTCGTCACGTTCCAGCCGATATCCAAGAAGGTTGTCATGGCAAACCAGGCCCAAGCTGAAGTTCTGGGGATCAGGACTGTGGAGCTGAAACTCACTTCTGGGAACACTCTGACGCTTCAAGGTGTGAAGCTTGTTTCAGTGATTGCCAAGAACCTGATCTCTGGGAGCCTGCTCTGCAACGCAGGCTTGATAATGGACATCAATGCGGGTCAGATGGTGATGTCCAAGAAGGGAACATACTTCGGGAAGGCTTATCAAATCGAAGGAATGTTTAAAATTCAGCTTGCCAACCAGTTTAATGACATTAATGCAGTTACATTTTCTGATTATTCTCTTGAGTTGTGGCATAATAGACTAGGACATGTTCATTGTAAAAGAATTAACAAAATGTTTAGTTTAGGACTTATCTCCAAATGTGGGGGTAAGGTGGAGAAGTGTGAAGTGTGTGCTCAGACGTAGATCACTAGAAAACCCTTTCATCGGGTCAATCGAAGCACAGATCTTCTGGAGTTGGTACACTCCGATATCTGTGACTTCAAACATTTCTCCACGAAGGCCGGGATGAAGTATTTCATAACCTTCATCGATGACTTCTCAAAATACGTGTTCGTCTACTTGCTCAAGACTAAAGATGAAGCTTTCGAGAAGTTCAGAGAGTTCAGGGCCGAAACTGAACGGCAGACTGGACAACAACTCAAGAGGTTGAGAAGTGATCAAGGTGGGGAGTACAGGTCTCATGACTTCGCATCGTTCTGCAAAGAACATGGAATCATATGCGAGACTACTGCTCCATATTCTCCTCAATCCAATGGAGTAGCAGAGAGGAAGAATCGAACATTAACAGAAATGATGAATTCAATGCTGCTTATTACAGGTTTTCCAAAATGCTACTAGGGAGAAGCTGCATTAACGGCCACTTTTATTCTGAATAGAGTGCCATATACAACTTTGGACGTAACTCCTCATGAACTCTGGTTCAAAGTCAGACCAAACTTGAATGTCATTCGAGTGTGGGGGTGTCTGGCGTATGTGAAGCTCCCAGATCTGAAGATTTAGAAGCTGGGGACAAGGACTATGAAGGCGATCTTCTTGAGGTATGCCGAGAAGAGTGATGCTCGGAGATTTCTTGATATTGAGTCAAATCATATCATCGAATCTCACGATGCTGAATACTTTGAAGACAAGTTTGCAAAAGACAAAATATTGTTCTTTCGGACATTCCGGAAAATGATGTAGGTGCAAATGAGACTGAAATCTCATATGGGCCAGTAGTCCAAGAAGAAGCTGTTTTTGATGAAATAACTCTTGTACCAGAACTCGTAGAGCCGTCAGCAAAGCAAGCGAGGAGACCTGAAGACTTCGGAGATGACTTTGTCACCTATCATGTAGAAGCAGATCCGCTTACCTATGATGAGACGATGAAGACCAGAGATGCTATCTTTTGGAAGGAGGCAGTGGATGACTAGTTTGACTCTATTACCTCAAATAACACATGGGTGTTGGTAGATCTACCTGAAGGAGAAAAGCCCATCAGATGTAAATGGATCTTCAAGAAGAAGATGAAGGCAGATGGAACTATTGACAAGTTCAAGGCCAGGCTGGTAGCCAAGGGATTTTCTAAGAAACAGGGGATAGACTACTTCGACACGTACGCTCCAGTAGCTCGGATGACCACCATCAGAATGTTAATCGCTCTATGTGAAACCCGCAATTTTTCGGTTACATTTTTTTTATATTAAAATGTGTGGTTGAAAATTTTAATTTTAAATTATTATTATTGAAATTTTAGAGTTTAAGTTAAAACCATAAATAAATAAAAATGTTTATTGAAATTTATTTGCTAAATTGAATTTTTAAGAAAAACATTTTTAAAAAAAAAAATATTATTAATCCTGGAATTTTGTTGAGCTGGACCAGACCTGTCCTGAAACCAATTTAGACCCACTTCATGAAACTCAAATTAGTTTTCGAATTTATCTCTTTTAAGTATTTAAAATAATAAAAAAAAATAAAAAATAAAATATATATATATATTACAATTTTTCTTTTAATGATAAAGTAATTAGTATATTTTAATCTTTTCTTAGCTATAAGTATATTTTAATCTTTAGTGATAAAGTATTTGGTATTTAACCTTTACTTTTCAGGTTGTCTTAGCTTTAGGGAGAGTTTCTCTTCCTTCCCTAGCGCGCGCCTGGGTGTCCCGAGCGTTAGCTCAGCCGCGTCCCTCCATTTCCTCTTCCCGAACGGCCGAGCCTTCTCGGTTCCGTAACTCCTGGTGCTCTTCTCCTATATTAACCCCTCTCTATTTCACTTATTTCACTCAAAACCCTCTCTCCTATAGATCTGTGCCCTAGATCCGTGCCCGACGTTTCCGGCCGGCCGATCCCTGCCCGGAGCCACTCTTCCCGAGGCCAACGTTCTCCGGCGAACTCCCCTAGGCCGGCCATCCGCCGCCAACCCGAGCGCCGCCCCTTCCCGGCCGCTTTTTCCGCTGCCGCTGTTTCCGCGGTGGGCGCCTGACCGCTGACCGCCGGCGTGTGCCCCGGTGGCCGCCCCTGTCCGACTCGAGCTCTTCCAGTTCGCTGTTGGACGACTTCTTTTTGTTCCGTTACCGCGACGGTTCCCATTCCGAGCTCCAATTCAATTTCTGTTGTTGGTACACTCTGACCCAATATTTTTCTTTACTGTCTATGATGATACTGGTCCAACCGAGTTCCTCGGGAATTCGAGATTCCGACAACGTAACAGTTACGTTACTATTTTGTTTTCGAAGTTTCTTCGGAAACGATGGATGTTGGGTTTTTCGGTTCTGCTGAGTTCCGATTTGTTTTTGGGTTCTGTTGAGTTTAGTATGCTGGAATTTGGGTTTTGGAAAAAATACTATTCTGTGGTTCTCGGAATTTCTGAGTCAACTCCGGAAAGGTGTTGTGTTTTTCTGGTTGGGGTTTAAGAGCATAATTTTGGATGTTCGGATTATTTTGCATTCGTATTTCGGAACCTTTCTTCCTGAAATAGGCTTTGTGGATTTTTCTTAGTTCTGTGGGTTTACTTATATGTATTATTGTGACTTTCTTATGTGGGATGGAAGGATTATGTTACTGATAGGTTTTTTTTTTGAAATGGTCGAGGAAGTTTCGGTTTTCCGAAGATTCATTTCGGTTTTCCGATTTCAAATTCGGGTTTTTTCGAATATCCATCGTAAACAGTTTTGTGAATGGAATTATTATATAAGGGTGGAAATGAATTCATGGGTTTTCCCTGGGTTGGGATTGTTTTTGCAGGTAAAACCGGAACATTTCCCAGTTTTTGGGTTGACCGAAAACAGAGGGAATGCTGCCGAAATTTTCGGGAAATTAAATAAATGGTTTTAAAATGATTTTGGTATTTTTTTGGGCGACAACCATAATTGGTTACTGGGCCCCAGCAAAATGCAAACGCACCGGTTTGTCCGGACGTTGAGGCAGAGTAGCTGATTGTGATGATTGGACCAGAGTCTGAGACTCATACTACTTTTACAATTTTATTTAGAATTTATTATGGATAATATTTTAGGCGATTTAAGGGACTAACTTATTTTCCTCTTATTTTAATTCGTGTATCAATTTGTAAGGGCATAAGCCATTCATTTATTTTCTGTAAATTTTGTAATAAGTAGGAAAGGTAGATTTGAGATTTTCTGGATGTTGTGCGAGCGCGTAAAACTAGGAATATTAATTATTATTAATTATAATTTAGAATTCATGATATTTCTCGTTTAAAGGAAAATGTATAGTTTTATATATTTATAAAATACCAAGTTTTCCTAAATAAAATGATAAATACAATTTTTCCGAAAATAGACCTAAATAGATGTTTCTAAATTGTAACGCACTAGTAAACACATTTTTGGTTGTGTTGGTTAAAACAAGGTTAAAATTGACTAGGAAACAAATAGAGATTGTAATTAGATCATTTTAGTATTGTGATTCTGAGACAAATTCCCGAAATGTAGGATTTCGAGGAAGTTTTTGATCGTCAACTTGAAGTACAAATCTCGACCAATTGAAATCAAGGCAAGTACGGTTGTGTTAATTTCAGTTTAATTAATATTAGAATTCTGCATGTTAAATACACAATTGTTACACGTACTCTCTCCTAGAGTAATATTGAATCATTGCATCGGGATAATGGGGAGTAGCGTAGTTATCTATGATCAAAGCCAAATAGTTAATGAATGTGCGAGCTTACCCCTCTTCACACGGGGTTAGGCCGGGCCGTATCAATAGGATACAATTGAATCATCCTAAACCGGTCATAGATACTGCTTACTCAAATCACAATTATTTTATAGTTGGAAATCATTGTTTCAAAATTATTTAATATTGCAAGTTTCTATTTATTATGCAAATTGTTATTTTTCATAATTGTACTTGCTCCTTTCCTGACTGGATACCCCACCCCCAATAGGTTCTATTGATGAATCCGAGCTTCTGATTAATACTTACTATGACCCGGAGCTGTACCCTGCTGTGCTCCCAGAGGAGGTTCCTGATGATGATGATGACACTTCCGCTTAGTTGGAGTTTTAGTTTATCTTTTTAATGTTATGTTAAAATTGTGGACAAGCTTTGTAATGAACAAGTTTTATTTTATCGTTTAAATAAATGTTGTGGAAATTATTAGTATCAATTGTTGTTGATTGTACCTGCATATGGATTACAGCTTACTGCCGCCGTCTCAACAACGGTGCAGGCTGGGCATGATCCGAGTCGACCCAAGAAATTGGGATCGGGTCGTGACACTCTAGCAGCTATACATAAGTTGGTGATACATCAGATGGATGTAAAGACAGTATTCCTGAATGGGGAGCTGACCGAAGAGATTTACATACAACAGCCAGATGGATTTGTCGTCAAAGATCTTGAAGACAAAGTCTGCAAGTTGGTGAAATCATTGTATGTGTAATGACCCGCTCCGCCCTAGCGGAACGGCGATTCAACCGGCAAGTTCAACGACTCAAACGAGCCGTCGATCCGAAGAGTTGGCATCGACCTGAAGAAGAATCGATGCAAGGCTTACATTGGCCCGCCGAAGATGTATCCAGACTTAGACTTTCAAAGGCGCGCTCAAAGTATCGCTCGGCCGATGCGAACATCGCTAAGGTGGGTGGCTCGGATGAACCCGTCTTTGCTTAGCCTAGACACATAATAATACGTACACTATCATTGAAATCGCTAGGCGATAACACCGCGCATGCTAATAAATGATCACTACAACAAAAAACCCTTTTAATGACGGCTAAAAAGCGTCATTAATGACGAACCATGAAGCTTTTTTTTTCACAGCAACCGTTATGAAAACGGATGTTATAAATATTTTTTAAAAGCGTCATAAAATAACCGTCATGAATAGTTTCTATAAAAGCGTTATGAATAGTTAATATATAGTGCACAATTCAGAACAATTTTAAAACGTCATGAATAGATAATATGTATAGGCTCAATGCAGCACATTTATAACACTTTATACTATTCAAATTAGCATATTTATATTGTTCTATACTGCACAGTATATATTACATTCCAAAAACTTAACATTATATATCACCATCTTTATTACATTTCTCAAAATAGAGTACATATCAACGTCTTCATTACATTGAATATCCAAATACAGAATGTACCCAAAAAAAGGAATAAATCTCTCTTTTGCTATCCAAATACAGAATGTACACGAGCTGCAGCTTGAAATGCATTCAATTCCTGAAAGTTCTACCCATCTTCAAACTCAGCTTTGCTTGATCTGTTATAAGGAATGGTAGCAGAAAGTGAGTCAGTTCCGTACTCCATCAGAAGTTGCTACATACTTTCTTACTTTGGCGTCGATATGGCCTACGGGTAAGGAAGCCTGTCAGTTAAGAAACAAGTTCGACCAGCAAAGAAAAGAAAACTAAATTAAAACTCAAGAAGAGAGGAAGAAAATAACTGGAAAATACAACCCTTCAAGAAATAGAGACACTAGATAATATGATCCTGCAACTATAAAATAATTACGAATATCAAGGTCCATAAGCTAATGAGAAACCAAAGCTCCATAAGATATTAATGACAATAAACTTCAAACAATCTGGCCTGAAGTAGAGAGGAAAAAATATACAAAATCAATCTCGCTCATTGGACTTTTCTTGCAAAGTAAATTACCTCTAGCAGTCTAATGTCCAACCCATGTTCATAATCTACTTTTTAAGTACCATATGTCCACCTATTATTAATAAAAGAAAATCTAGATAATTCTGTACCTCTACATGCTATTTAGCTAATGAATCTTAAATTTCTCAACAATGATAAATGGAAGAAAAAAAATTAGAAGCCTACGTCATAAGTTTATGTTTCCACACAAATTTCAGCACATTGGAAAAGTGATCATTAATCAAGCTACAGAATCAAGAGCATTGAGCAAGTACCTGCTCATTGGCAGCAGGAGAAAGGCCTCCAACATACACTCGTCGGGCATGCCGAGTTGCCTACATATACATAAGCATTGAATAACATTAGTGGGGTTAGATATTTGCCAACATAACATCACAAGAAGGAAAACATGAAATAAACCAATTAAAAAGTTCATCTAAAAAGCATGCCTGTTGTGTCATGGCTTGCACTGGCATCATGGGAACTGGGAACTGCATGATGCATATATGATTTTCCTAGCATAGAAGATCCTCTAAAAAGTTATGACAAGAATTTACTTTCCAACTTAAAAACAAGACAACTATGCAAAGAATTAACTTCTCTTTAAACACAAGATAGATGTAAAGAAAAACAAAACAAACGGGTTAACAATACTGAAATAGGCAATCACTTTCAGCAGAAGAAGAAAAGGAATTGCATAAACAGAGTAGAAATGTAACTATTAGCCATATAAATATAAAACATGTTAATTTTAGAAAACTACTGCTCTAGCAACAGCTTATTGACATTCTATGGTACTTAATCCATATTTTGGAAACTGATAAATAAGCCTCCAAGAGAAATGTATCTATCTGATATTATTCGTGTCCTGTTCTTATCTGTGTCTATATACATATTCGTACGACATACCAACATATGCTAATATGATTCCAAAATTCAGCACAGAACTAAAATCTGATGTAGATTTTTTTAGTTTGGTTGCCTTTTGTTTTCCTATAATGTGTTTGAATATGGAAAGGCATCTAATCTTAACTTGCACTCTAGATAATAAGCAGCTAGAGTTTGCTTTGAAGCCTACTAGGGAGATGGAACTAACTAACCAAGTTTCGAAGGAAATATATTTGATTAAGGACTATTAATTGCGTAATTAAATTATGCATTGGCATCAATTCAATGCTACTTAATTCTTCAATACACAACCAAGATGCTAACTAATTTTAGCAAAAGGATTTAAATATTGAAGAGATCGATGGAGCCAACCAAGATGGAACCCAAAAAAAAAATCATGGTGAGTAAATATACATAGAAGAACAAACGTACCTACGATGGCGAAGTCGATAGGAAGAGCTGCTGGCGTGGTCTTGATGGTGTACTCATCGCCAAGTCCACCGCAACGATAGTAGTAGAAGGTGTTGGGAGCCAGAGGTCCAATCTTGACATGGTGGATGGTGCCTGAGGTGTAGAAGAAGTAGTGATACTTGGAGTGCTCGCCCGTAGCAGACGTATCGTAGACTCCGGGAGATCGACCATATTCCACCTTGGACGGCACGTGCTTGTCGTCGGTGAGCCACGAAATCCTCATATGATCTTCCCCTACGGCTGAAATATGAACCTGCAGCAATACTTCTTTCTCCAAACATTAATTAACCTGTTCGAAATCAAATCACAACAGCATCGAAGGAGCTAACTAATTAACCTGTTCCGGGTGCGAGCCGAACTTTGTGTTCTTGGTGAGGATGACTCTCCCGGGCGGCTTTCTAGTGTAGCCGGCAGCAGGGGACGATGCAGTCGACACAAGAATCAGGAAGAGAGAAGCAAACTGCCACGGTCACGGTCGCGGTCGTGGTCCCGATCTCTGTCCCGTCCCCTGTCCTTATCCCTGCTCCTCGACGAACCTCTCGAGGATCCCCTTTCGTACTCGCGAGAATCCCTCTGCAAATTCATAACAAAATTCTGAATAAAAAGCTAAACTTGAAAAAAAAAAGAGGGACAAATTTAAAAGCCTAGAGTAAAGAAGAGACCTTAGATCTGGAGTCGGCTAGGTCGTCGAAGCCGCTGCCGCTGCGGGGGTTAGGAGAAGGGCCGCCATTGGAGGCGTAGCAGTCTTCTTCGAAGTCGTTCATGGCTAAAACCCTAACCCTATATATTTTTTTAATGGTTTTTCTTTTGTTTTCTTCTTTTCCTCTTAGAGATTTTTCTAGGGTTAGGATATAGGGTTAGGGTTTTGGATCTAGGGTTAGGGTTTTGGAGTTGGGAGAAAGGAAGGAGAAGAAGAGGAGGAGAGGAGGGTGTTGCTGAACTAGCTAGAGTTAGGGTTTTGGAGTTGGAGGAGAGGAGGGAGAAGAAAGGAGGAGAAGGAGAAAATCCTTGGTGGAGGAAATTTTTTGTTGAAACTCGGGGTGCAGTAAGGATTTTGCCAAAAATTGAAGTTAAAAAATATTACAAGTTTGCCACCGCTCTAAACTATTAATAATGCTTTGTTTTATAAACGTTATAAAAAGTCCAGAATTAGCCCAAACCGTCATAGAAAAAAGTTATTTTTCAAATTAATAACGCTTATGTATCAGCCGTTATTAAAACTCCTTGTCGAGCGTCATTAATAGGTCTTTTTGTTGTAGTGGATCCAACGCACCTAGCTAAGGGATTAATCCCAACTTGTATGCTTGTATAGAATATGGAAAGGAACATGGAAAATACGAGAACTCTCGCCACCGCGCTCCACGCTCGTGCTAAGGCACAAACTTACGTTCAAGTTCCCTATGCGTTCAACAATCAAACAATGAATGGGTTACAACAATGAAACAGGAAGACTATCGACATAGTCGTTCCGAGTAGAGTTAGCAACATTGAAAGACTATGGGACCGATAGGTCGCCAAGGCGACTCCCGTACTAGGAGTTGCAAAATGTATGAATGAATGAATGAACAAATAAGTGAATGAATGAATCAACGAATGAAAGAATGAATACGTGAATGAATCGATGAACAAACGGACAAGTGAAAGAAAGAAAAGAAAGAATGAATAAAAGATAAGAAGGAAAGAAATGGTTAGCGACAGGTGTGACGGGCACGTGCAACGGGGCTCGCTACCCGCGCTGCACGGACGCCAACCTGGTCGATAACGTATTGTGGCTAAGGGTTAGCCTATGACGATAAAATACGAAATGGTCGTGGACGGACCCGTGCACGGGTGATACAGATTTTGCGGCATGATCAAAGGGAGGATCGTGGCCGGCCTAGGCGGGATCAAGTCATGGCTTACGGGCTGCCTGGGTACGGACTCGGCCACCCGGGGGACGTAAGTGCAGGAGTATTTCAAGAGACTAACGGGGTGTGTGCCAGTCCTCACCCTACGCTAGTTGAGAAATACCACGGCTTGGATGTGTCCTAAATGGCTTGTGATGCCAACGACCGGTGCATATAGATTTAAGTGAACTTTGCTGGTGGAAATCTACGTGCAAGTCCTTGCATTGAAATCAAAGTAGTCTAAATAATTGTACGAAGCACATTCTGAATAGGCTTGAATATAACACACAAAATGATCAAAGAGTACTTCGAGCAAATAAGTTAGAAAACGTGTTTACGACGTGCTAGAACCCGAGGCAAGGACACGCACTTGACATTGAAAGCTTACATGAACTACGTTAAGTTATTTCATATGAATTGTTGTTGACTAACTTGGTTTACGTTGGACAGGGAAGGCCGGACGGTAAGTATAGGTAAGTCGTGCATGTATTTTCATGCGACACTTGTTTTACGCAACACGAGATAGGCTATGAAATATGCCATAAAAATGATCCTAAGGCAAGAATAGAAAGACAATGAATGATAGACGGTGCACAAAAGTAAATAGAACATGTTTGGTAATGATAGTATTGTGGGCGAGCTAGCCTCCCCACAAGTGCATAACAATGTACTGATAACACCACAGTCTGCTTGCAGGATGCAGGAGATTCGGCGGGTGCGGAGCTTCCCTCGAACGTGCTAAGGCGCGGATCTACCTCTCGAGCCTTGGAGCGTTGCAAGGAGCTGGAGCACCATATACATGACATAATGTATTGGAACATCGCCATGAATCATTCCATCTTGTAAGCCACTTGGCACGCCTTTTATGTTTCAGAGAGAGAGAGCTTGAGAGACTTGCAAACTCGGCCTAGCGCCGCTTGTAAACTTCTTGAATATCAATAAAGAGTTTGAATTCGCTTCAATTTGTGTTTATTTACTTTCCGCTGCAAAATGGGGACACTCTGTGCGACTCTGTGGCCTAGCACAAATCGGCCGTTTCTGGACTTGGCCTTGTACGGGCGCAACCTAGGCCCATGCGGCATCACGCCTTAGCGAGGACGATCGCTCCTGTGGGAGCGGGACGTGACAGTATGGTTTGAAGCAAGCTCCCAAGATGTGGCATGGGAAGTCTGACAAAGTTATTAGGTCAAACGGCTACAGAGTCAGCGAGACGGACAAATATGTTTACACAAAGTTCGCTGATGGAAGAGGAGTCATCGTTTGTCTGTACGTGGACGACATGCTAATCATAGGGACGGATATAGGCAGTGTCACGGAGACAAAGAAGTTCCTCTCAACCAAGTTCAGTATGAAGGACTTGGGGGATGCAGATGTCATCTTGGGCATAAAGATCATCCGAACAGACACTGGAGTAGCGCTATCACAATCTCACTACATTGAGAAGATGCTCACACGCTATGGGTATAAGGATCTTCCAGGGATCGATACGTCATACAGGTGTGATCAGAAGCTGAAGCCAAACTCGAAGAAAAGCGTCAGGCAGCTGGAGTATTCTAGCATTATCGGAAGTTTGACGTACGCAACCACTGCCACAAGGCCTGACATAGCTCTCACCATGGGAATGCTGAGTCGATTCACAAGCAACCCAGGGATTAAGCACTGGAAAGCTGTGAAGCGGGTGATAAGATATCTCAAGAAGACTCAGACATATGCACTGCACTACAACGGGTATCCGACAGTAGTGGAAGGCTTCAGTGATGCTAGCTGGTGTTCAGAGGTGGAAAGCGAGAGATCCACAGGTGGATATGTCTTTTCCTTGGGTGGAGTTGCTATATAGTGGAAGTCGAAGAAGCAGACTATACTCTCTCGTTCCTCCATGGAATCTGAATTCTATGCACTTGAAACTGCAACAGATGAAGCAGAATGGCTTCGGGAGCTCATGTATGATCTTCCAGTGGTTGTGGCTCAAATACCGATGATATCGATATACTGTGACAACCAGGCGACTGCGGCGGTGACATCAAATGACCTCTTCAACGGAAAAAAAGAGGCCTGTGCGGTTGAAGCACATGGCAGTACACAATCTTATCAAAAGAGGTATAATTGCAGTGATTGTTGTTCGAAGTCAGGAGAACCTGACAGATCCGTTCACAAAGGGCCTCAAGCGCCAGTTGGTCGATGACACAGCTTGTAAAATGGGCTTCAAGGTATTCTGATAGTGTGTCTTTGTAATCCTACCATAAAGTTTTATGCTATTAGTTCAAAGAGAAATCTACTAGGCATCTAACTTTTGGTTCAAAGGAGGATCACTGACTGGGAAACTATCAGGTAACAGTGGGAACTTGTTCTCTGAAAAATAGAAGGGATACGGACCAATAACCACTGTTGTCTACTATGTATTTTCTGCAGAAAAAACAGATCCTGTGGAAGGTTGGCTTAAACGCCTTAATGAGTTCTCAGGCAGAGTGAATGCCTGGTGTACTTTACAGGAAGCACGGTAGAGCAGCACTACAAGGAGTGAAACTCCATCCTACAGTGGGATGACTCCACCATGAGGTTCCCAGGTCTGGGGTAATGCCTCGGTTTTGCAAGCCAAGTCATAGCGGCGACATGTAGCCTAATGCTGTATGACATAATTAAAGAGTTGTAGACAGCACTACAAAGGGGAGGATGGCCCCATGTTACAGTGGCACAACACCGCGATGAGGTACCCAGGTAGGGGTAAAGCCTCGGCCTTGCAAGCTATGTCGTTGCAGCGTAACACCGCAAGGAAGCCTTAGGCTTCATGCTGAGTAGATTGACACCACAAAGAGGCTGAGACCTCATGCTACAGTAGTATGACACTGCGATAAGGTTCCCAGGTAGGGGTAATGTCTCGGCTTCAGGCCATGTCATAGCGGCGTAGCACCGCAAGAAAGCGCAAGGCTTCATGCCATGTCTCTTTAATAAAGAACTCACCTATAGTGTATGAAAAGAGATATCAGGCCGTCTCTTGAGGGTAAACTTGTAGACGTCCAAAATTATACACTGAAACCAGGTTGGCACAGGACCTTTAATGTGCAGCCAGAAGCACACGTAACTACACTTTGTAAGTGGGAAGAATTACAATTGTGGTACAGAATTCAAGGCATAGTCCATTCTTGTATCACATTGTTATTTAACCCATGCAGGAAGATTCAAGTCGTCAGCGACATCTATCCTAATACAAAATGGATAGTTACTGTGGGGAACGCTCAACCCTGGACACATATATATGTTGTGATATGTGGGAGATTGTTGGTGCTTTCTTTACATGGAGAGAACTTGCTCTCAACATACCTTGTAAAAGTTTAGTCCCACATCGGAAATGCACCATGAGTTGTCTCAACATATATATACTTGGTTGTGTTGTTGAGAGATGCACATGGGGTGGTGACCCTAAGGAGGAAACCATGTGGGTGATTTTACAACGAGATAAGAATAAGGCTCCAAGGATTAAGCATTAATGTTTTTGTCATTCTTTTGGATTAATTCCATTCGGACTCGGGCTCATGGGCTCATGAGGCGTAATGTGGTATTTTGTTGGCGCACTTTGCACTTAGCACGTCAGCAGTCATGCGGCTCATATGCGGCCATGCGGTCTTATGCGGCATGCGGGCTCATGCGGGCTCATGCGGCTCATGCGGTCCATGCGGCCTCATGCGGTCCATGCGATACTTGCGGCCATGAGGCCATGCGGCTCATGCGGCCAGGCTGCTGCTGCTGCTGCCGCATGGAGGGCTCCGCTGACTGTGCAGGCTACAAGTCACTTATGGAAAGACTGATTCAATGCGATTAATTTAGATCCACTTTTTGTGGGATTTGAATTAATTTCGTTGCTATCTTTGTGGGATTTGAATTAATTTCGTTGCTATCTTTGTGGGATTTGATTCAATCCTTCAATAACTGAAGAGGCGGCTAGGGTTTTCACCCTCTCTCTCTATATATACTCTCTTCTGGCCTCCTTTATGGGAAACTACAAATTTTATAAGTTACGAGAGAGAGAGAGAGAGAGAGAGCGCTGCTGTCGCCATTGCAAGTCGATCCGAGGAGTCAGAACAGAGGTGACTTCGAGCGTTCCACAAGTTCTTCAACTTGCTGGTACCTGGAAGCAATTCGTGTGGGGTGAATCTTGCTTTGAGCAACGGTGTTTTGACACCCCAGCAACTTTTTTTCATCTCATCTTTCTCTAGATTATTGTAACTCGTTCTGTCTCAATTGCAACACGTTTGCAAGGAAGAACGAGAGATCTTCTCCTCTATTTTCCTCCTTCAGAATGTAATCTGGCTATTTGGTTTTTTGTATCATCGTAGATGTTGAGTTTGATCACTGTAAAGTTTTTGTGACTCTCAGATCTCGATTGTACCAGTTTTCCATCTTTGGTCAAGCCCCGGGACTAACAATTAATATATAAGAGGGAGTTACAGTCTAAATTTTGTAGCGTGAATAAGTAGGGACCGGTCCAAAATTAGACGGATACGAGTTTTGGTTGGTTCACTCGTTGGTAAGGATGACAATTTCTTCTGAATTCGGCTGTGATTCTTTTTTTCTTCGACGGGAATATGTTTGGGGATTTGAAAACGAAAATGGGAACTGGGATGAGGAAAAGTTTTCTGGTCGGATTTGGGGCCGGATATGGGTATAGTATTATCCGCCAGATAAATCCCCGAGCCCAATTAATATTTTTTTTTTGTTGGATTGATATTCTCGCTTTCTGTTGTATTGAATCATTTTCTGTATCTAGTCCTTTTTTTTATTAAAATAATGTTTTGTTAACATGTTTTTTATTTTTATTTGGAATGAAAATAGTTTCTATAGTGTACAGTAAAACATTTATTACCGGAACGAGGGTAAAAAAATTAAAATTGAGCAGATTCACGTACACTATTCGAGGATGGTGAGGGAGCGTATGGTTTCCGATTTCTATCGTCCCGTTGCCGTCCTTACTCGTTGGACCCAAGACTTCTTAGCACGTAACGGTAAATTGTTGTAATTGTTTTTCCTATAAAAATTAAATAAAGTAAACGAAAAATATTTTTAAAATATGGTTCGTCCAGTTGGACTGGTCTTGGATTTTTTTTTTTTTTACCGGTAAACTGCCCCATTATCCTTCCAAGGCTCGGCAGCGGGAGGTGTTGCGGGCCTCTAATTGAGGTCGCCCTTTATTCAATGTCTCATGATATATCCTCCAATGTAGGAGGCTGGCTTCGTTTGTTGTGAGTATATCCAAATAAGTCATACATCGAAGTACTCTAATATGGTCCATAGTTGTGCACATGTTGTTTGTGTATTATCCAAATAATGCATGCAACCAACATTTCAGAAAAGCAAAAAAAAAAAAGAAGGTTCTAGAGGGACCTTGCCCATCACTTTTCCATGGATGTGCCGCCGATGTATATTTAGGTCTTCGTATTATCTTGAAGAGGATTTTGGGCCCCGTCCTAACGGTGGACTTGGGCTACACTTAGATCTCTTTTGAATCCATAGTATTCAAAATTTTCGTTTAGTTTTGGATCTCTAATAAAATTTAAAATTTTCGTTTAGGGCTCTGTTTTGGCTAGCATCATCCCAATCAATCGTTAAAATACGAGATCCAACAAACTCTAATTTAGGCAGATAAACATAGAGAGACCTAAATGAAAAATTTGAATGTTATATGATATCTTACAACTAAATAACCAAAGAACAGCTAAGCTTATGCTGTAATAGTAAATATGATTACAAAAACGGTAGACCTATTGGAAAATGTTATGGTAAATAAATAAATAATACTAGTTAGTAAAAATAAAAATAAAAAAATGGCTGTCCAATTGGACCGGCCTTGGATTTTTAATGTAGATAATATGGTAGTATTCAAAAATATTATCATGTATTAATATTATACTAAATTTAGCTTAGTATAGTTGGAGCAAAAGTTTATGGTAGTACTAAAAAAATATTATCATATATTGTAAATTTAGCTAGTAAAATTTTGAATTACATTATTTATTTTCTTAAGTAGTTCCTATTTTTTTAAAAATAGTTACCGGGCCAACCCGGACTCGGCCATGAACTGGCACGGGTCCAACCCTATCTGGCCCTGTCCATCATCCATCCGGATTCGGGCCCGGGCTGGGTTTGGATTTCCAAATCTCCGATTAGGACATGCCATGTTCGTCTTTTTCTCAGGCCAAGTCCGGCCCAACCCACAGAAGCGGTCAAGTCCTATTAACCCTAGGTTCGAATCAGCCTGGAACACACTTTGAAGTAATGATTCTAATAAGTGAACAAAATATATTTTTTGGGAACAAAAGTAAAAGTTTTAGTCGTTGAAATAATATTTAATAAGTCCGCCATGCAATAAAAAATAATCATAAAACATGACATTAAAGTTCCCAATCAAGTTAAATTTAAGGGTTTAAAAAGAGATTTTGGTACATGCAAAATGTTTGGTCTGGCCCTATTTTGTATTTCTAATTATTAGAACTTTGATGATTAATATATAAGAGGGAGTTACAGTCTAAATTTATAGCGTGAATAAGTAGGGACCGGTCCAAAATTAGACGAATACGAGTTTTGGTTGGTTCACTCGTTGGTAAGGATGACAATTTCTTCTGAATTCGGCTGCGATTCTTTTTTTCTTCGACGGGAATATGTTTGGGGATTTGAAAACGGAAATGGGAACTGGGATGAGGAAAAGTTTTCTGGTCGGATTTGGGGCCGGATAAGGGTATAGTATTACCCTCCCAGATAAATTCCCGAGCCCAATTAATATTTTTTTTGTTGGATTGATATTCTCGTTTTCTGTTGTATTGAATCATTTTCTGGATCTAGTCCTTTTTTTATATGAAAATAATGTTTTGTTAACATGTTTTTTATTTTTATTTGGAATGAAAATAGTTTCTATAGTGTACAGTAAAACATTTATTACCGGAACGAGGGTAAAAAAATTAAAATTGAGCAGATTCTCGTACACTATTCGAGGATGGTGAGGGAGCGTATGGTTTCCGATCTCTATCGTCCCGTTGCCGTCCTTACTCGTTGGACCCAAGACTTCTTAGCACGTAACGGTAAATTGTTGTAATTGTTTTTCATATAAAAATTAAATAAAGTAAACGAAAAATATTTTTAAAATATGGTTTGTCCAGTTGGACTGGTCTTGGATTTTTTTTTACCAGTAAACTGTCCCATTATCCTTTCAAGGCCCGGGAGCGGGAGGTGTCGCGGGCCTCTAATTGAGGTCGTCCTTTGTTCAATGTCTCATGATATATCCTCCGCTGTAGGAGGCTAGCTTCGTTTGTTGTGAGTATATCCAAATAAGTCATACATCGAAGTACTCTAATATGGTCTATAGTTGTGCACATGTTGTTTGTGTATATCCAAATAATGCATGCAACGTCCAACATTTCGGAAAAAAAAAAGGTTCTAGAGGGACCTTGCCCTTCACTTTTCCATGGATGTGCCGCCGATGTATATTTAGGTCTTCATATTATCTTGAAGAGGATTTTGGGCCCCGTCCTAACGGTGGACTTGTACTACACTTAGATCTCTTTTGTCTCCATAGTAGTCAAAATTTTCGTTTAGTTTTGGATCTCTAATAAAATTTAAAATTTTCGTTTAGGCCTCTGTTTGGGCAGGCATCATCCCAATCAATCGTTAAAATACGAGATCCAACAAACTCGAATTTAGGCAGATAAACATAGAGAGACCTAAATGAAAAATGTGAATGTTATATGATGTCTTAGAACTAAATAACCAAAGAACAGCTAAGCTTATGCTGCAATAGTAAATATGAGTACAAAATGGTAGACCTATTGGAAAATGTTATGGTAAATTAATAAATAATACTAGTTAATAAAAATAAAAAATGGCTGTCCAATTGGACCGGCCTTGGATTTTTAATGGAAGTCCGGTTAGTCAGCCCGTTATCCTTCCACTGCCGGGAGCGGGAGGTGGGCGCTGCTCTGTGAAGCCAGCCTCACGCGGTACCCTCCACTCTAGGGCGCAGCTAATCCCAGGCCTTCGCCCAAGCCCAGCTGGCCAAACTCCCAACTTGGAACGGGCGGGCCAGACAATTGGTAACCGATTGCAACCAAACCCAAGGACCCCGATCCAACAGTCCGAACCATCCTAAAGCCCCCACTTGGGTTACAAGCTCCAGCTACGAAGCTCGGCGAGCTACCAAGTCGCACATTACTATTAAAAGCACATGTCACCTTTGCTCTATTTCCGATGTGGGACTAAAGGGTTGTGCACTCCACAAATTTTTATTGGGATTTCATTCTATATCATATTTTTGTATGTGATTTTGATTCCGTGTGTTGGGCTTTTTATTCTGGAAAAGACACTAGCATTCATTTGTTGTTTGTGTTATTAATCCAAATAAAACCTATGCTTGAGGACCAAGTCCCACTCAATTCTATAGGTATATGTTGATTGTAGCAGAGGGCTAATCCTCAAATATCGTAATTAATTGTGGTATTTTTATTCAAATAACAATTAAGGTTGAAGATCTTAAAACCGCGAAACTGGAGAGTCCACTTACGACAAGAAATAACAAGACAAATATACCGAATAAATAGCACAAATAGACCAAACACATGATACAACATACTTCAACCATAATCGATCTACGTTCACAAGACATACAAGAAAAAAAAATACTTTTGTTGAATCACAAGTAAAATCTTACAATAATTAATTATATTGCGAAACCCTCCCTTGTGAGGTCAAATACAAATTGGATTGGCAAGGGCCGCACAACGGGCCAAACCGGCCCGACCCACTAGGACTTTGAGTTCAGGCTGGGTTCAGTTCACAGGTTCGAAGGTCCAGTCCGGACCATCCGGTCCAAAATTCGGTCCGAACCAGCTCTTACTTCATAACCCGATCGACCCCGCCCAGCCTGATCGATGATTCGATTATGTCCGATTCTAGGTCTGAACCATAAATAAAATAATAATATATATGTATATAAAATATTGAAACTTTGCTAAAATTACTCCTGTAACTCCACCTTTCTAATGTTCGAGTTTTTTTAAAAAAAAAAAATTTTATTAAGTAATTAGAACTCTTTTATATTTCATTTAGAGTATATTAAGTATTCCATTTAAGTTTTGCCATTGGGCTTTTGTATTAATTAAATTCTTTTTTTTTCTAATCCAACCCATTAGATTTCAGCCCACTGCCCTTTTGATCACCCCTGTTGTTCATTTAAACTCTTAGGAGAATAGAGCTGTGAAATTACACAGCTCATTTCTTTCCTCCACCCATGTGAACCATTAGGTTGAAATCCTAACAAATTCCATGCGCTGGAAATTCCCTTTGGCGCCAAACCTCTGCGTAGAGATCAAGCTACCAACCCTATTTAACCACTCTTCTTCTTTCATCCTTCTCTGCAACATTTTCCTAAGAAATTTCTCTTTTCATTCTTTCCTCCCCAAGCTCCTCTCTCTTGTCGACCAAATTCCAGGAAGAGTGAATGTTGGGGAGAGGAGTGAATGTTGGGGAGAGAAATGAGGGGGTGAGAGGGGAAAACGTGGGGTGAGGGGGAGTTGGTCCACGGGTGGACCAACTCAAAGAGTAAATTTTTTTTTTTTATTTTATTAATAAATAAAAATCAGAATTCAAATGGATGGGTTAGGATCGGGTCTGGGTTTCGGGAATCTGGTCCGGGCACGGGTCAGGCCAGCAATCAAAAGCCACTTTTAATTTTTGAAATAAATTTTTAAACTCATAAATAATACTAATAATAATAGTAATAATATTATAATATTAATAATAATTCACATTACAAAACTGGGTTTCACAATCTTCCCTCCTTAGAAAATTTCGTCCTCGAAATTTCAAGACAGGGTACTAAATAGGGGAATGATCAAAATCTCTACATGCAGTCCAAAGCTTCCTTTACTGTCTCTAGTAATACGGACCACCTCTAGATAGTCTAATTTGATCAATTCATGCACTTCCTTCGAATCATCAGTCTTTCCTCCTTAGAAACACAGTCATAGTCCATAATTAAAATTTTGCTCCTATTTCTGAATTGTCAGCCACTGGAATGGTTGTACGAACTTACTCTTGCATCCGTATCTATAATCTTCGGGTAGGATCTAACTTCTACATCTTGATAGCTACTAAGCGATGCAATTCCATATTGCTTGCAACGTATGTACGTCATAATTACTAGCTCTCACCATCATCACCCTTTTCCCAAATCATAAAATTCAAAATCATCACCTTCTTTCATTCACCAAATCCAATACCCAAGTACTAATATGCTCCACTAATGGTTCATTCCTAAATGAACCACAATTTATAATTCTCTCTAGACTAACTTGCTTTTGTGCCTTGCCATGCTACCCTTTGGTACCCTTAACTATCTAATCTCATAGAATAAAATCGATCCCCTAAGTGTGCTTTTATCATATTAATGCAATAAGGTTGTGTAAGCCCCCTGAATTTCAGGGTTTATTTTTGCTTTTCTTAATGAATTATTTTTCGATAAATATTTTATTATTAAATTGTTTAGATCATTAATGTACCTTTCCATGACTTTGACTTCTGGAGCGTCAGGGATACCAATCTCTGTAAACTCTCTTTACGAGTTTTGAAGTAGACAAGATTATCTTCGTTTTGATATATCATGTCCCACTTGAACTCGTTTCCTTGTGCTCTTTTTGTATCGCGCAAGTTCGGATCAACTTAGACCAATTAATCGTTGAATATTATTCCCACTTTTATTTTTGATCATCGTTTGCACATTACCGTTGCTTTTAATTTAGGAGCACCAGATCAGCCATTTTCTCGAAACCAACTTCTCATGAATGATCTACTCGAGACGCTCTCCACCCATGACCTTCGTGTCCCACTCAGACACTCCATTTTGTGCTCCATTTTCTTCGCACAACTTTCGGTTCAATTTAGACCAATTTATTTTCTGCCGTGAAATCCGATTTAATTTTCGATTTAATTTCAGGACCCGACATCGATCCAGCATGTCAACCCAAAGTATGGACGTGACCCATACGAAGCCTACTACCCACATGAAACTTGTGTCCCATTTATTGGAGTCCCCGTATATTATTTATTTACCCATGATTATAAATCCCTATTTTTAATTTAATTATTGCACCCGGTCCGATTTTGACCCGACCCGGCTCGACCGAACCCGAACCCAAGCTCCGCGTTGCTCTTTCATGACTGCCCGAGTACCCCACATAATTTTCCTATTTTTCCTATTTTTAATATCTATTTATTCTCTCTCTATTCTACAAATATCTCATTTAATATCCCTTATATATATATATATATATATATATATATATATATATATATATATATATATATATATATATATATATATATATAAATATCTCTCTCTTACACTCTCTCTCCAAACAAACACCATATCACCCCCTCCCCTCTCTCTTTACAGCAAAGAGCACCCCCCCCCTTAGCCGACCTCCTATTCCTCTCTCTCTCTCTATAATATCTCACACTCTCTCTCACTTTATATACACCCACACACAAAATATTAATCTCTCTCTCCCACTCTCCTATAAACCACACACACCACCCCCACCCATGCCGAACACCACCACCCTCGCCGTGCCCCTGGCCGGAGCTCCTCCCCGAGCTTCACCCTCTCCTCCCCCTACACCTTCATCATCTTCACCATCATCATCACCATCATAAACACCATCTCCATCACCATTACAACCACCTCCACCATGCACCTCCATCACCAACACCCTCCGCCACCACCACCCGCACGGCCATCACCTCCGGTCGCCGTGCTCGACGAGCCCGCCCCCACGCGCCGCAGCAGCAGCTGCGACCAGCAGCAGCAGCATGCGGCAGTAGCTGCCGCACCGCCCCCGCGCGCGCGCATGGGCGCGTGGCGCGCGCCCCCGCGACCGCCACCTGCCACCGGCGACCCCCCACCGGCGCGCGACCCCCCGGCGATCACCCCCTGGCCTCCGCCTTCCTCCCCGACGTGTGAAACACACTATTTGTGCATTTACGTCGAAATCCCGTCGGCGCGCGCGAGTTTGGAACTCAGAATTTGCGCTCCGTCGCAGCAAGTTCGTGCATATTTTTCGGGAGATCCGACCGTTGGATCGGCGAACTATTTACTCCGTCACAATCTCGGTATATCCATCTTCACCCCTGTCAAATTTCACCCGTTAATTATGTCGTTTGATACCTCAAAACTGGCCACCAAGTTGACGTTTTAAATTGAACTAGTTTTGGACAGTTTCGTGGAGCCGACTTCGTCAGCTCGTAACTTCGCCGCCGCAGCTCCGTTTTGCGCACCGTCAGTTCCGGTGCATAGCTGGTATAACCATCTTCCTGCCTCCTTTAGATTTCGTTTCATTTTAAGCACGTTCGGTTGGTCGAATTCGACGCCAAAGTTGGCAGTCCGAATTCTTTAATTTACACTTGTTAAATTCCATTTTTCAACCCGGGACTCCGGATTCAATTTCTGACACCACCAGTAGACTCGTGGCGTCATTCTGGCATGTTTTCATATAAAATTTGCTTGATTTGGAGAACGTGGGCCCTGGCACGCATTTCGGTGCAAAGCGGGTCCCACTTTCTGAGTCAACTTGACTTTTTGACGCCGGCTCATCGGAATCCCATTCCGGATATACCGTTGAGTTCGTATCGTCATTCTGGACTCGTTGACATATAATTTGCTGAGTTTTGAAGACATTTGCTCCGGCACGCATTTCCGTGCAAATCGGATACCAAATGTCGCGTCAACGTATCATTTTGAGATCGGCACATCGGAATCCTATTTCGGACATACCGTTGGGTTCGTATCATCATTCTGGATTCGTGAACATATAATTTGTTAGGTTTTGTAGACTTCTATTCCGACAAGCTTTTCGGTGCAAAGTGTGTCCAACGACGGACATCATTTTGACCCGAAATTATCGTTTTGCCCCTGTGTCCAAATTGGACTTATGGGTAGGCTATCCTAGCTGATTTGACAGTTCTGGACACGTTGGTGATATTTATTTTATCATCCGACAACATCTGTAGATTTTGATTATGTATTATCCTTAATTTATAATTAATTATTTTTCTAGATATTGTTACTTTCTGGTTTTGAATTTTTATATATATTTTAATTGCTGTAAAAATCTTGGAAAAATTATATTTAAATACTATATTAATTTAGCTAATTTATTATAATTTTTCCGGCATTTAATAAGTACTTTTGGTATTTTATAAAAATGGGAAAACAGAACTCATTTTCAATATATTTAAGTTTGCTGATTTTTAATAAATATTTATGAGGGTTTATAAATCCCAGAAAAATTAGTATAAATTTCTATAATTAACAAGGATTATTTTGGTACTTTATTTTATATATATTTAAGCTTTTTGTCTATCTCTAAAATTGTTGGAACTTAGTGTACCGTTTGATTTATTTATTGAGTAGTTACAACTTGCAAGTTTTGCGTTGATTTGAGTTGTTATAGTATTGGACCTCACCCCGCACTAGTGTAAAGACCCTAGAGAGTTAGTTTGTGTATAGTGGCACTCCACATTAGACTTTTATGCTAGGTCTCCACTTAGCTTAGTGTCAAGTTAGGAGTCGTGTCTCACCACTAGTGTATTATTGAACATAGCTTAGAACTGAGTTGTATATCACTATTGACAGGATACCGGACATCTATATCTTCGTACTAGATTCTTGCTTTGCTCGAGGCAAGTACATCTACACACTCATTTACTGTCTTTTAATGCTAGAACATGTATTAACCCTGTTAAAATACTGCTTTCTGAATAACTGTAAGTTAAATCTTCACATGTTACATTAAAATGGTCCCTACCATGCTTAAGACAGTTATCATATCTTCACATGCTTCTTACTGGTTCTCAGCACATGTTTCACTATGCTTTATATGGCTCTGAGTATTCACATATTTTGTACTGCTCCCAGTACCTGTCATGCTTATACCGCTCCCGGTATCTTTCACATGCTTTTACTGTTCTCGTATCTCTTACATGTTTAGAATATGGGTTATGGGGAAACTGATAGTTGAGTACGTGATCATAGCCCCACGCTACGACCTTGGCCGTGTAGGGTCGACATTATGCATGTAGGCTTTGCCAGAGGCCAATATCCCGAGGCACTTGTACGTGTGTACATTTAGGCATGTACGGAAGTACATATTGTTCTTACTGGTGGCACTCCACCCTCAGCACCTCTTGACCGATCACGTACCTGCTCCAGTTTTAAACATTATATATACATCTGTCTATATGACATATGTATCCTTGCCATGATAGATTATGAGTTATACCATGATTCCAGATATGCCATGTTTCCTATGTTACTATGATACTGTGATCCCAGTTGTACCATGATGCCACGTTTCCAGTATTTCCTATTTTATAGACTTATCACACCATGTTTCTTGTTGTACATCTCTTTCATTATATGTTCAGTACTTTAGTTGTAGAGGTTGTACTTGCTCCCGTCCTGACAGGATAACGTTGTAGGTATACTTTTCGAGGAGGAAATGCTATGTGTTACATATTATGGTACTGCATTGAGGACCTGGCCTTAGCTCCAGAAGAGGCCCCAGCGGGGAACCTTGCTTAGTTATTTTTATATGTTTTGAGACTGAGACTTTGGTATGTTCTTATATTTGGATACTGGACTTTGTCTCCAGTTAGATACTTTGGTTATGTATTATTAAGTCTGTGCTTATGTTACCCTCGCTTATAGATGTTGTGTTGTGATGAACATCTAAATGTGATTTTAGAACTGTTAGTAGCTTAGATCATTTATTGTCTATTCTTAGAACAGCTTACTGCGCTTTAACCAAGCGTAGGCTGGACATGGCTCAGCCTGGCCCAACAATTTGGGTAACGGGTCATGACCGGTTGCTAGGTGACTATCTAGGTTTTCCCCACATATAACTATCAACCAACTTTATATAGCTGCAAAAATATATAACTACCCACAAAAATATGCAATACCCTAAAAATGGGACCTTGAAAGGAATTGAGCCAATTGAGATTGATATGGTCCTAATAAGTTCTAGGGAAAATCAAGTAGAATTTTATAGGAAATCTTTTCTTTCTGGTTGTGACAAGAGGTTTCTGGAAATGGAGACAACCGCTACAAATGTAAATCCTCTAATCAGGCAAAAGTCGGAATGATTTGATAGTGCAAAAGACAACCATGGTATGAATATAGTCTGAATAATATTCGGGAACCAAATATGTTTGAAGTCATTTTGTCTCAAATTCATGCCTCGCCAGAGTGCACCTGACTGCAGTGAATTTTTTTGACCCAATAACTTGAATAATTTTAGGTTACCGAGTAATCTTTCAACTTTATCCATTTCATGGCTAAGCAACAAAGAAGATCAACATGGTTCATTTAGGACAGTCATAATAATATCCGGAAATCCATGAACACCCGAAATCACTTCAACTTTAGAGTCTTTTGCCTTGCCAGTGCGCAACTGGCTGCAGTAAACTCGCAGTTTCCATAATTCAGACAATTGACTATAACGCAATGTGCGAAGTAATATTAGGTCACGGAATATTTTTTTTTCCAAACTTTGTCCATAAGAATTTCAAAGGAGTTTCCGAAAATTCAAACGAGTTCTAAGGTTCTAGTCATGATAGGAAAAGATATTGATGTATGTTCTTCTGGTTTCAAGAAAATTTATCAGGGTAAATAAGTGTTCCAGTAGCTCTTGAGATTTAAGAGATTTGATTTGAAGAAATTGATCAAACTTGAGTATGACCAATTGAGTTGGACACAGGATAAGGGAGAAGAATCAGAGCGTTGATTTGAAGAAGCCAGTGAGAATATTCCCGACAAATCACTTAAATGATACAGACGTTCACCAAAATTATTTGAAGAAATAATTTCTTTATCCAATGATAGATTTGAGAATGTGATAGGTAAGTAGGGTTGGCACAAAAGAAGTATGTCGTTATGGGTTCAAGGAAGTCAGGTTAAAATGGTTTAGCAAAGCCAACCAGGGGATAGTTCAACAATTCAAAAGTTTTTCAATGACTAAAGAAAATTTAATAATAGGATGGAATCAATTCTCTGATCGTTCGTGCTTCACGATACTCAAGCATTGAGTTTAAAAGCTGTCTAGGCCTTGAATTGATCAAGAAGTTGCATAGAGAATGTAGGGTTTCGGGTTGAGTGGAGGGGATCAATATAAAATATTTGGAATAATCTTGGAGATATCAATCAGTATTGAAAGTATTTTTTTTGAAAAAAATCTTTTAGGGAAATCATGAACTAACTAAGCTGAACCAATTCTTTTAGTAATAATTAACCTTGAGGTTTTATAGTTCCAGAAGAATTTGGTTCAGGATTAGTTCCGAGAAAGTCAATAAAAATGAGGTTAAGGCGAATGGTTGGATACACTTGTCGTAGAAGTATTCGGATAGATAAGGGTTTATTAGATTTAGAAACTCTAGATAGCGAACGAGTCCGAATTCCAAATAAAGGTAGAGATATAAGATTTGATCGACTAGTGGAGAAGTTTGAAAAATAGGTTTGCTGACGAAGGAGGTTGAAGAGTTCTAATATTGGTCCATAAATAGCGAAAAAGTATAGATCCTAAAGGATGCTAAAATCTGTTAAAGATATGGAAAGGAAATAATTCTCGAAAATCATGGGGCACTAAAAGATACAACAACCTAGGATTACCATCATATAGTCGGCCTAAACTGGTTAAGGTCAAAATTCACTCATGTCACGACCCGCACCCTTATGAGGGGCACGAGCACGTGTGTACGTCCAGCCTACGTCGCAGAATCGGCCATAGAACGCTGTATATAACGTCTGTAAATACCTACGACTAACAGTTAAAATCTACCTGTACAGTATATACTCTCCGAATGGAGGTGACATAACAATACAGTCTCAATCACAGAATAAAACTAAGGTAGATATCTCAGAAGGAAAGACGTATGATAGATGAAGAGTAAATAAGTGCAGAGTCCAATACAAGCCCAGATATATACAACATCACAGGGTATCAAAATATAATATAGAACTACAGTCTGATAAAGCTAACTGGATCGCAGTCCAGTCAAACCTAGCTAACCTACACTACTCTGGAAGTACAAAATCTAGTGGCTCTACTATAAGGCCACGGTCCAAGGCTACTCCATCTAACTCGAGCCCATAATAGGTCGAGCAGTCCACCTCAGAGTCATCTGTAATATATCATAACGGCATCCTGTCAGGAAAATAAGCAAGTACAAACACTAACGCAGTTCCATGTGAATTGACAAGTTCTATAAGAGACAGTATAATGAACTACGAGACAAAGATATATGAAGACTTGGGAACCATTCGGAAGCCGAGTTACAATCCTTAAACCAAACAAGGACCGGGATTGTAACTCTTCTCCCGAGCAGAACTTAGTCTCCAATCAAGGTACAATGTAAAGGCATGTAGAGCATGTGAGTAACTGTATATCATGCATGGTGAGAAAGTACTGAATATAGAACAGAACAGAATATATGACAAGAAAAGTAAATATAAAATGTGCCTTGAATATTATAGCCTAATGTGATCGGTATGGGTCAAGAATCAGGCTTCCAGCCGACCGGCTACAAGTACGTGGACTCGGTCCGGCCGGGATGGTAAGCTATGGAGCAAGTAGTAGCACAGGTCAGGCTATACCCATCGTGAGGTGAGGGTATAGCTATGATACAAGTAGTAACTCAAGGTGGGCATTGATCATACTATCTATAATATTCCCCATTCCCTGAACAGTATACGGATCCGGACATAGCACCTCATGACGCAGAATTCCCAAAGAGGGGAGCAAGTCCTCTTCAGGAATCGGCATCAATACAAGTACGAGAATCAAGACTAAGCAAGTACCAGTATCCCAAGAAATTCAGGAATGAAATCTCATGACAGGAGTCCGACAATACTAATCCGTGAACTATCGTGTCTGAGAATCAAGTAAGACACTACGACTGAATCGGATATAGCAAATATCAAGACAATGAAAACTATCAACGAATGTACTCGCCTGCTGTCCTGAGCTGTATGGTACATCAACGCTCAGAGCGGTAATCAGGAACCTAAATACGAGATACTGTAAGTTAATTTAGGTTTAAACAAGTTTAGGAATGATTTACAATGAATGATATGCAATCTAGGTCAAACTAGGTCTCACTGAGTCACACTAAGTCCTGTCAAGTCAATCTAGGTCAAATCAAGTTATATCAAGTCAATCTAAGCCAAACCAAGTCAATCCTTGGTCATACCAGTCATCACGGGTCAAAACAAGTCGAAGAAAGTCAAACGGGGTCAAGAGTTGGCCTACAGTTGACTTTTGGTTAACGGATCAACCTTGGTCAACTCTGGTCAACTCTAGGTCAACTCTGTTCAACCCTAGGTCAATAGTGACTAATAGTTGACTTTTGGTTAACTACACAAGTCTAAAGGAGTTTGGGACTAAATTGGGTAAAGCGTTGACCCATAGTTGACTTTTGGTCTAAAAAGTCAACCGTGGTCGACTAGGTTTAGGCGACTATTTTTAACTATTACCAACCTCTACAACCCATATCCAAGTCCATCTTGGACTTCTAAACTCATATCTTGGCCGTAGGCCAATATCCTATTTTACCCTTAAAAAGGGTAAAATTCTAGCTTAGGCAACTATCAAGTTAGCCTACCTACGCTTGGTATTTTGACCCGAGCTCCCTAGGGTAGTAAGGTACTAGCCTATACATATATTACCTACCAAGATACCTAAGTAAAGTGGACATCTAGTCCATGTTACGGCCCATTGCCGGTATCTTGAATATTTCAAGATACGCAATGGTACGACGCGATACCGGCGCCCTACAACCCCGATTTCCACTCGGGAGCCTACCCGCAAAATCTAAATCACGTATTCTTGCCCTACGCCAAGTTTCAACTCATTTCGATACTCCGAGCTCCGTTTCGCCCTCTAACTCGATTTTTCTCTATTTCCTATTCTAGCCTTCTTCCTATTCTTCTAATTTCTTCCAATCTTTCCTTCTAACTTCTAATTCTTTTCTAACTTCTAATTCCTTAAACTTCTTCTAATCTTCTCTACGTATCTATCCATATATAATACTTATATATATATATCTATATATATACATATATATATAGATAAAGGGGGGGGGGTTTATAGGCTAAAAATACCAAGGGGGTTTTTGCCTGGCAGCTGCTGCTGCAGCAAAGGCTGCTGCTGTGGCTGCTCCTCATTCTTCTCTTCATCTCCTTCTCTTCCCTCCTATATATATATATATATATATATATATATATATATATATATATATATATATATATATATATATAACCATCTATATATATATATCTATCTATATATATACACAACACTCACACATCTATATATATACATACATACACACCCATATCCATATACATATATAAATACACACTCATATATATATATATATATATATATATATATATATATATATATATATATATATATATATATAAATATAAAAAAAAAATATATATAAATATAAATACACTCTCATAACTATATATATATATATACATATTCATATATATAAATATATATATATATATGAATATGTATATATATATATATATATATATAGTTATGAGAGTGTATTTATATATATATATATATATATATATATATATATATATATATATATATAGATATATATATATAAAAATATATATATATATATATATATATATATATATATATATATAGATATATATATATATATACATATATATATATTTATATATATATATATATATATATATATATATATATATATATATTATATATATATATATAAACACACACACACCCTCACACAACACAAACACACGCATTCTCACCACTCTCATCCTCATGACACTAATCCTCACACAACACAAACACATCAATATATATATACACACACAAAAATACACATGTATATATATATATATATATATATATAATATATATATATATATATATATATATATATATATATATATATATATATATATATATATACCACTCTCTAAGGATTAAACTCTAATAAATTATTAACCTATTTTTCTAGGGAAAACCTACAAATTTGTGGGCAAATGGTGGAGAATGAGCTCCTCTCCATTTATTGTGTGGGACATGAATGCAAAAGAGTAATAGGTTAGGAATTAAAAGCATACCTAAAAGGAAATGGTTGGAGGAAGAAGAAGACTTGAGAGGAAATGAATTTGAAAGAGAGAGAGAGAGAGAGAGTTGCTTCGTGGAGAAGAAAGAGGGGGGGCTCTCTCTTGGCCGGCCAAGCATGTGCATGGGTGAGGGGCACTTGTAATTACAAGTTTGCCCCTCCCTAAGCCTAATGCTTAAAAATTCCAAATTAGGTTTAGGAAGTTGCTAAAAATAATTAAAATTATAATTAAACTAAATTACTCATGGAGGACTAGTCTAAACTCTTAAACCCTAAAGTTTAGTGTGATGGGCCATGGTTAGCTAACATGCTAATTACAGCTCAAGTCGAAATTCACCGGGGTCCCGAATTAACTCGGAATGCGATAAATTCGAACCCGACTCCTATAATAATTAAATAATAATATTCATGAAATAAAATTCCCAAAAATATTATAAAATGAAAAGTTACCATTTTACCCCTAACTGGGAAAAGTGAGGGTGACAACTCCTCATGCCACTATCACTCCCAGTTGTTATAAGTACTAACTAATATCTGGGTATTCTAAAATTCTATTCTTCAAATTCTTAATCACCAATATATCCTTGATAAATATCGCCTTACATACCTTCTCATTAAGATTACAATTTTCAGAAATTGTATTGTAGGGAAAAGACTTTGGAAAAAATATCTACCATAAAGGTGTAACCAAGAATTTATTCATATTGGAGAATTACAGCAAGACTCTCATGATTATTCTAAGGATATCCTGTTACAACTTCTTATAACAATAGATAATGCTACTCAGCAGTTCTAGGTACTAATCCTCATGGCTCTGGCTCTTGTACGAGCAGTCTCCAACTGATTCATCTTCTTCTATGATCCTCGAGTCTGCATCATGCCTTTCTGCAGTGGGTGTAGGCGGCAAGATCTGCTTGATAGGAAGAGAGTCCCTAGGTTGCGGCGTAGCAGGTGTTGCTGGGATTGGTGCTCTGGTACGATAGAAAGATAAAGGGCAGTCCTTTACCCGATGTTCAGCGGATCCATATGCCAAACATTGTCCCAATCTCTTGCGGCAACTAACGGCCTGATGACCAGGCCTCTTGCAGTAGTCACAAGCCAATAGCCTCTTACGACAAGACTGCCGGAAAGTAGAGTACTTGATGGGACCCAAACATCTTCTATATTCATGGGTATCCCTTCTAGGGTGAGGTTCCGCACCAACTTGGTTTAAGATAGCTAAGGCTACGTCATTGATATCCTTCATAACATCTTCCGTGATATCAATATGTTTCTGCTGGGCCTTGGCTTGAGCCTTCTGGGACTCCAGGATTCCTTGAAGTAGGGCAACCATTTGGAAGGTGTCTGCTGGTACTGGTGGGGCGACAGGAGTAACTATCATAACAGGAGATGGTGAAATTGCCGTGGGCGAAATAGGTTCGGCTGTAGTATGAGCTGTGCTAGGGACTTGTACAACAAAGGGGGGATTGATGAGCTGCAAAGGAGAAGGGCTGGAACGGGCCTGCGAATGAGGGGTGTGGTCAGGAGTTATCACCTCATCATCAGCAGGGCCGGATCGGGTAGTCTTTTCTTTGGCCATAATCTGGAAGGTTTAGGGTACAAACATAAGCAAGGTATCCTACCCGTCTATAATCAAACAAAAATATTTATTTATATACAATCCGGACCTATGTTGTGACAAATCAATGTTCTAGTGTTCTAATTGTTTCTAGGTATGTTTTCCTAAGTTGTTGTTCTTGGACCTGCATGGGCCACCACTAAAAACATGTCACGATCCGATTCCAAGTAATTGGGTCGAACCGGATCATGCCTAGCCTGCACCGTTGTTGAGACGGCGGCAGTAAGCTGTTCCATTAGCAGGTAACCACAACAACATCTATATTTGTCACAACTCAATATTCAGGAATTTAAAACTTTATTAAACATTGAAATAAATACAACATGAAGTAAATGTACTGAATTAAAAATAACATAATTTTCCAAGAATCAACAAAACTGGAAAAAGAAAATCTAGCTAAGCATTCGGCTTATCAGCCTCAGTTCCTGCGTCCTCCAAAGGGGACTCTGGCAACACCACGGGGTACAGAACCGGGTCATAATAGCTGTTGATTAACAGTTCAGCATCCTCAATATTCTCTAAAAATGTTATCTCCAGTCAGGAGGGAGCAAAGTACAATTCATGCTAATTTGACAATTAAAATAATAATAGAATCATGCACTTTTAAACAATTTGAAGTAAACAGTTTTCTAGCAGTTAAACAGTATGATTTGAATAGGCAATGAATATGACCGGCTTGGGTTATACAGTTGTATCCTATTGATACGATACGACTTATCCCCGTGTGTATGAGGGGTAAGCTAATACAGTTCCAAGTTACTTTGGATGTGGTCATACTCATTACACTACTCCCCCAGTCCCCAAACAGTTACAGTAATTACAGTCAGTGCTCTCAGAGAGAGTTCCGTGTTGCATCGTGGTTTAAACTTGCAATAAAACGATTACTAAATAATTGTAAACGAATACAAAATGTACTTGTCTCAAATTGGACTGGACTTGAAGGGTTGAAGACTTCGAGATGGGAATTAGACTCGTCCTCGAAATCCTACATTCGAGAAGTTGACTCAGATTTCAGAGTTACCAAGCTAACTATGCTAGTTGAAATCTCTAATTGTGTCCTAATCAGTTTTAATCTTTATTTATGCTATCACAACAAAACTCGATTATAGGGTGTGTTGTTATTAATAATGAGGGAAAGATCAATTTAACTTATATTTTGGAAAAAAACTCGTAGTTACCAATTTAATTGATTAAAACTTTTTATTTTTGTAATTATACGTATAAAACTATATTTCTTGTTTTAATGAGAAAACATGATCGTTGTTAAAATATTAAAAGCTTGTAAATTTTAATGTGAGAAAACTTCATTAATTTTCTATATCAAAATAATATTTATTTTAGATGTACGCGTACGCTAAAAACTCGCAAAACCAGAGAATGACAGAAAATCTATGCTACAAAATTACAGGCCACAGAGAAAAATAGAAAAGCTGGGCTTATGCCCATTACAATTTATTTTACATAAATTGAAATAAGAAGAAACGGTTGTTAGTTCTAAAATCTTCATACAATTTAATTATGAATAAATTAATAAATAAAATAAATTAAATTAATAGTAAGTCTCAGATATTGGTCCAATCGTCATATGGGCTAATGCCTCAACGTCCGGGAGAAGCCGGTTTCGTTTGCACTTAGCCAGGGCCCATTGACCAATACGGTCGTCGCCCAAAAATCCAAAATAATAATATTTTCCGAAAAAACCATTTTAAAATCATTTTAAAAATATAATTAAATTTTATAGAAAATCCGGCATCATTTCTTCTATTTTCGGTCAACCCAAAAACTGGAAAAGTGTGCCAATATTTTCCTGCAAGTATCCCAAACCAGGAAAATCCAAAATATATATATATAAACAACCACAATCATTCCCAATATTAATTCGGAACAATCCGAAACGAATTCGGGAATCCGAAACCAACCCAGAAAACATCACAGCACAATTCGAAAAAGATCCGAAAACCAAATATTCCCAGAACTCTATTTTTGAAAGTTTCGAAAAATCAAAACCAACTAATAGAGGCTTTCCTGAAAGTTTCTCGAAAAATCCCGGAAATAAAACGTAACCCAAAAATCGAATTCCCGAAGAAAATTCGTGAACCAATCTCATCATAGACACGGGAGGGACGAACTACTATGATTAACCAGAAATTACCCAAAACGACGGAATCCGAAGGGTTGCCTCGGACTCGGGACAGGCGAATCCGCGGAAACGATCTCGGAATCTCGTGGACAGCGCTGGGCAGTGCTGTCCAGATCAGCGGGGCACGGCTCGGGATGGCGACGCTAGGGGCGGCACTCGGGCAACGCCGAAAGTCCTAGGGCACACCGCGGGGTGCACTGGAAGGAGGTCGGGACGCTGGAGTACGGCCGAGAGGGCCGGAATCGGCGCGGATGGCCGAGAGGGGCGCCGGCTACGGGCGAATCGGGGTCAGGGGGTGCACGGGCCGCAGGCGCCGCTGGAGGGCACGGCCGGATCGGGGTCCGACGGGGCGGCCGAGAGGTCGCCGGGGCGCGGGCGGCGAGCGGGTTGGCGGGGGTGGTGTAGACGTATGGAAAATACTAAAGAAAATGACTCATGCGGCCAAGGAACCCCATGCAGCTCAGAAAGCCCATGAGGCTCGGAGAGTCATGCGGCATAAGGGGCTATGCGGTCCAAGACATCCCATGCGGCTCAGAAAAAAATGTGGCAGGACAGCCCTCTCCTTTACCCTCTCGCATTAATTGCTTGACGGCTGACACCTCTGAAAAAAGTGACAGCCCTGACACAGAAAGAAGTAATTATGACTCTGTCATAATGACGAATCTCTAGGGAAGAGAAAAGAGATCTCTGACACAAATCCCCCAAGCGCCATAAAAATGCCACGTGGCCTTGCCACGTGGGCGTTCGTATGCGGCTCACTTCTCATGCGGTTCTGAGTGAATCCGTCCTATGCGGCTCAGGCCTAGAAAGCCTCATGTGGCTCGAGCAAAGCACTTCTCATGTGGTTCAGAGTGAATCCGTCCTATGCGGCTCAGGCCGAGAAAGCCTCATGCGGCTCGAGCAAAGAACTTCTTATGCGGTTCAGAATGAATCCGTCTTATGCTGCTCAGACTAGAAAAGCCTCATGCGGCTCGAGCAAAGAACTTCTTATGCGGTTCAGAATGAATCCGTCTTATGCGGCTCAGGCCGAGGAAGCCTCATGCGGCTCAAGTAAAAACTCCTCGTGCGGCTCAAGAGGATCATCTCCATGCGGCTAAGGTGGATGTATCCCTATGCGGCTCACAATGATTACCTCCCTGTGGTTCAAAGGCTCAAGAGAGGGCCACTACCCAGACAGCCCTGACACGTGGCCCTAACCCTATGCGGCCCAAAGTCATATGCGGCTCACTCGTCATATGGATCAGATCCCCCAATAGCTCCTAGGACACGTGTCCTAAGCCGATTAATTTCAGAGATTTACTGCCATCAAAGATTGGGTCAAATTCCAATAATCTGGGACACGTGGCAGGAGAATAAATTTAATTTATTCCAGACATCACAAGATCATTATGAGGAAGATTTATTCCAATCAACATTAATTGCTAATGGAATTTGGTGTAATCTACATTCGATGGCTCGAATTCGTCACAATCAAAACAGAACGGCCTGGATTGACCAATCTATGGGCCGCCGCCATCTCCGAGAGCTAATCATTAGCAATCCTAATGATGCCCCCACTATTATAAATAGTAAGGTGCCATTCCCTTGTAAATATATACACGATCAGAAGGAGAGAGAAAAGAGAGCTTCCCCCTAATAATCAGAGAGAAAACCACAGAGAAAGAGAGAAGTCAGAAGAGCAACCCGAGGAGAGCAAGGAGAGCATTTCTTCATCAACGCCAACCATCTTTTCACAGGAGCCAAGGTTGCATACCGATCGTCCAAGGAGTAAGGCAGAGCTGTCGTCGCCTTCCCGAGCCTCTATCGTCACCCCCCAGAATCTAAAATAAACAATTGTACTTAGATTGCTGTACCTAGGTTTTCGTCCCTAGGGCTTCTTTGTACAAGCGAGTTTGTAACGTGAAGTAAAAGTCCGGTCCTCCGATAATTGTTCTGTTCTTTTATATTTCATGGCAAACACGATGGCGACTCTGCTGGGGACAAACTTCTCCACGACTGAGGAGTTGGTGACGCAATCGGATGCAGCCAAGCTTGGCTCCACGTAACAAAATATGGTCGTCCGCTTCGACCAACAGGCGTTTGAAGAGATGCTCTCCGAAGGAAGCGCTGGCCCGGTCCAGAAGCGCACCCGCACGACAAAGGCTCGCAGAGAGTGGAGGCCAAAATCATTTGCTCCTCCCCAAGCCTTCGACGGGATACCCTCTGTTGCTCAAGACGACAAGAAGGACTCTTCTACGGCCCCACTTCAGACCGTAGACAACTCTGCTGTCCCCAAGTCCGGCAGAAGAAAACACTATGATGCTGGACTTGCAGGGGCAAAGAGGAACTCTATGCGATCAGAGCCGCATAAGGACGTTAGCCGTAGGGAGAAAACTCATGCGGCTACATCAGCCAGCTGCATGAAGAAAACTCATGCGGCCACAACTGTCAGCCGCATAACTTATGCGGCTATAGCTGCCAATCACATGGATGAAACCCATACGGCCAGGAAAGTCAATCGCTTGCAGAAAATCCATGCGGCCACAATTGCCAACCGCATGCGGCCAGCCTGCACGGTCGTGGCTCCTAGCCGCACAAAAATAATTCATCCGACGGCAGAAGACAACTCCATGCAGACAGCCTGCACGGTACCCAACCCTAGCCGCATAACGTCCATTCTACGCTTCTCTCGATCAGTCTTCGACCGTCTCTCATGCGGTCCTGACCCTGATGGTTCTCTGGATGATAAGCCAGACTCTGTGGTATTCAATTTGGACTCCTCCTATTACGCACCCGTAAGTGCTAAAAGGAGGAAGTCTAGGGCAGCGCGGGCTCATCAGGCCCAGTCAGCTGTCCCAACCTCTGACTATCGGGACATCCCGTTGATTATCACACAGGCCTCAGATGGGAAGTTGTATACATTCGCTCGAGTCCAGCCCCCGGCGGTAAACGGACAGAGTGGTTCCTCTGACCTGCGGGAGGCGATCCTCCACAAACGCAAGAAAAGAGGAGGAGTGTCGGCGTGCAAAGAGTCCTCTCTTGGACATCGCTGCACCCAAATCATCGTCAACTGCTGTTGCAACAACGCGACAGTGACGGAAGATCGGCCATCCGTCTTCCAAAGACTACAGCATCCGAGCTCAGAAGATGAGGCACCTCCTGTTGTCTCCTGCAATTCCGCTCAGAAGGTCCCCGCCGAAGGGAGGGGGAAAAAGACAAGCATCTCCAGTCCCAAGATATCAACCACTACAGCTAAGAAACTGTCGTCTAAACGGTTGTCTTCCATCGGAATATTCCAACACACCCGTTCAAAGAAGAAATCTGCTGCAGTAGAAAATTCATCATCCACATCGCTGGAGGTTGGGGGTTGCACTCCTCCGAACATCTGCAATAATCCGATGTTTCAAGGAGCCGAGCCCGGGGAAACGACTCTCCCATCAGGTACAACAGGCATCGAAGTCCCCGAGGACATCCATGACTCTCAAGACGAAGTAGATTCTGAGGCTGTGGGTACTGTTCCCTCCGAGTCCGAACCAGAAGACAATATTCCCACATATCCCGATGACTTCTCGGTACATGGGTACGATTCCGAGGGCACATCCTCCACCGTTCCTTCCATCACTCCTCATGTAAGAACGGTGTTCATGACGGACATCAATCAAGGTGGTTCCAGTGAACGCCAGCACATCGACAATCTCGAAGCCATATTACTTGCTTTGGTCAAGTCTGTAGACGAGATTAAAGCAGCCCTTCCAACTCTGCAAGGAGGGACGCCTGGCCAAACAAGCGCGGGTCCCGCAGTCAATGCGGACTCGAATTCGGCGACACCAAATCCGGGCAACAATCCTCCCGAAATAATAGCCCCTACCGAGACAGATGAGGCCCGAGAAGTAAGAAGAGAGGTTCAGAAGCTCCGAGCCATGTTCCATGCCCGAGAAAACGCTCAAGATCTCAGAATTCGGCAACCATACCCTGCTGAATGGAGGGATGTTCCATTTCCACCAAAATATAAGCCGTTCAATATCAACCCATATGATGGCAAGACCTCAGCAAGTCGGTACATCACTTACTTCGAGGTCACCACCGACCATCTGCCCCATCATGATGCTATCCTCACTCGATTATTCATTGGGGCATTGGAAGGAGTCACCTTCGACTGGTATCGTAATCTGCCGGACAACTGCATCCACCCCTTTGCCGGCTTCAAGCGCCTGTTCTTGGAGAGGTTCTACGAAGTAGGGCAGGACGTCACCATGTCCACCCTCATGGACGTCGTCCAAGGGGAGAAGGAGTTGACAAGGAACTATAATGAGCGGTTCCGCAAAACCGCCATGAAGCTGCCCTCCGAAAATCCAGATTCCTCTTTGATTGAGATCTGCCAAAAGAGACTGCTTCCAACAATCAGTCTCTGGATGGGCGAAAGTCAATTCAAAGATTGGAAGACCTTCATCATCAGCGCCACAAGCACCGAAGAACGACTGAAGAAGGCTCGCCAACTGGGATTGCACATCTCGGAAGGAGAAAGTAAGGGCAAGCGTCCCAACAACGATAATGGGGGTAACCCCTCCAACAATCGGAATAGCAAGGGAAAGCAGGCTATGGTGGCCGATACAACACAAAAACCTGAGCCGAAGCCCGTAGACAAACAATGGCCACAAATCACTTACTCCTTTGAAGATAGTCACGTCAAGCCCATATTGGACATGCTCATACAAGGGGACAGGATTCAGCTTCCTCCACCAAGACGGGAACCACGGCCGGCAGAGATGGAGAATCCAAAATACTGCCATTATCATCGCTATGTCCATCATGCTACACATGATTGCTACCAGTTGAAACGGTACATACAAAACCTCATCGATTCGAACGCTCTGGCCATCGATTTCGAAGAGGTAACCGTGGCGGCCAATATGGTGTCCGTACAATTCGGCAGCTTCCCTCCGACGGAGACTCAAGACGGGGTGGTCCCCGTCCCTCTAGCGACAATGGAGATTACCAATCTTCCACCTCCCCGAGATCAGGCTGCCGGTCTAGTACCCCACCACATCTCGAGGGGAGGTCATGTGGATCCATCCAGACTTGGTGTCAGAAGTTACTCGGCCCACACCATCTTCCACTGACAAGAAGAAAAGTGGAAAGGTCAGGACCTGCCACACAATCTCGGCAGACAACGATGAAGCTACAGTCGTCCTCACACGGTCCAGAGCGCAATCCCAACCTGTGGTTGACAATCCAGTTGAAAACCATCAACACACTACAGCTGATGCTCCGGGACCGGCTCAGCCTTCGACGACCGACAAGCCCAGGCCGAGGGAGACTCGCTTCGACAAATCCCTCCGAAAAGAAGCAGCCCAAGGGCTAGAGAGGCCCTACAACTTTAACATCTTAGCGCAATTGGCTAACACACCGGCCAAGTTATCACTATACGAACTCCTGAGGCTCTCCAAGGACGTTCGTATTGCATTAAGCGAAGCACTCCAAAATGCCGATGTCTATCTGGCTCAATCCAACCTCACCGGGGAGGAATCACCTGTGGATCTCCAGGACAGTGCCTGTACGGGAGCAATGCCCAACATCGTCCTCACTCCGCAGGATATGCTTATCAAAACCAACCTGCACGATCGCCCACTATACTATACTGGATACATCAGCGACGTGAAGGTGGATCGGATGCACATTGACCCAGGCTCTTCCATAAGCATCATCCCGAAGGGTTTGCTACATCATCTCCGCATCCCAATGCATCGTCTGACGCCTACAAGCACCGCCATCAGCGGTTTCAATTCGGGCAGGAGCTACCCTATTGGAAAGATTCGTCTGAAGTGTCAAATTGGCGACCTCCAATCTGAAGTCACCTGCTACGTCATCGATGCAGACACTTCTTACAACATCCTCTTAGGGCGCCCATGGATACACGATTATATGATCGTGCCTTCCACGCTGCACCAGTGCTTCAAATATGTTGACAAACACGACTTCGTGAGGAAGGAATTCGCTGATATCGATCCCTTTAAAGGGGTCGAATCTTACTACTCAGACTCCTGCCTGTACGAAAAATTAAAGAAGCATCTTGGCGAAGGAGATGTACAAGCTAGTACCGAGACAGCCACAGGATCAGAAGAGCCTATGACGATCCACCTTCAAGCTCGCAAATCGGGCAGGTCTGCACCCCTTACCGCCACTCTGCGTAAGGACGCAATTAGCCTCTCGGCACAAGAAGAGCAGATGATAATCCGGCTGCCAAGGTCTGGCCAAGTGCCAAGACCCACAACGAGGCCACTAACAATCAGACTGCCGAGAGTCGGCCAGCCCCAAATGGAGAAGCTCAATCCCTCCGACAAACCACTGACGATACGCCTTCCCAAGAAGGGTTGTCACCCCGATACAAGGTCTGACACTTATAGCGAACCAGCCACTCCTCGCCCCACATCAAATACCAAACTGGGGGTCGATAGTCTGCCAACAACTCCACGCTCAACTCCATCAACTGAACAGCTAACGATCAAGCTCCCCAGGTCGTCCTCTCAGTCTTCATTTACACAGGGGGTAGCCGAAGAGGAACCGGAGCTAGCCAAGTATGTGGCTGCCCACACTAATGTTCCCTCCGCTGATGATGTAATCCCCCAAGAAAAGATATCTTACTTCATCAATAAAGGATTATCTTTGAACTACACCGAGCTCAATAAGCTATGTACAATGTATGCTATGGAACACGGTATAGGCACTCACCTGCACACACAAGTGACAAATGTGTACACCGCGATCCAGCTTACTCCAGTAGAAGACGCTTACCGAATAATCGAGGGAGGAGACCATCCAATCATCTTCGGCCGGACGAACAACCCGTATCCCTCCACCATAAAGGAAACCGACCTCGGGTCAGATGCCGGTAGACTGCCTCTGTATCTGTATAGCCCACAATCCAAATATCTCATGCAAAAACAGGGTATGATCTGGAGACGACGTCGGGTTTAAACTACGGTACTGGGCGACGATTACCTTTGAAGCCGCCAGTCCCGGCGGGTAAACCACGGGATTACTATAACAAAACTCGATGCGGGCTAGGGTATGTAACGCCCACTACGACCCCCGAAAGTTCAGATGAAGAATGCGACTGACAGTCACATTCAACCGGATCACCAATTTCTGACTCAGATACCAGCATCGGAGACGTGTTCAGACAAGTCATGACAGTCAACATGGCATTCGCCGACGCTTACGAAGAAGACGAAGACATCCCCGAAATCCTCGAGCTAGAATCGTGGGCCCAGCAGTTGGACGCATAATGGGAAAAGCGGTTCGAACAGAGAGAACCTCCTACTGAAGATGAGGTCATACAAGTGGATCTCGGCAGCGAATCTTCTCCAAAACCAATTTTTGTCAGTAAAAGCCTAACAGACGAAGAACGGGAGTCGCTGCTAGAACTTGTCAGAGAATGCATTGATGTGTTCGCCTGGAGCTATGAAGACATGCCAGGGTTTAATCCCGATATTGCTCTTCACAAACTCAACATTCGGCCAGATGCGAAGCCAGTCAAGCAACAACAGCGACGCTTCCGCCCAGGCATCATGGACGCGATCGAAGCTAAAGTCAACAAACTGATAGCCAGCAGTTTCATTCGTGAGGAGCAACATCCCGATTGGGTCGCCAATATAGTACCCGTCCTCAAGAAGAATGGAAAGATTCGAATCTGCATCGACTTTCACAATCTGAACGAGGCATGCCCCAAAGATGAATTCCCCCTTCCTATCACAGACATCATGATCGACAATACCTGCGGCTTCGAACGTATATCATTCATGGATGGCTTCTCGGGGTATAACTAAATCAAAATGTCTCCTGATGATGAAAAGCATACATCATTCCGAACACCAATTGGCACGTACTGCTACACAGTCATGCCTTTCGGTTTGAAGAATATCGGCGCCACCTATCAAAGAGCGATGAGCATCATCTTCAGAGACCACTTACGCAAGATAGTGGAGTGCTATGTTGACGATATAGCCGTTAAAAGCCGCTGCAAAGGAGACCATCTGCAGGATCTAAGGACGGTATTCGACCTAATACGAGCAAACAATTTGAAAATGAACCCTACGAAGTCCTTTCTGGGCGTATCCAGCGGGAAGTTCTTGGGCTTCATCATCACTGCAAAGGGTATCCATGTAGACCTTGAGAAGACAAAAGCAATCATGGAGATGGGTCCCCCGAGAAATCTCTGCGAACTCAGAGGCCTCCAAGGAAGGCTAGCTTACATCAGGAGGTTCATTTCTAACCTCTTCGGGCGATGCCGACCATTCACGCACCTCATGAAGAAAGGAGTCTCATTCGTATGGGACGAGGAATGTCAACGTGCTTTCGACAGCATCAAAGAATATTTGTCAAATCTTCCAGTTTTGGTGGCATCGGTTCCTGGAAAACCATTTTTGCTCTATGTACGAGCAATGGAACACTCCTTCGGGGCTCTGCTGGCACAGAATAACGACGCAGGCCATGAACAGGCCATATATTATCTCAGTCGAATGATGATTGGGCCAGAGCACCGATACACTGCTGTGGAGAAGGAATGCCTCGCCCTGGTATTCGCCATTCAGAAAATGTGACACTATGTCACCGGACAAACGATACACGTGATCTCACAAATCAACCCTCTCAGAGTCCTCATGACTAAACCAGGGGCACTCAGCTCTCGCCTCGCTACATGGGCTATATTGTTGTCCCCTTATCATATGATCTTTGTCCCTCAAAAGGCAATCAAAGGTCAAGCCCTGGCAGACTTCTTAGCAGCCCACCCAGGCTCGGAGTCCTCCAGGATAGATGAAGAGATCCCAGATGAGGTCGCCAACTCACATACAACCTCTCACGAGAATATATGGCGAATGTTCTTCGACGGTGCTTCGAGGACCGGACCTAAAGGCAACACAGTCGTCGGAGTCGGGGTAGTATTGATCTTCCCTTCCAGATTGGTGATTAACCGCGCTTATTCCCTCACAGAGCCCTGCTCTAACAATATGGCCGAGTACAACGCTCTGGTCATTGGCCTCCAACTTGCAAGAGAGCTGGGGGTAGAATACCTTGAAGCATACGACGATTCCCAGCTGATCGTCAATCAGATCCGGGGCTCATACGAGGTCCGTCAGGAAGACATGGTCCCCTATCATCAAATAGCGATTGACATCATCTCGTCGTTTGAGGGGTTCTTCATTGAACATGTCCCCAGACTCTGAAATATCGAAGCCGATGCCCTAGCTGGTCTTGCCGCTTTCCTAGCAGTTCCGAGTTATGATCGCCAATCAGTGGATGTGATAGGCCATGAACTGGTCTGTCCCAAGAACAATGTGCAATTCGTGGCAAGTTATTCTGCCCAGACGATCGATGATGCCCCAGATTGGAGACAACCATTCATCGACTTCGTCGTCTATGACATCCTGCCCGAGAACCCAAAGGAAGCTACTTCCATCAGACGGCGTTCTCTCAGGTTCTTCTACGATACAGAAACGAAAATGCTGTATCGTCGCTCCTACGACGGATTACTACTTCGGTGTCTGTCAAATGCAGAAGCCAAAGAAGCCGTACGAGAAGCTCATGACGGTGTCTGGGGGGCCCACCAGCCCGGTCCAAAACTGTAAGACCGCCTTCGCCGAATGGGCTACTATTGGCCCACAATGGTGGCAGATGCGATAGACTATGCTAGAAAATGCAAAGCCTGCCAAGTCCACGCGGACTTCATTCACCACCCATCCGAGTTTCTACATCCGACAGTGGCGTCCCGGCCATTCGAAGCATAGGGAATGGATATCATTGGTCCAAACACCCTACCTTCCTCCCGAGGACATCGCTTCATACTTGCGATCACTGATTACTTCTCCAAATGGACGGAAGCTGTCCCACTCGCAGAAGTTAAGACTTCAAACGTGATCAGCTTCCTTAAGCATCACGTCATCTACCGCTTTGGACTGCCCCGAAGGATCATCCATGATAATGGTCCACAGTTTACAAGCCACGCATTCTATCGGTTTTGCGATAAGCACCGTATTCAGAATGTCGCTTCGACACCATACAACCCGGCAGCAAATGGGTTGGCAGAGGCATTCAACAAAATAATCATCAAACTCCTCAAGAAGTTTGTCTCCTCCAATAAACGCGACTGGAACGAGAAGCTCGGCGAATGCTTATGGGCTTATCGCACCACAGTTCGAACAGCCACCGGGAATACACCATTCTCCCTGGTGTACGGGAGTGAGGCAGTCCTCCCATTGGAGACTCAGATCCCCTCACTACGTGTCGCCCTAACACATCAATTAATGACAAACGAAAACCACCATCGTCGGCTACAGGAATTGGAGGCACTAGATGAAAAGCGCCTCTTGGCTCAGCAACGAATTGAGCTATACCAAGCACGCATCTCTGGAGCCTTCAACAAGAAGGTCAAAATCAGAACATTCCAAGTGGGCGATCTTGTTCTGGCAGTCCGGAGGCCAATGGTCATGACTCACAAGACCGCCGGCATATTCCAGCCAAAGTGGGAAGGCCCATTTATCATTGGGACAGTATTCTCCAACGGTGCTTACCGCCTCACAAAACAAAACGGAGACTTGCTCATGTTGCCCGTCAACGGCAAGTTCCTGAAGAAATATTATGTCTAAATGACATTCTCTCCAGATTATCGAGTCATGTACCCGCTGGTACCGCTGAACTCACATCCACAAAATTTCAGATTATCGAGTCATGTACCCGCTGGTACCGCTGAACTCACATACACAATATTTCAGATTATCGAGTCATGTACCCGCTGGTGCCGCTGAACTCACACTTTCTCAATATTCCAGATTACCGAGTTATGTACCCGCTGGTGCCTCTGAACTCACATTCCGGTCACTCTTTCAGATAGTAAGTCACGTATGATTATACCTCTGAACTTTCTTCCTGGAAGAGATCCTCCTTCATGATCCACTACCCGCGCTTCCAGTGCACAAAAAGGGTAATCGATCCACAAATTTCCGAAACGGCCATGTCCTCATTACCTCTGAGTCGTTTTCACTTCCACCAAAAAACAAACCACCCCCTCGCATGGAACTTCCACGTTCTCCTACCTCTGAGTCGTTCTATGTACCCCCTCTTCATTGAGCCCACTCCTGCCATGTCCTCATTACCTCTGAGTGGGAAGGCTCCGTCGAAGAAACCTTCATGCTTGCCATGTCCACATTACCACTGAGCAAGTATGTAGGTCCCCTTTCAACCTATTATTTGTACCCACAACCGGAGTACAACATGGATAATAGGTCCACAATTGTCCTCTGTTGACCACAAATGTCCTCTGTTGACCACCAGTACCCTCCGTCGAGTTCACTCTTGCCATGTACTCATTACCTCTGAGTAGGAAGACTCTACGTTCTAATAACTTGCCTACTTGCCATGTCCTCGTTACCTCTGAGCAAGTATGTCGGTTCTCCTTCATCCTATTATCCGTACCCTAAACCAGGGTACGCCAAGGATAATAGACCCACAAATATCCTCAGCTAATTTCTCAGCACAAATCTACCACCTCATCATGCCCCAGGAGCCCAGCTGCTCTACGGCATTCCTTTTCTCAATACCAAGAGCACCCATGACCACTTTGCTATGGCTGCTTCAGGTACCCTGACCAAAACTTGTTATCTCTACCTAAAACCAAGGTACGCCATGGGCAACAGGTCCACAAATATATCTCCTATGCGGGGGAAAAAACATCACCACAATATCACAGGCGCAGCTGGTAATACAAATGAAGGGTAGAATTGAAAGTACTCTTTATTTGAAGGAAGAAAAAGCATTACATATTTTGGGACCACGTCCCTTTCAAAAAAGGAAAAGAAAAGGGCCGGCTACATTTCAGCATTACTCAATTCTAGGAGGCGGTTTCTCACTGAGGTGGTCCCCCGCTCAATCCGTCGCCGAACGCGACGCTCGGCCTCCTGGAGTAACCGCTCCTCATTGTCCAAGCCCAGGAGCGCCTGACAGTCATCTTCCAATTTCTTCAGGGCAGTCTCCAGGTCAGTCGAAGCTTGAGTAACTCTGTCAGCCTCCTGAACAATTAGCCCCATGTCATTCCGGGCAGCCTCAAGTTCGGACTCCAAGAAAGTCAGCTTCTTCTGAAGTGCAAGGATCTGCTCCCGCGTCTCGGTAATCTCACGAGAGACAGACTCCTCCCGGGCCGTAACATTTTCATTCGCGTAACTCAATCGATCATACCGATCAGATAAGTCGCTGAGATCCTTCAGTACGGCCGGTCTGGTCTTATCCCGAGAAGCTCTGGTCCTCTCTATAACAGCGATAAGGGAATCCCGCTCCTCGTTTATAACAGCAGACAGATCAGCCTGCCGCAATACTCGAAGCTCGGCCACCAGCTGATCAGCCTCCAACAATTTTGTCTCCAGAAGCGAAGCCATCCCTGCGTCACTGGGAAGATCCCTAAGGATATTTACTTGACCCTAGGCGCATTGTCGGGCCAAAGTGAAGGAGGTCCCTCTTTCCACAGCGGCCTCGATTCCCCTCTTCAAATGACGATGGAAACTGGCAACCACGTCCTGCAACGCATCGTCCAAAACTTCAGCAGAGGATGGCGTCAGGAGAAGCAGGAACGGCAACGTCGGAGAAGCAACGTGAGAGCTCGCCACCAGGGGAACGGAGTCCGAGTAGAACGATGCATGAATAGCGGCCAACTCGTCTTCTGCCGTCCGGAGAGCCTGGATACTCCGTATTTTTCTATGATCAAGATCGTGATTTCTTACGACAAGATTTGTATTCGATTGTTTCCCATCAAAACCCCCTTGTGTCCTCTCACCCCCTACAAATCCTTAATTTCGAGGACAAAATTCTTTTAAGTTGGGTAGGATGTAAAACCCCTAAATTTTCTACTATATTTTTTATATTAAATTTGATACCGATTTAAAATTTTGTATTGTACGTCACGTAGTCGTATTGCACGTCGTGTACGAAAGTTCGTTTTTCGAATTTGCTCGACGAGTGCGAATATGTGCGAGCGTACATATTTTAGAAAAATATTTTCTATCATTTCAAAATAATATACATAATAATTATTTTGCTATCGTAACAAAGTTTCCAAGTTAGTATTTTATTTATTGTATTTATAAAAGTCTTTCGTTTATAATAGTTATCAATAATAAATAATATTCTTGTACATACGTATAAAATTCCTAAATATTTACTAGTTCATTTTTAAATAAAAATATATTTTCGAAATTTATTAATATTAACATTTTATTATTCAAAAAGATTTAGTATTCAAAAAGATTTATTATTTTCGAAATTATTATTATTGGTATTTTTGGAAAAATATATTTCGAAATTTTTGTGAAGATTTAAATTTTGATTTGATTCCATGGATACATTTAAATAGTAAACTATCTATATTTTAAATTGATTTGATTTTAAACTAAAAGTATTTAATTTAATTTTAATTGGATTTGGATTTAGATTTGATTGATTTTAAATTAAATTGCAAGTTATCTACTTGTGTTTTAAATTCTCCTAATCCTATCCAAATTGGAAATTCTCACATCCTATAAATAGGCAGGTACTCCTCCAACTTTTCATTATTCATCCACCAAATTCCACAGACCAAATAGTGCGTGCCTCGTGTCCGTGTTCCACCATCAAATTCTTATTCCAATTCCTTTACACATACATTTATTTTTCCGTGTCGACAACCCCGACACCAAATCCCTAAACCTATCCCTATCCTAACCCTAACGCCTGTTCCACCACCACACACGACACCCTCCACCATCGCCATTCCGACGTCCCTGACCTCCCCGACACCGTCCGCTGCCACCATCATCGCCAACGCCACCTACGCCTCCCGAACCACCACCACAGAACCATCCGCCAACACCATCACCATCGACTCCATCCCGACGACTCCGTCACAAGACTCAGCCATCACCCGCTCGTCTCGATCTGTCACGCCCCAGAACCAGAATACTGGAGAGCGGGGGCAGACACAGCCAGCTACGTATATTGAAATAGAATACATCTCAACTATACGGTCACGGCTGTCTAGATATGAGGGTTTACTACAAGCCAGCAGTCTCTTAAGGTCAAGCCTATTGTCTCAATCTTAAGCAATTAACAGAGTTACAAGATGTCAGAGCATCAAATATATATATATATAAGGCGTCCCAAATATTACATATTGGATGATCATGAAGCTAGTCGTACAAAATGATAGGACTAGCAAGAGTTCAGTCATACATGATCAACCCTAGGATTTGTTAATCATGTTTACAGCCCGTAGGCAGACAGTAAGTAAATGCGCATCGAGCTAACAGGTGCTCGTCGGCTAAACGCCTCAAAAGAATAAATTTACATATTAGTGGGTGAAACAAAAAGGAAAACCCACTCTTGGCCCGGGTTCCGTCTAGTTGTCACCATTGGGCTGGAAGCTTGGTAGATCCTCGGGAGCTGCTCCGAAATCTGGCCACACAAAACCAGCTGGGTCAAACCCCAGAAAGAGCAAGTGCCACAAAGGAGGCCACAAATAAGAACAAAAGCCAGCATATCAGAACATAAAGAATAAGAGAAAGTACAAGTAGTAAAAGTACACAAGGCGATAAACGACTAGGGACGTGGAACCATTCCGGGAGCCAGGTTACAATCCTTAAACCAAACAAGGACCGGGATTGTAACCCTTCGCCTGAATAGCTCACTGCCTCTACCCATTTATCGCTAGAGATAAGTAAAACTATCATGATCAAGAGTTCCAGGTACAAGGCTAGACAAGACTTAGACAGGGCTGGACACCATTCATTCACAATCGGCCAAGCAAGTACTACGGCTTACTACTTTAACTAACTAGGGTTATCACAAGCCTTAATTACTAACAAGATGCGAGTGAGAAACTCCCAGTCCCAAGCCCTGCAGACCATCCAGTTATCCTTCCGCGGGTTGAGAGTTATAGGTGGGTACATTGCCCGGGAGACAAATGTACCCTTAGGTGACTTAGAGGGTGCAACACATGACAGTGTGCTGGAAATGTGCTCTACTCGTCGGCAAGCTACAAGTCCATTAAAGCGCCCAGATAACGAGATTGCCTGTGACTGGGAATTCTCCATGTTCTAGTTTGATCTAATAATTAGCCTAATCCAATTTAGCGCGAGTCCCTGGCCGTGGTACCCAGGAAGTCACGTCCTAGATATGATGCAAGACAAGACAAGTGGATTGTGCAAGCAAGCAAGCAGGAACACCCACGGTGTCAAGGCAAGTCAAGTCAAGTTATCAAGTTACAAGTCAAGTCAAGTCAAGAGTGCGCCGCCACGGGCCACTATCAAGTTATCAAGATAAATCATGTCAGGGTACTTGTCAGGGGTGCGCCACGACGGGCCACTATCAAGTCAGGTTGGTCGTGTCAGGAGTGCACCACTACGGGTCAATGTCATGTTATGCTAGTTCCTTGTCATACCATGCTATGTACAATAGTTATTCCAAACATATTAAGCAAAATCAAGTTCATGACAAAAGGCGTAAGGATATAAAATGGGCATAAAATACCTAATAAAATACTAATATAAAATAGGACAATAGAAGAGCCAAGATCAAGAAATAACAATTTCATCATAGGCAAGTAGGTTGTGCAGGGTATATACTGCGCAGGGTGCCAAGTGCGCAGGGTGAGCTGCGCAGGGTACCAACTGCGCAGGGTGCCAAGTGCGCAGGGGCAGATGGCGCACAGATGGATTGCGCAGAAGGTAGACTGCGCAGGAGTGAACTGCGCAGGAGTTGGTTGCGCAGAGATGGATTGCGCAATGGTCGATTGCGCAGGGGTTACTTTGCGCATGGCTGGCTTGCGCATGGCTAGCTTGCGCCAGCGCAATCCAGCGCAGCGCAAAGCATTGGCTGAGGATCTTGCGCAAATGGCCATGCGCTAAAGAGCACAGGTCAGGGTGCGCAAATGGCCTTGCACTAAATAGTGCAGGCCAGGGAATAGTGCGCAATCGGCCAGGTGCTAAAAAGTAGTGGCCGAGAGCTCCACCATGGCTGAACTCTCAAGAACACCAAGAACACCAAGTTCAAATCTTCACAACTTAGCCAAATCAAAACCAAATTTAGATTTTCAAAGCTCTAACTTGAGTAAAATTGAATTCTCTTCCACATGGAAGCATCAAAACAAGCTAAAATCAAAGTTTAATAGATCAAAACCAAGGAATTCCGAAAATAACTAAAACTTAGATCTAGAACAATGGAGACTCCAAATCACAAAATTCCAAGTTCTAATGTTGTTCTCCATGTCCTAATCTAGCTAATGAACAAATAAAATGTGGTGCTTATTTAATGGCAAGATGCACTTGCCTATAGGTGTGGGTGGAGGAAGAAGAAGAAGAAATTAATGAAGAAATTATGGAGGAGAGAGAAGTAGGTGGGTTATAATGAGGGTGTTGTGGTGGAATGGAGGTGGAGTGTAGGCTTATGGTGTTCCATGCATGTTGAACCAAACCAAACCAAACCAAACATTCTCCACAAAATAAAACCAAGCCATGGTTAAAACCTGCTTACAAGAATCAAAAGACCACATGTCCAGGAAAATAAAATACGTGCCAAAATCAAATACGAGCATAATACGAAATACGGGAAATGGGGGTGACACGATCCCCAGCTCATCCCGAACCCAGCAACCGATCACACCCGACCACCCCGGCCTTTCTACTGCAACCAGCCCGACCGTCCATCAACCCAAAGCACGACCACCATCGCCCACATCGTCACCCCGCCACCGCGATCGATCGCCACCGCGACCGGCCGTCCGCCCCAAACCAGTACCAAACAAAAACCCAAAATAAAATAAAATCCTAAATAAACTCACCTCCGCCGGTGGACGGCGAGCTACGGCCGCCTGCTCCAGCGCGCCACCGCCTGGACGCGTCACCGCCGAGCGCGCCTCGACCCCTCTGGTCCGCCCCTCTCCGCTTGTCCAGCGCCCGCCGCACGCGCTGCTCCGGCCGCGCTCGTGCACCCCTCCACCACCGGAGCAGTCGCCGCGCCGCGCCAGCCATGGCCGGCCGCGCACGCGTAGCTCCACCGGAAAACCCGCTCCTCCATGCCTCACTTCTCCTCCGCCCGCGAGCCAAGCACTCCGCCCACCGGTCACTCTCCGCCGCCGGATCTCCCCTTCTCCCCGCTGCTCCGCCCTCATTTCCCTCTCACCGCCTATCGTCGTCCCCTCCGAAACCCATCGACCTCTCATCTCCTCCGCTCTCTCTCTCTCTTCCAGAAGTCAAAGGAAGAGCAGCCCCCCCTGCAGTATTGAGTGATATTTTGGGTTTAATTTTTTTTTTCGTTTGTTTGCTGGTTGTGTTTTTTTGTATTTCTTTTCTTTTTTTATATATTTATTTTTATTATAATATTTATTATTATTATTATTATTATTATTATTTTCATTATTATTACTATTAATGTTATTAGTATTATTATTAAGATTGTTATTAATGTTATTAACATTGTTATTATTATTATTATTATTATTATTATTATTATTATTATTATTTTGTCTTAAAGAGAGAACAACAATGTGGTTTTCTGTTGAAACTTTTTAGTATACTTTTCTGTAGTTTCACCTTTGTTTCATTAAAACAGTATTAATATTAACTCAGATTTTTATGCAATATTTACTAAGTACTGATATTATTTTGTTACTTAAATATTTCTTGCTATGATAAAAGATAGATAATATTTTGCAAAATTTATAATAATAGGATTTTTGCCTATATTGATTTCAAATTAGGTTTTAGCCTAAAATATACAATTATTTTTTATGGTATTTTAATATATAACATCTTGACCAAAAATATTATATCTCAATAAAAATTTGGTTTTAGCCTTAACTAATTTTCTAAAAATTATTTTGTAATTATCCAAAACTATGATTGAAAATATTGATTTGAGCTAAAATAATATTTATCTCTAAACATATTTTGACTAGTATAATATATTTTCAAGTATTATAAATATTTTCAAAATAGTAAATGTATTTATTTCCCAAATCTCCTTCGATTATCCTTCTGTCCGAGACCAAACCCATCCTTCCTATTCCCTCGCCAATTCAAGCCTACCTTATGTCCACCCTAACTAATTTGACCCTTCTGGACCCGATGGAACTGTCCGTACCACCACCCAAGGTCACCATGTATAGTTATTATACCGAAGTCGCAGTTCGTGCCACCGTGATCTTCGCAGCACACCAGGCGCCCTATCAGGCAAGACACCTTGCCATTAGTTGTTTATTTATTTTAGCTCATATTTCATGCATTATTTATTTTCTTTATGCAAAATAAACTGTGATACATGGCATAACTGTTAGAACTTACTGTTCATTATATTTTCTGCTGTGGATTATTTTTTATAAATTAAACCTAGATTTAAGGGACCACCTTATGTGTTGTATTCATTGGCCTTGACACGTTGTAAACACGAAGTTGTGTATCGCATATAGAACACATAAGTGCGTGATTGGCTGGCCACCAGTACGTACAAGCCGTGCGATAGGAATAACCGCTAATAGAGGTTGCATGCTATTTGACTTAGCGGTTATAGTGGTTTGTGTTGTGGATACAACACAGTTGGCATTGGGCGGGGAGGAAAATTCCTTAGCGTATGGGCTTCGATGCACTTCCCTTGTGACCCGGACTCTCCGCTGGAGATACGGGGTTGATGACCCAAGATTACTGACGGCCACTGACGATTCTGCGGAACGTCATGCTCTTCCTGATGGGGTCTCTGGTGTCCAAAGGGGGACTATGCCGATCCTATTCAGCCAGGGCCCATGCGTAGGAAGGATTGTTCTTAATAATATTTCACTTAGAACGGTAGGCTACCCTATCCGTTAGGTACGAGTACTTTTGGTTTGGGTACTTTTATCTGACCGTGGCTTGGAACAATAACTTGTCGCGGATTAGTTCGTCACATCTTGTCCTTGTTTGGTTGTAGGTGTGACTTACTACTTCGATGAGAAGGTATTGAACCTTGTTGGGGTCCGGATACCATATCGGATTCTTAGCATGAAAAGATACGTCACCGTGAATTAGTTTACCATCTCCTATCCTTGTTTGGTTGGGGGGATGGTACGCTCGTTCAGTAGGTGCGTATTGGAACATGTTATAATTCGAGGACCTGGTTGTCTTGCCAGGTGTGTGCTATTGTCTTTCGCAGGTGTTTTAGCTCTAGCCGTGATCTTCACTATTTCTTCGAGGATGATTGCCTTTGGATCGTCTTCGCTTCGCTCGCCACTCATTTCATTTTTTATGTACTTTTCTTTATTTTGTTAGTGGTAGATTTATCTCCGCCCAATATATTGTATCAAGACAAATTTATTCTCATTATATGATCTTTTATTCATTTATTCTGTGTGGATGAGATTAGTTATGGTTCTACTGTATTTTACAGCTTATATATTTATACGAGGCTTCCATATATTGGAGTATACTTCGTATGAATACAGCTGGCATGTCTACGTTCCTAGTCCTACGTATATTGGGACTGGGGCGTTACATGTTTTTGTGGTGGCCCATGGAGGTCAAGATAAATTGTTTGGTTACTTTACCGTACCAAGCAAGCCTGCGAATAGGATTAGAAGTCTAGGATCTCATCCATATACTTGACCTCTTTCCTTGATTTTATCTACCGTTTGACTCATCGATTGCATCTTGCTTGATTCCTTCTATCATTATCCTTATCTTCCCTTCGTGCTTGCTAGAGATTGACCCTATTAGTTAGCTGTCCCAAACACCATTAGTTTAAATTAAGTTGGGTAGAATACCTTATGAACTAGCAACCCCTTTGACCTAGTGACCTATAGTAGCAAGCTTATTTAGATCCTAGAATATAGAGGACCTAACCCGTCTAGCCAACCAAGGACTTGGACAAGAAGACTATAGGACGACTGTATGCTCTAGAATCATTCTACCTTCTTAAATCTTAATCTCTCGTGCCTATGTATTTACCATTTGACTAAATGATGCTAATGTAGCCTAGTTTTTACAAGCTTATCTTTTATCGAGCTTGTTCAAGACATATGTTATTGGAAGAGCTCCCACTAACATGTTGTCTAATCAGAACTGGTGCACAATGGTCTGATCAACCAAGTGCACTTTGGTTCGCTTTTGCCTATTATTCTACGTGGATGGGGACATAGTTGAACTTGTCCTCTAGAGTCCCATCCACGATTGCCTTGACAATTCCTTTGAAATTATTCGATCGTCTTTGAATCACAAATTCGTATTCGATAACGCCTCCTTCGAACTCTATATTGCTTTCGCCTTCACCTATTTTTGAAGAACGAAAGTGTTATACTAGCACTCCCTCTAGCCTTCCTATCGGCTATGACCATTCTCCCTCGATATTGCTATATCTTTATCCCGAACTACTCGACCCTATCAAGACCCTCTAATCGCTTAATTAAAGCGAATGTATTTCGTTCCCTTAATCGTGACCCTCATTCATTACCCGTGACCATACCGTATTTTTCTATGATCAAGATCGTGATTTCTTACGACAAGATTTGTATTCGATTGTTTTCCATCAAAACCCCCTTGTGTCCTCTCACCCCCCTACAAATCCTTAATTTCGAGGACGAAATTCTTTTAAGTTGGGTAGGATGTAAAACCCCTAAATTTTCTACTATATTTTTTTATATTAAATTTGATACCGATTTAAAATTTTGTATTGTACGTCACGTAGTCGTATTGCACGTCGTGTACGAAAGTTCGTTTTTCGAATTTGCTCGACGAGTGCGAATATGTGCGAGCGTACATATTTTAGAAAAATATTTTCTATCATTTCAAAATAATATACATAATAATTATTTTGCTATCGTAACAAAGTTTCCAAGTTAGTATTCTATTTATTGTATTTATAAAAAGTCTTTCGTTTATAATAGTTATCAATAATAAATAATATTCTTGTACATACGTATAAAATTCCTAAATATTTACTAGTTCATTTTTAAATAAAAATGTATTTTCAAAATTTATTAATATTAACATTTTATTATTCAAAAAGATTTAGTATTCAAAAAGATTTATTATTTTCGAAATTATTATTATTGGTATTTTTGGAAAAATATATTTCGAAATTTTTGTGAAGATTTAAATTTTGATTTGATTCCATGGATACATTTAAATAATAAACTATCTATATTTTAAATTGATTTGATTTTAAACTAAAAGTATTTAATTTGATTTTAATTGGATTTGGATTTAGATTTGATTGATTTTAAATTAAATTGCAAGTTATCTACTTGTGTTTTAAATTCTCCTAATCCTATCCAAATTGGGAATTCCCACATCCTATAAATAGGCAGGTACTCCTCCAACTTTTCATTATTCATCCACCAAATTCCACAAACCAAATAGTGCGTGCCTCGTGTCCGTGTTCCACCATCAAATTCTTATTCCAGTTTCTTTACACATACATTTATTTTTCCGTGTCGACAACCCCGACATCAAATCCCTAAACCTATCCCTATCCTAACCCTAACGCCTGTTCCACCACCACACACGACAGCCTCCACCACCGCCATTCCGACGTCCTTGACCTCCCCGACACCGTCCGCTGCCACCATCATCGCCAACGCCACCTACGCCTCCCGAACCACCACCACAGAACCATCCGCCAACACCATCACCATCGACTCCATCCCGACGACTCCGTCACCAAGACTCAGCCATCACCCGCTCGCCTCGATCCCCTGCTCATCCCGAACCCAGCAACCGATCACACCCGACCACCCCGGCCTTTCTACTACAACCAGCCCGACCGTCCATCAACCCAAAGCACGACCACGATCGCCCACATCGTCACCCCGCCACCACGACCGGCCGTCTGCCCCAAACCAGTAACCAAACAAAAACCTAAAATAAAATAAAATCCTAAATAAACTCACCTCCGTCGGTGGACGGCGAGCCACGGCCGCCTGCTCCAGTGCGCCACCGCCTGGACGCGTCACCGCCAAGCGCGCCTCGACCCCTCTGGTCCGCCCCTCTCCGCTTGTCCAGCGCCCGCCGCACGCGCTGCTCCGGCCGCGCTCGCGCACCCCTCCACCACTGGAGCAGTCGCCGCGCCGCGCCAGCCATGGCCGGCCGCGCACGCGTAGCTCCGCCGGAAAACCCGCTCCTCCATGCCTCACTTCTCCTCCGCCCGCGAGCCAAGCACTCCGCCCACCGGTCACTCTCCGCCGCCGGATCTCCCCTTCTCCCCGCTGCTCCGCCCTCTTTCCCCTCTCACCGCCTATTACCGTCCCCTCCGAAACCCATCGACCTCTCATCTCCTCCGCTCTATCTCTCTCTCTCTTCCAGAAGTCAAAGGAAGAGCAGCCCCCCTGCAGTATTGAGTGATATTTTGGGTTTAATTTTTTTTTTCGTTTGTTTGCTGGTTGTGTTTTTTTTTGTATTTCTTTTCTTTTTTTATATATTTATTTTATTATAATATTTATTATTATTATTATTATTATTTTCATTATTATAACTATTAATATTATTAGTATTATTATTAAGATTGTTATTACTGTTATTAACATTATTATAATTATTATTATTATTATTATTATTATTATTATTTTGTCTTAAAGAGAGAACAATAATGTGGTTTTCTGTTGAAACTTTTTAGTATATTTTTCTGTAGTTTCACCTTTGTTTCATTAAAACAGTATTAATATTAACTCAGATTTTTATGCAATATTTACTAAGTACTGATATTATTTTGTTACTTAAATATTTCTTGCTATGATAAAAGATAGATAATATTTTGCAAAATTTATAATAATAGGATTTTTGCCTATATTGATTTCAAATTAGGTTTTAGCCTAAAATATACAATAATTTTTTATGGTATTTTAATATATAACATCTTGACCAAAAATATTATATCTCAATAAAAATTTGGTTTTAGCCTTAACTAATTTTCTAAAAATTATTTTGTAATTATCCAAAACTATGATTGAAAATATTGATTTGAGCTAAAATAATATTTATCTCTAAACATATTTTGACTAGTATAATATATTTTCAAGTATTATAAATATTTTCAAAATAGTAAATGTATTTATTTTCCAAATCTCCTTCGATTATCCTTCTGTCCGAGACCAAACCCATCCTTCCTATTCCCTCGCCAATTCAAGCCTACCTTATGTCCACCCTAACTAATTTGACCCTTCTGGACCCGATGGAACTGTCCGTGCCACCACCCAAGGTTACCATGTATAGTTATTACACCGAAGTTGCAGTTCGTGCCACCGTGATCTTCGCAGCACACCAGGCGCCCTATCAGGCAAGACACCTTGCCATTAGCTGTTTATTTATTTTAGCTCATATTTCATGTGTTATTTATTTTCTTTATGCAAAATAAACTGTGATACATGGCATAACTGTTAGAACTTACTGTTCATTATATTTTTTGATGTGTATTATTTTTTACAAATTAAACCTAGATTTAAGGGACCACCTTATGTGTTGCATTCATTGGCCTTGACACGTTGTAAACATGAAGTTGTGTATCACATGTAGAACACGGAAGTGCATGATTGGCTGGCCACCAGTACGTACAAGCCGTGTGATAGGAATAACCGCTAATAGAGGTTGCATGCTAGTTTGACTTAGCGGTTATAGTGGTTTGTGTTGTGGATACAACACAGTTGGCATTGGGCGGGGAGGACAATTCCTTAGCGTATGGGCTTCGATGCACTTCCTTTGTGACCCGGACTCTCCGCTGGAGATACGAGATTGATGACCCAAGATTACTGACGGCCACTGACGATTCTGCGGAACGTCATGCTCTTCCTGATGGGGTCTCTGGTGCCCAAAGGGGGACTATGCCGATCCTATTCAGCCAGGGCCCATGCGTAGGAAGGATTGTTCTTAACAATATTTCACTTAGAACGGTAGGCTACCCTATCCGTTAGGTACGAGTACTTTTGGTTTGGGTACTTGTATCTGACCGTGGCTTGGAACAATAACTTGTCGCGGATTAGTTCGTCACATATTATCCTTGTTTGGTTGTAGGTGTGACTTACTACTTCGATAAGAAGGTATTGAACCTTGTTGGGGTCCGGATACCATATCAGATTCTTAGCATAGAAAGATACGTCACCGTAAATTAGTTTACCATCTCCTGTCCTTGTTTGGTTGGGGGATGGTACGCTCGTTCAGTAGGTGCGTATTGAAACATGTTATAATTCGATTTACTTATTTATTTGAGCAATATTTATTCAGTATATATGGCATGCTATTATGTGTCTTGTTACGTCCCTCTGAGGACCTGGTTGTCTTGCCAGGTGTGTGCTATTGTCTTTCGCAGGTACTTTAGCTCTAGCCGTGATCTTCGCTATTTCTTCGAGGATGATTGCATTTGGATCGTCTTCGCTTCGCTCGCCACTCATTTCATTTTCTATGTACTTTTCTTTATTTTGTTGGTAGTGGATTTGTCTCCGCCCAACATATTGTATCAAGACAAATTTATTCTCATTATATGATCTTTTATTCATTTATTCTGTGTGGATGAGATTAGTTTTGGTTCTACTGCATTTTACAGCTTATGTATTTATACGAGGCTTCCATATATTGGAGTATACTTCGTATGAATACAGCTGGCATGTCTACGTTCATAGTCCTACGTATATTGGGTCTGGGGCGTTACATAATGGCATAATATCTCCTGGTAAAGAGCCACGAAGCCAGGATACCGTCGTTCCAAATCCTCGAGTTCCTCATTAGTGGGAGTATACGCTTCAAACGCTTCGTCCCCCCAAGGAAGCTTGGAGACCGCGTGGACCTCATGGAGCGCGAGTCCCATCTCCCCTATAGGTGTGTAAAAGGTCCTCGTGCGGCAATTATACATTTCCAGCAGAGACATGAACAGCTTCTTGTTTATGGACAAGCCATGACTGGTACCTCGGATAGCGTGGTAAAGGCCAATCTCGCACAAAAAGACCTCATACTTCTGCAAGATCCAAGTAGACAAATTGATCCACGAGGGAATAGGGTGTACCCAACCAGGAAACGTCAACCGACCAACGGGATAGGAGCCTTTCCAAGCAAGTTGATTTATAAAAGTATCGGCAGTAGAGAATGTGAAGTTAGGGCCCGCCACATTCAAGAAAGAACCTGGGACCAACCCCGTCACAGAACAACTAGTATGCACTTTGCCGGCAGTCACAGACTTCAGATTTTTATTATAGTGGATGTTCCCCACAAACATCCCACTTCTGGTAGGGGTTAAAGTCTCCCCCATCTTCCGGTCCAACGGGAGCATATTGAACCAAGATAATAGGAAGTGTCGCTCCATCTGGGGGATGCGGATCGCCATCCCGTTAAAAATAAAACTCCAATCCTCCGACACCTCCAGAACATGATCATTCCCCACGGTCAAGGCGTCTCCAAAAAAGAATACAGGCTTCAAGTACTCCCCTTCAAATTTCCCGGAGTTCATCATAGCATTAAGGAAATGGAAAGACTGATTCTTGATGGCGTTCAATCTAGCCATAGGCTCATCGCTCGAAAACTGGTTCGTCATATGTTGAACAATATGGTCGTACCTATAGCCGAGAGCAGCTTGAGCGCTACCCACCAAGAGTTCTCCCGCAGCGTTAATCGGCAGATTCACTGAAGAACAGACAGAGAAAATTAAGTTAAATGGAGGGATGAAAAGAGCTGATTGGGTGCTTTCAAACCCCAGACGGCTCAAGAAAACATCCATGTGGCCCCATGAAGCTCTCATAAGTCTTATGCGGGTCCAAAAAGCCTCATACGGCTCAAGCTCAGAAGAACGCTTATGCGGCTCCGTACAATTAAAGTCTATGCGGTTTAGCGTCACTTATGCGGCTTTGCCGATAAGACGCGCATACAGACACGGTGGTTTTCTTATGCAGTTCGCAGCTCAGCCGTAGGGCGAACATGCGATTTACAAAGGCTCGTGCATAAAGTATGCGACGTAGCCATGGCAGTTGGGGTTCTTTAACTCATACATTGTCCTTACCAGTAATGGGGTGGGCGAACGTCAGGATGAACATCAGGTACGACGACCGACGGAGTAGCAGCCGCAGCCGAGGCAGAAGTGGAGGCCGCCTTCCTGCCATTTGCTGCCACGGTCTTCTTGGGAGCCATTAATTATCGAAGAGAGGAAGGGCAATTGAGATAGGGAAGGTCTGAGGAAGAAGAAAGAAAATAAAGAAGCCTTCTCTCTCTTCAAAACTCCTCCTATTTATAGGAAGACGGAAGAAGGAGGACACGTGGGCCAATGACCGACTCATGAAGAACGAAACCGACTCCTTGGGTTTCGTCTCCAAGATTCACCCAAGGCGTCAAATCCGAAAGATTTAATGAGCTGACCCTTGGGATTCCCCCCTACAAATACGGCGTTGAAACGAATTTGAGGCAATTAAAGACCCGCACACGTGGCGAGAAGCTATGCGGCTGAACAGTCCCCTGCGGCTGAATCACCTACTCGGCTGAACAACCTATGCGGCCAAGATCTCTATGCGGTCAGGGTTTCATATGCGGCTAGAAGAACACAGCCATGCTTCTTATTCAAAGTATTTCAATTTTGCAAATTGAAAACTTTGAAGGGGGTCTTGTAGAAGCATGGAAAATACTAAAGAAAATGACTCATGCGGCCAAGGAACCCTATGCGGCTCAGGAAGCCCATGCGGCTCGGAGAGTCATGCGGCATAAGGGGCTATGCGGTCCAAGACATCCCATGCGGCTCAGAAAGACACGTGGCAGGATAGCCCCCTCCTTTACCCTCTCGCATTAATTGCTTGACGGCTGACACCTCTAAAAAAAGTGACAGCCCTGACACAGAAAGAAGTAATTATGACTCTGTCATAATGACGAATCTCTAGGGAAGAGAAAAGAGATCTCTGACACAAATCCTCCAAGAGCCATAAAAATGCCACGTGGCCTTGCCACGTGGGCGTTCGTATGCGGCTCACTTCTCATGCGGTTCTGAGTGAATCCGTCCTATGCGGCTCAGGCCTAGAAAGCCTCATGCGGCTCGAGCAAAGCACTTCTCATGCGGTTCAGAGTGAATCCGTCCTATGCGACTCCGGCCGAGAAAGCCTCATGCGGCTCGAACAAAGAACTTCTTATGCGGTTCAGAATGAATCCGTCTTATGAAGCTCAGACCAGAAAAGTCTCATGCGGCTCGAGCAAAGAACTTCTTATGCGGTTCAGAATGAATCCGTCTTATGCGGCTCAGGCCGAGGAAGCCTCATGCGGCTCAAGTAAAAACTCCTCATGCGGCTCAAGAGGATCATCTCCATGCGGCTCAGGTGGATGTATCCCTATGCGGCTCACAATGATTACCTTCCTGTTTCAAAGGCTCAAGGGAGGGCCACTACCCAGACAGCCCTGACACGTGGTCCTAACCCTATGCGGCCCAAAGTCATATACGGCTTACTCGTCATATGGATCAGATCACCCAATGGCTCCTAGGACACGTGTCCTAAGCCGATTAATTTTTCAGATTTACTGCCATCGAAGATTGGGTCAAATCCCAATAATCTGGGACACGTGGCAGAAGAATAAATTTAATTTATTCCAGACATCACAAGATCATTATGAGGAAGATTTATTCCAATCAGTATTAATTGCTAATGGGATTTGGTGTAATCTACATTCGATGGCTCGGATTCGTCACAATCAAAACAGAACGGCCTGGATTGACCAATCTATGGGCCGCCGCCATCTCCGAGAGCTAATCATTGGCAATCCTAATGATGCCCCCACTATTATAAATAGCAAGGTGCCATTCCCTTGTAAATATATACACGATCAGAAGGAGAGAGAAAAGAGAGCTTCCTCCTAATAATCAGAGAGAAAACCACAGAGAAAGAGAGAAGTCAGAAGAGCAACCCGAGGAGAGCAAGGAGAGCATTTCTTCATCAACGCCAACCATCTTTTCACAGGAGCCAAGGTTGCATACCGATCGTCCAAGGAGTAAGGCAGAGCTGTCGTCGCCTTCCCGAGCCTCTATCGTCACCCCCCCCCCCGAATCTAAAATAAACAATTGTACTTAGATTGCTGTACCTAGGTTTTCGTCCCTAGGCCTTCTTTGTACAAGCGAGTTTGTAACGTGAAGTAAAAGTCCGGTCCTCCGATAATTGTTCTGTTCTTTTATATTTCATGGCAAACACGATGGCGACTCTGCTGGGGACAAACTTCTCCACGGCTGAGGAGTTGGTGACGTAATCGGATGCAGCCAAGCTTGGCTCCACGCAACAAAAGATGGTCGTCCGCTTCGACCAACAGGCGTTTGAAGAGATGCTCTCCGAAGGAAGCGCTGGCCCGGTCCAGAAGCGCACTCGCACGACAAAGGCTCACAGAGAGTGGAGGCCAAAATCATTTGCTCCTCCCCAAGCCCTCGACGGGATACCCTCTGTTGCTCAAGACGGCGAGAAAGACTCTTCTGCGGCCCCACTTCAGACCGTAGACAACTCTGCTGTCCCCAAGTCCGGCAGAAGAAAATACTATGATGCTGGACTTGCAGGGGCAAAGAGGAACTCTATACGATCAGAGCCGCATAAGGACGTTAGCCGCAGGGAGAAAACTCAGGCGGCTACATCAGCCAGCCGCATGAAGAAAACTCATGCGGCCACAACTGTCATCCGCATAACTTATGCGGCTACAGCTGCCAATCACAGGGATGAAACCCATGCGGCCAGGAAAGTCAATCGCTTGCAGAAAATCCATGCGGCCACAATTACCAACGCATGCGGCCAGCCTGCACGGTCGTGGCTCCTAGCCGCACAAAAACAATTCATCTGACGGCAGAAGACAACCGCATGCAGACAGCCTGCACGGTACCCAACCCTAGCCGCATAACGTCCATTCCACGCTTCTCTCGATCAGTCTTCGACCGTCTCTCATGCGGTCCTGACCCTGATGGTTCTCTGGATGATAAGCCAGACTCTGTGGTATTCAATTTGGACTCCTCCTATTACGCACTCGTAAGTGCTAAAAGGAGGAAGTCTAGGGCAGCACGGGCTCATCAGGCCCAGTCAGCTGTCCCAACCTCTGACTATCGGGGCGTCCCGTTGATTATCACACGGGCCTCGGATGGGAAGTTGTATACAACCGCTCGAGTCCAGCCCCCGGCGATAAATGGACAGAGTTGTTCCTCTGACCTGCGGGAGACGATCTTCCACAAACGCAAGGAAATAGGAGGAGTGTCGGCGTGCAAAGAGTCCTCTCTTGGACATCGCTGCACCCAAATCATCGTCAACTGCTGTTGCAACAACGCGGTAGTGACGGAAGATCGGCCATCCGTCTTCCAAAGACTACAGCATCCGAGCTCAGAAGATGAGGCACCTCCTGTTGTCTCCTGCAATTTCGCTCAGAAGGTCCCCGCCGAAGGGAGGGGAAAAAAGACAAGCATCTCCAGTCCCAAGATATCAACCACTACAGCTAAGAAACTGTCGTCTAAACGGTTGTCTTCTACCGGAATATTCCAACACACCCGATCAAAGAAGAAATCTGCTGCAGTAGGAAATTCATCATCCACATCGTTGGGGGTTGGGGGTTGCACTCCTCCGAACATCCGCAACAATCCGATGTTTCAAGGAGCCGAGCCCGGGAAAACGACTCTCCCATCAGGTATAACAGGCACCGATGTCCCCGAGGACATCCATGACTCTCAAGACGAAGTAGATTCTGAGGCTGGGGGTACTGTTTCCTCCGAGTCCGAACCAGAAGACAATATTCCCACATATCCCGATGACTTCTCGGTACATGGGTACGATTCCGAGGGCACATTGTCACGACCCGATCCCAATATTCTGGGTCTAGTCGGATCATGCCCAGCCTGCACCGTTGTTGAGACGGCGGCAGTAAGCTGTTCAGTAGCAGGTAACCATACAACAACACTATAATTTGTCACAACTCAACATCGGAAAATTTAAAACTTTATTAAACTTTTACATGAAATAAAAGATACAACTTAAACCATTTTTTTTTATACATCATGAATAAAAGAAAACTCTAGACAAACAGCTCAGCAATCTCGAATTCCTCGTCTTGGGATCGCGTAACAAAGCCTCATCATTGATACCTAAAATGTTGGGTCTCCAGTCAGGAGGGAGCAAAGTACAATTACGAATATCCAATAATTCAAATAATAATTTGAAATTTGCAATGTTAAACAATTTGAAATACTTTAACAATATTTTTCACAATTCTACAATTGAAAATAATGTGATTTGAGTAGGTAACGAACTATGACCGGCTTGGGATGATTCAATTATATCCTAATGATACGGTCCGGCCTATCCTCGTGTATAGGAGGAATCAGCTCGCACAATCAATGATGCAATATAGGGGTATTGGTCATAGACGCTACACTACTCCCCCAATATCCCGAGACAATCAGATTCAATCAATGAGTCAATATTCGAACTCTAGGAGAGTTCCGTGTAGCAATGTGGTTTAAAATTGCAATAAAATAATTACTAGATAAATTACCAAATAGACATAACTGCACTTGCCTTTGTTTTAGAATGACTGGATAGACGAGTCGGTACCGAAGAGGAACGTCAGTTGTAACTTCGAGTTCCTACAGTTGAGAACTTAACTTAGATCCTTGAATAACCAGACTAAGTGTGCTAGTTGCAATCTCTAGTAGACCTGTCCTAGTCAGGTTTTAAGTTGTATTTATTTACAGCTAACGATTACGTCGCAACTACGTGCGTTGATTAACCGGTTAATTGGATTATTTGGAAAATCACGAGAATCGATTACAATTTTGGAAAACTTTGTGTTTTCATAATATGTATATAAAATACAGTTTCTTTTAGTGACAAACAGTAAATTAATAATATTTTATTTATTTTAGCTAAACTCGTATTTAAGCCGTAAATTACGTCCTAACTACGAATATGAAATCAATCCAAACCACCCAAATTTACATCCACCAGAAAAGAAAAGAAAACAAACTACGCTACACCAATACATGGGCACAGCTACTGGTCCTAGGGTGGGCTTATGCCCGATACATCTTTCTTTTACATTAAATAAGAAAATGACTGAATTATTAAATAAAATGCAGAATTTAAATGACTATAATATTTAGCCTAAAAATAAAATAATAAATAAAAGAAAACTAGGAGTCTCAGACTCGGTCCTTTTCCTCAAAATTCGGTTTATGCCTCAACGTCCGGTCGGACCGGTGCGTTTGCATTTCGCCGGGGCCCACAGACCGGTACGGTCGTCGCCCGAAAATCGGTTTTATAAATCATTTTCGAAAGCCGGTTTTGAAATCAATAAAAATATAATTTTGTAAAAATTGGGCAGCACTTCCTCTATTCCGGGACAAACCCAAGAACTGGAAAGTGCGCCAACAACTCCTGCAAAATGTTTTCCAACCCAAAATGGTCCACAGAAATATCCACCAAAATGATTTCCAACACCACAGAAATAATTCCAACACCACCGAATAATTCCCGAAATATCCGGGAATCCATAATCCAACCAATTCACACCAAACCAGCAGATAAAACACAGGAAAATACGCTAACGTAGATAATCGAAAATATAACGCAGCTAACCGGATTTCCCAAAGGGAAACCGGGGACCGATTCTCATCACGGACTCTACGGGAGGGACGAACTACTGTGATTAACAGAAATTACCCATGTCCGTTGGTCGGGGAGCCGCGGGACAGAACTCGGGAACGAAATTGGAAAGCAACGGCCCACGGAAACCACGACCGAGAGTGCAGACAGCGGAAACAGAACCCGTGGGAAGCACGGAAAACTCGCGGAAGGCAGCGGGGCTCGGGACAGAGCCGCTGGAGGCGGAGCCGAGGTGGATCGGACAGCGACGAAGGGGCGTCGGTGCCGGAGGGCGCGCACAGGGCGGTCGGCCTGGGGCACACCGAGAGGTACGGTCGCCGGACGGCGGGCGACGGTCAGCGCCGGCCGGAAAGACCACGCGGGGCGGCACCAAGGGCGCTGGAGGGAGGTCGGCGGGGCGGATCCCGCGGGGACAGCGCGGCCGGAGGGGCGCTAGGGCGGCGCGAAGGGGTCGGCAGAATCGCGCGGTCGGCGGGATGGCCGCGGAGGGGGTCGCGGGCTCGGGGAGGAGCGCCTCGGGTCGCGGACGCGGCACGGTGGCGTCGCGCACGGGAAGTCGGCGCGAGGAGCTGGCGGCGGGGAGAGGGGCTCGGGTCCGGCCGGAGAGGCGCCGGCGACGGGACGGCTCGGCTAGGGCTTGGGTTTCGGGGAAAGTTTGGGTTCTCTCCAGGAGAGGAAATCTGAGAGTGGAAGAGAGAGGGAAGAAGTATAGTGGTTGGTTTTTGTGTGTGGGAAAGGAGACTACTCTCTGTTGAGAGTTGTTTAGGGAGCTTCTGTTGTGAGATTTATGAGGAAGAGAAAAGCATACGTGGGAGAATAAAAAGGAGGTGGGGATGTGAATCGTTGGGTATGCAAAGAATACGTGTGTAGACAGGAGTGAATATAGGAGAGAGAGTTAAGGGGAAAGGTTGTAAGGAGTAAAGAAGGTGTAGTGCTGTGGGGGTTACGAGTGAAAGAAGAGAAAGGGTTGTTCTCTGTGAATGGGAGTGGGGAAAGTAGGAATTTATTAAGGGGAGTTGGTTGAGCTCGTGTGGTCCAGAGAAGTTGAGGGTGAGTAAGAAATAGGAATGGGAGAGGGAGTCATCACACGAAAATGCTGGTCCTTCGGGACCAGCTCACCAACGTACAAATATATATATATATATATATATATATATATATATATATATATATATATATATATATATATATATATATATATATATATATATTTTAATTGGTAAACCAAGTCAGATTAAATTGGAAAGAAATGAAAAGATATGGGTTTGGCTCAGGCTCGGGTCTGGGTTCGGACTCGGGTCTGGGTCAGCAACCAAAAGCCCAATTTTATTATTTAAAAATAGTTTCAGCCCAATAATAATAATATTAATAATTATAACCTTACTAATAATAACAATATTAATACTTATAATTTATTTAACCAAAGTTTTATCAAATTAATTTTCCAAGGACAATCAAGATTAAAATAAAAATGCATTTAAATTAATTATTCTAATTAATCAAGATTACGGGTTTCACAACCTTCCCTCCTTAGAAAATTTCGTCCTCGAAATTTAAAGTAAGGGTAGGAGAATCAAACGGCTACGGGTACCACGCCCGTAACTCAGGTCCAACAATAAGAATTTTCAAGGCAGTCGTGGATGTGACGGTTTATGATATCATCCATGTAGAAAATACAAAAACGAACCAAAGTACACGAGGTTGATCAGACCATCATGCACCGGTCCTGATTAGACAATATATTAGTGGGTGCACCCAATAAAATACCGTCATGATCAAGCTTGACAAAAAATAGCTTGCAAAAACTAGGCTAACTTCGTCAGCATCAGTCAAGTTTAGAACGAAAAGATAAGAAAATAAGTGATGACTCGAATTCTGATCTTCTTCTTACCTCTGACTAGGCTTGCAACTGGTTTCTCTGGCACTGAAAGGTTAAGTCCAAACTTGAACTCTGAATTATCCAAAATGTGACTCGGATCTGAAATGTAACGTCTGAGCTGTGACGTAGAAAACGTTGCACACTCCCAAGATTAGCTGGTAGAGCTAACTGGTATGCTACTTCCAACTTGTCTTAAACTTCAAATGGCCTGATGTTCCTGGCCTCAATTTCCAGCTCCGTCAAAACTGATTGTTCCTCTGGTAGGAGAAAACTTCACCAAAAGCAATTTGGTCTTCCCAAGACATACCAAATTCCGAGACGCAAAATCTCAATACATCTTTAAGCGTCTGGATTGACCTCTCTGATTGCTCGTCCCGCGGTACTCCATGAATCCGGTAGATGTGCTTCCCGTACAATGATGCCCACTTCTTAGTGGATAAACCAACTTGAAGGAAAAAAAATGTGCTGACTTAGTCAGTCGGTTTATAATAATCCAATTGGTGCCCTTTCCTCCTTGGGAACAAGGCAATCCTTACTCAAAGTTCATTGTTATATGCTTCTACTTCCACTCCGAATTGTCCAGCGGCTTCAACAAGCTTGTTGTCCTCTTGCTAAATTCTTCATGTTGACAAATTCACATCTAATCCCATACTTGGAATTGTCCTTCTTTATTCCATATCACCAATCAAATGGAGGCATATTCCGATACATCTTATTAACTCCTGAATATATGAAATACTGCGACTGGTGCATTTCTTTTATCAACTCGTTCCTCCGTTTGTCAGCCGATACGCAAAGTCTCGTACCATTCTTCAGAGTTCCACTGCTGATCAATTTAGAAACCCTCAAGTGTTCTTGCCAACACTTGATCTCTAAGCCTGTAAAGTGCCTCGTTTTGAAACTACGTCCTCTTGATTTTTATCCCTCAGCCTCGAACTTCATCAATACTGAATCAGCATCCAGCTCCGTCCTTCTATCTCCAGGTAGTATAATCTCCAGTACAAACTTCTCGACGTCTTCTAGTAGGTGCCACTCCTTGGTTAAGAACATTGCCACTGGGTATCGACTAAGTGTATCAGCGATTCATATTAGCCCTACCCGGGTGGTGTAGCGGGTCGATGTTGGAAATCCTTCATCAGCTTCAGCCATCTTCTTAGTCTAACATTCAGCCCTTTCTGAGTGAAGACATATTTCAGACTTTTGTAGTCCGTATAAGTTTTCACTCCCTTTCCATAAAAATCATGTTTCCATAGTTTCAAAGTAAAGATAATTGCAGCAAATTCCAAATTAGGCGTGGGATGATTCTTCTCATGAGTCTGTAGTTGCTTACACGTGTAAGCAATTACTTTCCCATGTTGTTGAAGAACGCAACCCAGTCCTCTTCCAGAGGTATTACAGTAAATTGAGAACCCATCGGTTCCTGCGGGTAGCGCGAGGATTGGTGTAGTGGTAAGTCTCTTCTTCAGCTCCTCAATGCCGCTTGGCAAACTTTCGTTCAGATGAACTCTTCATTCTTCCAAGTGAGCTTCGTCATCGGCTCAGCAATCTTGGTGAAATCCTTTACGAACTTCTGATAGTAGCCAGCCAAGTTCAAGAAACTTCTGAATTGAACTTGGGATATACCACTCTTCAACAACAACTATCTTCCATTGAAATTTCTTCTCTTGACAACATGGCCAATAGTCTACCTTGTCAAAGAAAAATCCACGTTCAGATAACTTACCAAACTTCTTTTTCCTCAAAGTTTCCAAAACTTCCTCAGGTGTTCTTCATGTTCTTCTTCAGTCTTCAAATTATATCAGAATGTTATCTGTGGAGAAGATAAACTGATTCAAATACTCATGAAAATCTCTGTTCATGAGATTCATGAACACAGCAGAAGCATTTGTCAGTCTAACGTCCTGACCAAAGAAAACTACCCATACTTGGTGTTTGAACGCCGTCTTGGAAATGTCCTCTTTCCTGACTTTGATTTGATGGTAGTCAAATCTTAAGTCAAACTTCGAAACATCCTATCTCCATACAACCAGATCAAACAGTTCCATCCTTCTGGCCACAAGCAAGATAGGTACTCCCTGAGGTAAAGTTTCATTCTGCATAAATCCTAGAGCCTTCATTGATCTGGTCCTTCATTTTCTATGATCTTCGAGTCTGAATCATGCCTTATTGTAGGAGGCAAGGTCTGCTGGATAGGAAGAGAGTCCCTAGGTTGTGGCCTAACAGGTGTTGCTGAGATATGAGCTCTGGTTTGATGGAAAGATAAGGGGCAGTCCTTTACCCGATGTTCAGCAGATCCACATGCCAAACATTGTCCCAATCTCTTGTGGTAACTAACGGCCTGATGACCAGGCCTCTTGCATTAGTTACAAGCCCATAGCTTCTTACTACAAGACTGCCGAAAAGTAGAGTACTTGATGGGACCCAAATATCTTCTAGTTTCAAGGGTATCCTTCCTAGGACAAAAGTTCTGCTCTAACTTGGTTGGGGATAACTAAGGTTACATCATGACGTTCTTCATGTCTTCTCTCGTGATATTCATCTGTTCCTGCTGGGCTTCATCTTGAGCTTTCTGGAACTCCAGGATTTCTTGAAATAGGACAACCATTTGGAAGATGATTGCTGGTACTAGTGGAGCAACAAAAATGAATACTCCACCAAGGAAATGCAATTCAGTTTGAGATGAGGTAGGAATTGCCAGTGTAGGAAAAACTTCACTGGATGCATTATGGGGACGGTCAATCAGCCGCAAAGGAAAGGACCCTGGGCTTGGTTGAGGATATGGGGTATGATCTGGAGATGACACCTCATCGCCAGTAGGATTTGGTCAATGGTCATTCTCTGGAAGGTTTAGGATGCATACATAAGCAAGGTATCCTACCAGTCTATAATCAAACAAAAATATTTATTTATAATATATTTCGGTCCTATGTTGTGACAAATTGATGTTCTAGTGTTCTAATTGTTTCTAGGTATGTTTTTCTAAGTTGTTGTTCAGACCTGCATGGGCCACCACTAAAAACATGTCATGACCCGATCCCAATATTCTGGGTCTAGTCGGATCATGCCCAGTCTGCACCGTTGTTGAGACGGCGGCAGTAAGCTGTTCAGTAGCAGGTAACCATACAACAACACTATAATTTGTCACAACTCAACATCGGAAAATTTAAAACTTTATTAAACTTTTACATGAAATAAAAGATACAACTTAAACCATTTTTTTTTATACATCATGAATAAAAGAAAACTCTAGACAAACAGCTCAGCAATCTCGAATTCCTCGTCTTGGGATCGCGTAACAAAGCCTCATCATTGATACCTAAAATGTTGGGTCTCCAGTCAGGAGGGAGCAAAGTACAATTACGAATATCCAATAATTCAAATAATAATTTGAAATTTGCAATGTTAAACAATTTGAAATACTTTAACAATATTTTTCACAATTCTACAATTGAAAACAATGTGATTTGAGTAGGTAACGAACTATGACCGGCTTGGGATGATTCAATTATATCCTAATGATACGGTCCGGCCTATCCTCGTGTATAGGAGGAATCAGCTCGCACAATCAATGATGCAATATAGGGGTATTGGTCATAGACGCTACACTACTCCCCCAATATCCCGAGTCAATCAGATTCAATCAATGAGTCAATATTCGAACTCTAGGAGAGTTCCGTGTAGCAATGTGGTTTAAAATTGCAATAAAACAATTACTAGATAAATTACCAAATAGACATAACTGCACTTGCCTTTGTTTTAGAATGACTGGATAGACGAGTCGGTACCGAAGAGGAACGTCAGTTGTAACTTCGAGTTCCTACAGTTGAGAACTCAACTTAGATCCTTGAATAACCAGACTAAGTGTGCTAGTTGCAATCTCTAGTAGACCTGTCCTAGTCAGGTTTTAAGTTGTATTTATTTACAGCTAACGATTACGTCGCAACTACGTGCGTTGATTAACCGGTTAATTGGATTATTTGGAAAATCACGAGAATCGATTACAATTTTGGAAAACTTTGTGTTTTCATAATATGTATATAAAATACAGTTTCTTTTAGTGACAAACAGTGAATTAATAATATTTTATTTATTTTAGCTAAACTCGTATTTAAGCCGTAAATTACGTCCTAACTACGAATATGAAATCAATCCAAACCACCCAAATTTACATCCACCAGAAAAGAAAAGAAAACAAACTACGCTACACCAATACATGGGCACAGCTACTGGTCCTAGGGTGGGCTTATGCCCGATACATCTTTCTTTTACATTAAATAAGAAAATGACTGAATTATTAAATAAAATGCAGAATTTAAATGACTATAATATTTAGCCTAAAAATAAAATAATAAATAAAAGAAAACTAGGAGTCTCAGACTCGGTCCTTTTCCTCAAAATTCGGTTTATGCCTCAACGTCCGGTCGGACCGGTGCGTTTGCATTTCGCCGGGGCCCACAGACCGGTACGGTCGTCGCCCGAAAATCGGTTTTATAAATCATTTTCGAAAGCCGGTTTTGAAATCAATAAAAATATAATTTTGTAAAAATTGGGCAGCACTTCCTCTATTCCGGGACAAACCCAAGAACTGGGAAGTGCGCCAACAACTCCTGCAAAATGTTTTCCAACCCAAAATAGTCCACAGAAATATCCACCAAAATGATTTCCAACACCACAGAAATAATTCCAACACCACCGAATAATTCCCGAAATATCCAGGAATCCATAATCCAACCAATTCACACCAAACCAGCAGATAAAACACAAGAAAATACGCTAACGTAGATAATCGAAAATATAACGCAGCTAACCGGATTTCCCAAAGGGAAACCGGGGACCGATTCTCATCACGGACTCTACGGGAGGGACGAACTACTGTGATTAACAGAAATTACCCATGTCCGTTGGTCGGGGAGCCGCGGGACAGAACTCGGGAACGAAATTGGAAAGCAACGGCCCACGGGAACCACGACCGAGAGTGCAGACAGCGGAAACAGAACCCGTGGGAAGCACGGAAAACTCGCGGAAGGCAGCGGGGCTCGGGACAGAGCCGCTGGAGGCGGAGCCGAGGTGGATCGGACAGCGACGAAGGGGCGTCGGTGCCGGAGGGCGCGCACAGGGCGGTCGGCCTGGGGCACACCGAGAGGTACGGTCGCCGGACGGCGGGCGACGGTCAGCGCCGGCCGGAAAGACCACGCGGGGCGGCACCAAGGGCGCTGGAGGGAGGTCGACGGGGCGGATCCCGCGGGGACAGCGCGGCCGGAGGGGCGCTGGGGCGGCGCGAAGGGGTCGGCAGAATCGCGCGGTCGGCAGGATGGCCGCGGAGGGGGTCGCGGGCTCGGGGAGGAGCGCCTCGGGTCGCGGACGCGGCACGGTGGCGTCGCGCACGGGAAGTCGGCGCAAGGAGCTGGCGGCGGGGAGAGGGGCTCGGGTCCGGCCGGAGAGGCGCCGGCGACGGGACGGCTCGGCTAGGGCTTGGGTTTCGGGGAAAGTTTGGGTTCTCTCCAGGAGAGGAAATCTGAGAGTGGAAGAGAGAGGGAAGAAGTAGAGTGGTTGGTTTTTGTGTGTGGGAAAGGAGACTACTCTCTGTTGAGAGTTGTTTAGGGAGCTTCTGTTGTGAGATTTATGAGGAAGAGAAAAGCATACGTGGGAGAATAAAAAGGAGGTGGGGATGTGAATCGTTGGGTATGCAAAGAATACGTGTGTGGACAGGAGTGAATATAGGAGAGAGAGTTAAGGGGAAAGGTTGTAAGGAGTAAAGAAGGTGTAGTGCTGTGGGGGTTACGAGTGAAAGAAGAGAAAGGGTTGTTCTCTGTGAATGGGAGTGGGGAAAGTAGAAATTTATTAAGGGGAGTTGGTTGAGCTCGTGTGGTCCAGAGAAGTTGAGGGTGAGTAAGAAATAGGAATGGGAGAGGGAGTCATCACACGAAAATGCTGGTCCTTCGGGACCAGCTCACCAACGTACAAATATATATATATATATATATATATATATATATATATATATATATATATATATATATATATATATATATATATATATTTTAATTGGTAAACCAAGTCAGATTAAATTGGAAAGAAATGAAAAGATATGGGTTTGGCTCAGGCTCGGGTCTGGGTTCGGACTCGGGTCTGGGTCAGCAACCAAAAGCCCAATTTTATTATTTAAAAATAGTTTCAGCCCAATAATAATAATATTAATAATTATAACCTTACTAATAATAACAATATTAATACTTATAATTTATTTAACCAAGGTTTTATCAAATTAATTTTCCAAGGACAATCAAGATTAAAATAAAAATGCATTTAAATTAATTATTCTAATTAATCAAGATTACGGGTTTCACACACATCCTCCACCGTTCCTTCCATCACTCCTCATGTAAGAACGGTGTTCATGACGGACAGCAATCAAGGTGGTTCCAGTGAACGCCAGCGCATCGACAATCTCGAAGCCATATTACTTGCTTTGGTCAAGTCTGTATACGAGATTAAAGCAGCCCTTCCAACTCTGCAAGGAGGGACGCCTGGCCAAACAAGCGCGGGTCCCGCAGTCAATGCGAACTCGAATTCGGCGGCACCAAACCCGGACAACAATCCTCCCGAAATAACAGCCCCTATCGCGACAGATGAGGCCCGAGAAGTAAGAAGAGAGGTTCAGGAGCTCCAAGCCATGTTCCATGTCCGAGAAAACGCTCAAGACCTCAGAATTCGGCAACCATACCCTGCTGGGGTGAGGGGGAGTTGGTCCACGGGTGGACCAACTCAAAGAGTAAAAATTATAATTATTTTTTATTTTTTTAATAAATAAAAATAAGAATTCAAATGGATGGGTTAGGATCGGGTCTGGGTTTCGGAAATCTGGTCCGGGCACGGGTCAGGCCAACAATCAAAAGCCACTTTTAATTTTTGAAATAAATTTTTAAACTCATAAGTAATACTAATAATAATAGTAATAATATTATAATATTAATAATAATTTACATTACAAAACTGGATTTCACAGTAAGGATGACAATTTCTTCTGAATTCGACTGCGATTCTTTTTTTCTTCGACGGGAATATGTTTGGGGATTTGAAAACGGAAATGGGAACTGGGACGAGGAAAAGTTCTTTGGTCGAATTTGGGGCCGGAGATGGGTATAGTATTATCCGCCCAGATAAATCCCCGAGCCCAATTAATATTTTTTTTGTTGCATTGATATTCTCGCTTTCTGTTGTATTGAATCATTTTCTGTATCTAGTCCTTTTTTTTATGAAAATAATGTTTTGTTAACATATTTTTTATTTTTATTTGGAATGAAAATAGTTTCTATAGTGTACAGTAAAACATTTATTACCGGAACGAGGGTAAAAAAAAATAATTAAAATTGAGCAGATTCTCGTACACTATTCGAGGATGGTGAGGGAGTGTATGGTTTCCGATCCCTATCGTCCCGTTGCCATCCTTACTTGTTGGACCCAAGACTTCTTAGCACGTACCAGTAAATTATTGTAATTGTTTTTCCTATAAAAATTAAATAAAGTAAACAAAAAAATATTTTTAAAATATGGTTTGTCCAGTTGGACTGGTCTTGGATTTTTTTTTACCGGTAAACTGGCCCATTATCCTTCCAAGGCCCGAGAGCGGGAGGTGTCGCGGGCCTCTAATTGAGGCCGCCCTTTGTTCAATGCCTCATGATATATCCTCCGCTGTAGGAGGCTGGCTCCGTTTGTTGTGAGTATATCCAAATAAGTCATACATCGAAGTAGTCTAATTATGGTCCATAGTTGTGCACATGTTGTTTGTGTATATCCAAATAATGCTTGCAACCAACATTTCGGGAGAGCAAAAAAAAATTCTAGAGGGACCTTGCCCTTCACTTTTCCATGGATGTGCCGCCGATGTACATTTAGGTCTTCGTATTATCTTGAAGATGATTTTGGGTCCCGTCCTAACGGTGGACTTGGGCTACACTTAGACCTCTTTTGTCTCCACAGTATTCAAAATTTTCGTTTAGTTTTGGATCTCTTATAAAATTTAAAATTTTCGTTTAGGTCTCTGTTTGGCCAGCATCATCCCAATCAATTGTTAAAATACGAGATCCAACAAACTCTGATTTAGGCAGATAAACATAGAGAGACCTAAACAAAATTTTTGAATGTTATATGATGTCTTACAACTAAATAACCAAAGAACAGCTAAGCTTATGCTGTAATAGTAAATAGGATTACAAAAACGGTAGACCTATTGGAAAATGTTATGGTAAATTAATAAATAATACTAGTTAGTGGTAAAATAAATAAATGGCTGTCCAATTGGACCGGCCTTGGATTTTTTTTAATGGAAGTCCGGTTAGTCGGCCCGTTATCTTTCCACTGCCGGGAGCGGGAGGTGGGCGCTGCTCTGTGAAGCCAGCCTCACGCGGTCCCCTCCGCTCTAGGGCGCAGCTAAACCCAGGCCTTCGCCCAAGCCCAGCTGGCCAACTCCCAACTTGGAACGGGCGGGCCAGACAATTGGTAACCGATTGCACCAAACCCAAGGAACCGAACCAACAGTCCGAACCATCCTAAAGCCCCCACTTGGGTTACAAGCTCCAGCTACGAAGCTCGGCGAGCAACCAAGTCGCACATTACTATTAAAAGCACATGTCACCTTTGCTCTATTTCCGATGTGGGACTAAAGGGTTGTGCACTCCACAAATTTTTATTGGGATTTTCATTCTATATCATATTTTTGTATGTGATTTTGATTCCGTGTGTTGGGCTTTTTATTCTGGAAAAGACACTAGCATTCATTTGTTGTTTGTGTTATTAATCCAAATAAAACCTATGCTTGAGGACCAAGTCCCACTCAATTCTATAGGTATATGTTGATTGTAGCAGAGGGCTAATCCTCAAATATCATAATTAATTGTGGTATTTTTATTCAAATAACAATTAAGGTTGAAGATCATAAAACCGCGAAACATGAGAGTCCACTTACGACAACAAGACAAATATGCCGAATAAATAGCACAAATAGACCAAACACATGATACAACATACTTCAACCATAATCGATCTACGTTCACAAGACATACAAGAAAAAAAAATTGTTGAATCACAAGTAAAATCTTACAATAATTACACACACAAAAACATATTGCGACCCTTATGAGGTCAAATACAAACTGGATTGACAAGGGTCGCACTACGGTTCAAACCGGCCCGGCCCAGTAGCCTTTGAGTTCGGGCTGGGTTCAGTTCACAGGTTTGAAGGTCCGGTCCGGACCGTCCGGTCCAAAATTCGGTCCGAACCAGCTCTTGCTTCATAACCCGATCGACCCCGCCCAGCCTGATCGATGACCCAATTATGTCCGATTCTAGGTCCGAACCATAAATAAAAAAATAGTTTATATGTATATAAAATATTGAAACTTTACTAAAATTACTCCAATAAAGTAATCACTACTATATTTTAGTTAATATGGTGGTATATAAAATTAATGATAGCTAATTTAGTTTAAAAAATTCCTTTCTAGTTTTGTAGTTTATTTCTCACTCCCTTTTTTTCACAAATTTTATCATATATTCTAAAATTACTCCAATATAGCTACTATGCTAGTTTTGTAGTTTATTTCTCGTTGTATCCAGGTTATTTTTGAAACTAACGAGAGTTGCCTTTCTTTTCCATGCAGTTGCGGGAGCTCGGACAGAGGACGAGACGAGCGCTTCCAGCGACACAGGGGAGTCCACGTACGACAAAAATAACAAGGCAAATATACCGAATAAATAGTAGAAATAGACCAAACACACGATACAACATGCTTTGTCACGACCCGCTAGGACTGTAAAACGATTCAAACAGTTTGTGTTCGGCTCGCGTTCGGCTTGGGCCAAGTTCGGTTCGAAGCTCGTTCGTGGGTAGGTTGATACCGAGCTCGGTCGATTTTTTTTTGTTCGAAGTGGTGTTCGAACCGAGTTCGACCATAGATTGTTCGACTCGGTCTCGTTCGCGAACTGGCTTGAACTCGGCTCGATTTCTAATATTATGGCTTTTTCTAATATATGCTATATATTTTTATGGATGTTGATAAATTTGGTCTTAGAAAATTGTTCACATTTTTGTTATTTATATGATGTTAAATTTGTGATGTAAAAAACATAATTAATTCAACAAAAAAATCTTTAAGACTTGAGAGCAACCGTACAACAAGTTTAATGTGGCTTTTGTTCGGTCCTGGCTCGGGCTCGGCTCGGGCTCGTCCGAGCTCGATAACTAAATCGAGTCGAGCTCGATCGTTTCGAGCCTATAATCAAACCGAGTTCAAACACCATTTTTGAGCTCGATTTTGAGCTTGGCTCGAATAAAGCTCGTTCGATACTTTAGTCGAACCGAGTTCGAACACAATTTGTTCGAGCTCGTTCGTTCGATTTTCAGCCCTACGACCCGCACCCAGTGAAAGGGCACGAGAAGTAACGAACACCCAGCCTACGCCGCAGTGTCGGCGGTAGAACGCTGTCCTGAGTCACAATATCTAACACAGTCTAGAATAAGCTCCGAATGGAGCGTAAATAATAAGTAACTCAATCACAATACTAAGATGGAATAGAAGAATGAATCTCAAGAGAGTCACAGATAAAAGTCTAGGTGTAAACCACCAGAATAAAACTCAAGTACAACTCATAATGTCTCAAACAGAAATACAAATAAAGTATTAAGTCTCAGCTAGACTATAGACAAGTCCTCAGCGACTGTGGGATCCTCCTAAGGGACCACGTCGCCAGTGTCATCTAAGCGAATGCCATAATAGGTAGGGCAGTACTCCTCATCAATACCTGTAAAATTTTCAACATGCCCATTCAGGACGGAACGAGCACATATCTCTCACAACAGTTCATAGCAGGAATGGACATATAAAGCAAGCTATAGAAAACTATACATGAATCGCTGTAAAGAAAGTCAACAAGAGAGAGAGACTATAAATGAGATGTAATATGATAAATAGAGAAATATAACCTTCTACGTGGATCAGAGCATGAATTGATTATGTAAACGGTCTGGGTTGCACATGGATACAGCTATGGAGTGCACATGGATACCTACTGAGGATAATGATCACATAACCAACTACACTCTCTTTGCCCCCAATCAATACACAAGGATCAATACATGTTATGTTATTGCACATGGATATCAACTACTGTATACATGGAGCTCATATGGTCATGAGTGTACATGAATAACATATGAGTATACATGGATAAATATGAATACATGGAGTACATGATGGCCATGATAAAGTACATGAACATGACATACTCGATGTATCCGAGAGGATAACATCGTATGAAAAGATCCAGAGGGTACTAATCCGTGTGAACATCGTGTCAGCATCAAGTATACTAGTCTATAACAAGAGAACATATCCAAAAAAGTATGAAAAGATCAGAGAATGTACTCGCCTGACAAATCGAACTGCTGATGATGAGGTGTAACTAAACTGGGGCAATGTAAACCTATTTAAAATACACTCATGTCACAACCAAGTCTACAATATCAAGAAAAATAGCTACAATACAAGACTACATGCTTCTAGGTCCATTTTGGTCAAAGTCAACCCTCGGTCAACTCTGGTCAAACCTGGTCAACGCTGGTCAAACCCGGTCAAATCCGGTCAAACCTGGGTCAACTGGTCCGTCTACTAATGTCACGACCCGATCCCAAATAATTGGGTCGAACCGGATCATGCCCAGCCTGCACCGTTGTTGAGACGGCGGCAGTAAGCTGTTCCATTAGCAGGTAACCATACAACAATATCTATATTTGTCACAACTCAAATTCGGGAAAATAAATCTTTATTAACCTTTGAAATAAATACAACTGGAATTTAAAAGTACTGAAATAAAACTAAATTCAAATAAACAGAATTTTAAATAAACAACAAAGCTGTAAAAAGGAAAAGCTATCTAATCAGCCGGCTCATCGGCCTCAGTCCCAATGTCCTCCAATGGGGACTCTGGCAGCACTACAGGGTACAGAACAGGGTCGTAGTAACTGCTGTATAACAGCTCAGCATCCTCAATGTCCCCTAAAAATGTATCTCCAGTCAGGAGGGAGCAAAGTACAATTCATGCTAATTTAAACAGTTAAAATAAATAATAGAATCATGCACTTTTAAACAGTTTAAAAATGAACGGTTTTCTAGCAGTAAAACAGTGTGATTTGAATAGGCAATGAATATTACCGGCTTGGGATGTACAGTTGTATCCTATTGATACGATTCGGCTTATCCCCGTGTGTATGAGGGGTAAGCTAATACTGGCCTAAGTTACAGTTGGATGTGGTCATAAACATTACTCTATTCCTCCAGTCCCCAATCAGTTACAGTAGTTGCAGTCAGTACTCTCAGGAAGAGTTTCGTGTTTGCATCGTAGTTTAAACTTGCAATAAAACGATTATTAAAATAACTGTAAACTAACACAAACTATACTTGTCTCAAATGAACTGGACTGGAAAGTTGGAGACTTCAAGATGGGAATTTAGGATCGTCCTCGAATTCCTACATTCGAGAAATTGACTCAGAATCCAGGGTTACCAATCTAACTACGCTAGTTGAAATCTCTAATTGTGTCCTAATCAATTTTAATTCTTTATTAACAAAACACGAGTATTGGTGCGTTGAATTTATAACGAGGGAAAGATCGTTTAAACTTTGTATTTTAGAAAACCCGTCGATACCAAATTATTTGATTAAAACTTGTATTTTAGTAACTATAAATATAAAACTAAATTTCTTATTTTAGTGAGAAATACATAATCGTTAGTTAATATTAAAACTTGTAGATTTTAGGTGAGAAAATCTTTATTAATTTTTATATGAAAATAACTTTTATCCGATTTATTCGTATGCTACAAAACTCGCAAAATCAGCAAATAACCAAAAATTTTATACTACCAAATTACAGTTACAAAACCAACAACCAGCTGGGCTTATGCCCATTACAATTTATTTACATAAATTGAAATAAGACAAAAACGGTCGTTAGTTCTAAACTTCCTATAAATTAAATATAAATAAATAAATAGTAATAATAAAATAAGTTAAATATAAATATTTGATGAGTCTCAGATATGGTCCAATCGTCAACTAGGCTAATGCCTCAACGTCCGGACGAAGCCGGTTTCGTTTGCACTTAGCCGGGGCCCATTGACCGATACGGTCGTCGCCCAAAACCAAAATATTTAATATATATTTCCGAAATCCATTTTAAAATCATTTTTAAAAATATTATTAAATTTACGGAAAACCCGGCAGCATCTCCTCTGTTTTTGGTCAACCCAAAAACTGGAAAATATGCCAATAATTTTCCTGCAAATCCCAATCAGGGAATCCCAAAATATTTATATAAAAATAACCACAAACATTCCACAGATTAATTCGGAACGACCCGAACCAAATTCGGGAGTCCGAATCTAACCAAAACATCACAGCAAAATACCGAAAATATCAGGAAGCTAAAATATTAAGAAAACCATTTCCGAAAGTTTCGGAAATAAAGAAATCCAACTAACAGAACTTCCCATCGTTCCTCGGAAAATCCCGGAAAACGACGTTCACCCCAAAAATCGAATTTCCCCAAAGGGAATTCGTGGACCAACTCATCATCGACACCGGGGAGGGACGAACTACTGTGATTAACTAGGAATTACCCAGAAAGACGGAATCCGAAGGGTTGCCTCGGACTCGGGACGCGCAAAACCACAGTTCGAAGACGAAGTCTAGCGAAGAACGCTGTCCAGAACAGCGGACAGCCCCGGTGTAGTGCCCCGTCCCGCAAAGTCAATCGGAGGAATCGAAACGCCGACGGCGTTCGGCCTTAGCCTTGCAACAGGCTTGCTCGGAGACATCGCTCAGGTGGGGTAGTTTCGGTGAACTCTCCTCATCCTTGCTTTCACATAATAAATCGTGTTTTCAACTTGCACAAGTTAGGCTTGATAATAAAAGCTACGCATCCACATAGCTAAGGGAATAATCCCGACGGGTCAAAATGAGTTAGAACATGGAAAACGTCCCACGGTCGGCTTAGAGTTGGTGCACGGCGTGCTTTGAAAATGACACTCGGTCCTTCGTCCCGTGGCTTGGGAGAAGGAAAGTTGGTCTTCGGTGCAAAAGTTGAGAGTTAGCCTAAGTCATAGGCGTCGCCCGCACAAGTGCTTGCTAAAGCATACACGGTCCTGTCCCGCAAGGCTTGGCATAGCCTTTGCTCGTCCCTTGGGTTAAGTTGTAGGCTTGAGTGAGTTAGGCAAAAGTTATGCTGGTCGACCTAAGTAATTTTACGTGCTGTCCCGCTCATTCTGCGGTTGTCAAGATAAGTAGTCCTACGACCCCAAGGCCCGTCATATGAAGTATGACTTGGGCGACAGCGTTGCGTCGAACACGAGTCGATTTAGAGGCACGAGCCACGGTTGGTTCAATGGAAAGTTAGCCACGATCGGTCGATACTTAAGGAAACACGTTATGTTCAAGTTAAGTTGGAAGGCTATGCAGTAGCCGTTCCCTGAGTTCAAAGAATGTTAAGTCTAAGCGATGGTTATTCGCCGAGAGAAAATATGTCGGGACTGTGGTTCAGTCGCCGAGGCAACCCTGGTTTGGGCTCTGCGAATGAAGTGTGAAAAGTGGAAAGAGTAAAGCAAAGGAACTGTGATAATAATGAGACCATGCATTACGTTAAGTCTAGAAGTTAGCGTAGGCGCGTGGTCATGGACAACTTGTCGACAAGGGCGATGGTTCTTCGGATCGGAAACCTTGGGCCAGGGACCGATCCGGCCTAGGAAGAACAAAATTATAGCCGAGCTGGGTATGAAGCAACCGGTATGTCGGGGACTTGCATCGAGGATCGCAACCGGCGGTGCAAGGGTCCCGAGTACCAGGCTATGTCCACTATGGCTAGTCAATGCCAGTGACCTTTCATATAGATGTGTCGGCACGGGCGGCAATCCGCGTGCGTGCCTTTGGATTGAGTTGAGTTAAAAGTGTGTGAAGTTAGTGAAAAATGTCTGGGCCTAAGATTTGGCTACAGCGAGAAGGCGGCGTGCTTCGGCACTAGATGTGGCGTCGAGTGTTAAGTTGATGGCATAGAGTTGCATGAGTTAGGCTTGAGCTATTACGAGTTAAGTCAAAAAGGGCCGTAGGGCAAAGTGTGTGAAGTTACTTGAGTTATTGGGCACGGCTTCGAAATATGAGGCACGGCCGCGTTGTCACAACACAAGTATAGGCAAGACTAAGCGAGGAGGCGTTGCCTCAGAGTTATCGATGCACGAATCGAGTTCATGGCACGACCGAGTCGTTACGTCCCAGAGTTTGGCACAAAAGATAGGTATAAGTCGGGCGTCGACAATGCAAGCACGAGAAAGGTCTAGAGGCAAGGAAATGGAGTCCTTCATGTAGTTGCGTCTCTGATTTTGGCCGTAAGGCAAACACGACTTGATAGGTTAACGTTGTTGGCACAAGGAGTGGTCTAGGCACAAAGTATGAGTTAACGTTGACATTGCTAGCACGGGATGGTTTTGATACACAAGTTGCGCTAAGGCGCCGGTCCTAAAATTGATCCTAAGGCAAGAATAGAAAGACAATCGTAAAAGGGTTTATGTTGCACAAAGTAAATGAACGTGTAGGTTTTGTATGGGTGGGCGAGAAGCTCACTCCACCAGTACAGTGGTACTGACACCCACACAGTGTTTCATGTGCAGGCACAGGTAGAAGCTCGTGGCGCGGAGCTCGCTTGGATGCGTCGAGGCACGGAGTTCCTTGGCGAGTCGAAGCGTGCGATCGCGTGATCTGAAGACTTATACAGGACGTAATGTATGGACATCGCCTTCCGAAGCTTCCGCTGGAATCAAGTATTGTATCGAGAGATGAGAGAGAGCAGAGTGACTTGTAAAATGAGAGAAAAGTGAGACTTGAGAGACTTGTAATTGGCCTTGCGCCCACAATGTAATCCTTGAATTCAATATCAATAAAAGAGCTTCCTTTGAAATACTTGTGTTCATGTGTTCTTTAAATTCCGCTGCAATATATTCAATGTCTCTGCACGGGACTTCTGTGCGACGACCCCGTCGTAGCCGCTGTAATCGGCCGTTATGGAACCCGCCTTGCACGAGCGCAATCTAGGCTCGTGCGGCATCACGCCTTAGCGAGGACGATCGCTCCTACGGGAGCGGGGCGTGACATAGTGGTATCAGAGCACGGCTTTACGTCCTTGGACCGTCGATTGAATTCTTTAACTCCGTTGTTCCGCAAACTCTGAATTGTGCTTCCGCAACGTGATATCATTGGTGCGCTCTCTCTCAAATGTCCCTCGGCATGTCCATACAATAAGTCTAAATATTTTCGAAAGCTCGTACAAGCGTTCAATCTAACGCATCGGTAGGCTGTTGCCAAATACGTCGATAGGGCCTTTGTGCCGAACGTTGCAAACTTGACTCGATAGGAAATATGTGCTAATGTTAGCAAAGTCGCACGTGTGCCCGAATAGTCCTACGTTAACCTTAAGCAAGTCGCGTGCATGCCTAATTAGTCCAACGTTGACCCTAGCAATTGAGCGTGCAAACTCGGAATGTAGTCCGCACAGGATGGCTATGCACACGGCCTTTTGGCTAAGTTGTGTTTCGCGTCGCGCACCTTGACCCTTGGTGCAAACGAGTTGCGAGCGATATCAAGTATCGTTCGGTCGGGAACGGAGATGCACTTAGAGTGTCTATCGATAGGAACGCTATCGGACTAACACTTAGGCGTACACGGAAGATTGATTTGGACCTTGAGGATTATTGCGAACGACTTAATGCGTCGCAACGGCGCGAACGACTACGCTAGCGATTCGTTGAACGAATCGATAAGACGTCTTAGCGCGTGGCGCAAACGTGATTGAGGACTAGATCTTATGGCTTGAATCCGAGTGGTGTATGTGATAGGTTCGGAGAAGAATAAGAATGAGTGTCGACGATTAGTCAAGTGGCTCGAGTCCGAGTGGTGTATGGTTTGTCTTGGAAATTGTTCGAGTGAATATTGAGGATTACAAGTATGGCGGCGAGGCGATGCGATCGTGCAAAGCCTTAGAACGTGTCACGCTTAGTTGGTCGTGACTTCGAATGTCCCGAACGAGCATCTCGTTCGGACAACTTGTGAATGAGCAATGCGAGTTAGAAAACCGATTCGGAACGATGAATGAAAATGAATGGTCTTGATTGAGGAAACTTAGAGGATCGCGCGTGCGATATCGGATTGATGCAAAGGAAATGTGACTTGAGTTTTGAATAATGATCTTGAAACGAGCTTGAGGAAAAGCGACTGAACTTGATCTTGAGTATTGAGAAAATTGAGGAATATCCAACTCGGACAACAGCATCAACGTACGATTCGAAATTGGTTGCGAAGGAAGATCGTCAGGTTACGCATGTCGTCGATGGTATTGAGGCGTATCAAAGATCGATATGCGATAACTCGGGGGTACTCTGACTCGGCGAATGACGGTCGTGCAAATGTCATTGTTCCGTTGGACGCTATACTTGAAATGTTAAAAATGTGTGTCGAAGAAAAGATAGACTTGGCTCGAGGATTTTCTAAGTTGAATCAATGACGATCGAACTTGGCTTGGATGAAAACTGGAATATTTGGATTTGCCTTGTCGATAACCACAACGTTGACGCTCTTGTCTTATGCGAGCGCTACTCCAGCCTCGCACATGCGTCACGCCGATTAGGGCGATCACTCTGCGTGAGCGCTGGTATGGTGATTCATACAGCGGGAGTGGTCGAACTTGCACGGTGCGACAATTTGTGCTTCGACTTGTGGTTTGACGCGAAGGTGACTCGAGAATGGATTGGTGTGCTTGTCGATTGAACTTGAGGATTGAGTAGGTCCAATCCGCGTATCGAGAATGAATGAGTCTAAACTCAAACAAGAGTTACGCCCCGATGAGAATGATTATTCTGCGGGTGCGTTGCATGGTGATTCATGAACCACCGTGGATTATCGGACTCGCGTGAGATTGGGGTGCAACGTATTGTCGAGCGAGACGACCTCGTGATCGAATACATGAATTGGTTAGAATTGGTGAATTAAAGGAATTTGAATATACACAATGCGTGCCATAATACGAATTAGGTAATCGTGCTTGATGTTTAGAAAATTTGAGTGGCGCGAGCTTGGGTAGAAGACCCCGTATGATCGACTATGGTTTGACCCTAGGATTGGGGTCAGTGTTGGCATTATTGTTGGGGAACTATGATTCCAATCCTGACATTGACTTAGCCTCGAAAAGAAATGGCCTAGCCGTTAGGCGAGACGCCATGTTTCATGAGTTATCAGTCGAAGGATTGATCTTGAGGATTGGCATGGATGGATAGCGTGAATCACGAATATAGAAAACCCTGCTCACGAGATTCGGCTGACATGCATATATTTCAGGGACGCCTGGGTATGTGCACGATGCGACTCGAGTGAGAATGACAAATTTTCTATCATGCGGCTTGGCTGAATGCATGTATTTTAGGGACGCTTGGAATGCGTGCACGATCCAGCCAAGTGATGCGGCGAGTTCAAGCAAGGCTTGAAATGTGGGAATGTGTCGAGACCTTGAAATCGCGTTAAAGGAAAAGATTGATACTAGTGCGAGCGTGGCTCGGAATCGAAGGAACGCGTAGGCGAAATGTGTACGATTTAGTCTTGGCCATAGAAATGGTAGGATGACTTGCCTTCAGGAAAGTCTCGAGGACGAGACTTGTTCTGAGTGGTGTATGATGTAGTGCCCCGTCCCGCAAAGTCAATCGGAGGAATCGAAACGCCGACGGCGTTCGGCCTTAGCCTTGCAACAGGCTTGCTCGGAGACATCGCTCAGGTGGGGTAGTTTCGGTGAACTCTCCTCATCCTTGCTTTCACATAATAAATCGTGTTTTCAACTTGCACAAGTTAGGCTTGATAATAAAAGCTACGCATCCACATAGCTAAGGGAATAATCCCGACGGGTCAAAATGAGTTAGAACATGGAAAACGTCCCACGGTCGGCTTAGAGTTGGTGCACGGCGTGCTTTGAAAATGACACTCGGTCCTTCGTCCCGTGGCTTGGGAGAAGGAAAGTTGGTCTTCGGTGCAAAAGTTGAGAGTTAGCCTAAGTCATAGGCGTCGCCCGCACAAGTGCTTGCTAAAGCATACACGGTCCTGTCCCGCAAGGCTTGGCATAGCCTTTGCTCGTCCCTTGGGTTAAGTTGTAGGCTTGAGTGAGTTAGGCAAAAGTTATGCTGGTCGACCTAAGTAATTTTACGTGCTGTCCCGCTCATTCTGCGGTTGTCAAGATAAGTAGTCCTACGACCCCAAGGCCCGTCATATGAAGTATGACTTGGGCGACAGCGTTGCGTCGAACACGAGTCGATTTAGAGGCACGAGCCACGGTTGGTTCAATGGAAAGTTAGCCACGATCGGTCGATACTTAAGGAAACACGTTATGTTCAAGTTAAGTTGGAAGGCTATGCAGTAGCCGTTCCCTGAGTTCAAAGAATGTTAAGTCTAAGCGATGGTTATTCGCCGAGAGAAAATATGTCGGGACTGTGGTTCAGTCGCCGAGGCAACCCTGGTTTGGGCTCTGCGAATGAAGTGTGAAAAGTGGAAAGAGTAAAGCAAAGGAACTGTGATAATAATGAGACCATGCATTACGTTAAGTCTAGAAGTTAGCGTAGGCGCGTGGTCATGGACAACTTGTCGACAAGGGCGATGGTTCTTCGGATCGGAAACCTTGGGCCAGGGACCGATCCGGCCTAGGAAGAACAAAATTATAGCCGAGCTGGGTATGAAGCAACCGGTATGTCGGGGACTTGCATCGAGGATCGCAACCGGCGGTGCAAGGGTCCCGAGTACCAGGCTATGTCCACTATGGCTAGTCAATGCCAGTGACCTTTCATATAGATGTGTCGGCACGGGCGGCAATCCGCGTGCGTGCCTTTGGATTGAGTTGAGTTAAAAGTGTGTGAAGTTAGTGAAAATGTCTGGGCCTAAGATTTGGCTACAGCGAGAAGGCGGCGTGCTTCGGCACTAGATGTGGCGTCGAGTGTTAAGTTGATGGCATAGAGTTGCATGAGTTAGGCTTGAGCTATTACGAGTTAAGTCAAAAAGGGCCGTAGGGCAAAGTGTGTGAAGTTACTTGAGTTATTGGGCACGGCTTCGAAATATGAGGCACGGCCGCGTTGTCACAACACAAGTATAGGCAAGACTAAGCGAGGAGGCGTTGCCTCAGAGTTATCGATGCACGAATCGAGTTCATGGCACGACCGAGTCGTTACGTCCCAGAGTTTGGCACAAAAGATAGGTATAAGTCGGGCGTCGACAATGCAAGCACGAGAAAGGTCTAGAGGCAAGGAAATGGAGTCCTTCATGTAGTTGCGTCTCTGATTTTGGCCGTAAGGCAAACACGACTTGATAGGTTAACGTTGTTGGCACAAGGAGTGGTCTAGGCACAAAGTATGAGTTAACGTTGACATTGCTAGCACGGGATGGTTTTGATACACAAGTTGCGCTAAGGCGCCGGTCCTAAAATTGATCCTAAGGCAAGAATAGAAAGACAATCGTAAAAGGGTTTATGTTGCACAAAGTAAATGAACGTGTAGGTTTTGTATGGGTGGGCGAGAAGCTCACTCCACCAGTACAGTGGTACTGACACCCACACAGTGTTTCATGTGCAGGCACAGGTAGAAGCTCGTGGCGCGGAGCTCGCTTGGATGCGTCGAGGCACGGAGTTCCTTGGCGAGTCGAAGCGTGCGATCGCGTGATCTGAAGACTTATACAGGACGTAATGTATGGACATCGCCTTCCGAAGCTTCCGCTGGAATCAAGTATTGTATCGAGAGATGAGAGAGAGCAGAGTGACTTGTAAAATGAGAGAAAAGTGAGACTTGAGAGACTTGTAATTGGCCTTGCGCCCACAATGTAATCCTTGAATTCAATATCAATAAAAGAGCTTCCTTTGAAATACTTGTGTTCATGTGTTCTTTAAATTCCGCTGCAATATATTCAATGTCTCTGCACGGGACTTCTGTGCGACGACCCCGTCGTAGCCGCTGTAATCGGCCGTTATGGAACCCGCCTTGCACGAGCGCAATCTAGGCTCGTGCGGCATCACGCCTTAGCGAGGACGATCGCTCCTACGGGAGCGGGGCGTGACACCCGGGGTCAGCGCTGGGGTGCTGGCCGGGCACGGCAACAACGGAAGTTGCGCTGGATCGGGGTCCAGGGGTGCGACGAGGCGCTGGTTCAGCGCTGGAAACGGCCGCGAGGGCGCGGGGAGTGCGCCGGCGGAAGGCCGAAGGGGGTCGGGGTCCGCTGCGAAGGGGTCGGCTAGGGGAGCCGGGGATGCGCCGGCGTCGGGCGCGCCGGAAGTGGGTCGGCCGTGCTGGGAGGGGGCGTCGGCGTCGGGTGCGGGGTCGGCGGCCGCAGCTGGGGGCGTCGGGAGGTGCGCCGGCGGGTGGCCGGAGGTCCTGGGGTCAGGGCGGAGGTTCTGGCCGAGAGGAATCGGGGCGCGGCTCTGAGCGGGAGAGAGGGAAAGGTGAAGAGAAAGGGTTTATTTTTTTTGGGAGAGAAGTGAGAGTTGGGTTAGGAAGAAGTAGAGAGTTGGGTTAGAGAAGTGCTGTGGAGAGAATAGGATGAGTGGGGAGAAAGTGAGAGTAGGTGTAATATTATAAGGGGGTGGGGATGGTGTGTGTGGTGTTAACAGAAGGGAAGAAGGGTTGTGGGTTGCTCGTGAGTGTTTGTAGGGAGAGGGGGAAGTGGGGAAAAGAGTACGTGGGGTGTGGAGTTGAGGATCTGGTCCACTTGGACCAGTTCAAAAGTAATTTATTAATATATTTTTTTAATAAAACAAAGATAGAAGTCAGGATTCAAAAGAGAGGATTGGGTCAGGACTGGGTCTGGGTTTCGGAAATCGGGTCCGGGCTCAAGTCTGGTCCGCAAATCAAAAACCCTGAATTTAATTTTGAAATTAATTTTAAAACTCATAAATTAACACTAATAATAATAGTGATAATAATAATAATATTAATAATAATTTCATGAAACAAAGCTGGGTTTCACAACTAATTTCTAGGTCATACACAAAATTTCAGGTCATTCGGAGTTCGTTTGAGTTGAATTGGATCAAGTTTGACCCAAAGTTGAATTTTGTCAATTTGGTCAACTTGTCGGCCAATTCGACTAAACTAAGCTCGAAATGACAAACCAAATCTGTCCTAGGGCTCCTATAGTCATGTACACAACTACAATCTATTCTAAGAGAATTAACAAGCAAATATATTTATATATATATATATATATATATATATATATATATATATATATATATATATATATATATATATATATATATATATATATATATATATACACACATGTGTATATACAATACAAACAAAACCCAAATCTAACAAAAATGGTGTGTGCGTGTGTATGTACTGGTGCTTACTGAAATAAGGGTCAATTCTGATATTAAAATCATTCAAACATAATCATGGTATTACCCAAATTACTATACTACTATATACATCTATATAAAGTAAGAAAACTATATATATATATATATATATATATATATATATATATATATATATATATATATATATATATATATATATATATATACAAAAGCTCAAATGGAAAGATACGCAATGATGCGTGCTACTTAGAAAGCCTAAAATCTGGAATAATTCTCCCTCGACCCATTTTCCACGTATATGTGTTAGGAATGGATTTCAACGGGGTTAAACATATATATATATATATATATATATATATATATATATATATATATATATATATATATATATATATATATATATATATATATATATATATAGTTAGATATATGCATAAAGCTATATATAGTAAACACATATATCCATAAATGATGGAAAATTGTGAAACAAAGCCAAAAGTTGATTCTCACATATTTGAAATATCATATAAGTCCTAAAAACTCAGATTTTGTAAACTAAGAAGTTGGAAATCAAATATCACCATTAACTCAAAAATCAAAATATTATATAAATCTCAATTTTTTCCAATTCAATGAAAAATCCGATTATGCTTGGAAAAAGGCAAACAAATAGGCGATGATTCCGCAAGTCACTCCCCACAAGTTCCAATTATCATATATGAACTAACAATTCAGAAAATACGGACTAAAAAGTCAAGGATCGAAAAATCACATTTATATTCAAAACTTTGAACCCGAAAAACCCAATTTTGACAAAACGAATCAAAACACAAAATATACCAAATCAACCCGCGAAACTCGGCATACACGCTGGTATCAACCTATGTGATACTCTCGGGTACTCTCGGGTTCGAAATCGTGTCCGTGTCGTGTCCACAGAACGCGTATCGGGATTTCTCGATACCGCGTTGTACGCGTGCGTTCTCGCTCGTTTGAGCGCCGCACACGCAACGAAACGTCACGTGCTCGTGCACGCAGCTGGGGGGGTCTTGGGGTAGGTCTAGGACACGATGACACGGCGACACGCTGCCCGAAATAGTGCACGCACACCAACGCTCTCGCGCGGCCTGCTGCGCGCGCGCGCCCGCGCGCCCTCGTGCGCGTGGTGCCTGTCACGACCCGCACCCGGATATACGGATACGTGGGCCACGCCCAGCCTACGCCGCAGTATCGGCGGTAGAACGCTGTCAAGTATACTATACTAACTACAACATCTAAGAATCCATAACTAGAAATGTACTCATGTCACATCACGAAAACTAAGGAAGATAAGACAAGAATTAATAGCAATATCACTAGAACAACTAGAATCTATAATGATCATAAGACAGGAAAATAAAGAAGGAACAACAAGACTAACTAAGGATAACTCCCAGGCAACTCACATAGAATAATATTGAGATCCACCCCAGCTAGCAACATCATGATGTCCAAAAATGGCACAACTACTCCTAAAATATTATCAACGGTATCCTGTCAGGAAAATGAGCAAGTACAAACACTAACAGCAGTTCCATATGAATTGACAAATTCTATAAGAGACAGTATAATGAACTACAAGACAAAGATATATGAAGACTTGGGAACCGTTCGAAATCTGAGTTACAACCCTTAAACCAAACAAGGACCGGGGTTGTAACTCTTCTCCCGAACAGAGCTTAGTCTCCAATCAAGGTACAATATAATGGCATGTAGAACATGTGAGTAATCTGAATATCATAGCATGGTGAGAAAGTACTGAATGTAGAACAGAACAGGATATATGATAAGATAAAATAAATATAAAATGTGCCTTGAATTATTAGAGCGATATATGATCGGCTTGGGATAAGTGACAGGACAGGCTATCCACTTGGCCCGGCAATCCGCGGTGACCTCAACGGAAAGTCATGCCGGCCAACCTGGATAACGAGCACAAGGCAAGAGGATCTCGCTACACCCTTCGTGAGGGAAGAGTGGCGCGAGCACATGAATAGTGACAGGGTGGCTCTGATCACATAACCCCTAATAATTCCCCATCCCCGAATAGTATAATGGACCTGGACATGACACGTCATGACACGGGATTCCCTAAGAGGATAGCTACTCCCTCTCAGGAATCGGTGTCTATATAAGTACATGGAACAAGGCAGGAAATGTACATATATACCAAGAAATCCAGGAACAACATCTCATGTCATGATCCAACATATACTAGTCCATGAACTATCGTGACTAGGAATCAAGTAAGACACTACGACTGAATCGGATATAGCAGATATCAAGACAATGAAAACTATCAGTGAATGTACTCGCCTGCGGTCCTGAGCTGTCAAATGGGGTCGATGCTCAGAGTGATGCCACAGACCTAAAGATAAGATACATATGAGCTAATTAGGGTTCAACAGTGTTAGGCTTGATTCTATAGTATAAGCTACGCAATCTAGGTCAGACTTAGTCAACTAAGTCAAACTAGGTCACACTGAGTCACACTAGGTCACAGAAAGTCAAACCAAGTCAAACTAGGTTAAATTGGGTCAATGGTTAACTTACAGTTGACTTTTGGTCAACTGGTCAACTATGGTCAACTCTAGGTCAAAACTAGTCTAACCTAGGTCAAATGTTGACTCTACTTCGACTTTAGTCAAAGCAGTCAACCATGGTCAAACAGGGTCAAGGCTAGTCTCTATAAACATCTACAAGGTTAGCCCATCAATTTCAGTGATTGTGAAATTACCGGAATCGATGGAACTCAAAATACCACAAAGGAGAAAGATTATAATAATAGGGTGAAAACCTACAGATGTTGTCGGATGATAAAATAAATATCATCAACATGTCCAGAATGGTCAAATCAGCTAGGATAGCCTGTCCAAAAGTCCAATTTGGACACAGGGGCAAAAACGGTAATTTCGGGCCAAAGTGATATCCGCCGTTGGACACACTTTGCACCGAAAAATATGCCAAAATAAAAGTGCACAAAACCTAACAAATTATATGTCCACGAATCCAGAATGACGATACGAACCCAACGGTATATCCAGAATTGGATTCCGTTGACCCGATCTCAAATTGGTCCGTTGACCAGGACATTGGAAACCGATTTGCACGGAAAAGCGTGTCGGAACCAATGTCCTCAAAACTCAGCAAATTATATGTCAACGAGTCCAGAATGACGATACGAACTCAACGGTATATCCGAAATTGGATTCCGATGAGCCGAACTCAAAATGACCCGTTGACCCAGAAAGTGGGACCCGCTTTGCACCGAAATGCGTGCCAGGGCCCACATTCTCCAAATCAAGCAAACTTTATATGAAAACATGCTAGAACGACGCCACGAGTCTACTGGTGGTGTCAGAAATTGAATCCGGAGTCCCGGGTTCAAAAATGGAATTTAACAAGTGCAAATTAAAGAATTCGAACGGCCAACTTTGGCGTCGAATTCGACCGACCTAACAAGCTCAAACTGAAATGAAATCTAAAGAGGGCAGGAAGAGGGTTATACCAGCTGTGCACCGGAACTGGTGGCGCACAAAACGGAGCTGCGACGACGAAGATACGAACCCGCGAAGTTGGCATCGCGAAACTGTCCAAAAACAGTACAATTAAAACGTCAACTTGGTGGCCAGTTTTGATGTATCAAACGATAAAATTAACGGATGAAATTTGAGGTGAGCGAAGAGGTATATACCGAGATTGAGACGGAGCAAGGAGTTCGCCGATCCAACGGTCGAATCTTCCAGAAAACGTGTATGAAGTCGCTGCGACGGAGCACGAATTCTGGAATTTCACCGCTCGCGCGTCGACGGAACTTTGAGAAAAACGTTGAAATCGCCTAGACGGCGCGTCCCGGAGGACGTTGGCCGCCACAGGGTGGTGCCTAGGGGTCGTCTGGCCAGGGGGGGCTCGCTGACGTGGGGGCGACCGGCCATGCGGCGGCGGTGGCCGGGGCGGCGCCGTCGCCGCTGTGCGCGCGCGCAACTGCCGCTCGCTGCTGTTGCAAGCGCGCTGGCTGCTGCTGCTGGCCACGGCAGCGCATCCAGGTGGCAGCGGTGGCGGCGCAGCGGGGCATGGCAGCGGTCGGGGGTGGTGGTCGGCCATTGCGGTGGTGGGTGGTAGTGTGTGGAGATGGTTTGATGGTGGTGATGATGTGTGAAGAAAGAGGATGAGGAGATGAGCTCGGTGGTGGCCGACTCGGCCAGGGAGGTGGGGCTTGGCCGTCGGCCAGGGGCTCGACCATGGGTCGGCTGGGCTGGTGATGGGGTGTAGGTGATGGTGTTGTTGTTGGTATGGTGTGTGTGAGTTGAGTGAAAGAGAGAGAGAGAGTTATATGTTATAAAGGGAGAGAGAGAAAGAGATTTTTAGAAAAGAAAGAGAGAGAAGGTTAAGAGAGAGAGAGAGTAGTCGGTTGAGAGAGGGGGGGGTTCTCCTGTCGAGTAGGGGGGGAGTGTTGGAGTGAGAGAGAGGGATGGTGAGGGTGTGTGTTATTAAATTAGAGAGAGTGTGAGAAGTGATGGGGATGGGTTGTGTGTTGTTTAATTATAGAAATAGAGTTAGAGAGTGGAGAGAGAACCTAGGAGTGAGGGGGGGGGTGTTTGTGGCTGGTTATGGGGGAGAGGGGAGTTAATGTGAGGAGAGATTATATGTATATATAATATATATGTATGTACATATATTATATAAAGAAAGAGAGAGAGAGATATTAAGAGAGAAAGAGAGTTAGAAATGGGGGGGGAGTGTGCTGGTCGGGTACAAGGGGGAGAGAGAAGGTGATGTGAGGGGGTGAGATATTTGTGTGTGTGAGTGATGAGAGAGAGAGAGACATATATTATATATATATATATATATATATATATATATATATATATATATATATATATATATATATATATATATATATATATATATATGTGTGTGTGTGTGTGTGTGTGTGTGTGTGTGTATATATATATACAAAGAGAGAGAGAAAAAGATATTTTTGAGTAGGGAAAAATGAGAAAATATCAGTGGGGTGTACGGGCTGTCATGGTAGGGTCCATGCCAAACTGGGTCGGACGTTTGGCCAAGCTTGGACAAAGTCGAAGCCAAGATTTAATTAATTTATAAATTAAACCAATTAATTCATGGATGAATTGGGGGCACAAGAGAGATCAATTTGATAGCGCGCAAGTGGCGCTTGCATAGTAGGCTCAAAACAGGCCAGGGCCATATATTGGGTCGACCGGATTGGACTGATGTCGGGCCCGGAAATTAAGTTGGAAGTTAAGTCACGAATTACGGCAGACGATAAATTGGTCTAAATTGACCCGAAGTTGCGCGAATCAAATGGAGCACAAGGGAACAAGTTCGAGTGGGACACGAAATATCACTGTGAAGATAATCTCGTCTACTACAAACTCCAAGAAGGAAGTTTCCAGAGACTGGCATCCCTGATGCTCTAGAAATCCAAGTCACGGTAAAGAGCATTAAATCAAAATTAATCAAATCGAAATTAATTATATAGAAATGAATTATTGAAAATAATTCAGTGAAAAATTCGAAAAATAATTCGGGAAATTCAGGGGGCTTACATCCTACCCACCTTATAGAAATTTCGTCCTCGAAATTAAGGTTGTAGTAGGGGTAAAACAAGATAGAAAGTTTTTAGGCAAAAACTTAGGCACGATCATAGAATGACAAGTTTGCACGATTAAGATAATCAATTCACAATTATTTTGGCACGATGAAAAATTTCCGCACGATAGAATCAAAATATGAGCAGAATCATATATGCACGATTACAGATAAGTTAAGTCGTTGGGACACGATTCAGAAATGACTTAGGAGAACGAAAGTTATAGATGAAGTCCACGTACAAGGTGACGTGTAGCACTCGGGTTAACGGATAATCAGCCTGAAAGTCACACAGGCTTGATCAAGATTAGAGATAATCATGACCAAAACAAGGCTTGGCATGATTGAGCTGGGGTTTTAGACACAACAAAATCGAAGTCAAAGTCTTATAGACCTGATCAAGATTGAAGAGTATGATTAATAAAATCATGGAATACGCTCCAAGTTCGAGCGTGAATAAAATTAGAAATAGTCTAAAAGATCACTTGGCACGATAGAGGTATGACAACAAAATCAAAACTTGAGCTTCATCCGGTTACAATCAACAAAATATTGATAATAGGATTTCAGCTTACTGAAATTTGATTTAGGATTTGAGATAGGCATGATTAAGCACAAGGAAATTTCAGATACAATCAGGAAATCAAATCAAGGTCGAAAAGAGTATAGACACGAGTGTTTCAAAATCCAAACATGCTCAAAATCGGAAGTCAATGCACGAAGGTTAATAGCATTGAAATCCAACCACGATAAAAAAAAATTTGTCTCAACACAATCTAAGTTGATCAACTTTCGAGTAATTCAGAATTTGGGCAAGATGGAGAATAAGTTCAACGAAGGTTGGGCACGAACATCCAAGGATGAAAATCCAAGTCACCAAGGAATCCGAAGTCATCTAGAGTCTAGTCAGCAACCAAGACTCTTTGGCACGATAAACAAGACGACTAAAATTGATTGGTTATGGACAGAAGGGAATCAAAATCATAACAGTATCGAAATTTAAGAAACAATTGAGATATAAAAATTTTCAAAATTTTTTCAGAGTTTTCAAGTGTAGATGACAGATGTAGATACGAGATAGTTGATTGGTGTAGTCAAGATATAGCTAAACAAGGCAAAGGAAATTACGGTAAGATGAGAAAATCATCATGCGATGAGAGAGAAAATAATGATAAACAAGAAATAATGGTAGGAATTATCTTGCTCAATTGGTAAAAGAAGTGAATCAACTTAAGATATGACCTGATAACCATACACGTCTATCCAAAACCATGTTGCCAGAATTTATGCCACGTCAGTAAACATAGCTGCAATAAACGATAGATTCCATAACTAAGGTATACACCCTATAATCATGTGATCTAGATTTCTTACCATGCCAACCGGTATGGCTGCAAGAGAATCTAAATTCCATAACTAGGATAGTATATCCAAAATCAGGCTCCATGTCCCTGTCAGGCTAGCTAATATGACTGCGATAAATTTCAACTCCATAAGTAAAGTAGACATTTATCGTTCCCATCGTCTCCATCAAATATGTTTATCAGGATATCTTAACTCAATCCTTAAAAAAAACTTATCTTCAAACAGAATCAAAATCGAAGTCAACAACGAACGAACATCAAGATTCAAAATTTTCAACAACGGATCAAGGATAAGTAGATGGAAACTAGCGGAAACAGATCCCGAGGTAGAGTTTAGAATAAAATTCTCAGGAGATGACCAAGGGTACTATCTAGGTCAAGATAAAAGGAAATCATTGGAATATAATCTAAAACAATCTCAACCTGATATGAGACTGGCGAATCATATTCTCGTCTCGACCTAGGAGATATATAAGTTCAACTTATACCTTCCCTCTGGGGTCCACAAACTCATTCCAAGAAAGAATAAAGTTGATAACGGACAGATGTTTCAGAAATCAGGACGGACAGAACAAATGGGAAAAGTTTCAAAAAGTTCGAAATAAGATTCCCAGGGATCATCCCTGGAATCTACCAAGAGTTCCTAATATGTGACTGAGTACCAAATTCCTAAAATATTCCATGACTCAACCGTAAATCCTAGGGCAGGCTCGCAGTAGTACAGATAAGCTCAAGTACTACCACGACTTCGCATTAATTGCAAAGACTGACCTGCATGGGCCACCACTAAAAACGTGTCACGACCCGCACCCGGATATATGGATATGGATACGTGGGCCACGCCCAGCCTACGCCACAGTATCGGCGGTAGAACGCTGTCAAGTATACTATACTAACTACAACATCTAAGAATCCATAACTAGAAATGTACTCATGTCACATCACGAAAACTAAGGAAGATAAGACAAGAATTAATAGCAATATCACTAGAACAACTAGAATCTATAATGATCATAAGACAGGAAAATAAAGAAGGAACAACAAGACTAACTAAGGATAACTCCCAGGCAACTCACATAGAATAATAGTGAGATCCACCCCAGCTAGCAACATCATGATGTCCAAAAATGGCACAACTACTCCTAAAATATTATCAACGGTATCCTGTCAGGAAAATGAGCAAGTACAAACACTAACAGTAGTTCCATGTGAATTGACAAATTCTATAAGAGACAGTATAATGAACTACAAGACAGATATATGAAGACTTGGGAACCGTTCGAAATCTGAGTTACAACCCTTAAACCAAACAAGGACCGGGGTTGTAACTCTTCTCCCGAACAGAGCTTAGTCTCCAATCAAGGTACAATATAATGGCATGTAGAACATGTGAGTAATCTGAATATCATAGCATGGTGAGAAAGTACTGAATGTAGAACAGAACAGGATATATGATAAGATAAAGTAAATATAAAATGTGCCTTGAATTATTAGAGCGATATGTGATCGGCTTGGGATAAGTGACAGGACAGGCTATCCACTTGGCCCGACAATCCGCGGTGACCTCAACGGAAAGTCATGCCGGCCAACCTGGATAACGAGCACAAGGCAAGAGGATCTCGCTACACCCTTCATGAGGGAAGAGTGGCGCGAGCACATGAATAGTGACAGGGTGGCTCTGATCACATAACCCCTAATAATTCCCCATCCCCGAATAGTATAATGGACCTGGACATGACACGTCATGACACGGGATTCCCTAAGAGGATAGCTACTCCCTCTCAGGAATCGGTGTCTATACAAGTACATGGAACAAGGCAGGAAATGTACATATATACCAAGAAATCCAGGAACAACATCTCATGTCATGATCCAACATATACTAGTACGTGAACTATCGTGACTAGGAATCAAGTAAGACACTACGACTGAATCGGATATAGCAGATATCAAGACAATGAAAACTATCAGTGAATGTACTCGCCTGCGGTCCTGAGCTGTCAAATGGGGTCGATGCTCAGAGTGATGCCACAGACCTAAAGATAAGATACATATAAGCTAATTAGGGTTCAACAGTGTTAGGCTTGATTCTATAGTATAAGCTACGCAATCTAGGTCAGACTCAGTCAACTAAGTCAAACTAGGTCACACTGAGTCACACTAGGTCACAGAAAGTCAAACCAAGTCAAACTAGGTCAAATTGGGTCAATGGTTGACTTACAGTTGACTTTTGGTCAACTGGTCAACTATGGTCAACTCTAGGTCAAAACTAGTCTAACCTAGGTCAAATGTTGACTCTACTTCGACGTTTAGTCAAAGCAGTCAACCATGGTCAAACAGGGTCAAGGCTAGTCTCTATAAACATCTACAAGGTTAGCCCATCAATTTCAGTGATTGTGAAATTACCGGAATCGATGGAACTCAAAATACCACAAAAGGAGAAAGATTATAATAATAGGGTAAAAACCTACAGATGTTGTCGGATGATAAAATAAATATCATCAACGTGTCCAGAATGGTCAAATCAGCTAGGATAGCCTGTCCAAAAGTCCAATTTGGACACGGGCAAAAACGGTAATTTCGGGCCAAAGTGATGTCCGCCGTTGGAAACACTTTGCACCGAAAAATGTGCCGAAATAAAAGTGCACAAAACCTAAAAATTTATATGTCCACGAATCCAGAATGACGATACGAACCCAACGGTATATCCAGAATTGGATTCCGTTGACCCGATCTCAAATTGGTCCGTTGACCAGGACATTGGAAACCGATTTGCACGGAAAAGCGTGTCGGAGCCAATGTCCTCAAAACTCAGCAAATTATATGTCAACGAGTCCAGAATGACGATATGAACTCAACGGTATATCCGAAATTGGATTCAGATGAGCCGAACTCAAAATGACCCGTTGACCCAGAAAGTGGAACCCGCTTTGCACCGAAATGCGTGCCAGGGCCCACATTCTCCAAATCAAGCAAACTTTATATGAAAACATGCCAGAACGACATCACGAGTCTACTGGTGGTGTCAGAAATTGAATCCGGAGTCCCAGGTTCAAAAATGGAATTTAACAAGTGCAAATTAAAGAATTCGAACGGCCAACTTTGGCGTCGAATTCGACCGACCTAACAAGCTCAAACTGAAATGAAATCTAAAGAGGGCAGGAAGAGGGTTATACCAGCTGTGCACCGAAACTGGTGGCGCGCAAAACGGAGCTGTGACGACGAAGATACGAACCCGCGAAGTTGGCGTCACGAAACTGTCCAAAAACAGTACAATTAAAACGTCAACTTGGTGGCCAGTTTTGATGTATCAAACGATAAAATTAACGGATGAAATTTGAGGTGAGCGAAGAGGTATATACCGAGATTGAGACGGAGCAAGGAGTTCGCCGATCCAACGGTCGGATCTTCCAGAAAACGTGCATGAAGTCGCTGCGACGGAGCGCGAATTCTGGAATTTCTCCGCTCGCGCGTCGACGGAACTTTGAGAAAAACGTTGAAATCGCCTAGACGGCGCGTCCCGGAGGACGTTGGCCGCCACAGGCTGGTGCCTAGGGTTCGTCCGGCCAGGGGGGGGCTCGCTGACGTGGGGGCGACCGGCCATGCGGCGGCGGTGGCCGGGGCGGCGTCGTCGCCGCTGTGCGCGCGCGTAACTGCCGCTCGCTGCTGTTGCAAGCGCGATGGCTGCTGCTGCTAGCCGCGGCAGCGCATCCAGGTGGCAGCGGTGGCAGCGCAGCGGGGCATGGCAGCGGTCGGGGGTGGTGGTCGGCCGTTGCGGTGGTGGGTGGTAGTGTGTGGAGATGGTTTTGATGGTGGTGATGATGTGTGAAGAAAGAGGAGGAGGAGATGAGCTCGGTGGTGGCCGACTCGGCCAGGGAGGTAGGGCTTGGCCGTCGGCCAGGGGCTCGACCATGGGTCGGCTGGGCTGGTGATGGGGTGTAGGAGATGGTGTTGTTGTTGGTATGGTGTGTGTGAGTTGAGTGAAAGAGAGAGAGAGTTATATGTTATAAAGGGAGAGAGAGAAAGAGATTTTTAGAAAAGAAAGAGAGAGAAGGTTAAGAGAGAGAGAGAGTAGTCGGTTGAGAGAGGGGGGGGTTCTCCTGTCGAGTAGGGGGGGAGTGTTGGAGTGAGAGAGAGGGATGGTGAGGGTGTGTGTTATTAAATTAGAGAGAGTGTGAGAAGTGATGGGGATGGGTTGTGTGTTGTTTAATTATAGAAATAGAGTTAGAGAGAGGAGAGAGAACCTAGGAGTGAGGAGGGGGGGTGTTTGTGGCTGGTTATGGGGGAGAGGGAAGTTAATGTGAGGAGAGATTATATGTATATATAATATATATGTATGTACATATATTATATAAAGAAAGAGAGAGAGATATTAAGAGAGAAAGAGAGTTAGAAATGGGGGGGGAGTGTGCTGGTCGGGTACAAGGGGGAGAGAGAAGGTGATGTGAGGGGGTGAGATATTTGTGTGTGTGAGTGATGAGAGAGAGAGAGACATATATTATATTATATATATATATATATATATATATATATATATATATATATATATATATATATATATATATATATATATATGTGTGTGTGTGTGTGTGTGTGTATATATATATACAAAGAGAGAGAGAAAAAGATATTTTTGAGTAGGGAAAAATGAGAAAATATCAGTGGGGTGTACGGGCTGTGTAGGGTCCATGCCAAACTGGGTCGGACGTTTGGCCAAGCTTGGACAAATTCGAAGCCAAGATTTAATTAATTTATAAATTAAACCAATTAATTCATGGATGAATTGGGGGCACAAGAGAGATCAATTTGATAGCGCGCAAGTGGCGCTTGCATAGTAGGCTCAAAACAGGCCAGGGCCATATATTGGGTCGACCGGATTGGACTGATGTCGGGCCCGGAAATTAAGTTGGAAGTTAAGTCACGAATTACGGCAGACGATAAATTGGTCTAAATTGACCCGAAGTTGCTCGAATCAAATGGAGCACAAGGGAACAAGTTCGAGTGGGACACGAAATATCACTGTGAAGATAATCTCGTCTACTACAAACTCCAAGAAGGAAGTTTCCAGAGACTGGCATCCCTGATGCTCTAGAAATCCAAGTCACGGTAAAGAGCATTAAATCAAAATTAATCAAATCGAAATTAATTATATAGAAATGAATTGTTGAAAATAATTCATTGGAAAATTCGAAAAATAATTCGGGAAATTCAGGGGGCTTACAGTGCCGGCCTCGCTGCTCCATCGTCAGGCCACGCCGCGACTTGGGGCTCATCCTACGGGTCGTCTAGATCTAGGTCAACATGTCCCGGGTCCTGGAACGGGTCTTCGCTGCGTCGTGTACGCGCACGAAGTCCGTTTCCGCGACAAAAATCAGCCCGAGTGCACAGTGTGGCTGACCAGTGCACGCGCGATTTCTTCGCGCTCGCTCGACGAAACATCGTTAAATTTTACTGACATGTGGGCAGAGGTTGCCCTTACGTGCTCGTAAAATTTCACGTAAGACGGATCTCTGTGCGTCGAGTTATGACGCACAGAATGCACGTGCACGGAACCGTGCACGGGATCTCGTGCACGCGTGTCCGTGTCCGAAACGTCGCTAAAAATCATCGATTTCCAATCCGTCTTCACAAAAGTTTATTGAAATTATATTATTTAAACATCCATGAAGTCAGAATCGAAAAACAGCAACTTTCAATCCTAAGCGGCATTTCGTCGAACACGTGCCGTAAGGGACCGACACGGGCTCGATACCCCAATCAAACGGAGTCAAAATTCTGCCAAATTTTGCGGGCAAGGCTAGGGCACCTATATGGATGCAAAAATGAAGAAAAACCAGATTTGCAATGGTAGATTAGGATTTTACCTTTTGAGTGTCAAAACTCAATGATCGGGGCTCCTCGGTTGTCTTGTCGGCCAATTTTCCTCCAACAAAACCATCCGTCTCCACTCCAGAAATAGTCCAGCAGATCCTTCTCTCCTCGACGAGCACAACAGAGTTCGTTTGGGAAGAAACGGACTCCGGATGAAGGAAAAAGTGTTTTGGAGAGTTGGGTCTCTTAGGGTTTCTTTGTGGAGGCTACAAACTACAATTGAATGCAACAATGGGAGAGGGTACTGCTGTTGGGCGGCCAAGGGGGGTCCTCTAGGGTTAGGGTTTCACTTGGGCCAACTCTTTATCAAGTAGAAATGGGCCCAAGTCGAAAAGCTCAAAGGCCTACATGCAAAAAGGCTAATTAAATAATTAAAAGCCTTAAAAATAATCTAATGCACAAATTAAATTCTAAAAATGAAAATAAAATTTTTAATGCATGGTTAGGCCCCTATACAAGTCCACTAGGGTTAAACCAGTTGCTAGCACAACAAGAGTCAACATATTCAGGAAATCACATAAAGACCAAAATGGCTAAAAATCAATTAATCACTCTAAAAATTTACTAATAAAATCTAAATTAATTCTAATGATAATAAATCTAATTTCTGATGTAGCATTAAGGTTCTTGGTCATGGTAGGCTAAGGCCAATCTACCAAGTCACCAGTCTACAATCAATCAAATCACATTGCAATCAATCTAATTAATAAATAGATAAAAATTCAAATAAAAATCATAAAAATTTAAATAAATCACAATTACTAAAATACCCTTGAGATTGAAAAGTGAGTGTGACATGCTTCAACCATAACCGATCTACGTCCACAAGACATACAAGGAAACAAATTTTTTTGTTGAATCACAAGTAAAATCTTATAATAATTACACACAAAAAAAAATCATATTGCGAAACCCTCCCTTATGAGGTCAAATACGGACTGGATTGGCAAGGGCCGCACAATGGACCAAACCGGACCGACCCACTAGGACTTTGAGATCGGGCTGGGTTCAGTTCACAGGTTCGAAGGTCCGGTCCGGACCATCCGGTCTAAAATTCGGTCCGAACCAACTCTTACTTCATAACCCGATCGACCCCGCCCAGCCTGATCGATGACTCGATTATGTCCGATTCTAGGTTCGAACCATAAATAAAAAATAATATATATGTACATAAAATATTGAATAAAATTACTACAATATAGTAATCACTACTATATTTTAGTTAATATGGTGGTATATAAAATTAATGATAGCTAATTTAGTTTTTAAAAAAATTCCTTTCTAGTTTTGTAGTTTATTTCTCACTCTCTTTTTTCTCACAAATATTATCTTATATTCTAAAATTACTCCAATGTAGCTAATATGGCAGTATTCAAAAATATTATCATGTATTAATATTATACTAAATTTAGCTTAGTATAGTTGGAACAAAAGTTTATGGTAGTACTAAAAAATATTATCATATATTGTAAATTTAGCTAGTAAAATTTTGAATTACATTATTTATTTTCTTAAGTCGTTCCTATTTTTTTAAAAAAAATTACCGGGCCAACCCGGACTCGGCCATGAACTGGCACGGGTCCAGCCCTATCTGGCCCGTCTATCATCCATCCGGATTCGGGCCCGGGCTGGGTTTGGATCTCCAAATCTCCGATTAGGACATGCCATGTTCGTCTTTTTCTCGGGCCAAGTCCGGCCCAACCCACAGAAGCGGTCAAGTCCTATTAACCCTAGGTTCGAATCAGCCTGGAACACACTTTGAAGTAACGATTCTACTAAGTGAACAAAATATATTTTTTGGGAACAAAAGTAAAAGTTTTAGTCGTTGAAATAATATTTAATAAGTCCGCCATGCAATAAAAAAATAATCATAAAACATGACATTAAAGTTCCCAATCAAGTTAAGTTTAAGGGTTTAAAAAGAGATTTTGGTACATGCAAAATGTTTGGTCCGGCCCTATTTTGTATTTCTAATTATTAGAACTTTGGTGATTAATATATAAGAGGGAGTTACAGTCTAAATTTATAGCGTGAATAAGTAGGGACCGGTCCAAAATTAGACGGATACGAGTTTTGGTTGGTTCACTCGTTGGTAAGGATTACAATTTCTTCTGAATTCGACTGCGATTCTTTTTTTCTTCGACGGGAATATGTTTGGGGATTAGAAAACGGAAATGAGAACTGGGATGAGGAAAAGTTTTCTGGTCGGATTTGGGGCCGGATATGGGTATAGTATTATCCGCCCAGATAAATCCCCGAGCCCAATTAATATTTTTTTTTTTGGATTGATATTCTCGCTTTCTGTTGTATTGAATCATTTTCTGTATCTAGTCCTTTTTTTTATGAAAATAATGTTTTGTCAACATGTTTTTTATTTTTATTTGGAATGAAAATAGTTTCTATAGTGTACAGTAAAACATTTATTACCGGAACGAGGGTAAAAAAATTAAAATTGAGCAAATTCTCGTACACTATTCGAGGATGGTGAGGGAGCGTACGGTTTTCGATCTCTATCGTCCTGTTGCCGACCTTACTCGTTGGACCCAAGACTTCTTAGCACGTAACGGTAAATTGTTGTAATTATTTTTCCTATAAAAATTAAATAAAGTAAACGAAAAATATTTTTAAAATATGGTTTGTCCAGTTGGACTGGTCTTGGATTTTTTTTTTTACCAGTAAACTGTCCCATTATCCTTTCAAGGCCCGGGAGCGGGAGGTGTCGCGGGCCTCTAATTGAGGTCGCCCTTTGTTCAATGCCTCATGATATATCCTCCGCTGTAGGAGGCTGGCTTCCTTTGTTGTGAGTATATCCAAATAAGTCATACATCGAAGTACTCTAATATGGTCCATAGTTGTGCACATGTTGTTTGTGTATATCCAAATATAATGCATACAACCAACATTTCGGAAAAGCAAAAAAAAAAGGTTTCTAGAGGGACCTGGCCCTTCACTTTTCCATGGATGTGCCGCCGATGTATATTTAGGTCTTCGTATTATCTTGAAGAGGATTTTGGGCCCCGTCCTAACGGTGGACTTGGGCTACACTTAGATCTCTTTTGTCTCCATAGTATTCAAAATTTTCGTTTAGTTTTGGATCTCTAATAAAAATTAAAATTTTTGTTTAGGTCTCTGCTTTGGCCAGCATCATCCCAATCAATCGTTAAAATACGAGATCCAACAAACTCTGATTTAGGCAGATAAACATAGAAAGACCTAAACGAAAATTTTGAATGTTATATGATGTCTTAGAACTAAATAACCAAAGAAAATCCAAGCTTATGCTGTAATAGTAAAATATGATTACAAAAATGGTAGACCTATTGGAAAATGTTATGGTAAATTAATGAATAATACTAGTTAGTAAAAATAAAAATAAATGAATGGCTGTCCAATTGTCCGGCCTTGGATTTTTTAATGGAAGTCCGGTTAGTCGGCCCGTTATCCTTCCACTGCCGGGAGCGGGAGGTGGGCCCTGCTCTGTGAAGCCAGCCTCACGCGGTCCCCTCCACTCTAGGGCGGCAGCTAAACCCAGGCCTTCGCCCAAGCCCAGCTGGCCAAACTCTAGGGCCAGACAATTTGTAACCGATTGCAACCAAACCCAAGGAACCGATCCAACAAGTCCGAACCATCCTAAAACCCCCACTTGGGTTACAAGCTCCAGCTACGAAGCTCGGCGAGCTACCAAGTCGCACATTACTATTAAAAGCACATGTCACCTTTGCTCTATTTCCGATGTGGGACTAAAGGGTTGTGCACTCCACAAATTTTAGTGGGATTTCATTCTAATCATATTTTTGTATGTGATTTTGATTCCGTGTGTTGGGCTTTTTATTCTGGAAAAGACAGTAGCATTCATTTGTTGTTTGTGTTATTAATCCAAATAAAACCTATGCTTGAGAACCAAGTCCCACTCAATTCTATAGGTATATGTTGATTGTAGCAGAGGGCTAATCCTCAAATATCATAATTAATTGTGGTATTTTTATTCAAATAACAATTAAGGTTGAAGATCTTAAAACCGCGAAACATGAGAGTCCACTTACGACAATGAATAACAAGACAAATATACCGAATAAATAGCACAAATAGACCAAACAAATGATACAACATACTTCAACCATAATCGATCTACGTTCACAAGACATACAAGAAAAAAAAAATATTTTTGTTGAATCACAAGTAAAATCTTACAATAATTAATTATATTGCGAAACCCTCCCTTGTGAGGTCAAATACAAATTGGATTGGCAAGGGCCGCACAACGGGCCAAACCGGCCCGACCCACCAGGACTTTGAGTTCGGGCTGGGTTCAGTTCACAGGTTCGAAGGTCCAGTCCGGACCATCCGGTCAAAAATTCGGTCCGAACCAGCTCTTACTTCATAACCCGATCGACCCCGCCCAGCCTGATCGATGACCCGATTATGTCCGATTCTAGGTCCGAACCATAAATAAAAAAAATAATATATATGTATATAAAATATTGAAACTTTGCTAAAAATTACTCCAATATAGTAATCACTACTATATTTTAGTTAATATGGTGGTATATAAAATTAATGATAGCTAATTTAGTTAGAAAAAAAATTCCTTTCTAGCTTTGTAGTTTATTTCTCACTCTCTTTTTTCTCACAAATATTATCATATATTCATAAATTACTCCAATGTTAGCTAATATGGTAGTATTCAAAAATATTATCATGTATTAATATTATACTAAATTTAGTTTAGTATAGTTGGAGCAAAAGTTCATGGTAGTACTAAAAAATATTATCATATACTGTAAATTTAGCTAGTAAAATTTTGAATTACATTATTTATTTTCTTAAGTCGTTCCAATTTTTTTTTTTTAATTATCGGGCCAACCCTGTCACGCCCCGATCCCGCTAGGGTCGTCCATCTTGCTTGGATCCCTGCGAGATCGATCGTCCTCGCTAAGGTGTGATGCCGTGCAAGCCTAAGTTGCGCTTGCACAAGGCTATGTACCTGCACAAAATAACTAGTCAAGCAAAACACACGCACGTACCCACTAGTTAAGCAAAACACACGCACGCACCCATTCATTGCAGAAAACCAAATATTGGACACAGAGATTTGAAATGGAAATACTTCTTTTATTGATAACTTGATAGGAATACAAGTATAAAGCTTTTGCAAACTCAGAGTGCCTTATATTGGCTACATGATTCTCTTTGAAAATCTCTCTTTTGAAAATAGCTGCAATGCTCATACATCATATCCTTTATTACAAGCTGGAATTGAAAGACACCTTCAAAGGAAATGAAAACTTGAAACTTGACTGGAATGAAAATGAATTTTCGAGGCGATCCACGAGCTCTACTGGGCTAGACGAGCTTCGGTGCCGCACTTAAAATCCCCCTGTCTCCTTTTGCTTTCTGAAAAGGATGCCCACAACGTGGGTCAGCACACATCATGTACTGGCGAGCGGCTTTTGGCCGAACTCGCAAATCTCTGCACTAAATCAACATGTTGAGCTAACATTTACTAGTGCTCTTTCTACTTGTCTAGGTTCTTTTTAATAATTCATAAGAACATGATAGTAGAAATATATCATAAGCAACTTACCAACGTCGGCAGTCATCCCTGCACAAAATATATTAGCACAATTTGCATAACGAGTAATTCATGTTCATCCTTGCAGATATTGAAGTTGTCATTCGGGTCATGCAGGTGGACTATTCTACATGTTGGTCCATGGATTATTCCTATGATTAGCAATCGGAACTTCTTGCCCAACTACTAATAGACTAACACCCTTTTTACTGCGGGGACTTCTAGCCCCAAGTGTCCTGTTCTCTCCTAGGCCGATCGACTCCAGGTGCCCCCAGAATCGATCGAGAGATTACCTCCTTATGCACAAGTTGTCTAGACCAATGCGAATGCAGCTATCAGATAATTCTACCATGCACGAGCCTAGCAACTTGTAAATATTTCCATTCTCTTCTTCTTCTTGCACGGTCAAGCCGTGATTTCCATACCGAGCTATTTCTTTTAGGCAATTCATAAGAGCATACTGTTCATATTGAAGCAAGCAAGCGACAGTTCCATTTTACAAGTGATTCATTCATTTTCTTCTCTTATCTTTTGTTATTGAGGTATCGTTGATCACAGGGACAAGGCAACATAGTGGACTAGAGATCATTTTTTATTAGGGCGTACAAATAAATGCAAGCCCGGTTCAAGCAACTCACCGAGATGAATCTTAGTTGAGAGAAGGAGGGACTTCACGCGCCGTTCACGAACAATTCACGCGGCCTACAATGGCACCAATAGTTGATTAGCATACTTCGTCTCTTTCTCTCAAGATTCGGAATGAATGCGATGAAAGCGAACAATAAAAACCAATCATCAAAAACTAACACGAAAACGCATTCATCAAAACCAAGCAGCGAAGAGAAAACATTCAGCAAAACTCTTGGATTCATTTCAATAGAAGCCAATCCATCAATTGGAAAGGTTCATTGCATTTCATCCGTGATCAATCGATACCGGCAAAGGTTTTCCCAAACACTCAGTTCAAGACTGAGTCAGCAAGCCGTAGGTATTACATAGTGGACCGCGAGGAGCGGGACACTACATAATAACCCACTGAGAAAAAGTTTTGTCCTCAAAACTTAAGAAACAAAACTCACCTCCACTAGTGTTGCATTCTGGGTCAAGCAACGTGGAGAGATTGTAGACGTGCGCATTAGTCCGCTGCGGCTGGTTCTGCGGATGGTCTCGAAGGGGCGGTGGGCCTGGCAGCTGCCCACGCTCTTCAGTGTCGTTGTTGTTCAGCGGCCGAACTCTCTTATTCTGGCAATTTATAGCACGGTGGCCCTTTTGACCACAGTTGAAACACTCTCCGTTGGCAGAACGGCAAACTTCTTTTGTGTGTCCATGCCTACCGCAGAAAGCGCACACGGGCTTATTATATTGTTCCCCGCCAGTCTTCTTTTCTCCGTCAGTCTTTTTCTCCCTGTCGTAGTATCTTTTAGCGGACTGGTTGCGACTGTTCTGCGTCTTTGCTGACGCCTTCTTTTGCTGGAATTGTTCCACCTGTAGCGTCGCTTCAAAGGCTTGAGAATAGGACCCGCATTCTCGATTCAGCACACTTAACTGGATGTTGTTATTCAGACCATCAACGAATCGATTTATGCGAGACTGTTCCATGGGGAGCAAAGCAGCGACAAAATTTGCTAGCTTAGCAAATTCAGATTCATAGTCCTCCACGGACATATCTCCCTGTTTCAGTGTGATGAAGTCATCCTCCATCTTCTTGCTCATGGCTGGAGGCAGATATTGATCCAGAAACGCCTTCTTGAACGAGGCCCATGAGATCTTCCCATTCCTAGCCGTTGCGAGTAGCGCCGGCTTCTTCGTCTTCCACCAATCCTTCGCCCGCAGCCGTAGGAGCGTAGCGGCACAAACTACCTTTTTGCTACTTGGAACTCCTATGAACGCGAACAGACTCTCCATTTTATCTATCCAGTCCATCACCTTGTCGGGTGACGTCCTGCCTTCAAATTCCGGAGGTTTCGCGTCCAAGAAGTCCTTTGGCCTAAAGATAGTGTGCCTTTACGTTGGCTGGGGCTCATCACCCTCTACGGGCTCGATCTCTGGCGTTCCCGTTTGTTCCGTCGCTGCGGTGGTATTTTGATTTGTCGCAAGCGCCGTGACAAGCTGGGTCAAGGCATCCAACTGCTTTTGTTGGGCAGCCGCTCGGGCCTGATGTATTTGGTTGTTTTCCTCATTGTCCTGCCTCTGCAGTTCCAACATTCTCATGATCCGTTCTATCGGATCGGTCGAGCCAGATGGACGAGGAGGAGCCATTTCTCTACAAAATAGTATAACTTCTGTCAGTCTCATGAAATATTATGGACTTATTGTATGGGGCATTGCTTTTCATAACTCAAAATCCGGACACTTTTGAAAGCCGTCAAAGTACTTTATATACTTTTTGAAAATCGATATTTGCAAGAGGCCAAGGACGTAAAACCGTGCTCTGATACCACTTTGTCACGCCCCGATCCCGCTAGGGTCATCCGTCTTGCCTGGATCCCTGTGGGATCGATCGTCCTCGCTAAGGCGTGATGCCGTGCAAACCTAAGTTGCGCTTGCACAAGGCTATGTACCTGCACAGAACAACTAGTCAAGCAAAAATACACGCACGCACCCATTAGTTAAGCAAAACACACGCACGCACCCATTGCAGAGAACCAAATATTGAACACAGAGATTTGAAATAGAAATACTCTTTTTATTGATAGCTTGATTGGAATACAAGTACAAAGCTTTACGAACTCATATTTGCCTTATAATTTGGCTACATGATACTCTTTGAAATACTCTTTTGAAATTAGCCACAATGTCCATACATGATATCCCTTTATTACAAGCTGGAATTGAAAGACACCTTCAGAAGGAAAAGAAACTTGAACTTGACTTGAAATAAAAGAAAGCTTCGAGGCAGTCCGCAGCTCTACTGGGCTAGACGAGCTTTAGTGCCTCCTTGAAATCCTTCTGTCTCCTTTGCTTTCTGAAAAGGATGCCCACAACGTGGGTCAGCACACATCATGTACTGGCGAGCGGCTCTTCGCCGAAACTCACAAATATCTGCACTAATTCAACATGTGAAGCTACATATTTACTAGTGCTCTTTCTACTTGTCTAGGTTCTTTTTAACAATTCATAAGAAACATGACAGCAGAATATTCATAGCCAACTTACCAACGCCGACAGTCATCCCTGCACAAAAACAGGTTAGCACAATTTGTATATATAAAACATTCTCATTTCCGTCCCTGCATGTTAGGCTTGCAATAAATCTCTATCTATATGCATGAACCTAACTATTGTGGTCCATGGGTATTCCCATTATTAGCAATCGGAACTTCTTGCCCAACTACTAATAGACTAACACCCTTTTTACTGCGGGGACTTCTAGCCCCAAGTGTCCTGTTCTCTCCTAGGCCGATCGACTCCAGGTGCCCCCAGAATCGATCGAGAGATTACCTCCTTGTGCACAAGTTGTCTAGACCAATGCGAATGCAGCTATCAGATAATTCTACCATGCACGAGCCTAGCAACTTGTAAATATTTCCATTCTCTTCTTCTTCTTGCACGATCAAGCCGTGATTTCCATACCGAGCTATTTCTTTTAGGCAATTCATAAGAGCATACTGTTCATATTGAAGCAAGCAAGCGACAGTTCCATTTTACAAGTGATTCATTCATTATCTTCTCTTATCTTTTGTTATTGAGGTATCGTTGATCACAGGGACAAGGCAACATAGTGGACTAGAGATCATTTTTTATTAGGGCGTACAAATAAATGCAAGCCCGGTTCAAGCAACTCACCGAGATGAATCTTAGTTGAGAGAATGAGGGACTTCACGCGCCGTTCACGAACAATTCACGCGGCCTACAATGGCACCAATAGTTGATTAGCATACTTCGTCTCTTTCTCTCAAGATTCGGAATGAATGCGATGAAAGCGAACAATGAAAACCAATCATCGAAAACCAACACGAAAACGCATTCATCAAAACCAAGCAGCGAAGAGAAAACATTCAGCAAAACTCTTGGATTCATTTCAATAGAAGCCAATCCATCAATTGGAAAGGTTCATTGCATTTCATCCGTGATCAATCGATACCGGCAAAGGTTTTCCCAAACACTCAGTTCAAGACTGAGTCAGCAAGCCGTAGGTATTACATAGTGGACCGCGAGGAGCGGGGCACTACAATTAATATATAAGTGGGAGTTACAGTCTAAATTTATAGCGTGAATAATTAGGGACCGGTCCAAAATTAGACGGATACGAGTTTTGGTTGGTTCACTCGTTGGTAAGGATGACAATTTCTTCTGAATTCGACTGCGATTCTTTTTTCTTCGACGAGAATATGTTTGAGGATTTGAAAACGGAAATGGGAACTGGGATGAGGAAAAGTTTTCTGGTCGGATTTGGGGCCGGATATGGGTATAGTATTATCCGCCCAGATAAATCCCCGAGCCCAATTAATATTTTTTTTGTTAGATTGATATTCTCGCTTTCTGTTGTATTGAATAATTTTCTGTATTTAGTCCTTTTTTTTAATGAAAATAATGTTTTGTTAACATGTTTTTTATTTTTATTTGGAATGAAAATAGTTTCTATAGTGTACAGTAAAACATTTATTACCGGAACGAGGGTAAAAAAAAATTAAAATTGAGCAGATTCTCGTACGCTATTCGAGGATGGTGAGGGAGCATATGGTTTCCGATCTCTATCGTCCCGTTGCCATCCTTACTCGTTGGACCCAAGACTTCTTAGCACGTAACGGTAAATTGTTGTAATTGTTTTTCCTATAAAAATTAAATAAAGTAAACGAAAAATATTTTTAAAATATGGTTTGTCCAGTTGGACTGGTCTTGGATTTTTTTTTACCGGTAAACTGCCCCATTATCCTTCAAAGGCCCGGGAGCGGGAGGTGTCGCGGGCCTCTAATTGAGGTCGTCCTTTGTTCAATGTCTCATGATATATCCTCCGCTGTAGGAGGCTGGCTTCGTTTGTTGTGAGTATATCCAAATAAGTCATACATCGAAGTAGTCTAATTATGGTCCATAGTTGTGCACATGTTGTTTGTGTATATCCAAATAATGCATGCAACCAACATTTCGGAAAAAAAAAAAGGTTTCTAGAGGGACCTTGCCTTCACTTTTCCATGGATGTGCCGCCGATGTATATTTAGGTCTTCGTATTAACTTGAAGTGGATTTTGGATCCCGTCCTAACGGTGGACTTGGACTACACTTAGATCTCTTTTGTCTCCATAGTATTTAAAATTTTCGTTTAGTTTTGGATCTCTAATAAAATTTAAAATTTTCGTTTAGGTCTCTGTTTTGGCCAGCATCATCCCAATCAATCGTTAAAACACGAGATCCAACAAACTCGGATTTAGGCAAAAAATATAGAGAGACCTAAACGAAAAATTTGAATGTTATATGATGTCTTAGAACTAAATAACCAAAGAACAGCTAAGCTTATGCTGTAATAGTAAATATGATTACAAAATGGTAGACCTATTGGAAAATGTTATGGTAAATTAATAAATAATCCTAGTTAATAAAAATAAAAAAATGGCTGTCCAATTGGACCGGCCTTGGATTTTTAATGGAAGTCCGGTTAGTCTCGGCCCGTTATCCTTCCACTGCCGGGAGCGGGAGGTGGGCGCTGCTCTGTGAAAGCCAGCCTCACGCGGTCCCCTCCGCTCTAGGGCGCAGCTAAACCCAGGCCTTCGCCCAAGCCCAGCTGGCCAACTCCCAAAACTTGGAACGGGCGGGCCAGACAATTGGTAACCGATTGCAACCAAACCCAAGGAACCGATCCAACAGTCCGAACCATCCTAAAGCCCCCACTTGGGTTACAAGCTCCAGCTACGAAGCTCGGCGAGCAGCCAAGTCGCACATTATTATTAAAAGTACATGTCACCTTTGCTCTATTTCCGATGTGGGAACTAAAGGGTTGTGCACTCCACAAATTTTTAATGGGATTTCATTCTTATCATACTTTTGTATGTGATTTTGATTCCGTGTGTTGGGCTTTTTATTCTGGAAAAGACAAGTAGCATTCATTCGTTTTTTGTGTTATTAATCCAAATAAAAAGCTATGCTTCAGGACAAGTCCACTCAATTCTATAGGTATATGTTTCATTGTAGCAGAGGGCTAATCCTCAAATATCATAATTAATTGTGGTATTTTTATTCAAATAACAATAAAGGTTGAAGATCTTAAAACCGCGAAACCGGGGAGTCCACTTACGACAAGAAATAACAAGACAAATATATCGAATAAATAGAACAAATAGACCAAACACATGATACAACATACTTCAACCATAATTGATCAACGTTCACAAGACATACAAGAAAAAAAAAATGTTGAATCACAAGTAAAATATTTCTGTACGACGCACAAAGAGAAAAGTGAGATTTCTGCATATCTCGATGTCCTTACGGATGAGATAGACCGTATCCGATAGTTTCCATGGGATAAGAGATGATTCCCCGTTGAGTATCCTGATGACTAACAATAATTCCCCCTCTATAACAATCGTACTCGCATTTAGCTCCTGAGCGAGACGAACACCGGTGTGGAATGCTAGCAGTTCCGATTGCAGGTTGATGTCAATGTATGGCCGATAGGACTGAGAGCGGTTTTGGCTCCCAGGAAAGTTCCTTTAGAGTCCCTAGCAATAGCTGCCGCCGCCATAGATGTCGAAGAAGTTGCCCCGTCCACATTTATCTTAAGATGGCCCTCCGCAGGTGGTGACCAAGATACAGGCTTGAGTATATTATCTCGACATTCTTGAAGGTCATCCATTCTGACTTCGCCTCCACTCGCATAAATGAAGGAAGAGTTTACTGCCGAAAGGACAATGCGTTGAGTATTTGGCGGAATGTGTCTGAATATACAATCACCCTTGGCCTTCCATATAGCCCATGTAATGGCAGCACCCAATCGGAGAGCTTCTTGCGCATTTTTTGTCATTCAACCAAGAATGCAATAGGGATTTGATATGGAAATGTGCGTCTACTCGAAGGCCCATCGGACTGATAAACCAGATCTCCTTTGCAACTTTTCATTGAAGGAATATATGATCTTCGTCTTCCTCTTGTAGAAGGCAGAATGGACACAACGGATTGACAGAGGGTACTCTTCTATGGATGGACGATAGCAGGGGCAAGGCATTACTCAGAAGGCGCCATATGAATATTTTAATCCTTGGTGCAATTCCGTTTAGTTTCCAGAGCACTTCCCACTTGACTTGGGAAGAAGCGGACTCGGAGTTGCCCGGGGACTGGGAACGAATGTTCTCATAAAGAGATTTTGAGGAGAACATTCCCGACTTAGCTCTAGTCCATATTAGCCTGTCCTGGCCGTCTCCTTCGCAGAGACTAATGTCAGTGATGGCCATTGCTTCCATGGGGGAAATAAGAAAGTGAATGAGAGGACGATTCCATGATCTCGATACTGGATTCATTAGGTCCCTGACAAGTTTAATCCCATTAGGGAGCGCAGCGGAAGTAGACACTCTGTACCCAGGGATGCCTGGGACCCATGGTTCAGTGGTTAAGTCGATCCACCCTCCTATGATCTTCCAACAGAGGTTACCGTCCAAAAAATGGCGTGCATCAAGCATGCTCGTCCAGGTCCGGGAAGCTCGTTTGCGCCTGGGCTCCAACCATATGGATCTATTTTGCAAATAGACACCTCGAAGCATTCTAGCCCACATAGGAATGACAAGTTCTTATTTCAAAAATCATTCTCCATTGCTAGTATAGAATAAATCATGAAGTTGACATGGCAAAGACAATATGAAGTTGGTTGTCTAGATCTAGACAATGCACACAATGACTTTGTCTCTACATCATCATTTATGAATAGAAATATTTATATAAAAAAAATGAAGAAGCGGAAGAGTTGTCTTGGAAGTTGAAAAAAATACTTGTTATTGTCTCCTCAATACTTTTGCATTGGAGAAGATTTTTCTATCTCATTGGCTTTTGTGAATATAATCTTGCACCTAAAAAATACACGAAAAATTTCATGAGAAGCATAAATCTTTTGAAAATTTGCGTAAAAGACACATAGTTTGGACAAATAGCACGAACAACATCGTCGCGCCCCAAAATAGGGCGTGAAAAATTTGGCACTCTATTTTTGGGCGTCAAATTTAAGTTTTCCCTGTCTTCAATTTTCTTTTCTTTTTTTCTAACGAAAATTTTTTTGGCGCCCCAAAATGGGGCATGGCTTTTTTTTTTTAAATGGACCCCAAAATGGGGCGTGGAATTTTTTTTTTTTCAACGAAAAATTTTTGGCGCCCCAAAATGGGGCGTGACTTTTTTTTTTAATTGGCGCCCCAAAATGGGGCGTGAAAAATTCTCCCGCCTGCCTGGGTGCCCCATTTTTGGTTTTTTTTTAATGTATGAAACTCTTCTTCTTCTCCTCCTACTTTTCTTTTTATGTCTCTTTTCACCAAAAAAAAAGTGATTGAAGAGTTTGTATTATAGTGTCTTGGATTCCTCCCTTGCATGCTTTTTGACCACATTGGAAGGAGTGTTGCATTGGATGAAGTGTTTTGTTGTATTCTTAAGCTAAATGTATACGAAGAGAAGAACACTACTTGAAAGAGAAGAAGAGAAGCGGAAGAAAGAAAGAGAGTAGCAGGAGACAGACAGTAGGAGGAGAAGAAGAATCATCTATATCAAGTAAAGGTTAGTGAAACTTTTATGTACAAGCCAATAGCTAAGTAGTGTGTTTATTATAGTTTCGGAGATCCCGAAAAAAAAATTTACGCCTTACAGAATGGCGTAGATTTTACTATACCTTGCATACATTGGTAAAATTAATGTATAATATTTGTCATTAATTTACAGATGGATGTTCGAAATGACGGTCGGATACCAGGTGGACCTACTACTCAGGCTATTATACAGGAGCGAGACCGTCACGTTTCAGATCTGGTATGGGACTCATTTGAGACGTATGAGGTGGGACATTTGTCTCAATCGATGACATCGATAGTTGATTGTAAGTTATCTCTTGGAATAAACATGTAAACCTACAATTACTTTTGAATATTTGTCATGCTATAATTTATCTCTTGCAGTGCAAGGTAGCGAATCCTTTGTACTTTGGTATGGGACTCCATGCGTCCAAAATCGACGCTATCAATTTGAAGAGGCCTGATTTCCTCACCGAGCTCTGGATGATGCTAGTTTGTGTGTACGGAATACACTAGTATATATAACGGTACGTGTCTAAATATTATTTAAATAAACTATGATCATGATCTATATGTGTCTCACTCACTGAGTATTTATAAAATTTCAGCTCCAAAATTGGGAAGGGTTGTCCCAGGACCCAAGAGTAGATCCAGGTGAATTGCTAGACCTATCTGCACAATTTCTGAGCCAACCCCATAGACCTCCAGTGCTACCATTGGAAATCCCTCAGGATCATCCTGTAGGCATTATCAGGCGCAGACATGCACAGCCCCATAGGACACACCAAGACGCGGACGAGGGCACATCCCAATCTGGAGGCTCACAAGATTTGTCATATTACTCTGGATCACATATTAATCAACAGGCGGGGGAGGGCACATCACAACGTGGCTGTTCGCAGTATGCATCATACTCTGGATCACATATTGTCACGACCCGAATTCCAAATTGTTGGGCCGGGCCGAGCCATGTCCAGCCTACACTTGATTAGAGCGTAGTAAGCTGTTCTAGACAGTCAGGTAATAATGATAAATATGCTAATAATTAAGATAGTTTAAGAATGATCACAACACAGCTTCTATATAGATAGATGAAAAACCACTAAGTTTGTTATAAATAGTACACAACCAAAAGTAGTACTGGAGACAAGGTCCAGTTTAAAGGTACAAAACAGCGTCTGTGATAATAACCCAACACTAAGTCAAACTAAGCAGCTAAGCAGGATTCCCTGCTGGAATATCCTCAACTGGAGCTCCATAGTACGGGTCACAAAACATTTCTTCCTCGGTCAAAATACCTACAACGTTATCCTGTCAGGACGGGAGCAAGTACAACCTCTACTACTAAAGTACTGAATGTATAATGCAAGAGATGTACAACAGGAACATGGTATGATAAGACTGAAAAATAGACATACCGGAATCATGGTAAATCATATAAAGCGGAAAATCATGGTATATCTTGATTATCATTTTAAGACACTCTTGTCAATTGTGGCATATTGTACATTATGTATTAAAACTGGAGCAGGTATGAGATCGGTCAATAGGTGCTATGCTAGTTTACTGCAATGTACGTATGTACATTCCACAAGTCCAGAAACTACATTCTTAGTTTACTGTAATGTACGTATGTACATTCCACAAGTCCAGAAACCGCACTGCTAGTTTACTGCAATGTACGTATGTACATTCCACAAGTCCAGAAACTACACAATTAGCATACTGCAATGTAAGTGAGTACATTCCACGAGTCCAGTAACTATACTATCAACTCTCTCATAACCCAGTAATCATCATGTAAAAGATACGGGAAATAGTGTAAAGCATGGTGGGAACTGGCAATAGTATGAAACATGTTATGATTTGACTTGCTACTCCAAGGATCAGCATTCACATGGGTTGATTAACATTCTTTTATCAAATAACAGTGTTTTAACATGTACAATTAACAAAAGACTTGCAACTGGATTAATGGTAATTCACAAGGTTGTCACATGTGCTTAACATTAAAAGACAGTAAATGAGTTTGTAGATGTACTTGCCTGGAGCAAAGTAATGCAATGACAATAAAGCTAAGATGTAGAGTGTCCTGGCACTGAAAATATATATATACTCAGACTCTAAGTTACAAGACAATATAAATACACTAGTGATGTGAGAAGGCCAAATTGGACATTGGCTAGGTGAACTTAGCCTAGGGGTTCAAAGTGAAGTGATTTGGCATCTAAACTAACACATGGGTCTCCCATATTAAGGCTGGTTAGCAATCCAAATACTAGAAATACACAAAAAATCACAAGTCATGACTTAGTCATAATTATTGGTAAAATAAACATTCTGTGCACTGTGTTCTAACAATTTTAGAAAATACTAGAAATCTCCAATAAATGCAAAATAATATACTGACAGAAACCTTGTTAATTATAGAAATTTATCATAATTTTTCTGGGATTTATTACCCAACAGAAGTATTTTATAAAAAATCAGTTTTCATAAATATATAGAAAATGAGTTCTGGTTTGATATGGCTAAACAGGGGCAAAACTGTCAACAAAATGCTATAAAAATTATATTAAATTGTCTAAATTAACAGAGAATCTAAATACTATTTTTCCAGAATTTTTACAGCAAGCTAAATATTTATAAAAATCCAAAAACAGCAAGTTACATAATTCTGAATTTAAATAATTAATTATCTGTATATTTTGTCCATGTATATAAATGAACCAAGGTTCAAATACAGGACCCAAGACCATGATTCAAGTCCAATATGACTTGTGCAGGCCTTGAATGTGTGAAAACACATTTGGTCCCAAAAACCCATGCTAGGCTTGGACACCAAAATGGTTGCAGTTAATTAAATGTACAAAAATACAAAGTATAAAAAGAGCAGGGAATATAATACTATTTTATTCAGAAAAATACACATAGAAGATGCAAACATGAAAATATAGTAAGTAGGTAATTTTACATAATTTTATGGAGGCTAGTTATGTACAATTATATGTACTTATACAATATATATATATATAATCATAAGGAAATACATATATTTAAAGGAATAATATATATATATATATATATATATATATATATATATATATATATATATATATATATACAATATATAGGAAAAGTATATATATAGGGATATATATACACTATATATATATACAATGCTAACTAGCAAAGATATATATATATATATATAGAAAAAAATATATATATACATTTATATAAAGAAAATAACGTATATATATACATAGATGTACCTAAGTATATTTATATATATATATATATTCATAAATAATTTGTATATATACAATATATATATAACAGTAAATATATATATAATATATACAGTAATACATATATACATATACATATATACATATATAAACAAAAAAAAGAAAAGAAAATGAAAATGAAAAGAAAAAGAAAAAGGAAAAGAAATAAACAGCAGGGGGGCTCGAACTCGGCCTCCTGGCTAAGCCAGGGGTGAACCCAAGTGAGCTCGGGCTGGCCAGTGGGTCGGTTCGGCTCGTGTGATAGAATAGGAACTCGTGTAATAATAAACCTAAGTTAGGTTAATGGGTAGGGATTTAGCCCAGACCCGTTAGCAATTTGTTAATGGGTTTTATAACCCGATAATACGAATTTTAGACCCGTTAACCCATTAATCTATTTGTAACAGTTAGTCTCGTGTCCACACAGTCCAGGACACGAGAAGGTGAGATCTGACACCGTGTCGACGTGTCCATGCACTGTACGATACGTACGACACGATCTACGCGTGTCCACACAGTCCACTAGGTTCGTCTAGGCTGGGCGAGTCTGTGTCCGTGTACACGAGTCGAGATTCGATACGAGGACGAAGTGATACGTACGTGTCCGAGCTCGACTTGCTGTCGAGAGGGCGATCAGGCGGAGGAGGCGTCGTGGTCGTGGCGGAGCGGTGGCGATCGACTCGCCGTGCTGTGGCGAAGCTGGGGGTGGTGGTGGTTGTCGACGAGAGGCTGTGTAGAGGTGGGTTTGAAGGTTGCCAGAGTTAGGGTTCCGGCTGGAAGAAATGGGGAAGGAAGTGGTCGGGACGGCGTAGGGACGGTTCGAGAGTGGTGTGGTCTGGTCGGGGAAGGAGTGGGGTTCATTTTATAGGCTGCGAAGGCGGTGGTGTTAGGAGTAGTTTAGGGTTAGGGTTACGGCGATCGGCCGGGAAATTAGGGGAAGGCAGTGGGGAGAGATGGGTAGTTAGCAAAAAAACCCCTTAGGGTTTAGGAAATTTCGTCTAGGTCCTTCTCCTAAGGTTGTGCAAATTAAATTTGCAAACAACAAATAGGAAATTGCAAACAGCGTTTAAATAATTCTAAAAATTGCAAAACCTATATAAAATAATTCATTTTATTGCAAAAAGGTATTTTATGTATTTAAAACCATTTAAAAATCATTTAAAAATACAGGAAAAATTCCTAATAATTATAATAAAACATTTTAATGCCAAAATAATCATTAATGGCCAACTATCACTAATAAACAAAAAATTTTAAAATCAGGGGTTGACAAGTCTTCCCTCCTTGAAAAATTTCGTCCTCGAAATTTACAAGAACTGAAGACACGCGAGGCAACTAACGTTTTTAAAAATAATTACAGCGATGACTAAGGCTATCTCCTAATGATGGAACGTCTATGAAACAGGTCTACTGGTCAATGGCTTGGTCTCATGGGTGCAGTTACTAAATGATGGTTTGGCATGAGTCTAGTGATAGGTAACTTAATGAGGCACTAGAATCAAACAGTCATATGCAAATAAATCCAACCTGTGGCACCGTCTGTCAAGTATTCTGGCTCTGGCTCTGGGCCCTGCACTGGTACTGCTGCCTGGATGGCTAAAGGGTATGCTCTCCCTGAAGGTCCTCTGGTAAATGGCTTCGCCTTCGGGCACTCCCGAATCATATGGGTGGAAGACCCGCAAGCAAGACACTGGCTCAATTTCTTCCTACAGATGGAGACATCGTGCCCTGGCTTTTTGTAGAAGGCACAAGAGACCCACTTCTGCTGCTGGTGCCCCGGATCTCGGGCAAATGATAACTGATGCTGAGGATGAGCTGGTGGAGAATAGGCCTGCTGGTGCTGGGTAGTCGTCCTCTGCTGGAAAGTCTGGCGCTTGGACGGCCCGTCATGATGTGTGGTAGCTGGCCTCTTGCAAGACAAAAGACGCTCCTCGATACCTCGGGCTCTCTCCAGTAGCTGGTAGTAGTCTGTGATCCCGTTGGCCACTAGTAAGATGCTAATGTCCGGGACAAGACCATGGCAGAATCTGCGAGCCATCTCCTCCGGGTCGGCTACTAAGCTCGGGGCAAAACGACTGAGTCTGCTAAACTCACCTGCGTACTCATCGACTGTACGGCTCCCCTGTTGCAGGTTCTGGAATTGCAATCCCATGGCAACTCTAGCGGTGGTGGAGAAGAACTTCCTCTTGAACTGGATCTTGAATTGCTCCCAGTTTCCTCTGCCGCCAATGAACATCGTCTCATTTCTGAACCAGACCCCTGCCAGGTTTGCTAACAAAAATCCTGCTGCCTCGACCCAAAGGTCGTCAGGTAATCTAGCCCCTATGAGCTTCCTCTCTACGGAATCTAACCAGTCATCAGCTACAACTATGCCTTCCGTCCCAAGAAACTCCTTCGGATTTAGGCTCATAAAACTCTTGATACTACCTAGCCTCAATTGATGTTCTATAGGTTGCGAGACGGAGGTATGCTGAGTATTCAGGAGCCCCTGGATCAAAGCCAGTAATTGGGTTCCGTCAAGGGAAACAATAGTCTGGGGAGGTATGATAGGAGGTGGGGGTGGAGGCATCTGGGTCTGCGGGGTAGGAGGTGGTGGAGGTGCAGAGTCTAATGGACCTATCCGGGTGGTAGGGGGGGTGATGAAGGTGTACCGTCACCTGAGGTGGCGGAATCGGGAGAGTGTGTAGGGTCCATCTATTTATAAAAGACAAAGGAATTATAAGAATAAAGCAAGCAGTCATAAGCAAACAATTTAGTTACACTACCGGTCCTACGCTGTGATGAGTTTTCCTATGTTGCAATCCTAAAATTCCTCTAGGTGTTCTAGATGTTGTTCCTAGTGTTATCTAGTTATCCTTAATTTCTGCAGGCGTGCTTGGTACAGTAACGTAACCAAACAACTTTAGTCAGGACCTGCATGGGCCACCACTAAAAACATGTCACGACCCGATTCCCAAATTGTTGGGCCGGGCCGAGCCATGTCCAGCCTACGCTTGATTAGAGCGTAGTAAGCTGTTCTAGACAGTCAGGTAATAATGATAAATGTGCTAATAATTAAGATAGTTTAAGAATGATCACAACACAGCTTCTATATAGATAGATGAAAAACCACTAAGTTTGTTATAAATAGTACACAACCAAAAGTAGTACTGGAGACAAGGTCCAGTTTAAAGGTACAAAACAGCGTCTGTGATAATAACCCAACACTAAGTCAAACTAAGCAGCTAAGCAGGATTCCCTGCTAGAATATCCTCAACTGGAGCTCCATAGTACGGGTCACAAAGCATTTCTTCCTCGGTCAAAATACCTACAACGTTATCCTGTCAGGACGGGAGCAAGTACAACCTCTACTACTAAAGTACTGAATGTATAATGCAAGAGATGTACAACAGGAACATGGTATGATAAGACTGAAAAATAGACATACTGGAATCATGGTAAATCATATAAAGCGGAAAATCATGGTATATCTTGATTATCATTTTAAGACACTCTTGTCAATTGTGGCATATTGTACATTATGTATTAAAACTGGAGCAGGTATGAGATCGGTCAATAGGTGCTATGCTAGTTTACTGCAATGTACGTATGTACATTCCACAAGTCCAGAAACTACATTCTTAGTTTACTGCAATGTACGTATGTACATTCCACAAGTCCAGAAACCGCACTGCTAGTTTACTGTAATGTACGTATGTACATTCCACAAGTCCAGAAACTACACAATTAGCATACTGCAATGTAAGTGAGTACATTCCACGAGTCCAGTAACTATACTATCAACTCTCTCATAACCCAGTAATCATCATATAAAAGATACGGGAAATAGTGTAAAGCATGGTGGGAACTGGCAATAGTATGAAACATGTTATGATTTGACTTGCTACTCCAAGGATCAGCATTCACATGGGTTGATTAACATTCTTTTATCAAATAACAGTGTTTTAACATGTACAATTAACAAAAGACTTGCAACTGGATTAATGGTAATTCACAAGGTTGTCACATGTGCTTAACATTAAAAGACAGTAAATGAGTTTGTAGATGTACTTGCCTGGAGCAAAGCAATGCAATGACAATAAAGCTAAGATGTAGAGTGTCCTGGCACTGAAAACATATATATACTCAGACTCTAAGTTACAAGACAATATAAATACACTAGTGATGTGAGAAGGCCAAATTGGACATTGGCTAGGTGAACTTAGCCTAGGGGTTCAAAGTGAAGTGATTTGGCATCTAAACTAACACATGGGTCTCCCATATTAAGGCTGGTTAGCAATCCAAATACTAGAAATACACAAAAAATCACAAGTCATGACTTAGTCATAATTATTGGTAAAATAAACATTCTGTGCACTGTGTTCTAACAATTTTAGAAAATACTAGAAATCTCCAATAAATGCAAAATAATATACTGACAGAAACCTTGTTAATTATAAAAATTTATCATAATTTTTCTGGGATTTATTACCCAACAGAAGTATTTTATAAAAAATCAGTTTTCATAAATATATAGAAAATGAGTTCTGGTTTGATATGGCTAAACAGGGGCAAAACTGTCAACAAAATGCTATAAAAATTATATTAAATTGTCTAAATTAACAGAGAATCTAAATACTATTTTTCCAGAATTTTTACAGCAAGCTAAATATTTATAAAAATCCAAAAACAGCAAGTTACATAATTCTGAATTTAAATAATTAATTATCTGTATATTTTGTCCATGTATATAAATGAACCAAGGTTCAAATACAGGACCCAAGACCATGATTCAAGTCCAATATGACTTGTGCAGGCCTTGAATGTGTGAAAACACATTTGGTCCCAAAAACCCATGCTAGGCTTGGACACCAAAATGGTTGCAGTTAATTAAATGTACAAAAATACAAAGTATAAAAAGAGCAGGGAATATAATACTATTTTATTCAGGAAAATACACATAGAAGATGCAAACATGAAAATATAGTAAGTAGGTAATTTTACATAATTTTATGGAGGCTAGTTATGTACAATTATATGTACTTATACAATATATATATATATAATCATAAGAAAATACATATATTTAAAGGAATAATATATATATATACAATATATAGGAAAAGTATATATATAGGGATATATATACACTATATATATATACAATGCTAACTAGCAAAGATATATATATATATAGAAAAATATATATATATATACATTTATATAAAGAAAATAACGTATATATATACATAGATGTACCTAAGTATATATATATATATATATATATATATATATATATATATATATATATATATATATATATATATATATATATATATATTTATATATATATATATATATATATTCATAAATAATTTGTATATATACAATATATATAACAGTAAATATATATATAATATATACAGTAATACATATATACATATACATATATACATATATAAACAGAAAAAAGAAAAGAAAAAGAAAATGAAAAGAAAAAGAAAAAGGAAAAGAAATAAACAGCAGGGGGGGGCTCGAACTCGGCCTCCTGGCTAAGCCAGGGGTGAACCCAAGTGAGCTCGGGCTGGCCAGTGGGTCGGTTCGGCTCGTGTGATAGAATAGGAACTCGTGTAATAATAAACCTAAGTTAGGTTAATGGGTAGGGATTTAGCCCAGACCCGTTAGCAATTTGTTAATGGGTTTTATAACCCGATAATACGAATTTTAGACCCGTTAACCCATTAATCTATTTGTAACAGTTAGTCTCGTGTCCACACAGTCCAGGACACGAGAAGGTGAGATCTGACACCGTGTCGACGTGTCCATGCACTGCACGATACGTACGACACGATCTACGCGTGTCCACACAGTCCACTAGGTTCGTCTAGGCTGGGCGAGTCTGTGTCCGTGTACACGAGTCGAGATTCGATACGAGGACGAAGTGATACGTACGTGTCCGAGCTCGACTTGCTGTCGAGAGGGCGATCAGGCGGAGGAGGCGTCGTGGTCGTGGCGGAGCGGTGGCGATCGACTCGCCGTGCTGTGGCGAAGCTGGGGGTGGTGGTGGTTGTCGACGAGAGGCTGTGTAGAGGTGGGTTTGAAGGCTGCCGGAGTTAGGGTTCCGGCTGGAAGAAATGGGGAAGGAAGTGGTCGGGACGGCGTAGGGACGGTTCGAGAGTGGTGTGGTCTGGTCGGGGAAGGAGTGGAGTTCATTTTATAGGCTGCGAAGGCGGTGGTGTTAGGAGTAGTTTAGGGTTAGGGTTACGGCGATCGACCGGGAAATTAGGGGAAGGCGGTGGGGAGAGATGGGTAGTTAGCAAAAAAAACCCCTTAGGATTTAGGAAATTTCGTCTAGGTCCTTTTCCTAAGGTTATGCAAATTAAATTTGCAAACAACAAATAGGAAATTGCAAACAGCATTTAAATAATTCTAAAAATTGCAAAACCTATATAAAACAATTCATTTTATTGCAAAAAGGTATTTTATGTATTTAAAACCATTTAAAAATCATTTAAAAATACAGGAAAAATTCCTAATAATTATAATAAAACATTTTAATGCCAAAATAATCATTAATGGCCAATTATCACTAATAAACAAAAAATTTTAAAATCAGGGGTTGACACATATTAATCAAGATGCGGGCGAGGGCACATCACTGCCCGATTGTTCGCAGTATTCTTTAAGTGAATTTGACTGTGATTCTTATATGTAAAGCGTCGGTGCTTCATTATTTGACACACCCGCGCCTTATCCATCTACTGTAACACCCCAGTACGGAGGGGATGACTTCCAGCCATTGCCAGGGGAGACACCACAAGAAACAGCAGCCAGGAGAATGCGATTAGGTCTTAGGCCAGTTTCCCGTATGCATTATGATAGAATGAATAGAGGTGAATGATTGAAAGTCATGTTAACTATAAGCATATGCAAAATTACAAGATAAATTTTAATTATGACTTTTTATTTATTTCTCTTTTTAAATTCCAAAATTACAAGATAACAAAAAAATAAACAAAAATTCACACATTTAGAAAATACAATAACAGTTACTGTGTCGGTTGTCTTGTGCAATTTCTCCTGTTGTGTCCAAGTCTGTTACAATTGCTGCAATGTAGATCTCTTGTCGGCAACTCCTTGGTCATAAAACGGTTTTTTTTAGGTCTGCCAGCTCTACGTCCAACTTTTGGTACTCCAATTTCACCTCTTACCAAGGAGTGTATGGAGATGGAATTGGTTCCATACAAGGCATATAAACATTTTTAAGTGTACGTAGCATTTGAAAATGATGTCTCTCTCTATTGAGGCGAGTCATAGTCTTAAGCATCCTTGGACAAAAGTTGTTGTCCATATTTTCAGCATTTTGTCGATGCTTTTCATGAACTGTTATGATCTTGGCTCTAATACCGTCAAGCAATGTTGTTATTGGTTTATCACGCAAATTCTTAATCCAATTATTAAGACACTCTGCAATGTTGGAAGTGTTGATATCGAGTCTAGAACAGGATGCATAAGCTGTTATCCAATGTGAGGAATTATGATTTTCATCATTGGTACCAACTATCTAATTAAAAACATGAATATCCGCAGACTTAATTCTTTCAAACCATTCTGTTGCATCCACAACATTGTAAGATCGAACAAGTTTATCCAACCACTCTAGATATTTAGGTTTACTACTGCATTGACTTTACTACATGGAAGCAATTCAAGCCACTAAAATACAAACTCTTCAATCTATTTTTTTTTTGTGTAAAAAGAGACATAAAAAAGTTTCATTCATAAAAAAATTAAAAAAAAAATCGGGAACCACGGGCAGCCGCATGTGGGCGGAAGAATTTTCCACGCCCCATTTTGGGGCGCCATTTAAAAAAAAAAAAAAGTCACACCCCAGCGCCAAAAAATTTTCAAAAAAAAGAAAAAAATCAATACAGGGAAAAATTAAATTTGATGCTAAAAATAGAGCGCCAAAATTTTCATGCCCTATTTTGGGGCGCGACAATGAATTCTTTGGTATTTGTCCAAACTATGTATCTTTTACACAAATTTTCAAAAAATTTATGCTTCTCATGAAATTTTCCGAAAAATAAATTGTCTTTTGTCTCATGCCACCTAAGACTCATAACACTTAACAACACAATAGGGTTGGAGATGCTCTAAACCTAGTGGACGATTCACGTGTTTGAAGTTTTGGTGAGTGAATATAGCTAGATTATGATGTTATGTGCTTATATTGGTAAATTAAGAGCCACCTTTAATGTTAATTGGATTCAAGTCATAAGCAAGAATTTGGAAAAAAAAAAAAATACTGCTTGTAACAATAACAATGGGTGCATTCTTAATATGAAAGATTGGTGAAGGATTTGTAAAAACAGACGGGACAAAGTTAATATGCGAAGAGTTATAGTTATTTTAAAGTTAAGTTTGTATATCGAAGAGTTATAGTTATTTCAAGTATGGACAAGTGTCTATTGTAGTCTTCAAGTGCTATAAAATTTGGCTAAAGTCAAAATGTAGCACTTAAAATTTCTTCCACTGTGAATTCTCTAAGAGCATCATTAGTAAGGCCCATTCCATTTTCTAGATTCTAGATTTAGAATGTAGGAGCTCATTTTGTAGAATAACAAGTCTCATCCCTAGTTCCAATTTCTATAATTTCGGTCCCAACCCATCCATGGGTGCTAAGGGTTGGGCCTCCCAATTTCTAAATTCTAGATTGTAGAAACTCGTTTTGTAGAATAGTAAGTTCTAATTTGGAGCCCAACTTTCTATATTCTAAACTTTATATTATTTTTTTCCTACATTAATTTTTGACCACACAATTTTTGGGACCGGAGCTTAATTTATCATTTCCTACTATTCTCATACAAACCCAACTCATTCTACATTTACCTTTTTTTTGAAATTTTGGGCTCCAAATTGCATTGGAGAGTCCCAACTACTAATGATGCGCTAAGAGCATCCACAGTGGAGACACTTCAAACACGTACTCCAAATTATTAGAAATTGTGTAAATTATTTCTTTTGGAGTGTCTCTTTAATATTGGCACACAATGGTACACTCCAAACAAATACTCCAAATTAACATCATTACATTTTTTTTCGTTTTATTTTTCTTCCATGTTTAGTAAGATTTTTTTTCACCCTGTTTTTTCTTAATTTTTCTTCCATCACTACCAAAATAAGTCATATTAGCGACGTAATTAGCGACGTTTATGAAAGACGTCGCTATATTTTAGCAATTTAGCGACGTAAATTTATAACGTCGCAATACGTCACTATTAGCGACGTTCAACGACGTATTGCGACTAAGTTTTGTATTATAAAAACGTACGTCGTGGATATGTCGGTGAACGTCGCTAAAATCACTGATATTAGCGACGTTCACCGACGTCTTCGTATGACGTCGCTAAATATTTCATACAGGGTTCTGCTGGCCAGATCGATTTTATTTTTTTATCCAAAATTTTATTCTCCCGCTCGAGCCCCAAATCTTTCTCCCTTTCCCCCTCTCGTCTCCGGCGACCCCCTCCCACCAGCGACCCCCTCCCACCAGCGAGCCCCTCCCCCCAGCGACCCCTCCCTCCGGAGACACCCCTCTCCCTCGTTCCCTACCTCGGCGACCCCGCTCGCCCACTGGTGTCCTCGTCCCTCTTGCGTCCCCTTCCTCCGGCGACCACCCCCCCCCCCCCCGCGGCGACCACCCCCCCACACGGCGACCCCCCTCCCTGCGGCGACCCCCTCCCCACGGTGACCTCTTTTCCCGCGGCGTCCGGCGACCCTCCATCGCTCCTCCACCGTCAAGTCTCCTCGTCGACGTCGACCCGACTAGTCCCCTCTGCCGCTGCTCCATCCCCGACCCCGACCCAATTCTGACCAAGGAAGGTAAACCCTAACCCTATCTCCCTCCTCCTGATGTGCTGACATAGACACGATACGACAGGCTGACACGACACAATATTCGTACACAATATTGTCAATTAAGTAATTATTTCGAAGGTAAAAAAATACTAGAATACTTAAAATGTAGTCTACTACCAAATATGAAAGCTTTCAAGGAGAGTCGTATACACTGACACAGAAATGACTCTTCAAAGTCGAGAGTTTTGAAATACTAGATTAGTATTTGTATGTATATGATTATGTGTGTGTGAGTTATTAGTGTGAGATGAAAAGCGGGGTATTAGTGTTATTTTATATGTGGTAAAGAGTATATTTGGCATGTATCGATAGAAATGAAAGAGATTACTCAAAATAATTGTCAGTTTGAGATAGTTGCATGAATAGGTGGTCTTCTAAATATGTTGTTGCTTAAGCAGTTTATAGCTACAAAATGCGTAAGTGCAACATGAAAATCTCATCTGTTAAATATGTTACCTAAGAGCATCATTAGTAAGGCTCATCCCAATTTCTAGATTCTAGATTTCAAATGTAGGAGCTCATTTTGTAGAATAGTAAGACCCATAGGTTTTAAATTATAAAATGTAGGAGAATGTAGGAGATTCACAACTCTCCACATTTGTTCAAGACATAACATTCATTTCCATAAAAACTTTCATAGATAATATAATATATCCCAATTGTCAAAGATTCTGTAAAGTCAGTCAGAATCACAAATATGAAGCATCCATCACAACTACACAACATATCCAAAACACAAAAGAATTGACTTTGATGAAAACTAGAGCATAACCTCTAAATGAAAACATGAACTAATTAACACATAATCCATAAACTTTTAAATTATCGCTATCGGTATCGGACTATCGCTATCGGTATCGAACTATCGGTATCGATCGAACTATCGGTATCGGACTATCGCTATCGGTATCGGACTATCGCTATCGGTATCGACCGTATATACTTAGTATCGGGCGTAGCGGATTAGTATCGATCAGTATATAGGTTTGGGTTAAGATCAAGGTTCAAAGTATCGGTATCGGAATAGTAGGCCGAATAGGAGGCCGAGATAGTCGAATGAGAAGAAGGGAAGAAGGGAGGAGCAGATGGGTCCAGAGCCATGGTGGAGGAGGAGAAGTAACATGAGAGCAGTTTTCGCCGTAACATCTCCTGGCTCTGCTGGCAACTGAAGTCCAGATGCTACAAAGGACGATCCTTCGCTGAAATCGACTACAACACCCATCAGTTCAAGTTCATTCCTATATGAGTAGATTCCAATGCCATAGAAGCCATCAGTTTGTTGACCTTCCTCTATGGCATTGGAATATACTCATCTAGGAATGAACTTGAACTGATGGGTGTTGTAGTCGATTTCAACGAAGGATCGTCCTTTGTAGCATCTGGACTTCAGTTGCCAGCAGAGCCAGGAGATGTTACGGCGGAAACTGCTCTCATGTTACTTCTCCTCCTCCACCATGGCTCTGGACCCATCTGCTCCTCCCTTCTTCCCTTCTTCTTATTCGACTATCTCGGCCTCCTATTCGGCCTACTATTCCGATATGCGTTTGATACGGTCTACCTAACCTATATACTGATACTAATCTGATACTCTCTGATATTAAGTACATCCGACTTACTAGCTAGCGGATCCACCAGTTACATGATTATATACTAATTATGTTTAGTTTGTCTTACGATACAGATTTTCACATCCAATGTAATCCAGTTGACCAATGTAACCCAAGATGTTGTCTTATTGACCTAGTTTAGCCTTGTTTTACTAGATTGTTGATCGAGTTGACCAATAGTTGACTTTGACCTTGATTGGCCTAGAAATCATATAGAATTGCATGTATACTTCTTTTATTTTATATTGACTTCCATGATATGACAGCTCCTCAAAAAAAAGAATCCTCTACTAGACATCGCACTCTCCTTTTTAGAACATCAACTAGTATTACTACCTTGATGTATATATAAAGTATGCATGTATAATAGTAGGTAATGATATGCAAAACTGAAAAGATAAATGCAATACATGAATGAATGGATGAAAAGATAAATGCAATCCATCGGAAAAGCTTTGACACTTGCATATCATTCACTACCTTGATGTATCTATCTTACAGAATTATGGAGCTGAATTACTATCTGCGGAATCGTACTTGGATGTACAACCGTCATCCTGATGACATGTGCGGTGTACGGGATGAATTCATAGAGGGTGTACACCAGTTCCTGCAGTTTGCCAAGGCGTTCCCTCAGTACATGGACGGTACCAAAATTAAGTGTCCGTGTGTGAGATGTCGCAACTTGAAATATCATCCAGAAGTGGATGTCACGTATCATTTGTACTCGAAGGGTTTCACGCCGAATTACTATCAGTGGAGCGAGCACGGAGAACTTGTGTCTTTAGCATCGGAGTACGAGCCTTATGTGGATGTCCACAACAACGCTCCTTACGACGATGGGTTGGTGAACATGGTTTTTGACGCGGCCGGGCCTAGTTTCGATCCGGATGATCATGATGCACCTGAGGAGGCACCGAACCCCGATGCTGCACAGTTCATGGAGTTGCTGGAGAATGCAAGGACTCCATTATATCCTGGTAGTGAGGATCATTCATCGTTGGAGGTGGTTACAAGATTGTTGAGCATCAAGTCCGATTTTAACATGTCGCAAGATTGCTACAACCGTATTATGGAGTTGCTTATAGAAATATTGCCTGAGGGTGCGAAGTTGCCTAAAGACTTCTACCGGTCTAAGAGGATGGTTAGATCGCTCTGGATGGGATATGAAAAAATCGATGCCTATCGCAACGGGTGCATGTTGTACTACAAAGACGACAAGGATGAAGACGCCTGCAGATTTTGTGGTGTCGATCGCTACAAGGCCTGTGGTAGAGGAAAGTCTGTCGGTGCCAGGAAGCCTACCTCTTCGATGCACTACTTGTCGTTGATGCCGCGTTTGCAGCGGTTGTTTATGGTGAAGGAAACTGCAGAAAACATGAGTTGGCATAAGCGAGAACATACCGAAGGAGTGTTGGATCACCCATCTGATGGAGAAGCATGGAAGCACTTTGATCGAGAGTATCCAGATTTTGCTTCTGATCCGCGTAATGTTAGATTGGGTCTCTGCTCTGACGGTTTTACCCCATTCGGACTTTCGGGATCCCAGTATTCGTGTTGGCCTGTGATCGTCACCCCGTATAATCTACCGCCTTGGATGTGCATGAAGACTCCATATATGTTCCTCACCGTTATTATCCCATGTCCGAACAATCCGAAAAGGAACATCGATGTTTATTTACAGCCATTGATTGATGAGTTGAATCAGCTGTGGGAAGTAGGTTCCAACACGTACGATGTATCTAGAAAACAAAATTTCCAGATGCGGGCAGCACTTATGTGGACCATCAACGACTTTCCGGCCTATGGAATGTTATCTGGATGGAGCACGCATGGTCGTCTTTCATGTCCGTGTTGCATGGACGACACTAAGGCTTTCCGTTTGAAACACGGAGGCAAACCGTGCTTCTTCGATTGTCATCGACAATTCCTGCCGAAGGATCATCCGTACCGGAGGAACAAGAATGCTTTTCGTGCTGGCGTTGTGGAGAAGGGTGATCCACCGACAAGGTGGTGCAGAGCCACGATATGGGAGGAGGTTAGAGATTTACCAAGTGCTATTGAGCAGCCTGCTACGGGCTACAAGTGTGACGGATTTGGTCGCACTCATAACTGGACGAAGAGGAGTATATTCTGGGATCTGCCATACTGGAGCACCAATCTGATTAGACATAACCTTGATGTCATGCATATTGAGAAGAATGTGTTTGACAACATAATTAATACTGTAATGGACGTAAAGGGGAAGACGAAAGACAATCCTAAGGCTAGATTGGACTTGAAAGAAATATGTAGACGTCCTGCATTGCATTTGATAGAGGACGGGAATGGGAAGTTGAAGCAGCCTAAGGCAATTTTCTCACTGGAGAAGGAGGATAAAGTGAGGCTTTGTAGGTGGATTCAAGGTCTGAAATTTCCAGATGGGTATGTTTCAAACTTGAGAAGATGCGTCGACCTCAAGGAGAACAAACTGACAGGTATGAAGAGCCATGATTGTCACGTATTCATGGAGCGGTTAATTCCGATTGCATTTCGGGAATTCTTATCGCAGGCAGTTTGGGATCCATTGACGGAGCTTAGCATATTCTTCAGGGACCTTTGTTCTAAGAAATTGCTCGTTGATCGTCTAGAAAAGCAAGAGAAGGACATTGCGGTAACACTGTGCAAGCTAGAGAGGGTGTTTCCTCCTGGATTCTTCGACTCTATGGAGCATTTGCCGATTCATCTTTCCTACGAGGTACGTGTTGGTGGACCCGTCGAATATCGATGGATGTACCCGTTCGAGCGACATTTGAATCACCTAAAAAGAAAGGTAAAAAATAAGGCTCGGGTCGAGGGTTCTATTTGTGAAGCCTATATTCTCGAGGAGATTACAAATTTCTGCTCCTCCTATTTCAAACCTCATGTTGCTACGAATAGAACGAGGGCTCCGAGAAACGACGACAGATATCAAGAATTTAATGATGGAATACTGAAAGTATTCAATGCGTCCGGAAAGCCTTCAGGGAAAATGAAGAAGAGATATTTGAATGACGAAGAGCTAAGGGCTGCTCAGTTGTATGTATTACTCAATTGCGACGAGGATGAAGTGGAGAAGCTAGAGGGGTAAGTAAGGAATGATGAGTTTACGTCATCTCAATGTAATAGTATAAGCTAATATTATTGTACTAATCGTTCTAATGCTTCGTTGTTTTCCAGCACATATAATGATGAGTTGAGGCTGGTTAGACCCTACCTAACAGACGAAGCATTAGAACAAGAAATGAGACGTCATTTTCCTTCTTGGTTGAGCGAATATGTAAGCAGTTCGGTAATATTTACTGGCCTCTTCTAATGCAACTGCGCAATAAATAACTTATTATCTCTTCTTTGATATTCAGGTCGATCGTCTAATTTCACCCGAGATTGAATTAATTAGAACTCTTGCCAAGGGACCAATTACTTTTGTTAAAACATGGCCAAGTTATTGTGTCAATGGCTTTCGGTTCAAGTCGACAAATGCTCCGATCAGAGACAGCTTCCTGGATCTTGATTCCACGAAGAACAGTTGTTTGTGTATCAAGTCTTCGAACTACAAAGACGTCGATCCAGGAAATGATTTCTTTGGCATCTTGCGAGAGATTGTGGATTTGTCATATAATTATGGCAGAGAACCTGCAAAGATCGTGTTGTTCAAGTGTGAATGGTTCGATCCGATTGAAAATCAAGGCTGGAAAATTGACAAGCATGGTCTTGTGGATATAAACTACAAGCGTAGATATCAAGGCTACGAACCGTTTGTCCTAGCAACTCAGGCTCAGCTCGTGTATTTCACAGCTTATCCGAGACGGGAAGCAACGAAGTCTGACTGGTGGGCAGTATGCAAGACTAAAGCTAGAGATACTTTTGATGTTGATGAAAAAGCTTACCAGGAGGACGAGCTACCTCATGTAACCAATATTGTCGATGTGGACTCCACGGAAGTTACGCATTACACGACACATAATGTAGAAGATGTAGAATTATCCGAAGAGGAAGACGAAGCCGACGAAGGTGAAGACGAAAGTGAAGATGAGGAGGAAGAGGAAGATGAGGTCGAGGAAGACGAACAAGATGATTATTCTGAAGATGATTGAGAGAGATATACTTATCTGGACTTAGATGTTTCTTCTAGAATATATTATCTGGACTTAGATGTTTATAGTAGAATGTATCATCATATGTTACCTTGGTTATTATCTTTGTTGTACTGTCATATTTCTATTCTCTATTATTTGTTGTACTGTCATATTTCTAGTCTCTAATATTTGTTGTACTGTCATATTTCTAGTCTCTATTATTTGTTGTACTGTCATATTTCTAGTCTCTATTATATCTTGTACTATCATATGCTGTTATCAGGTATGGCAGGTCGTCGTGGACATTTGCGAGGGCCACGAGGAGGTCGGGATCCTCCGGTACTTCCTACAGGTACTGCTAGGGGACGAAGTTTGCCTTCGGTACCTCCTATTGGTACCGGCTCTGGATCCTCGTCGCCGATTACTCCTCCATATCGGACAGTAGCTGGGCCGGTTGGGACGACGTCACGTGGCATATCTCCTGGGACGAGTAGTTCCAGACCTGTTGAGATTGCTCCCCCGTCTAGCGTTCCTGATGTTGATACGACGATGGAGACGGATGAGCAGATGGCCGAGGAGGATGCGCCGACGGCCGACCAGCATCATGAAGATGATGCGTGCGCACCTCCGGAGATGGTACAAAGTAGGTATTTTGGTTTATGATTTTTTTTTTCTTCTGTTTTTATCATAAATTAATTTTTTTCATGAATATAATATGTATGTATAGATATCGTCCTCCAGGGGTACAGAGACGCCTAGGCGATATGCTGAGGCATAATTATGGTGGTCCCTGGATTAACTACTCTGATGCTCCAGACGAAAGGAAGAACTTCTGGTTTACCGCGCTTCAAGGTTAAAATAGATTTGTTTTTAACATGAATCATTTAATTTATGCATATTATATATAACTGATAAATATTTGGTTTCGTACTGTTCTAGGATATGTTTTACTATCCGCCGCACCGGGCCGAGCAGATCGAGGGGATGTTTCCTTCCGTCGCTGCTAAGCTGATCCGCGACTCTATTAATGATCAGAAGGAACGTGATCGTGCCGGAAAGTCGATCAAAGGTTGGATCACCCCTGATCAGTGGAATGAGATGAAGGCTCGATTCAACGAGCCAAGGTACAAGGAGAAGTCGGAGAAAGCTAAGGCGGCTAGGCAACATGCCTCGAAGTGGTGCGGTGGGTCGATTCCGATGACGGAACATTTCCGTCGTCTGGTATGTCTTTCTCTTTTAGAAATATTATTTTAATGCAAATCCGATAAATTATTACTAAGATAATATATTTAATTACAGGTAATGAAGGTCGGTAACGCCGACATGGTGACCGTCTTCCTGGCCACCCATCGGAAGGGCGGAGTCCTTATTGACGAGAGGGCCGAGCAGACCTATGTAAGTATTACAATACGTTATCTTAATTTAATACTTCGTGTCCATTTTAATATAACTTAGTAAATATGATGCAAATAAATATTCATGAAGTTAGTAAAAATAAGTACATTAATTAGAAATTAGAAATCATAGAGTACTATCCATACTTTCTAGGCCGAGTATACGAGGCTGCGGGAACGGGCGGCTGCTAGTGCACCTGATGCAGGAGAGGCCGGTACTTCCTCGCAGCCCACTCAAGCTCCGTCGGCGGACGAGCTGTGGATGACCGCCGCTGGTGGCCTCCGTAAGGGTACGTACTACGGTACGGGATCCTATGGCGCCCTAGTTGCGACCCAGTCCTCTAGGACATCTCCTGCTAGTGTGCATGGTCTACAGCCGTCCCAGGAGTCTGCCCGAGTCCACCAGATGATGGAGTCTCTCCGTGACGACCTGCTACGACGGATCGAGCAGCAGTCTCAGCATCCTACGAACGATCCTGCGCTGCTAGCACGATTGGATGCGCTCGACCGCGGCATTATAGACCTCAGGGAGACGACTGAGAGGACAGAGCGCGCCGTTGGAGGGTTAGAGCGCACGGTGACGGAGTTGCAGACAGGACAGGTGACCATGGCCGAGACGGTGAGATTGGCGCAGGATTCGATGGTCCAGAGCAGTGGTAGAATGTTATCTATCATGGATTCATACAACCAGCGACTTACAGCGTTGGAGCATGCTGGTACTCTGGGTGCGCCTTCATCCTCGTCGACTCCGCCGCCTCCACCGCCTTCTTCTTCGACACCGACTCCACCGACGTCACAGCCTGGCGCTCCATCTGTATCGATTTCACTTGCGGAGTATGAGGAGTTTTTACGCCTTCGTCGCGGCGGTGCCCCTCCTGCACCAGATCACTAGTAGTCCTAGTTAGGACTTTTGTTTGTGTTTGTATCATCTTATGTTTGTGACTTATGATTGGATGTTTGTATTGGATGTTAGTTGTGTTTGTATCGAATTGACTTGTGACTTGTTTGGATTGGATGTTAATTCCTTCGTCGATAAATGTTAATTGTGTTTGGATTGGATGTTAATTAACTTAGATTAAAGCTATCTGTGATTTGGAATTGTGAGTGGGGGTTTGAATGCGCTGTGATTTGGAATTGTGAGTGGGGATTTGAATGTGTACCTATATGTGTTTTATAGAATTGTGAGTGGTAATATAGAATCTGTGTTTTATTTTTTTTATTTTTTTTACAACTTTAGCGACGTTTAGCGACGCTTACTGACGTTTAGCGACGTCTTTTTCCGACGTTTACCGACGACAAGCTGCAAATAATATATTTTTCCGACGTTTTACCGACATTTACCGACGACTAACTGCAAAAAAGTACAGCTCTCCGACGTATTTACCGACGTTTACCGACACTAGCTGCAAAAATGTACAGGACCTTTACCGACGTCTAGCGACAACATTCACGTCGCTATATTACCGACGAAACGACGGTAGACGTCGGTAACTATTCCAGGTCTTTACCGACGTGTAGCGACTACATATACGTCGCTAATATACCGACGGAACGACGATAAACGTCAATAACTCACCGACGTACTGTTACGTCGCTGAATGTCGGTAATTGCGACGTTCAGCGACGTTTTTGTAATCAGCGACTAAGGAAACGGCGACAAAACCTAAACGTCGGTAAATACGTCGGTGATACATATTAGCGACGGATTTTGTTGTTTTTCCGACGTTTTTGGGCGTCGCTAAAACCACTTATTTTGGTAGTGCATGTTTGGTAAAATTGGTTAACATTGGTGGGCCCAGAAATAATGTAGTGGAGCTAGCACATGCTCCAAATCTGGAATGTCTCTTAGCTTTCTAGCAATTTTCAAGTATAGACAAGTGTCCACTGTAACATTCAAGTGCTACAAAAACTGGTATGCAAGTATAATGATGCCTTTAAATTCATCCTTATTGCTTTAAATTCAATATATATTATCAGGAAATATACAATTTTGCTAGGTATCTTCCTTAGCTTTAATTGATGCCATTGTTTGACATTTCCTGAACTCTAGAAGAGGTGTTAAATTCGTAAAAAAGAAACTTGCAGGTACTTAATAATTTCTTTAAGAAATCCATTCTAGGTTCTTAAGGATCAAAGACAAGTATTCGAGAGGCACCTCCTGAGAATAGTTGAAAAGCTTTTAGAATTGCTCATCAACTTCATGTGATCCCTATATATATATATATATATATTTTTTTTTTTTTTTGAAGCAATGGGTACTTGTGGCGAACTCGCCTCCACTGAGGCTCGAACTCCCGACCACTTGGGCCGCATACATCTCTCTTAACCACTAGGCTAGAGGTCATTTGCAATATATATATGAGTTGCTGATTAGGCAGGTGGCTCTATATTGTTGTGATGTAACTGAAATTGCTTAATACAGCATTGTGATGGAACCCGGCCTTCCGATAGAACCATAAGAGCATCATAGTGGAGACACTCCAAAACACGTGCTTCAAATTATTAGAAATTGTGTAAATTTTTATTTTTGGAGTGTCTCCTTGATATTGGCACACAATGGTACACTCCAATCAATACTCCAAATTAACATATTTCATCATTTTTCTTTTTATTTTTCTTTCATGCTTGGTAAGATTTTTTCTCCATATTTTTTTTCTTTATTTTTCTTCCATGTTTGATAAAATTGGTTAATATTGGTGGACCTAGAAATTCATGTAGTGGAGCTAGCATACGCTCCAAATCTGGAGTCTCTTAACTTTCTAGCAATTTTCAAGTATGGACAAGTGTCCACTGTAGTCTTCAAGTGCTACAAAATTTGGCTAAAGTCAAAATGTAGCACTTGAAATCTCTCCCACTGTGGATTCTCTAAGAGCATCTACAGTGTTTCTCTTTAATATTGGCACACAATGGTACACTCCAAACAAATACTCCAAATTAACATCATTATATTTTTTTGTTTTATTTTTCTTCCATGTTTAGTAAGATTTTTTTTTTCTCCCTATTTTTTCTTAGAAATAATGTAGTGGAGCTAGCACATGCTCAAAATCTGGAATATCTTTTAGCTTTCTAGTAATTTTCAAGTATAGACAAATGTCCACTGTAACATTCAAGTGCTACAAAAGCTGGTATGCAAGTATAATCTACGTTTTTAGTCGATTCAAATTAGCTTATGTATTATTATGAAAATTTTCCAGGATGGGAAGAGTTTGAACAAAGAAAATCTTGTCCAAGTGAGGTGATCACTAGACTAGTGCATGGTCTTGGCAGGGTCAACAAGTCAAGTATGCTGCACCCCGTACCTGTGTTTTATGGAGAGTTGTTTCTGTGAATTGGGCTGGCATCCCCACAATACCAGTGCCAAGCCTTCTTAGCAAGATGACTTCATAGTGTAGAAAATATGTAAAGATGAAAAAAAATTCGAAAAAAAAAAATTCGAAAAAAAAAAATTCTATAGAAAATCACATTTATCTTTGACGCATATTTAAGCCAAAACTACTGTATTGAATCACTAAAAACCGTGTCGTACTGCATTAATAAAATTGCTTTAAATATAAAATCTAAATAGGGTTTTTTTTAAAGGGAAGATGGACCCTAGAGATAATTTCATAGATTTTGGGTCTAGCAACTCTATGATGGTGAGTATGCTGTGTCTTTTAGTCCGTTGGGTTAGTGACATCACATCCACTACTTTACTAATTCTGATTTTTTTTGTTTATTGATCTGAAAGACAGACTGTGATAGTTTTTATTAACTCAGAAAAGGATTCCTAGGGGATTATGTCGTGGGGTTTGATGAAGAAACATATGTTAGTAGCGTTATACGGACACGACAAAATATTTCCCATATCTATGTCGTGTCCGTACTCGTGCAAGTGTCCGTACTCGTGCAACATAGGTGACTAAATGTACTTATTTGAAATTGTCCGTATCCTGTACCCTTATGGTGTCCTTACGCGTATCCATGTGTCCATATTCATGCAACATAGGTTAGTAGTTATTGAGATAATTAAGGATGTGTAGATGGAGTTAAAACTATTGTGAAAACAATTAGAGGAGATATATTTACCATATAGAAAAAATTTAAAGTCTATATCGATGGTTAAGAGATTCCTGAGAGCGATTGTTTTTGCTATTTAAGATTAATCATTTAGCATGGTAGAGATATTGACAAAAATGTTATATAGAATTAAGGCAGGATGATATAAGCGGAGAAGCGCTTCGGGGGCCTTCGTGATCATTGTATATCCTTGAAATTTGAAATGAAAATTCTACGGAACAACAATAAGACTAACCGTGCTTTATGGATAAGAATGTTGGGCAGTTAAAGAAACAAGCTAGAAATGAGCATAGCTGATATGAAAATGTTAAGGTGGATGAGTGACGATATGTTAAAGATCGAATGAAGCAAGTGAATTGGTAGAAAGTTGGACGTGGTGTTAATTGAAAGATCATAGGAAAGAAAATTGTTTGCTATGGTTTGGAGTAGGGTCAAAGCAGCTGGTAGTAGGACTAGGGGCAGACGTAAGAAAATTTGGATTGAGGCTGTGAAAAATGATTTGGCGTTTGCTATGTAAGAGAGAAGACAATGCTTTACAGACATTCATGCTGCCAACCCAAAAGACTTTGGGGGTATGGCTCTATTATTGTTGTTTGTTTATTGAGCTAACAGGTTTGTCTAAATTTCTAGTCCATCAGAGCATCTCCAACCCTATTGTGAGTTAGGAAAAAAATAGTTGCCACATAGAAATGACAAGCATTTTTTTCAAAAGTGCTTCTCCAATACAAATGTGAAATAAATTGTGAAGTTGACATGACAATGACATGGCAAGGAGAATGTGAAGTTGGTTGTCTAGATCTAGACAATGCACTTCACAATGACTTTATGTCCACATCATCAATTATGAATAAAAAAATATATATAAAAAAGAAGAAGTGAAAAAATTGTCTTGGAAGTTGAAAAAAAAGTAATTTTATTGTCTTCTCAAACTTTTGCATTGGAGAACATATTTTTATCTCATTGTCTTGTGCGAATGTCATATTGCCACATAGGAAAGACATTGTCTTATGTCTCATGCCACCTAGGATTCACAACACAAAACAAGACAATAGGGTTGGAGATGCTCTCATATCCAGGGGTGGATCTACATAGGGTCCAATGGGGGCCCCGCCCCTTCCACCACCACCACCCCCCCCAACCTCTCTCTCCTTTTCCAAATTTTTTAGAAAATGTTGATTACTATATAAAACTTTTTATAAGTTTCCAATATATATTAGTTTGACTCTCTAATGTAGATTAAATAAGCTAGCTTAAATGGTAATGCTTTGGGCTTTTAATTCATATGTTACAGTTTTAATCCTCACCTCTCACACATTATTAAATATTTTGTATATTTTAGAAATCTTTTATTTATAATGTTTGCTTTCTTTTTTGTAACAATTTGAAAATATTATCTTTATTTTTTTTGCTCATTCTTGTTTGAGTTTTAGTATATTTTTGCTATTGAAGTCCAATTAACATGACAACTTTAAGAATTTCTTTATGTTGTAACACGGCCCCTCCATAGTTTTAATTCTGACTCCGCCCCTGATCATATCTAACCTGTCCTTCTAATAATTCGTACAATTTTCTCTTCAGTTTGTTCTAATTGACAATGTGCATTTTTGTTACTTTATTATCTCCCTAGGAATGAAGTACGTCTTTTTCACTCCTATTTGCATGCAAGATAGTACGTAAGACGTACTCGAGACGCAAAGTGTCCGTATCGTCCGAGGCACAAGGCGTACTTAAGACGCGTCCAAACGAAACGAGCTGCAAAACTAATAAATAATAAAAATATATATACGTAAGTAAATTAGTAATGTAAAAAAATAAAACCAAATAAGATATTAAAAACAACAAAAATATTTTAAAACATAACTAAGTAAACTAGTAGAGCAGTAATAGCAGTAAGGGTCAACAAAAAGTAACAATACTTTTATAGTCTCCCCACTACGTTTATAGCAAATTTTAGTTTTTCTACTTCAACTGTAACCAACTTTGGCAATCGTGGAAAGAGTTATCTAGCTCCCTTGTATAAGGTAAAGGTCGCTTTTCTGTCTCAAAGTTTTTTGTATATATATAAAAAAAACATAAGACGTGTCCTAGGTGCCCGGAGAAAGACGACTCTTCTATTGAAATGCGAGGCGCAACTGCTACGTCTTTCTGCAAGGTGTGCCTTTGGCTATCAATGTTTGCACGTCGTAAAAATATATCATTTTTTCTGCGTATAGGTATTGGTGCATGGTTCAGCTGAAGCTACCGAACATTTGAAACAACGTTGTGCAAAACATGTTTGTCCCCATGTATATGCTCCACAGATTGAGGAGAGACCATTGATGTAACGTCCGATCTATGTGCATACGAGGTACGTGCTGCATGCTCTTTCTTGTTCCTGGAAATGTAATGGCTTATCGCTCAGTTCTACAAGCTGGTGTATCTTTACTTCTTTTGGGGGGCTTCATATGCTTACAGGAGCAGCTTTCAGAGAGGCTAATGAGCAAAGTTCTCTTCAATTAAGCAGGTTTTCCTTGTTCTTCTTTCTGGTTTAGATGTACATCATATTTTGGATTGTATGAAAAATCTCTACAGCTGGATTTTGTGCTCTTTCAAAATTTCTCAGGAACACTTGCATATATATATTATTGACCATCTTGAAATAACTCTTGAAAACTTGTTTATTTCCATTTTGTATTGTGGTGGTGACTGGTAATGTCAGGTTAGTGTGTCATAGATTTCATGAAGGATAAGATCTCAAATTTTAGCACCAGCGGAATTCTATGACCAGCACAGTTAATGAGACGGGCAATCAACTCAACTCGTCCAACGTACAAGGATATAGGGTAGCCCTAGCTTTTTTAGTATCCAAAGTTTAGGAAAGATGGTGCAGCCTTATAGAGTGTAAAGTCATAATGCTGATTGTTGGCATAATGTAGTCTTTAGACTTGGGCAGGACCGGCCCTGGGATAAGCATGACAAGCCATCGGATTTGGACAACCCTTCTAGTTAGGACAATCTCCCAGGTCTCTTAGTCCACATGACCTCTCCGCCAATAGAACCTCCGCGGTCCACCCCATCTCTTCCACGTCAGTGAACTAGCAATTCCTCATGTCCATATTTTGAGTTTTTATTAGAAATGCCTCGAGTAACTCATGAGTCAGGATTGGAACTCGGAATCCGAGAATCGAAGATATCTTTTTTCTGGAATCAAATTTGATAACTTTTTTGTGGAGTCAAGGACGAAGGACAACCAAAATTATTTCTGGCTAAAACAACCCAACCTCCTGGACCGATCCTGGACTTGGGAGGAGGAGGAGGAGGAGGAGGAGGAGGAGGTTACAGTCATGGTTCTGTTTCTTAGGAAATACCCATATCAAAGTGGCAGCGAATTCAAGCCCATCATTTAAAATATATATATATATATCAGTCTATATTATCCCCACCACCACCATCCGCTGAGACACTCACCTTATATTTCTTGAACATCCAGGAAGCATCAGAACTTTTAAAATCCGCTGATGGGGTTAACAGACAATGGTAAAGACTTAAATACCTCATAATTTTCCACATCAACCCGAACTTAACTCAACCTCGGGCACAACACTAAATTTTGCGGTATCCGGGCCTCCTAGATACTAATGGATGTCACATGCTTATGTGTTATGTTTCATTTTTTTCTTCATTAGTCTAAGCAGTGATGGAATATTGTGACTAGGGGTGAGCATTATTTGGTTTTGGAACGAGAAAATCGAACAGAACCGAGCTAAATAAGAGATTCGATTCGGATTAAAAATAATTTGGTTCGGTTTTCAAAAAATTAAATATATATTCTGTTTCTGTTTTGGATTTCGGTCCAAAACAGAAAACTAAATAAGAATTATACAAGTATATAAATATCCTCAATTTAAAATTGTGTATATTTTGAAACCAACAATTCTATATATGTGTTTTGAATTACAACTTTGATAATTTATCAACTAGTTATACTTTGTGTGTAACTTTGAAATTCAACAAATATGTGTATAAAAATTATAATTTTTAATATAATTTAACCATGATGCGAACTTTGGGTCCGACCCATTAGTTTCAACTGAACAAACCGAATAAATCGAATAAACCGAATTATTATTGGGTTCGGTTCGGTTCGGTTCGGTTTCGGTTTTGGCTAAATTTTTAGAATTTCGATTTATTCGGTTTTGACTAATTCGATTCGGTTGAAACCGAATAAATCGAATAAACCGAATTATTTTTGGGTTCGGTTCGGTTCGGTTTCGGTTTTGGCTAATTCGGTTTGATCTCGGTTTTGAATTTTTAGAATTTCGATTTATTCAGTTTTGACTAATTCGATTCGGTTGAAACCGAATAAACCGAACGCTCACCCCATAATTGTGCCTTCGTGTCTTCAGGCTGAATTTGCTGGGGGTTGTGAGACCCGTCTCACTGTATCGGTATTTTATACGGATACGTGTTTATTTGAGCCTTATTTCGTATTTCTCGATTTGCGTGATATTTTAAAAATTTTCAAAGTGCAGGATTTTCGTGGCTTGGTTTAACTTGGATTTGGTTTTATTGGGTTTGGTTTAACTTGGCTTGGCATTTGACTTGGTTTAATGGGTTTTGGTTTACCATGGTTTGGTTTAACTTTGACTTGGACTTGGTTTGGTTTAGTTTGGTTCTTTATGAGAGAGGTGTATGGTTTAGATTGAGTGGAGAGGAATGAATGGTGGAGATTGCTTGGGCTTGTTATATAAGCCACCTACCACTCTCTCTCCTCCATTATTTTTATTTCATCTTCATCTTCTTCCTCCAGCCCAAGGCAAGTACACCTTGCCGAATGTTGGACGATCTTAATTTCGTTTATTCCATTCTCTTCTTTGTTATATTCTAAGCTTGTTTAGAACTTGGAGTTTTCCATTTTGATGGTTCGGTTGTTGTAGATCTAGCTTTAAGTAATTTTAGTTTTTATGGGTTTTGATCTATTTAATCTTGTTATTTTCGAGTTTTGATGGTTCTATGTTGTAGAGCATTTTATTCTGTCCCATTTTGACCTATGGAAGTCCGGATTTGGACTCCGGATGGAGGTTTTATGCATCCTGGCAGCCATGGCTTCTTAGTGTACTTCTTCTCGGAAATTTGGAGAAGAAGCACAGTTCAGCCGCATAGACAGTACTTGACCACATGAATCCTCATGCGGCTAGCCTCTGGCCGCATGGCCTTCCCAGCCGCATGAGACTCGCTTGAGCTCAGCCGCATGGGAAGTTCTTCCAGCCGCATAAGATTCCTTATCCTTCCAGCTGCATAGACTTGAACGTCCCCAGCCGCATATGAACCGCCCTTGTTTAGCCGCATAGGGCTTCAATTGAACTCAGCCGCATAGACTGGTTCTCCCCGAACCGCATAAGGAGTTCTGTCCCAGCAGCATGGAACTACTCGTTCTGAGCCGCATAAGGCAGACTCGTTCCCAACCGCATGAGGACTAGTCTCTCCCAGCCGCATATGACCCATCTCCCGCTGGCCGCATATGCGCCACATTCCTGAGCCGCATGACCCTTGCTTGGACCCAACCGCATGAGTTGATCCTGCCGCATATTGTTCCCCAGCCGCAGGAGCTAGTCTCTATCCTGACCGCATGAGAAATTATTTTCTGGCCGCATAAGAGTTCACTCTTGGCCGCATGAGCCTAATCTTCCTGAGCCGCATGGGCTCGATTTCTGACCCGCATTGATCCAGCCGCATAGACCGGTCTTCCTGAGCCGCATGACTTTCCAATAGCCCTGTGTACTGTTAATTATCATTATTTTCCCACGTTTTGTAACTCCTTATTGTGTATTTTTACGCCCATTTTATATCCTTACGTCTTTTGTCCTGAACTTGATAAATCACGATTTGATTGACATGACTGAAATGACAATTGTACATGACATGGTGTGACAAGGAACTAGCATGACTTGATAGTGACCCTGAGCCGCAGGGCTCCTTCCTGTGCCTTGTCCAGCTATTTAATTATTGTTATTATTATTATTTCTCTATTGTTATTATTATTATTATTTCTCTATTGTTATTTGATCTTTACTGATGACCTGTGTCTTGTAACCTCAGCATAACTTGAGTCTCCTGATTGAATGCTTGCACTATACTGCCCGGCACATGTACCCTAAACACGACAGTGACCCGTAGTGGTGCACTCCTGATTAATGACCTGACATGACCTGATAGTGGCCCGTCGTGGCGCACTCTTGACCAGTAAACTTAACATGATAATTCTTGATAGTGACCCGTAGTGGTGCACTCTTCACAAGTAAACATGATAATGACATGATAGTGGCCCGCCGTGGCGCACTCCTGACGAGTAGACTTGATATGATATTCCTTGTAGTGCTGTTGCAACGGCTAGCATGACTTGTCAAGATTAAATAACTTGGACACCGTGGGTGATTGTGTTTGTACAAATGAACCCGTCTTATCTTGCATCATGTCTAGGACATGAATCCCTGGTTTCCCACGGTCAGGGATTTATACTGAATATGGCTAGGATTAATGACTAGATTGATCAAGTAGTTCATGGAGAGACTTTTCCAGTTACCTGTTGCCCCTTTGATCCCGGCCTTATATATATATATATACATGGGATTTGTTGCTATCCGTCGAGATGAGCGCACTTTCAGCCCGCCGTCGAGTGTGATACCTTAGGACACATGTATCTTACTACAGTGTGTCTGCTATATCATGCTATCTTTTCCTTTTCTTTGCTGGGGTCACTCAGGTAGTAACAAACGGGTAATTGGACTTGGAAGAATCTCGCTGCATCTTGCTAGTAACTAGGCCTGTGATAACCCTAGTTAGTTAAAGTATCAAGCCGTACTTCTTGCTTGGCCGTGAATGTTGGATGGAGTTCAATCTGTCTAGTCTCGTCTTGATCTTGTACATGATTGTTACATGTCCTGTTTTTCTTATTTTATATTGCCGATAAATGGTGGGAGAAACCAAGTTCCGTTCAGACGAAGGGTTACAACCCCGGTCCTTGTTTGGTTTACGGGTTGTAACCTGGTTATCTGAATAGTCCCATGGTTATCCCATCGTATATCACCTTCCCTATCTAAGTCTTGTCTACATCCAGTTCTATTTATTTAACATGTTCTCCAGTTTACTTTATGTCAAATGATGATTTACTTACTGTCTTCCTATAATCGGGATAAGTGCATTGGTACTGCACAAATCTCGATCCTCCCTTACTTATTGCTTGCTTTGTTTACTAATGATTGCTGGTTTTAAGTTCATAGTTCGGCCTCCCTTGTGGTACTTGCTATTTGGGGTCTGACCCCACTGGTTTTGCATGGCCAGGTTCTGATAGAAGAGCCCGAAGGATCTACCGCACCATCTACTCGACGGTGACCAGCCAGAGCACCAGAGTGCCTCAGTGGGTTTCTTCTTCATTCTCCCACTGATATGTAATTCTCCTCCTGTAACGTTTAGCCCCGAGCACGTGTTTAGCTCGTGTTTTGGTATTTTTCTTGATATTGTAGCCTACGAGCATAAACATGATATGTGTATTCTAGACTATAGCTAGTCCTTATCATGTACGACTAATACTCTAGCTAGTCCTCAGTTCTGTGGTACTGGCTTAATGATCAGTCATGTATATATGGTTCGGGACGCCTTACTATTGTATGTATGATGATCATACTCTTTGCTCTTGTATAATTGCATGTGATTGAGATACCTAGGATTGTTAAACCTTAGGATTGACTGATGGCTTGTAAAGTAACCCCCATGTCTTGACAGCTTATACGTGATGTCAGAGTATTAACTTACTTTGGGATTGCGTAGCTGGCTATGTCTGCCCCCGCTCTCCGGTATTCTGGTTCTGGGGCGTGACAGGGGTGCCTTGCACTGTGGGGAGTACGTGACAGTCCGGAAGGTCAGCAACTCTAGCAGGGCCGGTCACGAGACTTAGAGGGCCCTGTTATAAAACTAAAAACAAGACCCCATTTATGTAAACGTTAAATTTTTTTTTTACTTTTTGCCGATGTCATATATTAATGATGCAAAATTTAATTTATTTTTTAAAGACAAATGACACATGTAAAAAAAATTAATAAGATAACTTTCATATATGATAAGAATTGTATTGATGGAAAGACTATATAGTCTAAATATTAGAAGAAAAAAATAATACTCAAATTTGCAAAATCTTCATCTATCTGACGACTCCAAAATCATCAACACCTTTTAGCAATTATATACGTGCAAACATGAAAACATAAATAAAAATAGATACATCAGCAAAATTAAAATATAATAGATGGGAATAAAAAATGTAGACCTCAGTAGAAGCAAAATATCAGACAAAACCAGTATATAATTAATAGTGTGTATGTACCATTAAAGTAAGCATTAACTAGCATTTTTAGATGCAAAAGTAATGGACAAACAATAAAAGAACTATCACCAAAAAACTGTCCTCCTTGAATTTTTAGACAACAACATCATTGATTAGATTTTGAATATAAATTTATCAAGAAAATCATTCTCAATATATAACAAAGCTAAACCTTTTATAATACTAATCCACAAGAATAATAATCATAATATATAAGAAACATTACATAAAAAAGTTCGTACAAAATCATCCATAAAAATATATATAAAACGAATGAATGTAGTGAACACACAAGTCTAAGTAATGATACCAATAATTAATAATTTAAAAAGTGTTAATATCTGATAATATTTTATTATCGTACTAAAACGTGGCTTTTTTAAGTTTATTATTAACCATTTACAAAAAGAAAGAATAAAGTGCAAACATACAAAAAAAAAAAAAAAACCATATCAATAATCAACTATTAAAATAAAAGTGTTATATTCAGTAACATATTTTATTCTATACGGTGCTTATTTCATAATCAATTTTTAGACAAAATTTTAAAAAAATGGGGAAAAAAAATCTATAACATAGCGTATGTGTGATTCCAACTAGGAACTACAACGAAAAAACCTACAAAACAACACAACCAGTGGGGATTTGACCTGTGTACATAGAGAATAAACCAAGAAATAAACCATATATTCCACTCTACCAGCTGATGTTGTCCACTAAATATTATCAGCATTATTATACTATTAACGCCTATAGACATAAATATTTAAGCTTAAATAGAAAAAATACGGGCCCTCGATATTTAGAGGGCCATGTTCTGTCTCACCAGTTGCACAAGTTCAGGACCGGGCCTGGACTCTAGTCAGTGAAGGTGACTTTTAGTATCCCTTGCAGTCGGGTTGTTGGAAGTTTATTTTTAGTCATCACGCAAGTTGCCTATTGGAACATTTTTAGACAAATTATAAGGTCACTTCATTTTTACTCAGGACTAGCCCAATATTGGAGCTAATCCAGTTTAGAGAAAAACTTACTCATGTCAGCCCATTTTTTTACAAAGGGTTGCCCAAACACCCCCCCCCCCCCCCCCCCCCCAAATCTACTCAAACTAAATCATTCTAATTTTCACTCTCTCTTCTCAAACCCTAGATTTTTGAAGCTCCTCTGCTTCCCTGCTTCTCCATTTCCCTCATCTTGAAGCTCCTCTCCTTCTCCATTGTCCCCATCTTGAAGCTCTTCTGCCGGAGGCTCTGCAACCTCTCCAGGTCCCCAAGACGAAAACTTTGTTGGTTCTCCATGCTCAAAAACTGATCAAAATCCAACCTTTCTAATCAACTAAGCCATCCAAATTAAAAAAAAAAAAAAAAAAAAAAAAAACTATTGGTATCTATGCATCAATCGATCCAACCTCGACAATCTGGGACTTCCTAATAAATGTCATCAACCATTAAAGAACCAAACTTTCCTCTTCAATATACCTATGCCAAGAACAAACAGTACATAGAAAAGGGAAAATTGAATTTTTACGCAACCAAACATATGGCAGAACATATAACACCAAAAAATGCCAAAAATAATCAAGAAAGATATATGTTTTGCTTCATCGTGAAGAAAATCCAGTTTAGCAGATGGAGAAAGGTCAGTTTTTTATACAAGTTTTAGTACTGTGACAGTAAGTTCCTTTCAGGATTGTCAACACATTTAACAGTCCTGGAAATGGTTAGGGCTCTTAAAAAATTTGGCAGTCATGAAATGCACTTGCTATGGCAGCAAGTTCCTTTTAGTACTGTCAAATTTTTTGATAGTCCTGAAAATTGTTAGGACTGTCAAAAAATTTGACAGTCCTAAATAAAACATGATGTTCATTAACACGGTTCAACTGTTTATGTTGAAGATTTATTTTTTACATTAGTAACTATTTTATATATTTAAAATTGAGAGACTTATTTCTAAAATAGATTTATAAACTGTATATAAGAAAGTTTATTTTGAAATGAACAAACTTGAGAGACTTATCTCTAAAACAGATTTATAGACCGTATATATATAAAGATTATTTTGAAATGAACAAAATTGAGAAACTTAACTCTAAAATAGATTTAAAATTGAGTTTTTTTAACCGAGTAGGAAATTTATTTATTTTTAAACCGAGTAGATAATTTATTTAAGTCTACAATAGATTTAAAAATATCTATAAAGGTAACTTAATGATTATATAAAAATATAAAATCCTTGTAATTACATGAAAAAATATTTAAGAAGTTGTGCATTGTTAGCATTCTACTTCTGCTTCCACTGTTATTAAAAACAAGAGGACTGTGACAGTCCTACCAATTTGAAGGACTGTCAAAAATTTTGGCAGTCCTAAAAAAGTATGTTGTTCAATGTTTTATGTAGGACTGTCAAAGTTTTTGACAGCCTTACCAATTGGAAGGAATGGAAAAAAATTTGACAGTCCTAAAAAAATATGATGTTTTATGTAGGACTGTCAAAAAATTTGACAGTACTTCCAATTAGTAGTACTGTCAACATTTTTTACAGTCCATCATCGCCCCCGTTACGACTATGGACGAATTTTGAAGTTCGTAACTCTAAAATGAGTTCAAAACTTTGAAAAATCTATTTAGAATGAATACTAAATCAAATTTTAGTTACTAAAAGATGAATTTTAGGCATGAACATGGATTGAGAACAATATTTAGAATTTAGGTATTGAGATTTGGAAGAGAAAATGTTTAGGACTTTGAGAAGCAAAAGTGAAGAAGAAGAAGAGGAAAAAAAAAATTTAACTTATGTACTAACATTTAGGCTAGCCCTGGGTAACTTCTCAAGTTTAAACTTGGAAATGCACAACAACAAAAAAATTAGGGCTAGCCTTGTGTAAGTATATTGAAGTGCCTTTATACTCTGCCAATTTTTTACTTGCTCTTTGTCTTTTTAAGTATTGGGCTGTGCTATATTTAATTTGAAGTTCTCAAATACTCTTTTAACTTAAATTCAATTCTTTAAGGGCGGTGCTGGTGCATAACACAAATACTCTTTTAACTTAAATTCAATTCTTTAAGGTTGGTGCTGGTGCATAACAAGTGGTTATTAGAGGTGAGCATTATTCGGTTTTGGACCGAAAATTGAATCGAGATTCGGTTCGATTTCGATTTTGAAAATATTAATTTTTTTCGGTTTTGGGTTTCTGTTTCAATCAAAATCGAAAACCGAATAAGAAATTTTAGTTTATATATACTAGTCTACATGTACGTGCTTTGCACGTATTTCAATTAGAATATCATAAGATCAGCTACCGTCTTTCCGTCCTTTCCAGATGACTACTCACATGTATGTGCTTCCTTTTTATAATGCTAAGGGATAATTTTATTCTTTTTTTTTAGTTTTCTATTGAGAATAATAACATTTGAAAAATGGTAAGGACATAAAAATTTATTACCATGAAACATTAAGAGTTGTATGGAAAGAGGAGACTTCATATCATGCAAACTTTATTGCTTTAACATAAATGACATGCAAGTTTAGGAATTCAAAATACTCAAGGGTTGTATAGAAAGAGGAGACTTCATATCATATTTATAAAATATTCAAGGAAATTTTAGGAATTCAAAAGTTTCACCACCAAGTTTATATATAGGGATATTTTGTAAAACCTCCCCTAAATAATGGGCTAATTTGCGAAATACCCCCTAAAGATCTCGAATTGGTAAAACCTCATTTCCGTCAAGACGGTGTTTAATTTTGGGTGACGTGGCAATTGTTGCATACGTGGCCACAACTCTGTTTTCCAAATTTTATGAAATTTCCAAATTACCCTTCCTCCATCCCCCTTCCCCTTCTTCCTCCTGGAGCCACGTCCCCTTCGAGCACCCGGCCACGTTCGACACGCTCGCGATGGAGCCCCGCCGGAGCAGCCCACGCCGACCCAGCGCGAGGAGCAGGCGTCGGGGCCGGTCCAGTTGGAGGCCAGGTTGCCGTGGGCGTCGACGAGGGCGCGGAAGGCGGAGAGGGAGTCGGTGTCGCTGGTGGACGAGGAAAGTAGTGCCGTGTTCGACAACAACAAGAAGAATGTGTGTGAGAGTTTAAATTTCAAAATAAAAAATGTCCAACAGCTTTGAGCTTGCCTGGACTGACTTTGGTTGTCTTTTTCGCTTGCTGCTTAATTTGTGTTTTCTCCTTACTGTAAATAGAATAATTTGTGTTTCCTCCTTACTGTAATTAGAATAATTTGTGTTTCCTCCTTTAATGGCAGAAATTACCTCCTTCTCTAGAGATGAAGAAACACCCCCATGCTTGTAGGAACCTGATCTTTGGTAGACAAGTTGTACGCTGGAAGAGGATCAAGTGAAAGATGAGGAAGATGATCGGTATAAATAGGTTAGAGGAAAAGTAAGAGAGGAAGAAGATGACCGTTAGAGAGAGAGAGAGGAGAGAGAGGGGGGAAAAGCCACGTACGCAGGGGTATTTTCGTCTGACTGGGAAAAGCCACACACGGATAGCCACGTCACCCAAAATTAAACACCGTCTTGACGGAAAGGAGGTTTTACCAATTCGAGATCTTTAGGGAGTATTTCGCAAATTAGTCCATTATTTAGGGGAGGTTTTACAAAATATCCCTTATATATATATAGATACTAGGATATGTGCACGTGACTTGCACGTATTTTAACATTTCTTAATTAGTTTAGGAAGACTCTTTAGGAAGACCAAAGGTTAATCTTTCTAATTACTAAGTTGTCCTTATTAAAATTAATGAACTATTTTTAATTAGTATAAGTATGTAAGGGTATTTTTGGAATTCAAAAGTTTCACCATCTAAGTTTTCCTAATATATATATATATATATATATATATATATATATATATATATATATATATATATATATATATATATATATATATATACATGTACGTGTTTAGCACGTATTTTAATTAAAATATCATAAGGTCAGTTATCGTCTTTTCGTCTTTTTCAGGTGATTATTCATGTGCTTGTACTTTCTTTTTACAATGCCAAAAAATTTGAAGTACAAATTTTGTTCTTTTTTAATTTTCTTTTGAGAATAATAACCTTTAGAAAATGGTAAGAAATTTTTTTTATTACCATTAGAACATGAAGAGTTGTATGAAAAAAAGAACTTGCATGCAAATTTTATTGCTTTGACACTTAGACATAAATGACATGCAAGTTAACATAATAACATTATGTTTATAAAATACTCAAGAATATTTTAGGAATTCAAAAGTTTCACCACCAAGTTATCATATTTTATATATATATATATATATATATATATATATATATATATATATATATATATATTGAAGCAATGGGTAATTGGGACGAGCTCGCCTCCACCGGGGCTCGAACTCCTGACTACTTGGGCCGCCGCATGCATCTCTCTTAACCACTAGGCTACAGATCATTTGATATATATATATATATATATATATATATATATATATATATATATATATATATATATATATATGGGAGCGGATCGGGAGCCCCGCCCGCGGAGCCCCGCCGAAGCCCCGCCGAAGCCCCGCCCCTCCTTAGCCGTTGGATCGCGCGGGCGGGGGCGGGCCCCACGCGGGCCCCGCGCGATCCGATGGTGCAGGGGGGGCGGGGCTTCGACGGGGCTCCGCGGGCGGGGCCTTTGATCCGCTCCCTATATATATATATATATATATATATATATATATATATATATATATATATATATATATATATATATATACACACACTAGTCTACATGTACGTGCTTTGCACATATTTTAATTAGAGTATCATAAGGTCAGTTGTCGTTTTTTTCGTCTTTTTCAGATGATTATTCATGTGTGTACTTTTTTTTACAATGCTTCGAATTACAAATTTTATTCTTTTTTTTTAAAATTTTCTATTGAGAATAATAATCTTTGAAAAATGGTAATGATAGAAAAAATTATTATCATTGGAACATGAAAAGTTGTATAGAAAAAAAAAAACTTGCATGCAAATTTTATTGCTTTGACTCTTAAATATAAATAACATGCAAGGGTATTTTAGGAATTCAAAATTTTTACCACCAAAGTTTATATATATATATATATATATATATATATATATATATATATATATATATATATATATATATATATATATATATATAATTACTATATATACTAGTATATATGTACATGCATTGCACTTATTTTATAGATTATTATTAGAAAATCGTTATAGTTATTCTATTTTTTGTTAAGAGCGAAAGACTAAAAGACAACTATCTTAATTATTCTAAATTTATTATTATATTAATATATCATGCAAGAGTATTTAGAAAAATCAAAGGACACCTCCCATAATTACCTAGCTGCCTTTATTTACTTTAGTGAATAATTTTAATTAATAAACATATCCAATGATATAGTTGGAAAGAAAAGTTTCACGGTGAAGTTTAAGTTTTCTCATTATATAGTATTATATAGTAGTAATATAGATTAACAAAAAAACGCAAATAAATTAAAAAATCGAATAAATAAAATAAACCGAAAATCGAACCGATTTAATTTGGTTTGGTTTGATTCGGTTATGGACCAATTCGATTCGATTTTAATTTTATTTATTTAATTTTCAGTCCAATTTAATTTTCGGTTATTCGATTCGATTTGGACTGAGTTAACCGAATGCTTACCCCTATAGGTTATTGAAGGACCACTAACAGAGGAATATTACATGATCATGGAGCTTCTTTATTCACGGTTTTACTTGTTGTAGGTTGCTTGAGTTGAGGTAGATTTCAAGATCATCACGTATACAGTTTCCAGTCCGGACAGGCCACCTAAACTAGACCTCATCCACCAATAAGGTCTCAGATCTATGACCGACAAAAGATGTCAAAGTTTACGATAATTACGACATTTTGCATCCAGGCAAACCAACGGTTAGGAAGCTAGCAAAGCCTAGAATTTCCCCCAAACCCCAAAATCCTTCCCATCCACCGGTGTCGAATCAGGAAAACTTCTTACAGCTAAGAAGAATGACAATCCAAAATTCGTGCAGTGCAGCAGTGTCCATGTCTTGTCCGGTCGGACACATATCCACTTTAAAATATATTAGGACACACCAAATTGGAGAAAATTTTGATACCGGAGGGGTATTAAAGTTTTAATACCTCCTATGTATGACATGTGGGTCCCCTCCCTCTTCGTAAAAAAAAAAAAAATATATATATATATATATATATATATATATATATATATATATATATTGAGGGGACCCCACATGTCATATATAGGGGTATCAAAACTTTGATATATATCTCCTTCAGTATCAAAGTTTTACTCCACCAAATTATGTGTCAGAATTCGTATGTCTTGTCTAAAATATATTGTATTGAATCGGTGTTCGTGCAATATAGGGCCTCAACAGTCACCTTTACCTTCCATCAGCCCTTCCCCCATAATGCTATGCCTACAACCAAATTCTTACAATCCCTTTACTCCCGCCACGTGTCGGGTTTCGATTGGAGGAGAGGAGTAAGTGGTGGGGTCGGGTGGAGCCCATGTAGCAGGAGGGGTGTGAGGGGTGGTGGGATCCGGAGGGACCCATGTGTAAGGGGTTGGTGAGTGAGGTTGTAAAAAGGTTGTAAGAATTTGGTAGTAAACTTAGCATTATTGTTCTAATAAAAGAAAACCAGCTCAGTATGACATTTGCAATGAGAGGCTGATTAGTAATGGTAAAGGGTGTTTGGTTAAAAAATAAAACTTAATCTTGTCTCTTTCTTTTTGTTGAAAACGAAGCATAAAAATCGTTATCCCAAACCAAAAAGTCATGCAAGAGAACCGAGCAAAAGCACACAAACCAAAAACGTCAAACACAATTGCAGACACAAAAATTTTTTACGTGAAAAATTCTTGCGAAAAAAAACTACGGGACGATCGGAGTCCAACCCTAAAGAACATCCACTAATGGAATAAAGAGAATACACCCTCTACAAGCTCCTTCCGATCCAACACGGATCACCACAACTCACTTGAGCGAAAAAAAAAAATTGATTGCGGACTCCGAAGAACAAGAGATGCCGAAAAATTATTTGAAGCAATCTCCCCTTCACAATAGTCCTTAATCTTCTCTCTCTCTCTCTCTCTCTCTCTCTCTCTCTCTCTCTCTCTCACACACACAAATATTGTAAAACACTCTTGTTTTGAGATGAATTTTCAACTAGCATCCGTCACCCTTTTATAAGCCCTTAGTAATCCATACATGGAAGGACAATATATATAAAAAATTTCAATATTCATCAATTATATATTTAATGGAAATCCAATCATAATTGGCTTGCCATAATTGGAAGCTCAATTATATGGAAAGCTACTATATGAAGGATTCAATCATAAATATATGATCAAAGTAAATATGGAAATCCAATCATATATTTCCTTACCATATATGTTCCAAAATAGGATCGATGCACTCCCCGAGTTTCTCCAACACACGGATGATGCTCGTCGCACTCCGGAGTATTTTTCACATAGGTTGGGAATTCCGCCCACTCCAACAGTTCTAAGTCATCCAATTAATAATAGGAAGACGTAGGGATCAAGATTTCTTGTCGAAAGCTGAGAGAAAACCTGTTGGTTCAGAAGTAAAGAAGGTTTTTTTAAAGGTAATTTCTAAAGGAACTCCAAATTTTACTTAGGTTAGTCAAAAAAATTGCTTCAGACTAGTCCAATTTTTTTCAGAACTGTCAAACAATTTGACAGTCCTTCTTATTGGAAGGACCGTCAAAAATTTGTCAGTCATTTCTATTGGAAAGACTGTAAAAAATTTGACAGTCATTTCTATTGGGAGGACTATCAAATATTTCGACAGTCCTCCTCCTCCTCCTCTCCTTGGCCTCCTCTCGTCTCCTCTATCTTCCCTTACTTTCTCTCTCTCCTCCAAATGGAAGACTTCACAGCTCCTTCCTTCTCTCTCGACTTCAACGACGAAGAAGAACCTTCATTGCCAAACCACCACCAACAACAAGAAGAGGGGTTCGATTACAATGAAACCCTAGATCTAGGTCAAGAAGAGGAGGAGGAGGAGCCCCTCGCCGGTCCCGTTCTCAAGCGGCTGAGGAGGGGCCAGCGACGGAGGAGAAGGTTGTTCTGGACGACAACATCGAGGACTTCTCCTCGCAAGAGGAGGAACGCCGGCGCCTAGGTGAGCAAAAAGCTACCATTTTTGTTCGTTTGGATCTCATGGTGAGAGTGATGGTAAAGATGCGACGTCCGGGGGGCGTGTTGTGGCGGAGAAGAGGAGGAAGAGAGGAGCGTGGGTGAGAGCGGCGGTAGGGGTGCGTGCAGCGGCCGGGGGGCGCGGTGTGTGTCACGACCCGCACCCGATTTTCGGACGCGAGCTCGTGAGCAAGCCAGCTACGTATCGAGCAGACTCCAGCCCGATTCGAGTACGTATAAGCTGTCAGGTCATGGGTATCATGTCTAATCTAAACTATATCTCAATCCACTAGAATCAAATAAACAAGAATGAACAAGTATGGGTCATGGTCTGCAGCCCATTAGCATATTGTTCGATTAGACTCCAAGAATGATATGAGTCTACAAATAAGCAGAATATATCATGGTACTGAATATAATGCACGAAAGGATAATAAAGAAATATCACAAGCAAATACCTGTATCATGCATCGCAATCCTGTACCATACCGCTCTGCTAACTAACTCCATACAATCGCTAAACCTGAAGAGATCATCAGGTCCTCAGAGGACTAGCAAGATACATAAAACATGCCACTATGACAGTAAATAATATACATAAAGGGAATGACAGAAATATGACACTATACTTCTAAACAAATACATGATAACGCAACATCAAGGACAATGTTCAACACTTGGGCTAATAGACAGAGTACCATGACAATCGTAGCTCATCCGAAACTAACGACCAACAGAATAATCACAATCGCATCTCTTCCGAGAATAACGACCAACAGAATATCACAACTGTAGCACGAAACTAACGGCCAACAGAATAATCAATACAACCGAAGCTTATCTGAACTACCGGCCAACAGAAACAATCATATAGCCCGCATGCCTAGTAACTGTCCTCTATGTCACAAGGAACTATACAGGTGTCCAGTCAAGTCGAATAAAGTCAAGTACAACTAACAGGTCAAGACATATCAAGTGAATGTGACTCGCGATAAGGCAACACTATCAGGACCTATACATGAATTAGAGTGATATACAGAAGGAAAAAAATAACGTATGTGCACATAAAGTGAGAAAAATAGTAATGGCACGAACAAGAGAAGCAAGAACCAAATATGACAGAAAAGAAACAACAATATAGAAAATGCATAAAATACTGTATAGTTGGCAAGGTATACTTGTCTGGGGCAGCGCGAAGAACCAATAAGATACCGTCAACTGGTACGCCATAAAGTCAAAATCCACAATTGTCTCCGAAAGCTGAAACGGACATTGCCAACATTCTCAGAATAGTCAAATTAGCTAGGATTGCCTGTCCTTAAGTCCAATTCTGGATACAGGGACAAATTGGTAATTTTGAGCAAAAACGATGTCCGCCGTTGGACCCGCTTTGCACCGAAAAGCGTGCCAGAGTCAATGGTCTCTAAAGTCGTCAAACTATATGTCTACGGATCCTGTTTTTCAATACGAATCCAACCGTATGTCCAAAGTTGGATTCCGACGGGCCGTGCACAAAATTGTCCGTTGAGTGGGACCGTGGGGCCCGCAAAACGACGTATGATTCAACTGTCTCAGAATCGGACCAAACTTGGCATACAGGACTAGAAAAATGATACGTCCTGTTGGCGTAAGTTTCGTCTCGATCTGACGAGCGTGCACAAAGTAATTGGAGAATTTGCAAAGTGCACGATACGGTGAATTTCGACGGATACGCATCAAATTCGTCGCGCACACGCGACCAATTTGAATTTTGCCAAAGCCCACACGACCACGAAGCCGTTACGCAGTTTTCGATACATTCGGTTCGCGACCACGTCGCCCGGTTTGGTGGGACGCACGTCGTGTGGAACAATTTTCTAGTTTTGAAAACAAATTTTTGGAAAATTTTGGGATTCGATTTCTCGATGCGCAGTCGATGATTTCTAAATCCGCAAAAAGGATTGTGAAGCCCTACATGGTGTCTAGGACTGTCTTCAAATAGTTTCTCTAATATTGTACTGGATCGATCAGAATCGATCTTCGAACATGGGGGTTTGGGCTGAACTAGTGTCCTGTTTCGGGGTGGTTTTTTGTCGACTTTGTGTCGATTTATCGGGAAATCTAGCGCATGAAAATTAAACCTACTTGAAGGGATTCTAAGGGGTATATATGGGCTACATACCAGCGCAAGCTGCTCGGGAAACGATGAAGCGTGGTGGCGGAGAAATCGTCGCAAACTTGCATTCAGGTTCGCCACTGCTGTTGTTGTTGCGCTGTTCCGCGTCACGCGCGCGCGCACAGCGACGGCCCTGGCCGGCCGGTGGCAGCGCACGGTCGCGCGCGCGTGGTCGAGGTCTCCGGGGTTGCAGGGTGTCGGCGCTGATTTGGTTTAGGGTTTTCGAAAAATCCTTCGAGCTCTCGAATATATAGAGTATCCCGAACGAAACTGAACAGAGTTTATATACGGGGTTGCTCGGTCCTGAGGGTTGCCTGGCTCGGCCTGGGCCCAAGGCTGGGCTGGCTTAGCACAGTGGGGGCTGGGCTGGGATTTAGGCTAGGGGTGCGTGAGTTTGTATTAAATACAGAGAAAATGAAGTAAGGCTCTGGTTTCAGCTAAGCCTGCACGTGGGGAGCGAATTTGATTGGGGTCTTGGGGATGCTCGGGCCTTTTCTGTGGGCCGGGCCGCCACTGCTCCTATTTCTTTTTTTTTCTTTTTATTACTAGCAACTATGGTATATATATATATATATATATATATATATATATATATATATATATATATATATATATATATATATATATATATATTTTATATATATATATATATATATACACATATATATATACACATGCACATGTATTTAATATTCATTTATATATTCATACATATACATATTTAATATTTATTTATTTATATGTATATACTTCATTATTTATATATATGTATATTTATCCAAGCATTTATATATATATACTTATATAGTATTTCCAAAAATCTAAATAAACCTCTATATTATTCATTCCTAGTGTAGGACCTATATATATATATATATAGGACTATATTTAATAATATTTAATTGACCAAAATAATATAAATTAATATTATATAATAATAATCCCAATAAAACAATAATAATGATAATAACAATAATAATGATAATAACAATAATAATGATAATATTCCATAAATTAATAATGGTGTATATAAACCATTATGTACAATCTAAAAACTCTAAAATATACAAGGGTCTATTCACACCAATATCATTGAATATTAAGTAATAATACGTTTATAATATTTAAATTACAAATATTTAGAAATAGTCATTAAATTATTGAAACGGAATGTAACACACTCATACCAATTTCCATCAACACGAATGTTATTGGGCGTGCCGCATGACCTACATAGGCTTGGGCTTGGTGCGGGTTCAGTCCGAACTGGTTTGATACAACCGGATCTCCTAAACATCAAATAATATTAAATATAAATAATTAACTATTTATAATGGTCATGTCACAACTTAGCCTGGTTTTTCTAGTTAGGACATCACTATGGCTCGGCCTTTCTTGGCATGACTAATACACTAGTCAAGGCACGTCACTGCACTATCTGTGCCATGATTCCTAGTCGTCTTGTACTCCAATTCTTAATCATGGCTAAAACCATCTACCGTAATAATTAACTAAATAATTATTCATAATGATCTAAAATCACCATTTAAATAAAATAAATAAAATAAAAATATTTCAAAAATTCCGGGAAGGGAGGCTATAGTGTGGCGTGGGAGAGGGAGGATGTAGGCAGCCCCACAGAAAATTTGGGATTATCCTGAGTAAAAATTGCACCATGCTGGACTGTTATGAAGTAATGGGCTGTCCTGGAGTAAAATTTGGAGTGTCTTTAGAAATCACCTTTTTTTAGGCTTTAGAAGAGGAAAAAAGTCTCCTCATACCGACGGGGGACCACGGTTTAAACCGTGGTGGCGTGGTGCCACGTGTCCCTCTCACATTGATCGGGACCGAAGGCCCACACGCCCAGCCCTCCTGCTAATGTGGGCCATCAGTTCCAACCAATGGGGGGGACACGTAGCACCGCGGTTTAAACCGCGGCCCCCCTCTCGGTCTGGGTAGACGTGCTATTAGGGTGTGTTTGGTTCGCGGAAGTCCGCATTCCAGAACTCCTTTTTGCAGTATCCATTGTTAGTTCCGAAAAAAGCTTAAATTTCGTTGTTTGGTTAGTTATCTCATGAAAAACGAAACTCCTATGAATAGTAGTTCCAAAAGTTCTATTCATATTTTTAACTTCTAGAAAAAATTAGTCAAAGTGTCAGGAACTCCTCGTTGGGTTCCGAAAAAATTGAAACTCCGAAATAATAATAATAATAATAATAATAATAATAATAATAATAATTTTTAATCCATACAAAGTAAAAATTAAAAAATATGTCACTTCTCAACTACAACTTACAACAACCATCCAAACGAAAAAACTATAAAATGTTTAACTTTTCAACTCACTTCCAACAATCATCCAAACGTAGGAAATCATAAAATATGCGTGCGCATGACACGCATATGCAAACTCTACACTTCCAAAAAATTTACTTCGTTCTACTTTCGTGAACCAAACAGCCCCTTAGGCCTCGTTTGGTTCGCGGAATCTCCGGGTTGGAAAAGGAAAGTGATTACTTTCCTATGTTTGGGTGCCAAAGAAATTGAGAAGGAAAGAAAAGTGATTCCCAATGGAAGAAAAATTAGAGAAAAAAGTGATTTCATCCATCCAAGTAAGGAATCACTTTTCCACATTGAAATAATCACTTTCCTTTCGAAATTCCTTGACATTTTCAAACATCGGAAAAGAAAATCAATTAAAAATAAAATTTTCTAAAGGAAAGAAAATGACAAGGAATTGATTTCCTTTGCCTTCCATTCCGCGAACCAAAGGAGACCTTAGAGGAGACGGTACTGAGTTCCATATATCTATTATTGGCCAGTAAAAGAGGACAGGTGAGGACAGGTCACATTTTCTTTCATGAGCAGCAAAGACGAGATGTGTCGACATATATAGTCCCTTACTGTTAAGATTATGGGTCTCTAAGACTCTATAATTGATCTTATCACAAGGGTGTTTATAAAGACACTTCAATTTTTACTCAGGGCTAGCCCATTTTAAATTTTGTATTATTTACAAGTTTGCTATTGAAGAAATTGATCAGGGCTATCCCACCTTTGGTATAAAAGTCACTTTTTTCTTCTTCTTTTTTTCCCTCTTCTTCCTCAACCCATCCAACAAGAAGAAGAAGAAGAAGAATAACAAGAAGAAAAGGAAGAAGAAGAATAACAAGAAGAAAATGAAGAAGAAGAACAACAACAACAAAAATGTTAAACCCTAATATTGGTGGAAACCCTAATATTGTTATCCCTAATTTTTTTTTCATTTCCAATTTCGATGGCACCCAAAGGCTCCTCATAATATACAAACTCTAATATGGAAGGAAACCCCAATATTGTTGTTCAAGTAGTGCAAACAAGGACTGTCCAATTTTTTGACAGTCCTACAAACTGAATGGACTGCCAGAAAATTGGGCAGTCCTAAGTCACAGCATGTGAAACAAAGGACTGCCCATTTTTCTGGCAGTCCTTACTGTATGTAGGACTGTCCAGTTTTCTGGCAGTCCTGAATACAGTAAGGACTGCCAGAAAAATGGGCAGTCCTTTGTTTCACATGCTGTGACTTAGGACTGCCCAATTTTCTGGCAGTCCATTCAGTTTGTAGGACTGCCAAAAAATTGGGCAGTCCTGGTCGACGCAGAGTTTTCTCGTTCGTGCATACTTGTGTTTAATTTAAATGGATAATTTTCCACTCCGAATGTAGTTTAATTCAAATGGGCTACAGACAATTGAAATAAACAATGTAATGGATGCTTGAATTTTTTAATTTAATTTCTAGGGTTTTGGAAACAAATAGAGAAAGAATTTGGGTGTCATCGATCTTCTTGAGAAGAAAATTTGGAAGAGAAGAGGAAGAAGAATGTCACGCCCCGATCCCGGAGGATCGAAAACAAGCCACTGGGCGTGATGCCGTACAAGCTTAGATTGCACTTGTACAAGGCAAAACCATTACAGTTCCTGGTAATTCTCAGAAAACATCAATAAGGCAACGGAACCAAGCAGATAAATTGAAGTCACACAATTTATATAGAAATGTATCTCTTTATTGATAATCAAAATGGATTACAAGACTTGCAGCAGAATACAGAGTTTACAACTGTTTACAAGACTTTTGAATAGCCAACTGAATGTATACACTTGCCCTTTAGGCTACAAATGAATATACCGACTTCTTTACGATGAACTTGCCAATATGGCTACAATCTCACTGGTATAACTGAGTTCCCATGTTCCATACATTATGTCCCGTATAGCAGAAGACATCGTCTTGCAAGAAGAGCTTCTGCACACCCATCCGATTCATCGTTGCCAAGCACTGATTCACAGGATTTCCTCCAAGCAAACACCTGTAATATTGCCCACAACGTGGGTCAGTACATCATCAATGTACTGGCGAGCGGTGCTGGCCCAACTCACCTAAGAAGACAACTCTAAGTAATCATGTTACAGAACATTATTAACAGTGGTCTTTCTCGTTGCCTTAAGGTTAATTTCATGTTATAGTCGACAGGAAGTAAAGCATGCAAATCTCATAGCCAACATAATTTAAAGCATACTGTTATCACCCTTTGGTGATTCTTACCCACGGTCGTGTAGCCATCCCTGTACATTTATAATACTTACTCTGCCTGCACAAGACATTGTTAGGAACAATATCATGATTCAATATACATATCACCATTCAGGTGATTCTTACCAACAGCCGACATCCTTCTCTGTATTTGAGTAATAACTTACTCTGCCTGCATAAGACATCATTAGCAGCAGACCTATCTATATGAAGGTCACTGGCGACACGCCATCCTGGACCGTCTTACAGGCATACAGCGCCCTTGTCAGTGCAGGTAGCTAGCCCCACTGCAAGTCCTGTATACCGTGCTATTACTTCAGCACTGCCACTACTTCGGCATTGGTTTCCCCTAGGACGAACCGGGTTCCATGGCCCAGGAATACCGTTCGAGAAACCACCTTGTCGACAAGTTGTCCATGACCATGCAACTATATGCAACTTATCTAAGAAGAAAACATATAATGCATGATAAGGAAAACTAAGTAATTCAGCCACCAATCTCATTCATATTACCATCTTGCCATCTTACCATCTTGCCTTGAGCCAATGCTCATATTATCATCTACCCAATCCAGGGTCTTGGCGTAATCAACATTCTACATCGGCGACAGGATAATAGAATGTTGTTACCCAATCCTTTTGCCACATCTTTGATACCATACATCTTTCCAACCAAACTCAGTGTACTCACCGCCCAATTCCTGGGACTTAGCATCTGTTTGGCATTCATTCATTTGAATACAATTCAAGCATACTCACTGCCCAGTTCTTGGGTCTTAACATCTGTATTGTCATCTATTCATTGAGCCAACGCTCGATATACCCACCGCCCAAGTATTTAGGACTTTGCCTTCACCTGTCATGTAATTCATCGCAACAGCGTACAAGCATACAATTTATTTAGCCACAACAGTTTACGTTCAGGTGATTATTATCTTTCATTATCTCTCCAAATTCCATACAAGGTGTTATTGAACAAACTCAACTAGAAACATAGCATACTCATCCTTATTTTAAGCGTGAAGCTAAAGGATCTTTGAAGGGTTCAACACTACTCACATTCATAGGACGATTCCCGCCTCGATCGTATAGTCTTCTAAGCGATCCTTCGTATAATCCCAAGTCCAACAAGGCTTCATCGAACCAACCATCCATCATAAGGCATCTTGCGGGTCGGGGCACTACAAAGAAGGGAAAAATTTTAGGGTGGAAGAAATTTCTAGGAATTTTCAAATTAACTTCTTGCTTGGAGATGGAGAAATAGTGGAGGAGAAGAGGAAGAAGAAGAAGAAGAAGAAGAAGAAGAAGAGAGGAGTTAGGATTTAGGAAGAGAGAAAAAAAATTTGTAAATGAGAGAAAAAATTTGGGTTTGGGGAGATTTCACTTTGGGACAGCCCTAGATCAAAAAAATGGACTGTCCTAAGTAAAACACAAAAAATCTGGGCTAGCCCAAATCCGGACTAGTCCTGAGTAAATTTTGAAGTGCCCTTATAAATACCCTATCATAAAATAACAACCACGTTGTCAGATTCACTTTGAGAGTTAAATCGCTAGGGCAACCCTAGAAGGAGGAAGAGGGAGGGGTAGTGAATAGATTTGATGCAGAATTAGCAAACAATTAAATTTTGATCTAAATTTAAGCAGAAGTAATATTAGAGCAAGTAAAGAGTAGAGGGATAGAGAAATCAAATGTGAGATTTATTGGAGGGCTTGAGAGATTTTACAGATTTATGCTCAATCAGGCAAAATTGGTAGTGTTGAGTTCTCTAGTTGTACCCCTTGATAAGTACTCAAATATCTATCGTTCTACAATCCATTAGGTGAAGTACCAAGTGATGCGAAGGCCACTAGAACCATTCGGTACCCTTTTTTTTACTGACGCACAGCCATTGGTGAAGGTGTTTAATGTTGGAGTAGGTGGGGTTCCCAACCTATGTGGAGAAGACCCCGGAGTGCGACGAGCGCCATTCGTGTGTCGAAGAAGCTCGAAAAGTAGGCGACGCGGAGTCGCTGCTGCTGTTGCTGACCAGAGGGAGGTTCTGGAATGGGATTGCCGAGTTCGGGCCGAACTCGGTCCCATGGCGAGTTCGGGCCGAACTCGGTCTGGCCATTCCAGGATGTTGGCGTTAGGTGCTAGATGCCCGACACAGAGTTCTGGCCGAACTCTGTGTCGTCGGGGCTGATGCGGGAATTTGGGTGATTTTTCACCACTGGATCTAATCCAACGGTCTAGGTTGGCTGCGGGATTAGGGAGTTAAGTTGGGATTTTCCAACCCTAATTCATAACGTAACGTAACACAAGAAAAGAGAGAGGAAGGAGGCAAGAGTGCCATTGCAACTTCGGAGAAGAAGACGGAGGATTGAAGGTCGCTATTCGAAGGAGATCGTGTTCGGGTAATCTCTACTCGTCGTTTTCGCTCTTCGTGGCCTTGTAATCATTGTTCTTATTTCTGAGTGTTGTGGGGATCCGATTTGGATCGGGAGGAGTTTATAGAGGGTGTAATTCTTCTATTCCATTAGTGAAGGCTTCTCAGGGTTGGACTCCGATCGTCCCGTGGTTTTTTCCGCAAGGGTTTTTCACGTCAAAAATTATCTGTGTCTGCGTGGATTATTTTGTGTGGTTGTTTTTGGATTCGTGCGTTTGTATTGCTCGGTCCTCTCGCAGGTACTCTCCGGTTTGGGGAAAGATTTCCGCGTTTCTTTCCCAACAGAGTGGTATCAGAGCCAGGTTCTGGAATTCAGAAGGAGTGTCAGTAGTTGACAGAGAAACCAGAGAGGAGAGATGGACGTGAAGCCGGTGCGCATGGTGAATCTTAATGGCACAAACTATCATTATTGACGGAGCAAGATGAAGGATTTGCTGTTTGTCAAGAAGCTGCATCTACCCGTGTTTGCATCCGAGAAGCCCAGTGATAAATCTGAGGAGGACTGGACATTCGAGCACATACAGGTGTGTGGGTACGTACGGCAGTTTGTTGACGAGAACGTGTACAACCACGTTGCCAATATTGAGCACGCGAAGACGTTGTGGGATAAGCTGGAATCCTTGTATGCGAAGAAGACCGGGGTAAACAAATTGTTCCTGATCCGAACGATGATGGGTCTGCGATACAAGGATGGGGCGTCTATTTCGGATCACTTGAGTGAGTTCTAGGGTGTGGTTGACCAGCTATGTTCTATGGAAGTCAAGTTCGACGACGAAGTTCAGGGACTGTGGCTGCTGTGTACATTGCCAGACTCGTGGGAGACCGTACGAGTATCTATGATCGCTTTTGCTCCAGAGGGCGTGGTCAGTCTGGAGTTTGCTAAGAGCGGGGTGTTGAATGAAGAGATGCGGAGACGTTCTCATGGAACTTCATCCACATCCCACCACTCAGAGGCACTTGTTTCAGAGAGCCGCGGAAGGGGCAAAAACAGGGGTCCAGGTGGTAGCAGAGACAAGAGCAGGGGGAAGTCCAAAGGTCGGTACGAGGACTCGGAGTGTTACCATTGTGGTAAGAAGGGCCATATCAAGCGGAACTATTTCGCTTGGAAGAGAGAGAAGAAGGGCGACAAGGGGAAGCAAGAAGAGAACACTACAGCGGCGGCCTCGATGCATGGAGGCGATGTGATCGTTGTAGGTGATGAGGTCATTACTAACCTCGCCTGCGATGACAATTCTTGGCTGGTGGACTCGGGGGCTTCAGCACATGTATCTCACAACAGGACACTATTTGCTACTTACACAACAGGCGACTGGGGAGTGTTGAAAATGGGCAATGGAGATGTGTCGAAGGCGGTTGCCGTTGGAGATGTGCATTTAAGAACGAAGACGGGTGCGGTTCTTATTCTCAATGATGTTCGTCATGTCCCTGATATCCGTTTCAACCTGGTGTCGGTTGGAAGGTTGGATGACGAGGGATTCTTTAGTCTCTTCGGGAACAGTCAGTGGAAGCTTTCCAGGGGTTCGATGGTGATTGCCAGAGGAAACAAGAAGTCCGGTCTCTACTATATGGAGGGGAGCGCACAGGGGGCACAGGAGGTGAACGCAGTCAGTGATGCGTCTACCGAGTTGTGGCACAGGCGGCTCAGCCATATCAGCGAGAAGGGGATGAGCTACTTGGTGAACAGGAAGGTGATTCCGGGGCTCAAGTCTACAAAGTTGGAGAAGTGCATGCACTGTTTAGCTGGGAAGCAAAATAGGGTATCTTTCCAAAGTCACCCAAGTTCGAGGAAGCCGGCGTTGCCCGAGTTGATTCACTCGGATGTCTGCGGTCCTATGAAGGTAAAATCTCTTGGTGGTGCTTCTTACTTTGTAACCTTTATTGATGACTGTTCCAGGAAGGTTTGGGTCTATGCCTTAAAGACCAAGGATCAGGTACTGCCTACTTTCAAGGAGTTTCAGGCCTCTGTTGAAAGGGAGACGGGCAAGAAGTTGTTGTGTGTTCGGTCCGACAATGGCGGCGAATACATCGGTCCCTTTGATGCGTATTACAGAGAGCAAGGGATACGACACCAGAAGACTCCGCCCAAGACATCTCAGCTCAATGGGGTAGCGGAGCGCATGAACAGGACACTGATGGAGAGGGTGCGGTATTTGCTGTCAGAAGCAAACTTGTCGGGCAGTTATTGGGGTGAGGCTCTTCTCACAGCTGCTTATGTTATTAATTTGTCTCCTAGTGCTCCTTTGCAGGGTGATATGCCTGATAAAGTATGGTACGGCAAAGAGCCATCATACAATCACCTGCGAGCGTTTGGTTGTAAGGCCTTCGTGCATGTACCGAAGGACGAGAGGACCAAACTTGAGCCGAAGACGAGGCGATGCGTCTTTGTCGGCTACGGTCGGGATGAGTTTGGTATAGACTCTACGATCCAGTGGAATGAAAGCTCTACAGAAGCAGGGACTTGGTGTTCGTCGAGGATCAGACCATGACCAACACTCAGGATTCCGAGACGCCTTCTGAGGCTGAGGAATTGTCTGAGTTAGAGTCATTTCGCTTCGAGCAGTTTCCAGAGGACATCACAGAGGATCCAGTTATGGGGGAGCCAGTACATGGAGTAGCTCCCAACCTTGATCATCAGCCTGCTGATGGTGGTCAGGGTGTCCCTCAGGAGGATGAGCATGCCGGAGAGGCAGTTCCTGAAGGGAAGGAGGCTGTCGGTATACAGCCAGCACCAGTGGTTCCTTTGAGAAGGAGTGACAGAGATCGTCGACCATCTACGAGATACTCACCGGATAAGTATGTGCTATTGACTGACAGAGGAGAGCCCAAAAGTTTTGCAGAGGCTATGAAAGACGAACACAGGCAGGAGTGGATGGAGGCTATGCAGGAGGAGATGAGTTCCTTGCACACCAATTCTACTTATGATCTGGTGCGGTTGCCAAAGGGCAAGAAGGCTTTGAAGAATCGATGGGTGTTTAGAGTGAAGCAGACGGATGATGCTACTCGCCCTCGATACAAAGCGAGGCTGGTAGTTAAAGGCTACGGTCAGCGGAAAGGCGTTGATTATGATGAGATCTTTTCGCCTGTCGTCAAGCATTCGTCTATTCGGGTGGTGCTAGCATTAGCAGCCAGTCTCGACTTGGAGGTCGAGCAGATGGACGTGAAGACGGCATTCCTCCACGGTGATCTTGAGGAGGAGTTGTACATGGAGCAGCCAGAGGGATTCTGTGAGAATGGCAAGTCACATTTGGTCTGCCGGTTGAGAAAGAGCTTGTATGGTCTGAAGCAGGCTCCGAGGCAGTGGTACAGGAAGTTCGAGTCGTTTATGGGGGAGCATGGTTATACACGGACGACGTCGGATCACTGTGTATTTGTGAGATATTTTGCCGATGATGATTTCATCATTTTATTGCTCTATGTTGATGATATGCTATTAGTGGGTCGGAATGCCACTAGGATAGCGGAGCTGAAGCGCCAACTGGGCATGGCCTTCTCTATGAAGGATTTGGGCGCAGCGAAGACTATTCTTGGGATGGAGATCAGCCGAGAGAGAGAGAGTCCAAGCTGCTACACTTGTCCCAAATGAAGTACATTCACCGGGTACTTCAGCATTTCGGGATGGACGGGTCGAAGAAAGTGAGTTTCCCCCTTGCGGCTCACTTTAAGCTCACTGAGGAGCAGTGTCCATCTACCGAGGACGAAAAGGAAGATATGGAGCGGGTTCCATATGCCTCAGCTGTGGGAAGCCTTATGTATGCCATGGTGTGTACGAGACCAGATATTGCTCATGCAGTTGGTATGGTTAGCAGGTATCTTTCAAATCCTGGAAGGGTACATTGGAGTGCGGTCAAGTAGATTCTGCGATATTTTCAGGGCACTGCTGGTTGGAGACTTTCCTTTGGTGGTGACGAGCCGAAGCTGGTTGGGTATACCGATGCTGATATGGCTGGAGATGTAGACACGAGGCGATCGACTTCGGGCTACGTGATGATGTTTGCGAAAGGAGCGGTGTCGTGGCAGTCGCGGTTGCAGAAGTGTGTTGCCTTGACGACGACGGAGGCAAAATACATTGCGACGACGGAGGCTTGCAAGGAGTTCCTGTGGATGAAGAAGCTGCTGCAGGAAATGAGACTGAAGCAAGAGCAGTATACTTTGCTTTGCGACAGTCAGAGTGCTATCCACCTTGTGAAGAATCAGACGTTTCATAGCCTGTCCAAACACATCGAGACTCGGTATCATTGGATACGGAATATGGTTGAGAAGAAGGACGCGGAGCTTGAGAAGGTTCATACAGATGACAACGGAGCTGATATGTTCACGAAGATTCTACCAAGGGGAAAGTTTGAGTACAGCAGGCAGGTCGTCGGGATGACGACATCCTCCCCATAGTTATGAAGAGGGAGATTTGTTGGAGTGGGTGGGATTCCCAACCTATGTGGAGAAGACCCTGGAGTGCGACGAGCGCCATTCGTGTGTCGAAGAAGCTCGGGAAGTAGGCGACGCGGAGTCGCTGCTGCTGTTGCTGACCAGAGGAAGGTTCTGGAATGGGATTGCCGAGTTCGGGCCGAACTCGGTCCCATAGTGAGTTCGGGCCGAACTCGGTCTGGCCATTCCAGGATGTTGGCGTTAGGTGCTGGATGCCCGACACAGAGTTCTGGCCGAACTCTGTGTCGTCGGGGCTGATACGGGAATTTGGGTGATTTTTCACCACTGGATCTAATCCAACGGTCCAGGTTGGCTGCGGGATTAGGGAGTTAAGTTGGGATTTTCCAACCCTAATTCATAACGCAACGTAACACAAAAAAAGAGAGAGGAAGGAGGCAAGAGTGCCATCGCAACTTCGGAGAAGAAGACGGAGGATTGAAGGTCGCTATTCGAAGGAGATCGTGTTCGGGTAATCTCTACTCGTCGTTCTCGCTCTTCGTGGCCTTGTAATCATTGTTCTTATTTCTGAGTGTTGTGGGGATCCGATTTGGATCGGGAGGAGTTTGTAGAGGGTATAATTCTTTTATTCCATTAGTGGAGGCTTCTCAGGGTTGGACTCCGATCGTCCCATGGTTTTTCCCGTAAGGGTTTTCCACGTCAAAAATTCTCTGTGTCTGCGTGGATTGTTTTGTGTGGTTGTTTTTGGATTCGTGCGTTTGTATTGCTCGGTCCTCTCGCAGGTACTCTCCGGTTTGGGAAAAGGTTTCTGTGTTTCTTTCCGCCAATAATGAACCGTACCAACTGCATGAGCAATATCTGGCCTCGTACACACCATGGCATACATAAGGCTTCCCACAGCTGAGGCATATGGAACCCGCTCCATATCTTCTTTTTCGTCCTCGGTAGATGGACACTGCTCCTCAGTGAGCTTAAAGTAAGCCGCAAGGGGGCAACTCACTTTCTTCGACCCGTCCATCCCGAAACGCTGAAGTACCCGGTGAATGTACTTCTTTTGGGACAAGTGTAGCAGCTTGGACACTCTCTCTCGGCTGATCTCCATCCCAAGAATAGTCTTCGTTGCACCCAAATCCTTCATAGAGAAGGCCGCGCCCAATTGGCGCTTCAGCTCCGCTATCCTAGTGACATTCCGACCCACTAATAGCATATCATCAATATAGAGCAATAAAATGATGAAATCATCATCGGCAAAATACCTCACAAATGTACAATGGTCCGACGTCGTCCGTGCATAACCATGCTCCCCCATAAACGACTCGAACTTCCTGTACCACTTCCTCGGAGCCTGCTTCAGACCATACAAGCTCTTCCTCAACTGGCAGACCAAATGTGACTTGTCCTTCTCATAGAATCCCTCCGGCTGCTCCATGTACAACTCCTCCTCAAGATCACCATGGAGGAATGCCGTCTTCACGTCCATCTGCTCGACCTCCAAGTCGATACTGGCTGCTAATGCTAGCACCACCCGAATAGACGAATGCTTGACGACAGGCGAAAAGATCTCATCATAATCCACGCCTTTTCGCTGACCGTAGCCTTTAACTACCAGCCTCGCTTTGTATCGAGGGCGAGTAGCATCATCCGTCTGCTTCACTCTAAACACCCATCGATTCTTCAAAGCCTTCTTACCCTTTGGCAACCGCACCAGATCATAAGTGGAGTTGGTGTACAAGAAACTCATCTCCTCCTGCATAGCCTCCATCCACTCCTGCCTGTGTTCGTCTTCCATAGCCTCTGCAAAACTTTCGGGCTCTCCCCCGTCAGTCAATAGCACATACTCATTCGGTGAGTATCTCGTAGATGGTCGACGATCTCTGTCGCTCATTCTCAGTGGAGCCACTGGTGCTGGCTGTATACCGACAGCCTCCTCCCCTTCAGGAACTGCCTCTCCGGCATGCTCATCCTCCTGAGGGACACCCTGACCACCATCAGCAGGCTGATGATCAAGGTTGGGAGCAACTCCATGTACTGGCTCCCCCATAACTGGATCCTCTGCGATGTCCTCTGGAAACTGCTCGAAGCAAAATGACTCTAACTCAGGCAATTCCTCAGCCTCAGAAGGCGTCTCGGAATCCTGAGTGTTGGTCATGGTCTGATCCTCGACGAACACTACGTCCCTGCTTCTGTAGAGCTTTCCTTCCACTGGGTCGTAGAGTCTATAGCCAAACTCATCCCGACCGTAGCCGACAAAGACGCATCGCCTCGTCTTCGGCTCAAGTTTGGTCCTCTCGTCCTTCGGTACATGCACGAAGGCCTTACAACCAAACGCCCGCAGGTGATTGTATGACGGCTCTTTGCCGTACCATACTTTGTCAGGCACATCATCCTGCAAAGGAGCACTAGAAGACAAATTAATAACATAAGCAGCTGTGAGAAGAGCCTCACCCCAATAACTACCCGGCAAGTTTGCTTCTGACAGCAAACACCGCACCCTCTCCATCAGTGTCCTGTTCATGCGCTCCGCTACACCATTGAGCTGAGGTGTCTTGGACGGAGTCTTCTGGTGTCGTATCCCTTGCTCTCTGCAATACGCATCAAAGGGACCGATGTATTCGCCGTCATTGTCGGACCGAACACACAACAACTTCTTGCCCGTCTCCCTTTCAACAGAGGCCTAAAACTCCTTGGAAGTAGGCAGCACCTGATCCTTGGTCTTTAAGGCATAGACCCAAACCTTCCTGGAATAGTCATCAATAAAGGTTACAAAGTAAGAAGCACCACCAAGATATTTTACCTTCATAGGACCGCAGACATCCGAGTGAATCAACTCGAGCAACGCCGGCTTCCTCGAACTTGGGTGACTTTGGAAAGACACCCTATTTTGCTTTCCAGCTAAGCAGTGCGTGCACTTCTCCAACTTTGTAGACTTGAGCCCTGGAATCACCTTCCTGTTTACCAAGTAGCTCATCCCCTTCTCGCCGATATGGCCGAGCCGCCTGTGCCACAACTCGGTAGACGCATCACTGACTGCGTTCACCTCCTGTGCCCCCTGTGCGCTCCCCTCCATATAGTAGAGACCGGACTTCTTGCTTCCTCTGGCAATCACCATCGAACCCCTGGAAAGCTTCCACTGACTGTTCCCGAAGAGACTGAAGAATCCCTCGTCATACAACCTTCCAACCGACACCAGGTTGAAACAGATATCAGGGACGTGACGAACATCTTTGAGAACAAGAACCGCACCCGTCTTCGTTCTCAAATGCACATCTCCAACGGCAACCGCCTTCGACACATCTCCATTGCCCATTTTCAACACTCCACAGTCGCCTGTCGTCAAGCATTCGTCTATTCGGGTGGTGGTCCTCTCGCAGGTACTCTCCGGTTTGGGGAAAGGTTTCCGCGCTTCTTTCCCAACATTTAATTCGTTTCCGAAATCTAGATTTCATGACCCACCGTCATTAAAGCCAGGAGAATTTTTTTTTGTTTTTTGTTTTTGAGAAATCCCACTCACTGACACAATTTGGAGGCTCGAACCTTGCCGGCCCCTCCAGATGTCCGATCTAACACCACTACGCTAGAGAGTTCGGATCTACAGCCATTGGTGAAAGAACCCTTGCCAGGAGAATTGAATGTTCAGTGCGAAAGGACCCTCTTTTAAGTTTAGAATGTCGATACTAAAGTTCAAGATGTTGTAGCTTCACGGATCATGTATGTTAACTCCTATTTTGGGGAACCCTTTGCACCTTGTCATTGGAGAAGTGTGCTGCTTGATACAGAACATGCTTCGTTTGAGCGTTCGGACTGACTTGAGAGGGCATTTCTTGGTCTAGTGTGTGACCCCTAGATGTCGCTATTGTTAAATCAGGTGATCGGTCTGAATTGTCTGTGGGTTATGGCCTATTGGTAGTGTTGGTGCTTTATTTACATGGAGAGAGCTTGCTCTCAACATGCCTTGTAAAATTTTAGTCCCACATTGGAAAAGCACCATGAGTTATCTCTACATATATACTTGGGTGTGTTGTTGAGAGATGCACATGGGGTGGTGACCCTAAGGAGGGAACCATGTGGGTGATTTTACTAGGAGGTAAGAATAAGGCTCCAAGGATTAAGCATTAATGCTTTTGTCATTCTCTTGGATTAATTCCACTTGGAGCTAAGCCCCAAAGGGGCTTAGCGACTCGGACTCGGACTCGGACTCGGACTCGGACTCGGACTCGGGCTCGGGCTCGGGCTCGGGCTCGGACTCGGGCTCATGGGCTCATGAGGCGTAATGTGGCATTTTGTTGGCGCACTTTGCACTTAGCACGTCAGCAGTCATGCGGTCTTTATGCGGCTCATATGCGGCCATGCGGTCTTATGTGGCATGCGGCTCATATGCGGCCTCATGCGGCTCATGCGGCCATGCGGTTCATGCGGCCATGCGGCTCATGCGGTCCATGCGGCCATGCGGTTCATGCGGCCATGCGGCTCATGCGGTCCATGCGGCTCATGCGGCTCATGCGGTCCATGCGGTCCATGCGGTCCATGCGGTCCATGCGGCTCATGCGGCTCACGCGGCACATGCGGTCCATACGGCCCAAGCGGTCCAAGCGGTCCATGCGGCCAGGCTGCTGCTGCTGCTGCCGCATGGAGGGCTACGCTGACTGTGCAGATTTCAAATCGGTTATGGAAATGGTGAATCAATGCGATTAATTCAGATCCTATCTTTGTGGGATTTGAATTAATTTCGTTACTATATTTGTGGGATTTGAATTAAATCAGTTCCTATCTTTGTGGGATTAGAATTAATTCGTTGCTATCTTTTTGTGATTTGATTCAATCTTTCCATAACTGAAGGGGCGGCTAGGGTTTCCACCCTCTCTCTATATATACTCTCTTCTGGCCTCCTTTGTGGGGACTACGAAAATACAAGTCAGAAAAGGAGAAAGAGAGAGAGAGTTGCTGCCGCCATTACAAGTCCATCCGAGGAGTCAGAACAGAGGTGACATCGAGCGTTCCACAAGTTCTTCAACTTGCTGGTTCCTGGAAGCAGATCGTGTGGGGCGAATCTTGCTTTGAGCAACGGTGTTTTGACACCCCAGCATTGTTCTTCTTCTCATCTCTCTCTAGTTTTATTGTAACTCGTTCTGTCCCAATTGCAACACGTTTGTAAGGAAGAACGAGAGTTTTTCTCTTCTCTTTTTTTCCTCCTTCAGATTGTAATTTGGCTATTTGATTTTTTATTCCATCGTAGATCTTGAGTTTGCTCTCTGCAAAGTTTTGTGGGACATCTCAGATCTCGATTGCATCTGTTTTTCCATCTTTGATCAAGCTCCGGGACTAACAATCTCAAAGCAAGATCCGTGTAGATGGAAAACATTAATGCTTCGCTCCTCCAATCGGACTTCTGCAAATTGGAAAAGTTCGATGGAGAGCACTATCAAGTCTGGAAGAGAAAGGTGTACCTAACTCTTCAACTGAAAGATGTTGATCATGTTCTGTTGGAGGAAGAACCCTCTGTTCCAGACACTGGATCTACTGCCGCCATCAACGCAGTTACCAAACTCCAGGCCAAATGGAGAAGGGAAAATAGCATCTGCAGGCTTATCATCCTGAATGCTATGGAGGACTCCCTGGCAGAATCCTACTCGAAGAAGGAACTTGCCAGAGACATATGGGAGTCTGTGGAAAATTTGTATGAAGAAGACAAGAACATGAGCAAAATGTTTGTGGTTGAAAAATATCACAAATTGCTCTTTGAGGACGAAAAGTCCATGCTGCCACAGGTGAAGGAATTTCTGAAGCTGCGTCAGAAACTGGAAGACGAAGAGATGCCCCTTTCCGACAAGTTTGTCGTCGGAGGGATCATCTCAAAACTTCCTGCTGGATGGAGTACCTTCTATGCAAGGATGCACAGAAAGAAGCTAGACATTAGCTTGGGAGATCTACTTCAAGAGATCCATGTTGAGGACGAGATGCGTTCTCAACAAAAGGTGGACACTCTGTCCAAACAGTTGGCTAAAGCCAATCTTGTGCAGACGAGAGATTCCAAGGGGAAGCAGGCGGCTTCTCATCCCAAGAAGAAGGACTTCGCTAATCTAAAAGTGAAGGGTCCTTCTTTCAAGCAACAGAAGACTAAGTCCCACGTGACTTGTTATAATTGTGGCAAGAAAGGCCACTACAAGAGTGAATGCAGATCTAAGCCTAAACAATCAGAGAAAGGTGAGCCTAATAAGGTTTCATTGGTTTCTAACGTTGTTGCTATGATCGGACAGGTCACAACTGTGGGGGTTGACTCTGACTGGTGGATAGACACTGGTGCGACTTGTCATGTCTGTTCAGGCAAGGAATGGTTCGTCACGTACCAGCCGATATCTGAGAAGGTTGTCATGGCGAACCAGGCCCAAGCTGAAGTTCTGGGGATCGGGACCGTGGAACTGAAACTCACTTCTGGGAACACTCTGACGCTTCAAGGTGTGAAGCATGTTCCCGCGATTGCCAAGAACCTGATCTCTGGGAGCCTGCTCTGCAACGCAGGCTTGAGGATGGACATCAATGCTGGTCAGATGGTGATGTCCAAGAAAGGAACATACTTCGGAAAGGCTTATCAAACCGAAGGCATGTTTAAAATTCAGCTTGTTAACCAGTTTGAAGACATTAATGCAGTTGCATTTTCTGATTATTCTCTTGAGTTGTGGCATAATAGACTAGGACATGTTCATTGTAAGAGAATTAACAAAATGTCTAGTCTAGGACTTATCTCCAAATGTGGGGGTAAGGTAGAGAAGTGTGAGGTATGTGCTCAGACGAAGATCACAAGGAAACCCTTTCATCGGGTCAATAGAAGCACAGATCTTCTGGAGTTGGTGCACTCCGATATCTGTGACTTCAAACATTTCTCCACGAAGGCCGGGATGAAGTATTTCATAACCTTCATCGACGACTTCTCAAAATACGCGTTCGTCTACTTGCTCAAGTCCAAAGACGAAGCTTTCGAGAAGTTCAGAGAGTTCAGGGCCGAGGCTGAGCGGCAGACTGGACAACAACTCAAGAGACTGAGAAGTGATCGAGGTGGGGAGTACAGGTCTCATGAATTCGCATCGTTCTGCAAAGAACATGGAATCATATGCGAGACTACTGCTCCATATTCTCCTCAATCCAACGGAGTAGCAGAGAGGAAGAACCGGACATTAACAGAAATGATGAATTCCATACTGCTCACTGCAGGTCTTCCAAAATGCTACTGGGGAGAAGCTGCATTAATGGCCACTTTCATTCTGAATAGAGTGCCATATGCAACTTCGGACGTAACTCCTCATGAACTCTGGTTCAAAGTCAGACCCAACTTGAATGTCATTCGAGTGTGGGGGTGTCTGGCGTATGTGAAGCTTCCAGATCTGAAGATTCAGAAGCTGGGGACAAGGACTACGAAGGCTATCTTCTTGGGGTATGCCGAGAAGAGTGATGCTCGGAGATTTCTTGATATTGAATCAAATCATATTATCGAATCTCGCGATGCTGAATACTTTGAAGACAAGTTCGCAAAAGACAAAAACATTATTCTTTCGGACATTCCGGAAAATGATGTAGGTACTAATGAGACTGAAATCTCATACGAGCCAGTAGTCCAAGAAGAAGCTATTGTTGATGAAACAACTCTTGTACCAGAACTCGCCGAGCCGTCAGCTAAGCGAGCGAGGAGACCGAAAGATTTCGGAGATGACTTTGTCACCTATCATGTGGAAGCAGATCCGCTTACCTATGATGAGGCGATGAAGACCAGAGATGCTATCTTCTGGAAGGAGGCAGTGAATGACGAGTTTGACTCTATCACCTCCAATAACACATGGGCGTTGGTAGATCTACCTGAAGGAGAAAAGCCTATTGGATGTAAATGGATCTTCAAGAAGAAGATGAAGGCAGATGGAACTATTGACAAGTTCAAGGCCAGGCTGGTCGCCAAGGGATTTTCTCAGAAACAGGGGATAGACTACTTCGACACGTACGCTCCAGTAGCTCGGATGACCACCATCAGGATGTTAATCGCTCTAGCAGCTATACATAAGTTGGTGATACATCAGATGGATGTAAAGACAGCGTTCCTGAATGGGGAGCTGATCTAAGAGCTTTACATGCAACAGCCAGATGGATTTGTCGTCAAAGATCTTGAAGACAAAGTCTGCAAGTTGGTGAAATCATTATATGGTTTGAAGCAAGCTCCCAAGATGTGGCATGAGAAGTTTGACAAAGTTATTAGGTCAAACGGCTACAGAGTCAGCGAGACGGACAAATGTGTTTACACAAAGTTCGCTGATGGAAGAGGAGTCATCGTTTGTCTGTACGTGGACGATATGCTAATCCTAGGTACGGATATAGGCTGTGTCACAGAGACAAAGAAGTTCCTCTCAACCAAGTTCAGTATGAAGGACTTGGGGGATGCAGATGTCATCTTGGGCATAAAGATCATCCGGACAGACACTGGAGTAGCGCTGTCACAATCTCACTATATTGAGAAGATGCTCACACACTATGGGTATAAGGATCTTCCAGGGATCGATACGCCATACAGGTGTGATCAGAAGCTGAAGCCAAACTCGAGGGAAAGCGTCAGGCAGCTGGAGTATTCTAGCGTTATCGGAAGTTTGATGTACGCAACTACTGCCACAAGGCCTGACATAGCTTTCGTCGTGGGAATGCTGAGTCGGTTCACAAGCAACCCAGGGGTTGAGCACTGGAAAGCTGTGAAGCGAGTAATGAGATATCTCAAGAAGACTCAGACATATGTACTGCACTACAACGGGTATCCGACAGTAGTGGAAGGCTTCAGTGATGCTAGCTGGTGTTCAGAGGTGGAAAGCGAGAGATCCACAGGAGGATATGTCTTTTCCTTGGGTGGAGCTGCTATATCGTGGAAGTCGAAGAAGCAGACTATACTCTCTCGTTCCTCCATGGAATCTGAATTCTATGCACTTGAAACTGCAGCAGATGAAGCAGAATGGCTTCGGGAGCTCATGTATGATCTTCCAGTGGTTGGGGCTCAGATACCGGCGATACCGATATACTGTGACAACCAGGCGACTGCGGCAGTGGCATCAAATGACCTCTTCAACGGGAAGAAGAGGACTGTGCGGTTGAAGCACAGAGCAGTACACGATCTTATCAAAAGAGGTGTAATTGCAGTGGTTGATGTTCGGAGTCAGGAGAACCTGGCAGATCCGTTCACTAAGGGCCTCAAGCGCCAGTTGGTCGATGACACAGCTTGTAAAATGGGCTTGAAGGCATTCTGATAGTGTGTCTTTGTAATCCTACCATAAAGTTTTATGCTATTAGTTCAAAGAGAAATCTACTAGGCATCTAACTTTTGGTTCAAAGGAGGATCACTGACTGGGAAACTATCAGGTAACAGTGGGTACTTGTTCTCTGGAACATGAAAGGGATACAGACCCATAACCACTGTTGTCTACTATGTATTTTTCTACGGAAAAATAGATCCTGTGGAAGGTTGGCTTAAATGCCTTAATGAGTTCTCAGGCAGAGTGAATGTCTGATGTGCTTTACAGGAAGCACGGTAGAGCAGCACTACAAGGAGTGAATCTCCATGCTACAGTGGGGTGACTCCACCATGAGGTTCCCAGGTAGGGGTAATGCCTCGGCTTTGCAAGCCAAGTCACAGCGGCGTAGTACCGCAAATAGGCAGGTAGCCTAATGCTGTATGACGTAATTAAAGAGTTGTAGACAGCACTACAAAGGGGAGGATGGCCCCATGTTACAGTGGCACGACACCACGATGAGGTACCCAGGTAGGGGTAAAGCCTCGGCATTGTAAGCCATGTCGTTGCGGCGTAACACCGCAAGGAAGCCTTAGGCTTCATGCTGGGTAGTTTGGCACTACAAAGAGGCTTGTGACCTCATGCTACAGTAGTATGACACTACGATGAGGTTCCCAGGTAGGGGTAATGCCTCGGCTTCAGGCCATGTCATAGCGACGTAGCACCGCAAGGAAGCGCAAGGCTTCATGCCATATCTCTTTAATAAAGAACTCACCTATAGTGTATGAAAAGAGATATCAGGCCGTCTCTTGAGGGTAAACTTGTAGACGCCCAAAATTATACACTGAAACCAGGCTGGCACAGGGCCTTTAATGTGCAGCCAGAAGCACACGTAACTACACTTTGTGAGTGGGAAGAATTACAATTGTGGTGCAGAATTCAAGGCGTAGTCCATTCTTGTATCACATTGTTATTTAACCCATGCGGGAAGATTCAAGTCGTCAGCGACATCTATCCTAATGTAAAATGGACAGTTACTGTGGGGAACGCTCAACCCTGGACACATATATGTTGTGATATGTGGGGGATTGTTGGTGCTTTATTTACATGGAGAGAGCTTGCTCTCAACATGTCTTGTAAAATTTTAGTCCCACATTGGAAAAGCACCATGAGTTATCTCTACATATATACGTGGGTGTGTTGTTGAGAGATGCACATGGGGTGGTGACCCTAAGGAGGGAACCATGTGGGTGATTTTACTAGAAGGTAAGAATAAGGCTCCAAGGATTAAGCATTAATGCTTTTGTCATTCTCTTGGATTAATTCCACTTGGAGCTAAGCCCCAAAGGGGCTTAGCGACTCGGACTCGGACTCGGGCTCGGGCTCGGGCTCGGGCTCGGGCTCGGACTCGGGCTCATGGGCTCATGAGGCGTAATGTGGCGTTTTGTTGGCGCACTTTGCACTTAGCACGTCAGCAGTCATGCGGTCTTTATGCGGCTCATATGCGGCCATGCGGCTCATATGCGGGCTCATGCGGCTCATGCGGCTCATGCGGCCATACGGTTCATGCGGCCATGCGGCTCATGCAGTCCATGCGGTCCATGCGGTTCATGCGGCTCATGCGGTCCATGCGGTCCATGCGGCTCATGCGGCTCACGTGGCACATGCGGTCCAAGCGGCCCAAGCGGTCCAAGCGGTCCATGCGGCCAGGCTGCTGCTGCTGCTGCCGCATGGAGGGCTACGCTGACTGTGCAGATTTCAAATCGGTTATGAAAAGGGTGAATCAATGCGATTAATTCAGATCCTATCTTTGTGGGATTTGAATTAATTTCGTTACTATATTTGTGGGATTTGAATTAATTCAGTTCCTATCTTTGTGGGATTAGAATTAATTCGTTGCTATCTTTTTGTGATTTGATTCAATCTTTCCATAACTGAAGAGACGGCTAGGGTTTCCACCCTCTCTCTATATATACTCTCTTCTGGCCTCCTTTGTGGGGACTACGAAAATACAAGTCAGAAAAGGAGAAAGAGAGAGAGAGAGTTGCTGCCGCCATTGCAAGTCCATCCGAGGAGTCAGAACAGAGGTGACATCGAGCGTTCCACAAGTTCTTCAACTTGCTGGTTCTTGGAAGCAGATCGTGTGGGACGAATCTTGCTTTGAGCAACGGTGTTTTGACACCCCAGCATTGTTCTTCTTCTCATCTCTCTCTAGTTTTATTGTAACTCGTTCTGTCCCAATTGCAACACGTTTGCAAGGAAGAACGAGAGTTTTTCTCTTCTCTTTTTTTCCTCCTTCAGATTGTAATTTGGCTATTTGATTTTTTATTCCATCGTAGATCTTGAGTTTGCTCTCTGCAAAGTTTTGTGGGACATCTCAGATCTCGATTGCATCTGTTTTTTCATCTTTGATCAAGCCCCGGGACTAACAGGTAGCAACAGGAGTTCCAGCACGGAAGACGCAGGTTCGAATCCTTCTTGAGATTTGTCAAATCGGAGAAAAGGACACCCCAAAAAAAGGTGATTAGTCTGAATTCTCTAATCAAAGTCGTGGAAACCCTGCATGTCGCCATTATTATTTGAGCGTTCGGACCGACTCGAAAGATCATTTTTTGGTCTCGTGGGACTCGAGCTTGTGCATAAGGATTTTGCTCGTATCCCACTTCCTTTTCCGGCTGAAACCTCAATTGCAATGTCAAACTAAAGCTGAAGTCTACTGATACTTCCAATCGTTTTAACATAAAAGCTCGTGTGAGATAATGTCTTCCTAGAGTTTTGATTTTTCTGTTGTTGAGTATATTCAGAAGCATCATGAGATATCTATAAAGATCTTGAATCTTCTGAAAGATTTTCGTATCCTCTGAAAGTTTTTTGAATCTTCTGAAAGATTCCACCATCTTCTACGATCCTCTGTTCTGATTATTTTGGTTGAGATAATAGTATTTGTGGATGAGAAATTGTGTTTATTGATTTGTTCGTCTCGGAAAGAAAGGAACCCAACTGTTGCAAAATAGGTTCTGAAGGTCTTTGGACGAGAAAATACTCGTTATGTTGCTACATGCTGCACTTGCGGAAATGTACTCATTGTGGTGTAGCAATTTTTTGCTCTATTGTTGATTAAGTCAGCATTGCTTCTTGAAGAAGTCCCTGCTGCTGCTGTGATGAATAAATCCCTGAGTCTGACAGAGAGAGATCTAGCACTGACTACACCACTGGAGAAAGTTTGTTGAGGAATGTTAGCTCAAAACTAGCAGAAATCAGAAGATTAGTTGAGTGGACATGTTTTCTGGTTGGTATGGTAGTGAAGAAATGGGTCTCTCTCTCTCTCTCAATTCAAGAGTGTGATTATTTTCTTTTGTTAGTTATGACTTGTAGTTGCCTCTCTTTTAGGGGTGAGTATTCGGTTTATTCCAACCGAACCGAATAACCAAAAATCGAATTGGACCGAAATCGAATAAGCAAAACCGAAACCGAACCGAATTGGTCAATAACCGAACCGAATTAAATCGGTTCGGTTTTCGGTTTATTCGGTTTTTGGATTTATTTGTATTTTTTTGTTAATATCTATTCTACTATATAATAGGAAAACTTAGATGGTGAAACTTTTGAATTCCGAAAATATCCTTACATACTTATACTAATTAAAAATAGTTCATTAATTTTAATAAGGACAACTTAGTAATTAGGAAGACTACCTTTTGGTCTTCCTAAAGAGTCTTCCTAAACTAATTAAGAAATATTAAAATACGTGCAAGGCACGTGCACATATGCTAGTATAATATATATATATATATATATATATATATATATATATATATATATATATATTAATTATAGGTATATACTAAATATATATAGGTATATACCTATAGTATATACCTATATATATTTAGTATATACCTATATATATATATATATATATATATATATATATATATATATATATATATATATATATATATATATATATATAAACTAAATTTTCTTATTCGGTTTTCGGTTTTGGACCGAAACCGAAATCCAAAACCGAAACCGAAACCGAATAAGAATATTTAGTATTTTCAAAATCGAAATCGAACTGATTTTTTTTAAAACCGAACCGAATCTCTTATTCGATTCGGTTCGATTCGACGTCCAAAACCGAATAATGCTCACCCCTACTCTCTTTCACTGTCTATTCATATTCTAGTGCTTTCAAGCTTTGCGTATATAATTTGAATACTAGATCCTTCCATAGAAGTATAGAAACATTTTGCCACTTTCGTCCAATTATTCTCAATTTTCACCCCCATAAAAATATCATTGCAAACCTCCTTAGGAACATTCTAATTATCTGATACCAAACATTCTGCAAAAATTACCGAAATAATGTATTAATAAATATAGTGAAATTTGAGCTCTAGGTAGACTGTTAGTTTGCAGGAATATATTGATAGACCGTTTGTAATTTTTGAAAGCAAATAGTAGCTTTTCAGAAAAATAAGCAAAAGCATCCAAAGCTAATACCACCCGCTCACCCTTGCACCCAAACAAATATTGAATTTGCAACATTATTTACAACAACAGATTGCCTGTGACAAATATTACAAGTTCTTACCTCCATCCGAAACTTAATGCAAATATAAAAAATTGAAGGGCCCTTAGCTAAAGGCTTGAGGTAATCGATGACGAAGACAAAGTATAATGCTTTTATTCTGTCCCCAGATTCCCCTCATGTTGTACTCCAAATTTCCTTGCAGCAAAAACGTTTTTTGTTTGGGTTTATCTAATTAAACCCTTATATCTATACTATTTAGAAACAAGTTCCCTAAATCTATTATTTGTACGGGTTTCGATCACTAACCACAGGACTATAGGAGTTAGAATATTTCATGAAACTACGGATATTCGGTTGCATCAAGTTCCCTAAGGCCTCGTTTGGTTACCGGAATTTGAGCTTGGGAAAGAAAAGTGATTCATTTTCTATATTTGGGAGCCAAAAGAAAGTTGTTGGAAAGGGAAAATGATTCCCAAGAGGTAGAAAAATAGGGGAGAAAGTGGTTTCTCCCATTTATCTAAGGAATCACTTTCCCTCCAACTTTTCCGCATTTATTACAAAAAGTTTTGACCAAAATATCCATGTTCATAATATTATTTACCATTTGTATCCATAATATCTTTTAGACAAAAATATTTCTAAGTAATAATTATTTTTATTAGTACGAGGGTATTTTTGGAAAATTGACTTGATTTTGTTTTCTTTCCTTACAAACACCAAACACTATAATAAAAATTAAAGATATATTCCGGCTATAATTTCGATCTTTCCAAACAACGGAAAGAAAAGTTTATAGGAATTATAATTTTCTAAAGGAAAGAAAATACCAAGGAATCAGTTTCTTTTCCTTTCCATTCCGTGAACCAAACCAGGCCTAAAGGTTAGAAGTCATATTTAAGTGAATGTATTTCTATATTTGAGTTAATCATTTGTTAACTTGTCCATGTGGAATGAGTCAGCTCAAGTGCTTGTTGGGTGGATATTTTTTCTAGTGGGTAATGTTCAAATTTCATAAGAATCATTAATTTTTGTCACCAATTTCAAGAATAATTCTCTTTGGAGCTAGGTCCCAAAGCGACTCGGACGTGAGCGAAGAACGTATGTACTTTGATAACACACTTTGTACTTCACAGATACGCATCCATGGGGGCATGGAAGCACAAGTACCGCAATTCCGTGGTTCACGGGCATACGAGGTTATGCAGTTCCGCATGACAGTTTCTCCGTTGTTGCAATTTTGTTGCTAGTGGGCGGTTTAGTTTCTAACTACCATATTTATAGGGAGTTAAGTGTTGGTTAAGCCACATTATGCAAATTGACTCCATAGTTTTTCGTCTACGTTGGTAGTTGACGGCTATAGCTGATAGGTGGTTGCCTCCTCTGTATCGAGTTCTTGTGTTTTGTACTCAGTGCAGGACACAATAGAGAGAGAGAGAGAGAGAGAGAGAGAGAGAGAGAGAGAGAGAGAGAGAACATAAAATGTAGCAGCAACAGCAGTAGAGACAGCCACATATGGCTGTGCTCATGCTCTGTTCGAAGTCATGGAGGTGAAAATTTTGAGTGTTTTAGAAGTTCTTCCGAACTTGCTAGTTCCTGGAAGCGGATCGATTGAAAGGATTGAATCTCACTACGAGCAACGATGATCTTCATCGTCCCAACGATGATGTAGCTACTATCTTTTTGCAGTGCTATACCGCAGTTGAGGGATTTTGCTCTAATAATAACAATGTATCACATTCGATGCATATTGCTTAATCTCGTTAGTAAAGTACTCGGTGCTTGTCCTTAGTAAGTCTCATCTTCTACACCATTCTTGTTGGAAGGCACTCGGGACACATCCTTAGCAAGTTTGTTTATTGGTTTTCACCACTTTCGTGGACAATCTTTTAGACTTGTACTAATTTTCGTAAATCTCAACAATAATATTTATCCGTTTTGCTTGCTCCTTCTTGCCATCAGAATTCATCACCAATCACTCCTTATATTTTTTGTTTGTACCCTTTTTAATGTTTGATCTCGGATAATCTTCTTCAATTTTTTTTTTTCGTTTTCATAGATCTGATACAAGATCTCCTTGGTCTAACTTTTGTTAGAATTTTCTAATTCAAGTTTTTTTTTTTTGTCAGATAGTATAAGAATATATTTTTTTATGTTGATCTTGTCAATTTGACTAATATTTTTATTTACGTAAAAATGAAAATAAGTAATTTGATTGGTATAGTCTAAGATTTCATCTTATAGACATAAAAAAAATTAGCACAAAATTTGGATAAAATGAAGTGTTTAGCTTTGATTTTCATATTGTATGATATAATCATTTTTCATTCATACACATCCAATCAATAATGTATTTTTTTAATTATTGAATGATTCAACTTCATGATGAACTACATTGTAATGTTCTTCAACCGTTACCCGGTTAACTAAATCGTCCATGTTCTCCTCCTATGTTCTTCATCAACCACTCCAATAATTCCCAACTTTGTCTCATTTTTACTATTATAAAGAGGTTTAAAAAAAATAAAAAAAATCTAAAATCCTTCATATGAATAATCTAGAATCCTCCTAACTATCACCGTACGTATATTTCATAAGTAAAAAAATTAAATTCTAGAATCCTTCTAACTTCATGAACATATATCCAAAATTCTATAAACATATCTATAACAAATTCAAATCAAAATATATTCAATATTCAAATCATATTTAAGCTAATTATATGATATTATCTAAACATATATATTTTTTTTTTTTTTGAAATCATCTAAACATATATTCATAGTCCTATAAATATATCTATAACAAGTTTTAAATAACATATATTCAAATCATATTTAAAATATTTAAATATAATTTAAATTTTTATCTAATTTTTTAATAATATATATATATTTTTTTGGTATGTGCGCATTGAACATGACCCGTAATAAATAGTTTAGAGAGCTAAAAAAGGAGCGAGGAGAAGGTGAGAGAAACAGGTGGGACGATATTTTGTTCTTTGGTTAAAATTTAATTTGTAGGAGCAAAATTAAATTCTGGTTGATGGAGAATAAAATTATAGAAATAGCTATAAATCATTTTCTCAAGATTTGGGGACTTACATCGAAATATGGTAGAATTAGGGGACTAGCATAAAACGTTTTTACTTGGCCTCAACAATAAATTACTTGCCAAGTTGGCAGCTTTCTGCACTTTTCCGTTCTCCAATCATTCCCCACTATTTGCAAACAAAACCCCCTTTTCTTTTCATCAGCAAAAAAAAAAAAACAAAAAATCTCTCTTTATAATTCCCTTCTGTTTGTTTGAACTTTGAACAAAGTAATTCTATAGCAATCAGCAATTCTTCTCCACTCAAAAAACCCCATCTTTATTTATTCCTAATAGTTGTGTTCTTCCCATCCAATCCACAAACCCAACGTTCAAAATCTCACCTTTGCCGACATTTCTTGAGAATTCTTCCCAAATTCTGAGAGAATTCAGTTGATTTTTTTTTTTTTGTTTGGTTGTTGGCATTTGGTTCCAACTTCTTTGTGAATTCTATTGTACTAAAAAATACAATCTTTAGTGATGTGCAGTTGAGTTCTTCCAATCTAGCCCACAACCCATTATTCAAAATCCTACCTTCGCAAAAATTCTTTGGGAATTTGGAAGAATTCTCAAAGAATTGATTTGCTGAAAGAAAAAAGTTCTGTTCTTTAGTGATGGGCACTTGAGTTCTTGCAATCTGGTCCGCAACCCATCATTCTAAATCTCTTGTCTTTATCATAATTCTTTTGAGATTTTTTTTGGAAGAATTTTGGGAGAAGGTAATTTGCGAAAAGGGTTCTTTTCCATGCCCACCTAGTGTTTGATGAAATGCCCCAGCGGTAGTCCCGCACCTTTCGGATGTCACTGGCCTGCTGCCTCCCCATCCTCGAGTGCGTCTACTGCCTCGCCTGCGCTCGCTGGGCCTGGCAGCGCTGCCTCCACAGCGCAGGCCACGACAGCGAGACGTGGGGCCTTGCCTCCCCCGTCGAGTTCGAGCCCGTCCCCCGCCTCTGCCGCTACATCCTCGCAGTCTACGAGGATGACCTCGCCAACCCGCTGTGGGCCCCGCCTGGCGGGTACCGCATGAACCCGCAGTGGGTCGTTACTCGCAGGACCTATGACGACACCCAAGGCCGCGCCCCACCATACTTGATATACCTGGACCACGACCACAATGATGTCGTGCTCGCGATAAGGGGGCTCAACCTCGCGAAGGAGACGGACTATGCGTTGCTGTTGGACAACCGGCTGGGGAAGAGGAAGTTCGACGGTGGATATGTGCATAACGGTCTCCTTAAGGCCGCAGGGGTGATTCTGGATGCAGAATGTGATGTTTTGAAGGATTTGTTGGAGAAGTATCCAAATTATACTCTTACGTTTGCTGGACATTCGCTCGGGTCCGGCGTTGCGGCAATGCTGGCCATATTGGTGGTGCAGAATAAGGAGAGGTTGGGGATCGAGGAAAGGAAGAGGATTAGGTGTTACGCCATGGCGCCTGCACGGTGTATGTCGCTTAATTTGGCTGTGAGATATGCGGATGTTATCAATTCGGTTGTGCTCCAGGCAAGAATTCTTTAATATTATGAAGATATATTGATTGACATCTAACGAATCGGCATATATATATTTTTTGTACTTTGGATTCGGCTGTGCAGCCTTGAATTGATTAAATAGTTTAAATTAGATACCTTTCAAACTGATCTTGGCCATGTAAGTAGAATTCTCAACTTGCTAGAACTTTTGGAAATGAGCAGTTTGGCTTTTGTTCATTTCGTATTTCTAAGTGTTGCCCATTCTATAAGAACATGCTTCCATTTTATGCAAAGTTCTTCATGTGAAATTTGTCTTGCAGTGTAAATTTTGGCCGAGCAAAGGAGTGTAAAAACACGGAATGCAAACTAAAAGTCACATCTGACCAGACTTGAAGAGAAAGAAAGAATGTAATTGAGTGGGAATGTTTGATTGGCTCTCAATGTATATTATCCTCCAATTCTTCCCTATATATGGCTTTGGAGTATGATTCTTCACCTAGAAAGTTCCACCATTGTAAATGCAGACGTCTACCTGATACCATCCCATGAATTGATGTTAAATTCCAAAGGGCATGGCATTCCATTATCTCACAGCCAATAATATACCAGTTCAGAGGTGAATTTAGTAAACCTTCTGAAAAGCTTAAGACACACCAGTGACATTTGTTTAGGGGTGCAACTCGGGCGGGCTAAACCCGAACCCGATCGGGTAAACCCGTTAATGGGTTGGGTTAGGGTTGAAGATATCCGGGTTCGGGCTTGGGCTCGGGTTAAAATATTTGAACCCGATCAAAAATCGGGTTGGGCTTGGGTTCGTGTGTTGGGTAACCCGAAGAACCCGAAACCCGACATACATATAATTTATATATATATATATATTGTTTCATACTACTTAAATAAAAAGTTTAAACTATAATTTTTTTTCACCGAACTCTTCAATTCCTTGTCCTAAATCTCATTTCAGTTTTATTTTGTAATGATTGAGACTTGATTGCTATTTGATTATGCATTTAATATTACCCTTGTTTAAAATTATTTCAAATATCATATTAGAGTCCGATAAACCCGATGGACCCGACCCAACCCGAGCCCAATCCGATCCTCCGGGCTTGGTCTTGGGCTTCATATGTTGAACCCGAAGTCGGGTCAGACTTGGGCTTGGGCTAGGCTTATGATCTATCGGGTTGGGCTCGGGTTGACCTCAAATCCGACCCAACCCGTCCGAGTTGCACCCCTACATTTGTTGTCTTCATCTTGCCCCAAAGGGGTCATACTCATGAAAATTAAAGGGAAGGACCAGAAGGTCATCAGAGATCAGGCTATCTGGTAATGTATAGATTGAAGACAATACAAGCAAGGTTGTAAAAATCGCTAGTCGGTCGCTAGTCGGTTCGTGAGGACTAGGGATTAATCGGAGACTGGTCGGGTTAATCGTTTTGAGTTATATATATATATATATGTGTGTGTGTGTGTGTGTGTGTGGGCGTGGAAAAAAAAATAATATATGCAATAATATGTCATATGTCATCAAAGTATTAAGTACCAAAAGTGACATATCTTATACATAATCCAAAATTTACAAAAACAAAAGAAGGTAGATTAAAGTGTTCGTCAATCGTCAAAAATATTATCGTGCTCATCCACTAAAGGGGACATCTCTTTCTTCATCGGACTCAAATTCACCTGCGGGCTGTGGTGGCTGCTTGGTTGACGTTTGCTCGGTCTACGTCCAAGTAAGTATTTTTGGGTTGTTGCTCGGAGGTTTTAAGGGTTTTAATGGATTTGGATTTCTGGGTCGGGTCGGGTTGGGTCTGTACCCATGTTTATTTTCAAATGTTTTCAAAATCCAGCATTAATTGACCGACTAGGCGTCCGACTTACCGGTTTTTTTGGCCGATTTTGGGAGTTTTCGTTTTTTTTGGCCGTTTTCTTCCAAATCCTAGGCGGCCAGGCCGACTAGAGACTAAGCGCCGATTAGTCGGCCGACTAGGCCGATTTTTGCAACATTGAAGACAGGTGAGTAGGTAAACCAACCCTTGAGGAGATAGTAAGAACAAAACATGATAAGTAGATAGTAAGAACAATTGGAAATTAGGCCCTCTAAAATATATTATCCTTGTTTTAGATATTGTTGAGCAAGAATTTTAAGGTAACTTCATTTCTCAACTTACCTACGAAGCTAAATAAGTCTCAACTCTCCTTCTGTTTGTCCATTCCCATGTCTGATGCCCCTAACACCATTGTTTAAACTCTAAATTCTGTCAGTATTTTGTTTGGGTGGTTAGTATGTCAATAATGAGTGGAGTCGAACTTGATGGTTCGTATCATTTAGAGCAAAGCGTTAAACGAATAATCCTGATTCTCAATCCGGAATTAGTCTAAGCACCGCTTGGTCATGATATCTCACAAGAAAATAAAACTATAAATACTATTTTACTATTTCCTTTTCAATATAGTAGAGATCAGTTTTCAGTTTTCTTTATGACGTTTTTCATATGAAAATAAATAGTTCAGATTACGATTTGGGAACTTTGGAATAAGATATATTTGACCTTTCGGGGTAGGGGTTGGGGTGGGGTTAGAGTTCAGAATCATATATATATATATATATATATATATATATATATATATATATATATATACCGGAATCAGGTAAATTGTTTCTGGAATCGCTCCCACTGGGATTCGAACTCCTGACCACTCGGGCCGCATGCATCTCTCTTAACCACTAGGCTAGAGGTCATCTGCTATATATATATATATATATATATATATATATATATATATATATATATATAAATATTGGAAATGGTAATTGTGTCGAAAGCTCCCACCGGGAATCGATCTCCTGACCACTTGGGCCGCATGCCTCACCACTACCAGTAGGCTAGGGGTCATTGGCTATATATATATATATATATATATATATATATATATATATATATATATATAATGTCAAAATCAAGATGCGTGTATTGTATCGATAACTTGATAATTCTATCGTGTAACAAAAGATACATTGTTCCATAGGAAATTTTACTGCAAATTATATAAACTACGTATATGGATAAATTTAACACATTGAGCCTTATTAAGGAACACTGCAAGCAATAAATGACAAATCATCATAAAATTAATAATGAAGAGATAAATATTTATATATTCAATATTTCATGATGGTATTATTCATGAATATATATATATATATATATATATATATATATATATATATATATATATATATATAGCAGATGACCTCTAGCCTAGTGGTTAAGAGAGATGCATGTGGCCCAAGTGGTCAGGAGTTCGAATCCCAGTGGGAACAATTCCGGAAATAATTTACCTGGTTCCATATATATATATATATATATATATATATATATATATATATATATATATATATCACTTGGGCCACATGCATCTCTCTTAACCACTAGGCTAGAGGTCATCTGCTATATATATATATATATATATATATATATATATATATATATATATATATATATCATTGATCAATAGAAACTTGCTTCTTTAACGTTCAAATAATGTTTTCTTGTAAATTATAGTTTATAAACAATATAGAAATGTACAGTCTGCAATACTCTAGAAAACAGACAGAAAACCTTTAAGAAGAAACCCAAAACAACATAAAGAGAAGGTTCGAGAAATCTAGAAAAGAGAGAAAAACAACTAGTTCTTTTTTGCGAAAATTGGTTGATCGAGTTATTGGTCTCTAAGCTAGATGAATCCTCATAGATGTTAGATGTTGGAAGACGAGAAGAGCATGGAGTATCACACGATAAATTCCCTTGTGTATCGTTGAACGAATAATATCATTTGTATAGGTTGTATTACGGCATATCGTAATATAAATACCGCCGTATGATAAGAATAAAACAACATAGGATTCGAGACACTACCTTTGTCTTTTTTTTGGTAAGAGTTGATATTTATGATTTATTTGGGTCTAATTGACCATAGTTAGAAATCAGGCCTGAAGTAATTGACACTTCTCAGTTATATTTGATTGCTTATAACTTCCTAATTTGAAAGAAAAAACTTGCACCCAAATGCTGAAGGGAACTTTAAAACATTAATCTAGTAGATTGCTGGTGCATTTCTGCAGGAGTTTTGGGCATATATCACATAAAATCACATCAAATGGTGACAATGAGCATGTTGATAATTTTGAAAATTGTTGACTAGCATATGGGAAGGAAAGGGTGATTTTGGTTAGGATTGCTAGAGTTGGACGAATAAGTGAGTTCTCTTTTGATGAGCATGTTATTGACAATTTGTTATCGTGCCTCTTTAATGGAGATAAAATATTTTCTGCTTTAAGCATAGAGGATGCACAAGTATATTGATCACAGGGTATCCCAAGGACAATTGTTTCTTTATCAGTCAGCTGTTCTTGGCATCTAGAGAAATGATTCTCATTTATTTGGAATTCATTCCTTAATGCTTGATTGTATGTAGATCTAAATATGAATTGGGAGATGAGTTTCTATTCAGCAAAATGATGCTTGGTTATTGCCCTTTATCTTTTCTGGCTTTGTCACCCTAGTTTCTATATTTACTGAATGCAGCAGGAACCTATTAACTTGTCCGAAAATGCCTATGCCAATCACCTGGGTATATTGAATGAAATATTATGCTTGGCGGGTCTTAATTTTAACCTTTCTCAAGCATTCAAGTTTTCAACTTTAATCTACTAGTATTATAAATACTTCTTCCTTTTGCTTGTTTTCTTGTTTCTTGCTGTAAGAATGTAAATCAGCTCATCTAGATGTTATATTGAGATACTAGGCTGTCTACAGCTACAATGTCGCACAGCTGACTCATCTTACCTGAGGCACATTACTTCAGTCTTTCTTGTTGCGTCAAGCTTCGGATGAAAAATAAGACATAATTCATTGTTTGAACAAGGCTATATTTTCTCGACAATCATATTACTATTTTAAGTAGAGTCCTAAGAGCTTCACAACTTGCTAGCATTGTTCGAACCAGGCTATATTTTGTTGACAATCATATTACCAGTTTATTCGGTGCATATTTCGAATCATTAGTCCTTTGAATCTGTGGCATCAAAAAGCTATTCTATGAGTTACTTTCTAGCATGTGGATCCTCTTTTCTTAGAACAATTTGCACTCAATTATTTTTCTTTATGGCTGATAATGATCATTTTACCGCAGGATGATTTTTTACCTCGCACATCTACTCCTCTGGAAGACGTTTTCAAGTCACTTTTCTGGTATAATCGTATTTAACTTTGCATGAGACCTTGTTTGGTTATTTTATCATCTAAAGCGAAGTAAGCAAAGTAAAGAATAGCACAATAAACTGTCAGAAACCACTCATTAATTTTTTTAGTGTTTTTCATGTACATATAATATGATCTCCTTTAATTTTTATTATATAGTTGTTAACGTCCCTGTCACTGCATCGAAACTCTAGAGTTGGAGTAAGGATTGAGGGTTAAATATTTTATATTATTCCAGCACACCCCCGTAAGTCGAATGCCCATTTTAGCCAAGAGCTGGACTTGTGCAGCAGTAAAATTTTAAATCCACTTAAAATGGTGCGAGACACGATATCTGAACATGTTTGCTATGGTTTAATATTTTTTTAGATGCACAGCGTTGCGCACGGGACTTTGTGCACGCTGCGGTGTATGCCTTTTGGGCCCACTGCCCCCAACTCCCACCATTTTTATAAATGGAAGAAATAATACGCCCCCGTGGCTCGATCCACTTATATTTCGCCACCCAGCTAGGGTCTTATGCCTCTCCCCGATGACCGGGTCACTCTAGTTCGGTTATACCATGTTGGAATACCTCCTCCTGCACCAAAATTCTAGACTTGTGAGGGTTGAAGTTTATATATATATATATATATATATATATATATATATATATATATATATATATATATATACACCATTTGTAAGATAAGTCTATTCTACTATATAATGCCAAAACTTGGCTTCACCGTGAAAATTTTCTTTCCAAAAATACCCTTCAATACATTTACTAATTAAAGAAATTAATTATAATTAAAATTAATAGAGGATGTAATAAAATATGTATTAAAAGTAGGCATGCATGCATGCATATAGTAGATGAGCCAAAAGAGAGAAAATTAAAAATTGAGCTTCATAAATGAATGATACTTAATAAGCACAGGAATCCAAGAGACATGTAGACAACTGAAGTTATTATTTGATTTTTTTCAAACAGTATAAAATACGTGCAACGCACGTGCATATATACTAGTAGAATTAAGTTTTAAATAAATAAAAAATATACACCATTGTAAGACAATAATTGTTCCAGAAGTTTTCACATAAATAACCTTTCTGTAGGCATTTAAACCTCCCAGTTCAATCAAAATGATGTCACATGATGAGCACTTGTAATCTAGTTGGTTTTTTGTATGAGCAACACAGATCCAAATATTGTAGCTAATAATAATAGTATTTAACCTACATTTTCATGTTAGAGTTTTATATAAATAACAACATTGAAGACCATGGATAAGTAGCGGCCAGTAGTCTAGTAGCAATACATTGGATGTGATTTGATCCCGCAAGACAATCAAACAAACACTATTACATGAAGATGAATGAGACCAAGCGATCTACCGAAGCTGTGGAAAAAGATGCTTGGGTAGGGAAGCATTCTGCCTTAGAGGGAAGAAATGATCTCTCTTTGGTTCAGTGTCATAAGATATAGCGCTCTTCCTTTCGTCCGCTGATGAAGCGAAGTCTTCTTTGCCTATTTTGGGTGTAGGTAAACCGGGAAACTTTTTTGCTTCAATCCAAGCCAGAGTCAGGACTAATCACAAAGGTTCTCTATCAGGAAAGGCACCTTATTGGAGCTGGTTAGAAGGAAAATTTGCTCGACGCTTCAGTTTGTTCCCTTCTTCAAAACTGCATAGCTCTAGTGACTATTATTTTTCTCAAAACCTGTAAAACAGGTGCTCAAGATGATTCTTGCTGTTAAATGTGAAGGATAAAAAGAGAAATAAGTAGAGGGGTTTGTTTAAGTGGCTTCTCTTCAATTCGCATTGACTCATTACGGCAGGCTATGAACCCACTCAGATCTTAAGCAGTTTTAATTGACATGAACATTTGCATTATTTGATCATATTGCCTTTCTTTCAATTTAGTGTCTCTTTCCTCGGGAAGGTATACAATCAGTATAATACTATAATGTAGGGAGTATCAAGATGGACTGTTAAAAGTTGAAACAACTCATCCCATGTTGGTAATCACACCGAAGTAACAAATATCACAACTAACCCGCCACTTACTGGAACAGGAGGCATTTAATAAGCTGATGAAATGATAAAATGGAACTATTACTTCACGACACATGTTTCCTGTTTTATGTTTCACTTATTTTTTAGTGTCTACATCTTATTTCTAAAGTGCTGTGGGAGCAGAATAAAATTTTAGTTAAGCATGCTTTTAGCTTTTGGGGTTTGAAAAATTGCTAAAGAAACTGATTGAATCTTCTTTTGGATAGTTTGCCATGCTTGCTATGTCTAAGATGCATGAAGGACACATGTATACCTGAAAATGTTATGTTAAGGGATCCAAGGAGGCTTTATGCTCCAGGGCGGCTCTACCACATTGTCGAGAGGAAGCCATTCAGGTAAATTGTCAATTTAACTTAAGCAAGTGAAAAGTCTTGATTAAACATCCTACTGCTTAAACCTCTTATGCCTTCACATTTTCATTAAATTACTGAAGGACTTTAATTCCAAATTTGTGTCGGCTACATGAATCAGTTTCTCCATTCAGCTCTATCAAGGGCTATGTTGTTACAGGCGACGCCTAGGCGCGCCTAGGCGGCCTAGGCGTCTAGGTTGAGGGGAGGGCGCCTCGACTAGGAGAAATTATCTCCGTGTCTGTCGATGGGCGCCTAGGCGCGCCTAGGGTCGACCAGGGGAAGTGAAAGGCGGAGAAGGCGTCGTAATATCTTATATTGTTATAAGTACATACAAATTTATCAACTGTTCATGTTAATGTTAATTGTGTATATTAGTTATCAACTATTCTTGACAAATCAATTGTTCTTTATACTGTTATATTGTTGTTGCTTAATATCTTATACTTTTACAAATATATAAATTATACATAAGTACATAACTGCACTGTCTGCTATATTGCATTTTTTTTCCTGTACATAATCATCTATGACCTGGGCGGACGCCTAGGCGAGGCGGGTAGGCTGTCGCCTCGCCTCGCCTAGCGCCCAATACAACATAGATCAAGGGTCATGTTCCCAGTTATGTTAAAGCCCTCTATTGCTATTAACACTTCAATACATATTTATTTTGGACCTTCCCCTTACCTTAGAACCACCTTCAAGGCTTCAACTACAATCCTATATTTGTTCTCTAGCAATCAATGGTCTCCTTTACACATATCAAAAACACATCATACGATTTTCTTCATCCCCTCGATCGAAGTAATATGTAACCTGCTCTGGTCGAACTGGTAATGTGTTCACATCAGAACTATGAATTTTAATTGGCTATCATGTTATCCACTGTTAGTTTTTTAAGGGTTTCGAGATCCTTTTTACACCGAATCCATTTATTTATAGGTGTGCTATATATTTAATTGGATTTTGTGGAATTAATGTCGGCATTGGTTATTAAAGTGGGCATTTCCTTCTCAAGGAGTCAAGGATAGGAGGTGGAGAGAAATAAAGAGGGAATGGGATGATTTATGGAGGGGGTATGGACCTCTATTTATAGATAGGAATTGAGCTCCCCTTATTAAATTAACCAATGTGGACTAAAAGAGTGCCTAATAAAGAGAGAATACATACATAATACTCTCTTATTCCCCAACAAGCTGGAGGATAGATGTCAAGCAAGCCCAGCTTGAGCAGAAACTATAGGAACAAAGATTGAGGAGGAGCTTTTTAAGAGTATTGGCCAGTTGTGCAACAACAGGAACATGACTAAGACTACTTGAAGCTTGATTTATCAAGGATAAATGTCAATCAATTTCAGTTTGTTTGTTATGCTTATGGAAAAATAGACTCTCAGCAATGTGATAAATAGTTGGAGATGTGGATGGAACACCAAGATCAGACATGCTGATTTTGAGCCTAGTTAACTCCTAGATGGCACATGTGATGATGTCCCGATATTCAGCTTCAGAAAAGTAATAACTGTTTTTATTTGCTCTTCCAAGTGACCTTGTTGTCCCCAAAAAATGTGCAGTAGCCAATGTTAGTGCCCCGCGTCATTGCATACTAAGACTTGCATCCCATTATGGTCTGTGTTGATCTTACTGTCATAATCTCAGTAAGGTTAAGGGAAAAGGAACATTGTGTGCCTTCAAGGAACTCAAAAGACTTGTCTGGTGTGTGTTGTTGTTGGTTGTGTGCCTTTAAGGCACTCAAAAGACTTGTCTGGTGTGTGTTGTTGTTGGGGGTGGGGGGTGGGGGGTGATCTCTTCTGGATGGGAGCTTTCACTTTTGACGAATCATTTACAGTGAACTTCGACCATCTAATTGTATCTTGGGAACAAGGTTGTAGATGTCGGGTTCATGTCGGTTGGGTTGGGTTTTGAAATGTGGGATATCAGAGACATTTTTAAATGTTGGATATCAATAAATATATAGTATATTGCATATTATATATGCTAAATGTTATATCTAATTCTAAATTTACTAAATGTCCTAAAAGTAACCAATGACTAACATAACACGATAATATCAAGTCCAAATTAAAAAAAAAAAAACTACTAGCTTTAAATTCTTGTATGAAGTAACTTAAGTGTCTAAGATAAGAACAAATATAAAAACTAATAACCTGTGTATTCCTTCGATTCTTAATTTTGTTACTCATTAGTTTTAGTTTTGTTACTCATTAAGACAATAAAAGTAAGATTCCTCTTTTGTCACTCTATAGCAACTCTATATCAGGGGTTAATGGTTTAAAGTTTTTTAAAAAAAGTTTAATCCAATTTTTAAATATATCTGCTGATATTGGGTTATTTCGTGTCGTCCGACATACTAGTCTCAACCCGAGGATATTCCTTCAAACAATATAATCGACATGCGGTGGATGTGTCGTTTTCCTTATGAAAATGACATGTCGGCCCTCATCTATAACAATGCTAGGAAGTACCTTATTGTAAAGCTAAATAGAATTGACGCATTTTTTTTACCATTTAGGGGTGTTATAGTTAATATGGGTCGAGGTGATATGGCTCGTTGAAGTTTGACTATCAATACTATCAGGAAATATATCTAGAAAATATGATCAGCAAATTGTTAAGCAGGTTTTGCAGCCCAGTATGGGCTAATAGCTCAACATGGCTATACATTTTTGTTTCATAAAACAGAAAAGAAAAATGGAAATGGTGAAAGTAGTACACTTGAAGATGCAATTTCTTTTCCCAGTTTTTACTTCATCCTGGAGGATGCAGGTTCAAGTCGCGGATATGTATACAGGTCATGGCTTTTACTTCAATGAGTAATGGTTTATATAATAAGCACACTGCCCACACCGTCCGTCTTTTCTGCGAAGCAGATTGGAGGACATCTCAAGGAACATCCATCTTAAGCAACTTATAATATTTACAACTCCTGTTTTACGACACTGCATCTTGCCCATATTTTAGCTATATCCAGTGCCGTAAACAAGAATTCAGCAATGAACTACTAAGCTTTAAGGTTTTTGTTTAGTGTACTATGTGAGCCTGCCTATTGACAGAACGTGGTTTGTGTTGGCGGATGCTTACAGGTGCGGAAGATTTCCTCCGGTGGTTAGGACAGCAGTGCCTGTCGATGGGAGGTTTGAGCATATTGTTCTTTCCTGCAATGCCACTTCCGATCATGCCATAATTTGGATCGAGCGAGAGTCCCAAAGAGCCTTAGATGTAAGTCTGTCAACATATTTCTTCACTTTTAGTTTATTGCCCATTTAGTTAATTCTGTTGAAGGTCATCGTTATTCTTTGACATTGGCCAAATAAATCTATCATCTGATAGTCACATTTTGGTTATTTCGGCTCAGAAATGAATGGATGGAGTGATTCAAAATCACTGAAACCCCTAAAACTGCTGAAACCAAACCCATAGGAAGTATCCAAAACCGAGTTTTCGAACCTTCCTCTACTCGTTGGCACCAAAACTCCTAATAGAGTTTACTGCTCGTGCAAAGCAACCTGGGAATGATGGGAACAGAGGCAGAACCGGTAGGGGGTGGGATGGGTTCCTGCCCACCACATTTTTTTTTCCATATATGTTTTTGTTTTTTCATATGAGTTAGTCCACACCTAGCCTACTACAGCACATCCAGCTCGAATTTTTTCTTATATTTTTTTGTTTTTTCGTACGAGTTAGCCTCTACTCGTGGGCACCAAAACTCCTAATAGAGTTAACTGCAAAGCAACCTGGGAAAATGATGGAAACAGAGGCGGAACCAGTAGAGGGTGGGGTGGGCTCCAGCCCACCACATTTTTTTTTCCATATTTTATTTTTTTGTTTTTTCATATGAGTTAGTCCACACCTAGCCTACTTCAGCCCATCCGGCTCGAATTTCTGGTTCCGCCTTTGCATGGAAAAACGAGTTTCATGCCTTTGGTTTTGGAAATGCAGTTGATGCTCGATAAGGATGAGATCATGGAGATCCCCTCAAACCAGAAGATGGAGCGGCAGGCAACCCTTGCAAGGGAGCACAAGGCTGCACTCCGCCGGGCAGTTACGCTGGAAGTACCGGACGCCTACTCACCGTCGACTTACGGCACTTTTGACGAAAACCCAAGCGGGCTGGAGGACGTGCTGTCCTCTTCGTCTCTGTCCGCTTCCGCCCGGCAGAGACTAAGTTGGGAGGAGCTGATCGAGAGGGTGTTCGAGAAGGACGAGTCGGGGCACATGGTGCTCCGCAAAACGACCTCCGGCGAGCAATCGCGATCGTGATGTTGTATAGTATGCTGTGACATTGGCATGGTTGATGTTATTGTTTCTAAACTATAATTATTCTTTGTTGCTATAGTTTTCCCTGTTGTAGGTATGAATAAGAAGTTGGCGGTAGTGTTTGGAGTTTGATCAATTATTAAAATCACATGGGATGATCTGAGTTCTTGTTTATTACTTAAAAAGTAATGTTGGTATACGTGGAGGGGAAAAAAAAGAGAGATTTGGTAATAGGATCTCACATAATAGTTGATTTTAGTGTTTGAGTTTTCAAATTGTCCGACATTAGTGTTTGGGTTTTCATATCACTGTTCAGATTACGTGAATAATGATATACCCAAACACTAACGTTGATCAATTTGGTGACCCAAGTCCTAATATCAATTATCATGTGAGACCCTATTACTAAATAACCAAAAAAAAAAGCTCCGACGAATAAGAATAATGAACTCATATGTTATATACTATTTTTAAGTCTACAAATGTTCGTTGAGCATTTCCAACCTATCATTTGTATACTTAATAAATGGTGTTTATGAAACCTTCCACAATAATAAATGAGTCCAAATTACAAATATCTTTATTAGTACAAGGCATTTTATGCAATTTCAAAATTTTCAAAAGTAAGATTGTAATTGTTACTTTAATTTCTTTTCTTTTTTAAGCGCCATGGATGGTATATCACAATTCCAAATACCCAAATTAAGATCACAATTTCTATTTTTCTTCATATTTTTTTGGCAATGATATGGGAAATCACAAAACCAATTATCCAAAGTTAGGATTAAAATTATGATCACTCTTGTAGGTTCAAAAGTTAAAACGAATTGAATAATAAGACCACCACTGGAAAGAGTATCCTAAAGTTTTTAAAACTCAAACGCATTACAGTACAAAAAAATTTCTTTCTTTTCATTTCCATGCTAAAGTGATATTGGTCTTTTCATTTGGTTCTTATAACATGTCACCACAAACTTAAATGTAGTGCATCAATGTAGAAATATTTTTCCTCTTAGAGCTATTAGAGCATCTACAATACTATTGTCAGTTTGAAAAAAAAGTTGTTGACACACAGAAATAATAAATTTTTATTGAAAAAATCATTCTCCAATACAAATGTCAAGTAAGTTATGAAGTTGACATGGCATGTGATATGACAAAGACATTGTGAAATTGGTGTCTAGTTCTAAACAATAGACTTGACAATGACTTTATCTCAACATCATCAATTATGAATAAAAATATGAATATTTTAGTAAATGCCCACATTCAAAATATTGAAACTAACATATATTTTTTTTAAAAACTAGCAGATGTCCCTCATTCCTTTGTATGGAACAAATAATATTTTAAAATAGATTTTTTTTTAGGGGCACCACCACTTCTACTAGGGGACAACCCAAAATTTTTTTGAAAAAATTACAAGTTTGCCATAGGTTTTTTTTACTAGGGGGGCAGCCCAAAAAACACTATAAAAGCCAATGTGATTTTATTTCATCTCTCTCTTTCTTCCTCTACTACTTCTCTTCCTCCACTCTTTTTTTCTCCTCCTCATATAAACCTATAATTAACCTAACCTAGGTGAAATTGTCCCCCAACCTAAAATTGTTGAAGATTTTTGGTAGAATATCTAGTAACAGTGTCAATCACTTCTCCCATTTATTTGTAAATCGTCGAATTTATTTTTGTGTAATATTTTAAGTTTTAACCTAAATTTTACATATAAAAGTTAAAATTTGTGTTTAATGTAGAAAGAAATAGAAAATGGAACAACCCGGACCATCAAATGCTGGATACTCTCCTCCCACAACGTCCGAAGAACACTTTGATGCATCGGAAACCCTCGTGGTAACTACACTTGAACTTTATTTCGGGCGAAAAATTGGACTTTGACACAGAGGACTGCCACAAATGTGACAGTCCCTCACATATATAGGACTGCCAGAGATGTGGCAGTCCTATATATGTGAGGGACTGTCATATTTGTGGCAGTCCTATATATGTGAGGGACTGCCACATCTGTGGCAGTCCTCTGTGTCCAAGTCATTTATCTTTGAAGCAGCCTGCCTTACCAACTTATCACCAATATTTTTAACCTGATCCTCTAGCTAACTCTATAAATAATAATATGAGTATCATTTTCCATTCACTTAAGTGGAGAAATGAAGACATATCACATATAGAGTAAATACAGAACCATATTTTAACAGTAAAAATATATATAGGGATCAATCGTATCACGTCTTGTCTAGATATATATATATATATATATATATATATATATATATATATAACCCAAATATGAATATTGATCCAAATACTGATGTTACTTTCAAGTAGCAACTATATTACATTTATAACTAAATTTTAGAGAACTAAGGATTATATGTTGCAGACAGATACGCTTGAAGTGTCTCAACTTGTGACCAAGTACAGATTCCTCTGTGACGCATTTATCTTTATACATTTTGGCTTTATGTAGTTGTTTAGTTTTGACTTTTAACTTCTATTGTAGGAGTTGCGATCTTCCGAGGTTGCGGTACATGCTCCAATTGCAATCGATGTAGGGCATTTATTTTGGACCGATCTTTCGTTTCAATCAAGCGACGATGCGGTACAATGGTGTCGAGAAGTTGGACGGAAAAAACAACTTGGTTCTAGTGATATCCAGATCGGCCCAAAATCGTCCGGGACGACACAGTGTGATGGTTGGCTGTGAAAGAGGTGGTGTGTTCAGATCGCACAAGAAAGACACAGTTATCCAAAATAAAGTTCCAAGAAAGAAAGCTGAAACGAGAAAATGTGGTTGTCCATTCACGATCCAGATTAGAAAAGAAGAAGAAGGGAAGTGGTCAGTACAAGTGAAGAATGGAACCCACAATCATGAGATTGCCGAGACACTATTGGGTCATCCGTATGTCGGACGGTTGAACCCTACGGAGAAGAAGATAGCCGAAGACTTGTCCACTTCCGGTGTTGCACCGAGACAAATATATTCAGTCATAAGGCATGAAGATGAGAAGAACATGTCTACGATGAGGTCAATATACAACGCCCTATCTTCTTCGAACGCTGTCCGGACCAAATCAAGAATGGCGATGCAAGAAGTGCTGAAGTTGCTTGCCGATAATCATTACGTTGAGTTCCATAGAAGACATCCCCAGAGTAATGAAGTAATTTCAATCTTTTGGGCTCATCCAGATTGCACAAGTCTGTCCAGGTCTTTTGCCGACGTGTTAGTCCTTGATTGCACGTACAAGACCAACAAGTTCAAGATGCCTCTCCTTCATATTGTCGGATTCACCTCTACTCGAAAAACATTCCCGGTGGCATTTTGCTTCATGAAGAGTGAAAAACTTGAAGACTACACATGGGCATTGGAGAAACTGAAAAAACTTTACACCGGTCATACAGAGCCGTCAGTTCTTGTGACCGACAGAGAGTATGCCCTAATTAATGCTATTCGCATTATTTTTCCTCAAGCGGATACATTGCTATGCACTTGGCATGTCAATCGTAATATTGAAGCCCAATGTAAGTTGAAGTTTCAGAAGGAGAAAGGTAAAATTGATATGCAAAATTTTCAAGAATTCTCCAATGACTAGAATTGTGTGTGGCGAGCCTCTACGATTGACAGTTACGACGCCGCATGGTACATGTTCAAGAAAAAGTGGGAGGCGAGGGAGCCGGCATGCATTTCATACATCAAAGATACATGGCTTGAACCGCACAAAGAACACTTCGTCTTAGCATGGACGAATTTGGTGAAGCATTACGGCACGACAACTACCAACCGTATCGAAGGAGCACACTCTGTAGTGAAGAGACAACTGAAATCATCTCTCGGCAACTTTGTCTCTGTTTGGCAAGCTATACATCTATTGGTAGATCGGACGGTGAATGAAATTAAGGCATCATTTGAGATGAGCTTAAACACTGAGTTTGTATATTGATAAATTTCAACCTGAGCTTCGCCGATACATTTGGTCTATTGTCGATGTCCCCGGTGATGGCCATTGTGGATTCCATGTGCTTGCAAGACATCTTGGTTATGATGTCAAAGACGGATGGAGACGGATGAGGCAGGAGCTGTACGAGGAGTTAGAGACTCGTCTTCCATTCTACTCCCGCCTCCTAAGCGAAGAAACGGTTGCAAGTTTGTTGTTAAGTATCCCTTGCACCGACAGTGTTACCGGGACAGGCCACTACATGTCAGTCCCGTCTGCCGGCTATTTATTTGCCAATAGGTACATGATACCTCTCGTAATTTTCTCGATGGGTATTAGAGAAATATTCTTTCCGATGTGCGCACCTCCGCCGGACCACGGACATTCTAACCTATGTACTATAGGTCACATCGGTGATCACTTCGTCATACTAAAGATGATCGGTCATTCTCTGATTCCTCCACCTTCAACAGTTTGGTACAAAATAGCACCGGTCGAAGCCAGAGCTTGGACCACACCTTTCGCTCATCAAATCGACCATTGTAAGAAGTGTTGAAGTTTGAGGAGCCAAGAGACTTACCTGCTGACCACTGTGACGTCGAAATCGACTGAGTATCAATGTGTTATATGGAGGACCACTTTTGTATACATTTTGGCATTTTGGTTATAGAGGACCACTTTTATATACATTAAACTATGAAATATGAAGTCCAATATATGTTTCTTACTTTTATCCATGTGTTATATGTCTTTTATCTGGGTGTTATACATGTGTGTTTTGTGTGTTTTGGGTGTTATACATGTGTGTCATACATGTGTGTTACTTTTATCCAGGTGTTGTCTTTTCTAGGACTGCCACACCCAGGACAGTCCAACACATGTGAAGGACTGCCCTGTGTGTGGCAGTCCTTGCTAAAATGTTCTGTGATTTGATCACAGAACATTTCATCTAGGACTGCCACACCCAGGGCAGTCTAACACATGTGAAGGACTGCCCTGGGTGTGGCAGTCCTAGATGAATTGTTCTGTGATCAAATCACAGAATATTTTAGCAAGGACTGCCACACACATGGCAGTCCTTCACATGTGTTGGACTGCCCCGGGGGTGGCAGTCCTAGATGAATTGTTCTGTGATCAAATCACAGAACATTTTAGCAAGGACTGCCACACCCAGAGCAGTCCTTCACATGTGTTGGACTGCCCTAGGTGTGGCAGTCCTAGATGAAATGTTCTGTGATCCTAGATGAAATGTTCTGTGATTTGATCACAGAACATTTCATCTAGGACTGCCACACCCAGGGCAGTCCAACACATGTGAAGGACTGTCCTGGGTGTGGCAGTCCTTGCTAAAATGTTCTGTGATTTGATCACAGAACAATTCATCTAGGACTGCCACACCCAGGGCAGTCCAACACATGTGAAAGACTGCCCTGTGTGTGACAGTCCTAGATGAATTGTTCTGTGATCAAATCACAGAACATTTTAGCAAGTACTTACAGAAGTATTTCAACACAAGAATTATTTCAACAGATATCCCACACATATTCAACAGATATCCCACACATATTCAACAGATATTCAACAGAAGAATTTTTTCATCTAAAGTATTCCACACATTTTCAACATCCAAAAATATCAACATCCAAAATAGTGTCAACACCCAAAAATATCACATATCCAACAGAAGTATATCAACATCCAACAACATGCTCGACACAAGTATTCAACATCATATAATCAGACGTCAGATAATCATACTACATATCATGGCGGGCCTTCGAACGAGACTCCGCATTACGCATGAATGGGAACTCAACCTCGTCGTCGATGCGCTCAAGCTCGTTGGCGACCAAGGCACTAGTGTCGACCAAGACACTAGTGTCACTTTGGCAAGCGCTCCGAAGTGTCTTGGCCAGTTCCTTCGCCCTTCTAGACTGTAAATGAAAGTATAATTGAATTTAGTATACAAACATGAAATCTCGAACTAACTACTAATGCGGAACTCACCATCTTCACCAATGAAGCATACAAGATGTTTTTCGAAGGAAGATTTTCAACAGCTACTACGGCCTCGGGACCCGGGTTTGTAGGGTTCAACAACTTAGGATGTCCGACCCGCCGGAAGTACGGCATGTAGTCCTCGCTGCAGTCGGCCATCTGGGTGACCGGTTGACTCTCATCTTCCCCAAGCAGGTGCCTTTGCCACTCGGAGTAGAAGTCGATCACCCAGTCGAAATACGCCGGTTTGTAGTTCAATGGTTGGGTCCCGCGAGGAGATTCCAACACCTGTAGTGTGCGCTTCGGCACACTTTGCACGAAGCCAAACTGCCGAAGTACACGATCGGGCATGTACGGCTCCTTGATATCATAGCATGTGATCATGCCATGAAATAAAGAAACTTGTTGGATGGCACGACTCCCCTTGCAAAAATTCCGGTATGGATCCTAAAATATCTGTAGAAAAACAGTTAACAGCAAAAAAAACTTAACATGAAAAAATAAGTCCCAATTTATTACCTCTTCTGGTACCAAATTGTCAAGTACTTCACGAATGGAAGCCAGTATTTGCCAATCTTTGGTTTCCACCTGGGCCGGCCTCCATCGAGCCACTCTAGGAAGGTGTTCAAAATAGTTTGGGTTCAGGTCATCCCGTCTGAGCATCGGAAAGTGCTCATATATCCATGCCTATTCAATTTATAAGTTAATAGTCACAAAATATAAACAACAAAATGAAGTATACGAGATTAAATCGTTGGAAGTTTTCTTACATGTAGCAGAGTCTGGCATCCGACAATTGTCTTAGTCCCGACACGGGATGCGATGCCAAGCTCGCGGTAAAGATAGGCGAGAATACCGCTACCCCATGATATATCAATGAAGTCATCCACGGACAATAAATTGAGCATGTACCTCGCATGTATCGAGGTTCCGGACTTGTCCAAAATGTCCACCGTTCCTAGGACGAACAGCATGTAAGCACGGGCCACCGTGTCGACCAACTCATCATCATCCTCATCCAATTCCATATTCGTGAAGTGCTCCACCAAAATGACAGAGAAATTCCATATGATTTCTTGAAGCCGGGGAGAGTTGTAAAACTAGTTTCCTCAAGTCCAAGGTTACTTGAGACAAACTTGACGATATTCGAGTACCATTTTGTGGATTTTTCATCTCTATAATGTTCTTTGGTCATGACGCGATCGGTAACTGGTAGCTCCAGTATCTGGTAGACGTCGTCAAGTGTAATGGTAATCTCCCCGCATGGGAGATGAAACGTGTTGGTCTCCGGGTGCCATCTCTCCACAAAGGCGGATATCAGGGCACTATCCATTGTCCTATAGGCATAATCTGCCAAATTATGCAAACCGTTCGGTACGATTTTAACCTGGACGGCCTCCGGTAAGCTTCTAAACGGCCAAGACACGGTTTTCTTTCCGTGACTCACAGCCCTAAGGATACGATATGTCCTCTGTATATCAAACAACATATAAAAACATAAAAAATATGAAATACATATAGATATCATATACTAAACTGGTAGCTTACAAAAGTAATGTACATACCGGGTCCTTCCATATTGTATATGCAATATGGTTCTCAAAAGAAGCCAACATTGAGCAACCTGGCGGCCGGACAGGCGGCTCAGAAGGACCGGCCTCCTCAGATGGAGCAGAACCACCTTGACGTGGTGGTAGGAGTTGGCTAATTGGCACGTCGTCGTCATCACTGGAAGAAGGAGAAGGAGTACGAGCTCGTTGCTTCGACCGAGCTTGTGCAACCGGTGGGGGTCTCCGTGTCCCAGACCGACCTTGGCGCTCCGGTTCGGAAATTGTAATCGGACGCTCAAGAGGACGTTCCGTGCGTTCCTTCCGCTTTGACGCGGTGGGACGTATTCTTTTTGGTGCGTCCGGAGGACTGTTACCCCTATAGAACAATGGATTGTGCGACCGTACAGTTAATAAATAATGCAAACTAAAATAGAACTGTTATCCACTATCCCCCACCCCCAGACCACAACTAAAAATGAGTACAATAGGACTGCCAAGCATGTGGCAGTCCACATGTAAACAAGGACTGCCACAGTCCTGGCAGTCCTCTAGGACTGCCAGGACTGTGGCAGTCCTTGTTTACATGTGGACTGCCACATACTTGGCAGTCCTACTGTACTCGGCCAACAGACAAACGACTCGCTAGTTTGTCGTTTTCTAGGGTTATGGTTTGAAGAAAAATTGTGGGTTTGTCGTGTTCGAAAATGCCATTCATAAACCCTAAAGACATACTAAACCTAAATTATCAAAAAAAATTAGACAATTAAAACTATTCTAGGGTTTCGAATAGAATGTAGAAAATTATAGAAGAAATTAGGGAAGAACGTACCTAGAATCCGATTTCTTCGACTTGCGTGTCATCTCGTCGAATGTGGGAGTGTTCTTGAAAGAAATTTGGTTGAGGAATTAGGATTAGAGTGGTGGAGGAGAATTTTCTAGGGTTTTGGGAGAGGGAGAGAGAGCTCTTCTTTTTTTTCTTTTGGAGGAGAGAGAGAGGAAATTATGAAATGAGAAGGAAATGTGAGTTTGGGGGGTTGGGCTGCCCCCTAGTAAAATGTGGGCTGCCTCCTAGTAAAATTTCCACTTTCTGGGCTGCCCCCTAAGTAAGGGCTGCTCCCCTAGTAAAAGTGGTGGTGCCCCTAAAAAAACCTTAAAATATACCCCCACTACTTAAGTCGAATGTTTCTTCTGAGTTCTATTGTTCAACGGTTAGTGCTCAGTCCGAGAGAAGGGTGGTGACTTGTAACAAGAGTTTCATAGTTCTTCTAAACTTGCTGTTTTCTGGAAGCGGATCAACGAAAAAGGTCGAATCTCGTTTTGGATAATGATACTTCTGACCACCACAACAAGTTGTTCCTTCTTTCTAGAGCTTTTCTTTTTATCTTCAACAACTTTGCTGCTATCTTTCAAACAATTTCGATTGTTTAGTTTTTTAAGCAGATCATTCTTCTAGCTACTCAGCTGCTTTGTACTAGCATTTTTTTTAATCGTTTTAATCGTTTTTTATTTTATTTTTTCTAGCCAACTTAACTTGTATTCAAAAGTTTAGCTTTCATTGACTTGTACGAATTTTTTCGAAATTCACAACATGATCGGCGAATAGGATTTTATTTGTATTTTTCAAATTATTTAATTAATAACTTTTTATTAGATTAAGGTTAAGAAGAAAAGAATATCCTTGTAGGATTGCACTAGAATAGGTGTATATACATTAAGGCCTCGTCTGGTTCGCATAAAGAAAAAATAAAAAAAAATTGATTCTTTGATATTTATTTATTTTTAAAAAATTATAATTCTAATCAAATTTTTTTACAGTGTTTGAAAAAATCAAAAAAATTAAAAAGAAAAGTAAATTCTTAGAGGGAGAAAATAAATCCTTGACTTTGTTGGAGAAACTATTTTTTCTCTTCTTCGGAATCAAAATTTTTTTTTTCTTCTCATTTTTTTTAGCATCCAAACAAAAGAAAAAAAATTATTTTCTTTTCCAAAACTCAAACGTGGCCTAAGACTTTTTAACGAGGGAAGAGGACGAGAGAGCTTAATTTATTAGAGTTTGGTATTTGTACTTTTTTTTTCCCTCAGAAATGTTAAATTATTCTCAAACATAATTTTCGTTTTATATTATTTGTGGCTGGTTTGAGTTCTCCACCATCTCGTCTAACGTAGCTCCAAATCTTATAATCACCATCTCGTCTAACGTAGTCTCCAATAACCCACAGTAGTAGTCTCAACAGCTACACCATCCCCAGATGACTTTGTAGTGTGTGATCCATACGTAAGAAAATGGAGTATTAAAAGAAAGAGTGTCATTTTAAACGTCCATTAATAAAGATTTACACATCACAATTAACTAATACTATATTCGTAACCACTTTCTAGAATCTCAATTTTGTTATTGCAGTATTACAGAGAATTGCACAAACAAAGTATAAAACCAAACAACAACCAGCAAATAACAGATTACAAACTTCTGAAAACAAGAGTATAAAAAAATTTGCAACAAAGTTGTTACAACAAGAAACAGTTGAAGAAAGAGAACGAGACAGAAATCCTCGCTGGAGTGACTAAAATCAGCTTTGTTTAAAGCAAGATTCGACCCTTTCTGTTGATATAACCCACAGTACTAACAAGTTCAAGAGATAAACTTCAGGAACGCTCCTTGTCACCCTCGGAATGTACCACGGAAGTACATATCTCTGGACAACACTTTGTAGCTTCAGAATGTTGCCGCTAACTCTACTCTCGTAGCATATATTTTCTAACTCTGCCCTCTATATATATATATATATATATATATATATATATATATATATATATATATATATATATATATATACAACCCTCTAGCAGCCACTACTATCCATAATGGACAGTTAATCCGGAGAGTAAATTCATATTAAGTGGACGATTATAGCAGTAACTGTCCACTAAGTGGGCAATTACATTAACTGAAACCCCTACGTTGAAGCACACGAACAGCCACGCTAGAACATGCGTCCTGCGGGAATAACATCCACGCTGGAGCACTAGTCTCGCAGGAGCACAGCTACGTTGGAACCTAAATTCCCGGGGAGCACAACCTGCTGGAATCTAGGTTCCGCGGAAGCCGAGTTCCTTCTAGAACCTAGGTCCTGTGGGAGCTGCCTCCTTGCGAAAACACAGCCCTATGTTTCATGAGTATTATAGGGACTACCCCTATTCCGAAAGTAATTACACTAACCACCCATCTCCTTTATAAATTTTATTAACCATAGGGATGGTCAGTGTAATAAGTTTATATAGAAAATAGAAAGTATAGGGGTGGTCCGTATAATTAGTTTCAAAGCAGAGGTGGTCCATGTAATAAGTGTAAAACATATGGATAGTCGATTCAATTTGTCCATTGAAATACACACTTGAGGTTTGTCATATGAATTATTGTGGGACAACTTTCTAGAAAATAATTTCAATAAGCTCCAAGAAACATCCTGATACTTGATTTTGTAATCTAACCCTGTGATTCTGAAACCACGATCGACTACCTATAGTGAATTCTCAAATCTACAAGTTCACATCAGACAGTCTCCAAACGAGAATCTCTCTCTCTCGAGTTACTCGTCAGTCTACCTTCTCTAGCCTGATCCAGCCATTATGGTAAACTTTAGGTTCCTATCAGGTAATTTGATATAGCCATGGGAAATGCTATGCTTACAACTAATTTTGGTTGTAAACCAAGCCATGGTTCTTACAACCGCCGACGTGACATCCATTGATTGGGAGAGAAGGGGGACCGAGTGGGACCATGTTAGCAGGGGTGGGTTGTAAGAACCATGGCTTCACCCTCCTATTTTTTTAGGAGAGTCTTCTTGTACTCGAAGATACACTCCAGTCGTGATGCAAAACCAATGTATGTATAAAGGGCTTCCAAGTCATGATCTGAGTCTCACTGAGATCAAATGTTCATGTAATTCTCAAGACAGGTTGATGATAAAGATCCAAATACCACTGTGGTTTCATAGTTGTTAGCTCTCATACCAGTTTGATTCTGCCAAAGAGGCTACTACTCTAATAATCGATGAACATGAATGTACATAAGCCAACAGCCAGTAGTGAATAGCATAGATTTTACTGCATATAAAAACATCCATTCATCAACAGAATGAGCAAGCAAATAAGGTGGATTCAAGTTTGTCGCATCAATGAGACTAACATCTGCCAAAGAGCGGATATATATACGGATAGATAGATGGGTTAGTTTTATGGTCTTACATATATATGGATATTAGGATTTGGGTCTCAAAATTGACCGATGTTAATATTTGGATCTCGAAATCACTGTTCATTAGCCTACGTGAACAGTGATTTCGAAACCCAAACTCTAACATCGGTCAATTTCGAGACTCAGATCCTAATATCCATGTATATGTGAGACCCTAAAACTAAATATCCCTAGATAGATATGGGTAAGGACGGAAAGAAACGAGTTTCTAGTCCGTCCATGCTACCGACCGCTGCACTAGTAATCTCTAACTTCATTCCTGTAGGGTAGGAGAAATTATTCTGTGCGTCGGGCTCACCATGCACCCTCCATGCCATCCATTGGATTGTATGGAGATTTGTGCATGCACTCATCCCAATGACATTCACTGGATGGCATTGAAGGGTGCACGGTGAGCCGGCATAGAGAATAATTTCTCGCAGGGCAGGGTCGTCGATTGAGCCGTCCGAGTACTTGGGAGTTTCCTCACATTAAACTAGTCTGAGAGGAGGAGGACATCTCTCTTTAATACTTGGTTCCCCCATGTTTGCAAGACCTTGCAGCACCTAGCCCTATTTTTGGGTTATTTCAGGTCTCCTAATCAATGTATTTGTTTCATCCAGGAGACATTGCAAAGAGGAAGATTTAGGGGGTCATATTTCCCTTGGGGTTAGATTTTGGCCACTGATAAAGGACGTCACAATTTTGGCACGCCTCGAAAAAAAATTAGGACTGTCAAAATTTCGACTAACCTAGAAAAATTAGGACTTAATAGAAGAAAATTTGGCAGCCCTAAATATAGCAAGAACTGCCAAAATTTTGACCATCCTGAATATGCATAGAATTGCCAAAATTGCATCGTCTCCTAACAAATTTGGTTGTGTAATGGCCGAGATTTTGGGTGGCGGTAAAAAGGAATTTGGTTGTGTAATGGCCCATATTTTGGGTGGTTGTAAAAGGAATTGATGAGAGTGGAACAAGGTTGTGAAAAGTGCTAGGAGCTAGTCTGACGAGCACCCGCTACCTAGCGTCTAGCCTAGGCGACCGCCTATATCTAGAAGATTCAAAAAAATAAAAAACACCTACTAAAGATTGTATAAAAAGTCCATAAAACCAAAAAAAAAATATACATAATTGGGCGTCGGGAGGACTAGGCGGACACCTAGGGAGGACATCGGACGAGTATCATGGGCCTAACGGACGGCTGCCTAGACAGTCTTTTGGAACAGTGGACTGGAATTGATCTAGAGTATTTTAACTCCGTTTCGGAGATTTAGGCTTTAGCAATACATTTAGAGTTCTTCTTCAGTGTAACCCCATGGTGTTGTGTTTCTTCCACATTATCACTATTTTAAAAATTGAGAAAAAAAAAGGTGTCTAGACAAAATTTGTTGGCATTAGTCATTGCTTAAACAGAATTAGGCGGTGCCTAGCCGCTAGGTGCCCGACTACCGCCTAGCATTTTTTATAACCTTGCACATTATACTCATGTGTCTCCCACCAATCACTTGAAACAATTCTTCCTTCTATTTTGGTAAATCGTGATCTTTCAAGTTCCCATTATCTCATCTCAATAAGAAACAAAGTTTACAAACATTTTCGCACCAAAATACTCAATGTGGAAGTCCCCTAGGTTCAGTTGCTCAATGAGAAGAAGGGAAAAAAATTCAGGATGCTGTATATTTGAAAGAATATGACAGGGGACTCATTGTTCTAAAACTCCCAGAAATATATATATATATATATATAATATATATATATATATATATATATATATATATATATATATATATATATATAGTTTGTGTTTTATTCTACCCAGAACAACAAGGGAGCCCAACCACTGCTTTTCTTCCTCTTTTTAAAATTATTTACAACGTTTTTTAAGAGTAAGGGAAGTTACATGCCATTTTTAACAATTTACAGAGATTTTATGAAATTTTCAGATGAATTATGGAAGCACCACCAAACTAAACTGTACAAATTTCCTTACCAGACGGGATCATCCACCGCCACCGCCGACGACGGAGAAGGGTCTTCCTCCTCCTCCATCTCCACCTCCGGCTCAAACTCCGGGGACGCGATGTCCGCGAGGTTCTTCAAATCGACCACGGACAGCTCGTCGAGCCTCCTCACCACGAGGTCCGCCGCGCCGAGCTCGTACACCGGCTGCCCGCTCGCGACCGCCACGCACTTCATCCGGGCGTCGTGGGCGGCCTCCACGGCGGAGTTCGAGCTCCCGAACACGATGCACCGCTCCGGCACGAACCCGAGCAGCTGGGCCACGTACGCGAACATCTCCGGGTCCGGCTTGCCGCGGTGCACGTCCTCCGCGGCCACGACCGCCGCGAAGGCGGCCCCCACCCCGACGGCCTCCATGGCCTCTCGGAGCGTCCTCCGGGGGCGGGTGGAGGCCAGCGCGACGGGGATGTCGTGGCTGAGGAGGGTGGCGAGGAACTCGCCGGAGCCGGAGCGGAGGCGGTAGAAGCCGCCTCCGCGGAGGCTCCGGTGGATTTCCTCCTTGCGGGAGGCGAGCCGCCGGACCTGGGAGGGGTCCCGGGACCAGCAGAGGACCTCGGAGACGGCCTGCTCGCTCTTCATCCCGTCGATCCGGCGCAGCAGGAAGGCCGGCGGGGGGGACCGGCCCTCCTCCTGGGCGAGGACCAGCCAGGCCTGCCGCTCCAGCTGCGGGTCCGCCTCGATGAGCACGCCCTCCCACTCGAAGATCGCCGCGAGCCACCCGCACCCCATGCGCTCCTGCCGGCGCAGGGGGTTGTGGAGGGACGGGTCGTCGGCGCGGTTCGGGGGCGGCCAGAGCCGCCGCCTGCTGCTGCTGCTGCTGCCGCTTCCGCCGGGAGGAGCCAGCCTCCTCCCTTCTTCTTCTTCTTCGGACGGGTGGGCCTCCTTGGTCAGCTCCATCGCGAGGGAGTTCACGGTCAGCGGCCCGGCCCGGCTGCTCCGGTTGCTCCTGGTGCCCGTGAGTCTTGTGAAGGAGACCGAGTTCTTGCTCTTGGGGAACTTCTGGTGGTGGGGATGGTGGTGGAAGCCATTGATGATGGAGGAAGTTGTTGCCGAGATCGAATCAACCATCACCATGGCGGTTGGGGATGGGTTACTATAAATTTACCTCTAAAAATACAATTTTTTTTGGGGATCAAGAATTGTAACCCAACCAATAATAGAAAGTAAAAACTAAATACAATAATAATAATCTCTCTGGATCTGGACCTAAGCAATTAAATCCAGTCCAAATAATTAATAGTGTGAATTAAAAATTAGATGATAGAAAATTGCAAATTTTGGGGAAGAAATTGTGCAGAGAGAGAGAGAGGGGGATTAGGGATAAGGAGGGGAAAGGGAGGTGAAGGAAGAGTAAGGAAGGGGGGAAAAGACGGAGGAAGAAAGGAAGAAATTGAGAATTTGCCCTGTTGGTGGAAGGAGGTTTCCTTTGCTTTCTTTTCTCTTCTTTTTATGCTGTCCTGTCCTAATCATTTCTCTCCTCTCTTTTTTTCTTTCTTTTATTTTTTTTTTATTTTTAATATTATTTCTTAATAGATAAAGAATATGATAAAAAAAAAAAAAATTATGCCACGTTTGGTTTGCGAAATTGGAATCTTAGAAAAAAGAAGTTTTCTTTGGATGCCAAAAAAATTTAGAAGGAAAAAAATTTGATTTCCAAGAGAAAAAAAAATAGAAAAAAAGTGGTTCCTACCACGGTCCCACCAACCTAAGGATTTATTTTTTATCTAAGGATTCATTTTTCTCTGAATTTTCTTGATTTTTTCCAAACATCGAAAAAAAATTGATTGGAATTATAATTTTTCAATGGAAGGAAATTTTATAGAATCAATTTCATTTCCTTTCCTTTCCGCAAACCAAACGAGGCATAATCAAAACTGAGTTGAATCGATTAACGATCGTTTTATTCAGTTTATTCGGTTATAATATATTTTTATTTTTTATGGAAGGAGCTCAAAGATAGAGTTATGGTTAAATTATATTAAAATTTTATAATTTTTACACATATTTGTTGTATTTTAAAGTTTGGTTTAGAGTTGAATTAATTGTTAAAACCAAAAGGCATGCAATATACAATGTAGCGTGTACAAAGTCTCGTACGCATCGTGAAATTTGCAATATACAAAAGATTCTTAATTTTTTTGAGTTGCTCATTTGTTTCTCACCACCAAAAGTTCTAAACATTATGTAAGTAATAGTAGAATAGTTTCAAATTCTCAATCTTGCTCCACTATTTTCTAAAAAAAAAATTAGCATTCTAGCTAAACGGGTTAGTGAAGGCTTGCACGAGTCTTCAAGTTGGAAACCAATCAAGATACTTAATATGTAAAAAATCATAGTTCAGAAATAAAATAAATTGCGTAAAAAGTCATAGTTTAGAAATAAATAAAAAAATCCAGTAGTTCAGCGTATCAAGAGACTTAATGCGTAAGAGTAAAAAAATCGTAGTTCGGTGTATTTCTCTTCATCCACCCCTCCCAAAATTTAGAAACATGTTATTTGGCACCCACAGGTGCACAGTCGGTGCACCCACGGGACGGAGGATGACGTCGTGGCGGAGGGAGGCAGAGCGGTATGAGGGAGGGGGGAAGGGTTGGGCGGCGGAGGAGGAGGCAGCGATGACGGCACCGACGTCGGAGGACGGCGGAGCAGCAGGATGGGGGGTGGTCGTCATCGTTGTAGGAGGAGAAGGGCGAGGCGGCAATGGAGTAGGGGAGGGGGGAAGGCGGCGGCAGAGCGGTAGGGGCGGGTGGCGACGTCGTCGTCAGTCCCGCGGGTGCACACCCGCACGTGCCAAATAGTTTTTCGCAAATTTTTTCCTTCTACCTTATTTTCCTAAACTTCTCTCCTTTTCCAATTCTCACAAAATCTATATCTTGGTATAAAGTTTTATGGAAAAAAAAATATATAGGTTTGAGATTTGTCTCTTTATGACTCATTTTATATTTTTGTTGTTTCAATAAAGTCTTATAAGATTATATTTTCGGATAGGACTCTTGAAATTACGATTTGCTTATGACCTCTCTTTTTTAATAAATGGAGAAAAAAAAATTCAAATAGCCTAGAAATAAGAGATTAATGCCTTGTTGTTGTAGAGATGTGATTTATGAGGTGCTAAGTTTTCATTTGGATTAATTGCATTAGTTACCTCTATGTTTTGCACTTATTACACGGACCACCATAATGCAGACTCCTACTATAGTTTATATTTTCTATAGAAACTAATGACATTGGCCACCCTTATGGTTAATAAAATTTATAAAGGAGAGAGATGATCAGTGTAATTATTTTCAGAATACGAATAGTTCATATAATACCCATAAACATAGGGGGTTAGCGTTAAACTTAGAATAAGACTATAGGTCTAAAAATAGGAAGTGTTTACCCAAATGATAAAATTTTAATTCATAGATGAGCCCAATTAAAATTGAAATATTATAATTCTTTCATATTTGATTGATATCACATAACATTATAAGTTATTGATATAATCTTAATTGTCGAGTTAGCATCTTCTAGAATTTACAAATATATGAATCCTAAAGTTGGTTCCTCATGAAAAATCTAGTAGGGAGAGAGATTTGGACTTTCATTTTGTTGAGAATTGAGAACCATCAAAGTGTAGTTCCATTGTGGATTGGTATATTTTGTAATTTAGTGAGCTCTCATATTCTAGTTACAACTAGTAGAGTTGAAACCTTTGTCAAGTAGCCATCTTAAGAAAAGGCTATCAAATTAACACTTTGTACAACCGGATGTGGAGGCACTTATAGTTGGACTCATCCTTGATTGGTTCCAGAATACTCTCGGCGGATATCCAATCAATTTTTTCCGGAGGAACCAAACTACAACTAAGAAAATAACTAATATAACAATTTGTACAAGAATAATTCTATAGAGACACACTTTTATTGAGACATACTTTGTTGACGCACTTATATGACAGGTGATTTGGTATTCCATGTCATCCGAATTAATTGAGGGCTTATTAATTATTTTTTGGTATGTCTCCAATCTTTGGTATGTGTTGCAATTTTGCATGGCCAATTAATTATTCACTTGCCAAAATTGTCCATGTCCATTTAATTAGTTCATGTGTTGCAATTTTGCATGGCCAATCTTTGGCATGTGTTGCAATTTTGACTTACCCCCCACTTGCATTACCCATATTAAGGGTGCACCCCACAGTTTTGCATTAATGAAGAAATACTCCCATTTTGGACGGAAACCGTCAAAAAATTAAATTTTTGACGAAAATGCCCTTGGGTTCTTCCTTCTTCTTTGTTTTTTCTTCCCCCTCCCCCCCCCCCCGGCCACCGCTCCCCCCCTCCCCGCCATCGCCTCCGCTCCCCTCCCCCTCCCTGCCTCTGCCCGCCGCCGCCGTCGCTCCTGCCGCCGCCGCCGCTGCAACTGCTGTCACCGCCGCTGTTGCCGCCGCCGCTGTCGCTGCTGTTGCCGCCGTCCGCCGGAGGTGGGGAGGGGGGGGGGGTAGCGATGGCGGTGGCGGTGGCTGGGAGGGGGGAGAGCGGTGGCGGGGAGGGGGGAGGGTGGCCGGGGGGGAGGGGGAAGAAAAGACAAAGAGGAAGGAAGAACCCAAGGGCATTTTCGTCCATAATTCAATTTTTTGACGGTTTCCGTCAAAAATAGGGGTATTTCTTCATTAATGCAAAACTGTGGGGTGCACCCTTAATATGGGTAATGCAAGTGGGAGGTAAGTCAAAATTTCTCTCTCTTTTTTGTTTCAATATACCCTTAGGTCTCGTTTGGTTATGAAAAACATGAGGTTTGGATGTGAAAGGAATTAAAAAGGAAAGAAAAGTGATTTCCAATGAAAAGTAAATTACGAGAAAAAAAAATAGTTTCATCCATCCAAGTAAGGATTCACTTTTCCATCTTTGAGTATTCACTTTTTTCTTCCAATTTTTTTGGTATTTCCAAACGCCGGAAAGAAATATCCATAAAAATTGTAATTTCTCAAAGGAAATGAAACATCAAGAAATTGATTTCCTTTCATTTCATTTCCACAAGCCAAACGAGGCCTTAGGCAGAAGGCTGCTCTAAGGGTCTGCTTGGATTGAGGGTTAAGAGGGTTAAGTGAGGAAAATTTAAGTGAAAAAAAAAATAAAATCATGCTTGGTTTGAGGGTAAAGGTTTATGAGGAAGGGTTATAGAGGGTTAAGTGAGGGTTTATTTCACCATCTTTTGTCCATTTTTTTAACCCCCAAATCGGAGGGTTAACGAGGGGGATTGAGGGATTTTGTTTAAAAAGTCATAAATGTCCCTTATTTGTTTATAAAATATTATAATTTTTTTCTCCATTTTTTCTTGTTCTCAACATGTTAATCCGTAACTTCGTAATTTGTGAAGATATTTTAACAAGTTCTAATTAAAATTTCAATCAAATTTAATTTTATGACATATGTAATAAAGTTATTTGGGTAACTATCATATTTTTATTAATCACCCTCTCATTTAAAACCTCAAATCCAAGCAAGAGTTATTAAACACCCCCCCCCCCCCCCCCCCAACCTAACTCTCCCTCCAATCCAAGTAAGGTTCTATGTATTGACTCTACTCCCCCTCGCTTAACTCTCCCTCATTTAACCCCACTTAACCCTGCTTATTTTTTTTTCCCTCAATCCAAGCAGACCCTAAGAGATTTAGTTGGAAGGTTCTAGAATTCTTCGAAATATGGCAGTCATTTTGAAGTCTCATGGTACTTCTCTAAGTTTCTAGAAGTTTTAGAATATTCTCATCATGTAAATATCTTAGGCCTAGAAGTTCGTTTTTTCTAGAAACTTCTCGTAAAAGACTAAAAAGTTTTATGTGAAGCCCTTTGAGGTCCTATAAATAAGGTGGAGTCTTATTTGCTTCTCACCGCCAAAGTTGTAAAGTTTTATTTGCTTCTAGTATAGTAAAGTTTTTAATATTCCAATACCTCTCTCTTTTGCTCCACATTTTTTCATTCTCGTCTTAGTGATCAAGCTAAGCGTTTGGAAAAGACTTGTACAAGTCTTCGAAGAAGAAGTTCATGTGCAGTACAAGATGAGGTGTATACAAAAACACAAAGTTCGTAGTATGTTACTGTTTTTTTGTCTTTTCTTAAGTGCATGAGGGTGGGTAAATTTTCGGATACATTATATATATAACTTGTATAAAGGTCTTAAAAAAATTTGCATACAATTCAGAAAACTTACATAAACATTCATATTTTTACAGATAACTAATTTGTTTGAGCGAAAAATCTATATCAACTTTTAATTTTTTGGCAAATCGACCAATATGTCCAAATTTCATTCAGCAAAACTGTTAGTTGACCAAATCTTAATCCAAAATGATAAAATATCCTTTCTCTTCTGATGTCGTCATCTCAACGGTAGAACATTATATAAAAGTACATTTACTTTTATTTTTCAACTTAGAGGAGGTCTGGGTTTATGCAAGTCACTATAAAACTCTTTTCCGGATAATAGGATTGAGCAATTTCAAAAACTGCAAAACTAATTAGCTTTTAACCTAATTGGACAATCATATTCATTTTTGGGAAAATAATTTAGATTGCGAATTTGGACCATTGTGGTTTTGTATTTATGGTAAATTGGTAAGATTGTTTGTCTCTCACCTATTTTTCTGTCATTCTCTTACTCTTTTTCTGGCTTATTAACTCGTCTTCCACTGCTTCATCACTGATAAGATTGTTGTCTCTTCATCAGTGGCACTGGTAGGAGCCTGAGTCAAATGATGATATAATTTTCGACCAATCAAGTATTCGATCCACACAATATCACAACTATGTCGTGTTCCATATATTTATCCTTAGTCCGAGCCCATTCAAAACCCTAATCTTAGATTTACATGTCACTACATCTCCTCCAATCTTCACTTTCCTGGTTAGTCATCTTAAATATTAGTGGGCAAATTACGTTAACTATTCCTATGTTTTACACTTATTACAGAAACTATTCCTACTTTGAAACTAATTACGCGGACCACCCCTATAGTTTCTATTTTCTATAAAAATATAACACTAACTACCCCTATGTTTTATAAAATTTCTAAATGAGAGGGGGTGGTGAGTGTAATTAGTTTCAAATAGGGATAGTCTCTGTAATACTCATGAAACATAGGGGAGGTTGGTGTATTTATTTCTAAATATTATATAATTTTGAATTAACCAAACCACAGTATAAGCAGAAGAAAAATCTGTCCAAATTTCTTTGGCAGTCAAATGAGATGGAAACACTACGCGCCCCCATTGAGTGGATACCATCCAAAGACAAACCAACACGGCTGCCTTCCAGGTGCTGCGTTTGCCACGTGTCCAGCTCCTGACGCTTTGCAAGATTTTGCTCCTCTGTGGCCACCGATTATACACAATACTTCTTACACACTCACGTTTTACCGAAAATTGTTACTTTCTGGGGTGCAACTCAGGTGGACTAAATCCGAATCCGATCGAGTAAATTCGTTAATGGGTTGGATTAGAATTGAAGATACTCAGATTCGGACTCGGATTTGGGTTCAAATATTTGAACCCGATGGTAAATCGGGTTGGGCTCAAATTCATGTGTCGGGTTACCCCAAGAACCCGAAATCCGACTTATATATATATATATATATATATATATATATATATATATATACTAGTGGATAACCCATACCATAATGGCACGGACACGAACCCGGCCTTCTCGACGTAGGCGTGCAGGCACCGGACCAGCGCCAGGGAGTTTCGGACGGAGACGCGGTCTCCGAACCCGGCCTTCTCGACGTAGGCGTGCAGGCACCGGGCCAGCACCAGGGACCCGAGTCCGACGAAGGCGGACACGGCAAAGACCACGGTGGCAGTGTTCGGGACGGCGTGGGGCCTCAAGGAGGCGAAGACACACAGGGCCGTCGCGGGGCGTCCGAGGGCGGCGAGGCCCGAGACGACGGCGGTCCAGGAGACGACGTCCCTGTGCAGCATTCCGTCGAACACCCGCAGGACGTGGTCGGCGGAGCCGCGTCGGGAGTAGGCGGTGAGCAGGACGGTATGCTCGAAAGGGTCGGGCCGAAATCCGAGGAGGAGGACGTGTGCGTGGAGCGACCTGGTGGCGACGGCGGGGGTGGTGGTGTTGAGCAAGGAAGAGAAGGTGTGGGAGTCGGAAGGGACGCGGCGGCAGAGCATTTGGGAGTAGATGGAGAGTGGGTCGACGGAGATGGCGATGGCGGTGTTGAAGGAGAAGGGGTTGGGGTTGGGGTTGGTCATGGCAGAGAAGAGAGAGGCGGTGAAGGAAGGGTCGGCGTCGGCGGCGCGGTGGAAGAGGCTGCTTGTGACGAAGGGGTTGCAGAAGAGACCGGCGACGACAGCGTGGGCGAGGATGGAACGGAGGCGACGGAGGGAGGGGCGGTGCAAGAGGAGCTGGAGACGGGGGTTCCTTTGGAACAACCGGTTGCTCCGCACCCAACATGGGACATCCTCCTCTCTTATAGAGAGATGGGCACTTTAGTCCTTTCATCATCGTTGAACCAAAGCACATGGGTCGGACCAAAAACCCACTGTACTTTATATTATATATTATATATGGAAGCGGATCAAAAGCCCTCCTTAGAAAGCCCCCCAAAAACCCCCCTCACTCTAATCCGTAATTTAATGTTAATATTAATGTTAATATTAATGTTAATGTTAATATTAACATTAAATACTAAAATTAACATTAAACTTAACATTAAAATTAATATTAACATTAACATTAACATTAATATAAAAAAATTAAAAAAAATTAATATTAACATTAACATTAATATTAACATTAATATTAACATTAACATTAATATTAACATTAATATTAACATTAATATTACGAATTAGAGTGAGGGGGGTTTTTGGGGGGCTTTCTAAGGGGGGCTTTTGATCCGCTCCCATTATATATATATATATATATATATATATATATATATATATATATATATATATATATATATATATATATATATATATATATTATATATATATATTTTTTTTTATATATTATATATATATATAATATATATATAATATTATATATATATAATATATAAAAAAAAATATATATAATATATATATATATATATATATATATATATATATATATATATATATATATATATATATATATATATATATATATATATTATATATATATATATATATATATATATACACACACCAAGCTTCATGTACGGATTAACTTACGGGACAAAGTTACGGGAACACTAAACATACACTTTTCTCTTTCAAATTTCTATTCTTAAAAAAAATTTAAATCTTCCCCTTTTTTAAAACAAATCTATCTTTGTTTTAAATAAATAAATTCTATCCATCAGTTTAATTTTTAAAATAGAGATGATCTTTTCTAAAGAGAGAGAGATAATTTTCTTTCTGGAAATTGCTGAGAAACCCAATTTCGGGGTGGCCTTTTATGAAATGCCCACCCGCTGGATTATTTTTATGAAATACCCAGAATTAAGTATTTCCACGTTAAATATTTCAAGATTCTCTCTAGATGCTCTGTATTTACAAAATTTGCCATTATCATAGTTCCAAAAATACCCCTTCGCGCAAATTTGGACATCTATATATAATTTTGAATACGCAAACTCAGATTTGGATTGGGAAATTCGTATTCTTCTTCTTCACGAGAAATTTGAAATCCATTGATATCATCTTTATCAGAGATCGCAAAATCGTTCGTAGTTCACTGTGGTTTTCGTCAGTCAAACGTCGATCATCCTTCATCATCATCGATCATCATCATCATCATCATCATATTCGTGGTTTCCGGCGATTAGGTCAATTGTGGAGAGAAGATCTTCTTCTTTTCTTTTTATAGATCTTAAAACAAGGTGAGAGTTCAGATCTGTAGAAATTCATCCATCAGCTTCGTATATCTCAAAATTTATGCTGAATTTGAATTTGTTATGAAGATTATTAACTTAGAAAATGTTAGAGAGATATTTAATCTTGTTATTTTGTGCGAATAGCATTCTCCGTTATATTTTAACGGAGAATGACAATTACTTATGAGAAAGATCATTATCCGTATGTTTTTATACGGATAATGAGCATTATCCATAAGTTACAGACAGATAATAATCATTCTCCGTTATATTTAGACGGAGAATGTCTATTCTCCATGTGTTTAAGACGGAGGATATCATTCTCCGTTTTACTTTAGACGGAGAATGATCATTATAAGTTAGTTCCGAACGGAGAATATTTATTCTCCGTTATTTTTACACGGAGAATAATCATTATTAGACGACAATTTTATTGTTCTATTTGTGACCTCTTATATTTTTTATGTTATCAGGGGGGAAGGTATGGAATCAAGTTGGTTAACATTTGTTTCAAGGGAGACATAGTTTCCTGCCGTGTCACACATGAAAGTACCGTAGATTTTTTAAAAATTAAAGTGTGCGATCGATGGACTTCTTTGGATCCACTTTCCTTCCGTTTCAGGTTTTTGCACTCTGATGGGACTGAACTGTATGTTGAAAGTAATTTTTGGCTTCGCTTATTGGTTGGTGGTTTTAACGGTACTCATGATGTGAGTTTTGATCTATTTGTGGAGCAAATATACTCTCCATGTTCTTCATCAACATCTTTTCCTTGTCAAAGCTTTGACATGGGACCTTCGTCTTCCTCTTCTAGTTCTTTGAGTAGATGTTCTCCTACTGTAAAGGACAAACGAGTAGTACAATTTTATGAGGGCTCAACTGAGACAGTGAAGAAGAGGAAATCGGATATGTGGCCTGGATCAATTACTGGTGTTGGTCAGATTTTTCTAAATGGTGTTGAAGAAGTTAGGAATGCTGTTAGAAAGGTATGTTTTGAATCTCGTCATCCATTCCACATTTTGAAATCTGAGCCGGGGAGGTATATTGTTTGTTGCAAAAATTACAAGACACATGCTTGTTTGTGGAGCTTCCATGCTATATCTATTTCGAAAGATAATCAAATTTTTGAGGTGAAGAGGTATGTGGGAGAACATAATTGTGGAGCTGGCTATATGGATAAAGGTAATCTGGTTGTTCCAGCAAAGTTTGTGAAAAGTTTGGTTAGTGACATTGTTCGGATGCATCCTAAAAAGTCCGTAAAATCTGTTGTCGATGATTTCAAGGCCGACTACGGTTTATCTGTTACATATGGACAGGCATACCACGGAATTAGGCTGGTGCACCAGGAAATGTACGGAGATGATGTTAGATCTTACAGTGACTTGTGTTGTTATGTCAACAAGGTAAAGGAAACCAATAATGGTTCCGTTATCGACTTCCAGAAAGATGATTCATCAATGAGGTTTGAGCGGCTTTTTCTTTCATATGGGACTTGCGTAGAAGGCTTTCAATATTGTCGCCCAATGCTATATTTGGATGCTACTTTCCTTACAGGGAGGTTTAGAGGATGTTTGATGTCTGCTACAGCGAAGAATGGTAACCAACAGTTCTATCCTCTTGCATACGGTATAGTCTCAGGCGAAGATGGTGACAATTGGGAATGGTTCCTTAGAAATCTAAAGAATGTTGTTGGATGTAGTAGGCGTATTATTTTTCTTTCGGATCAAGGCACCGGTCTAGTTTCTGAAGTCCCTAAAGTGTTTCCTAATGATTACCATAGCTATTGCTATTATCACATGAAGAATAACATACCGCTGAAAGAGAAAGAAAATGAAAGAGTGTATCCACATGTACTTGAAGCTTGGAGGCAAGCAGTATATGCTCTAACTCCAGGTGTGTTAATGAGACAGATATATGCACATTTTCTATGCTTTTACCATTAATTTAACACGGAGAATGACCATTCTCCGCGTCAGTAAGACGGATAATAGTCATTCTACGTATGTATTACACGTATAATGACCATTCTCCGTCCTGCATAGAACGGAGAATATCATTCTCCGTTAGCTTTTGAACGGAGAATGGTATTATCCGTCTTGCATAGTACGGATAATGTTCATTCCGTTTTCGTCACACGGAGAATGATTATTCTCCGTCCTGCATAGAACGGAGAATATCATTCTCCGTTAGCTTTTGAACGGAGAATGGTATTATCCGTCTTGCATAGTACGGATAATGTTCATTCTCCGTTTCCGTCACACGGAGAATGGTCATTCTCCGTCTTGCATAGAACGGAGAATATCATTCTCCGTTAGCTTTTGAACGGAGAATGACTATTATCCTTATTTTAAACACGGAGAATGCACTTATTTTTAATAATTTTATGAATTGACCTAATTCTTTATTAATTATTTATTTTTCTGTATAAAGGTGGGTATAGACAAGCAATCAAGAAGATTTATGATCTCAATTGTGGTCATGTTGTGAATTGGATGAATAAACAAAAACCTGAACACTGGTCCAACGCATTCTTTCCGGAATATAGATACGGTGAGGTTGCTTCTAGTTGTGCAGAGTCATTCAATGCATGGATAAAGGCTGAGAAGAAATTGCCTATATCAGCAATTGTAAATGTCATCCGTGTGAAGATGATGAAGATAATTTCGGATCGCCACAAGAATGCAATTGGTTTGAATAGCAAATTGACTCCATACGCTGAGGATATGCTGAAGCAGCTTACAGATTATGGCATGTGTTATAGGGTATATCGGTCTGGTAATTTCGAATTTGAGGTGATCGCAGATACTTCCTCCCACATGGTGAATCTTCATGATTGTCATTGTAGTTGTCGTAGATGGAAGGTATATGGATTCGCATGCAGCTATGCAATACAGTGCATCAGAGTTGGTTCAGATAAATCTGTTTACGACTTTGTGGAGCAGTATTGGACATAAGATTATTACCAGAAGTTATATTCATGTGCTATTCGTCCAGTTCCAGATTCTGAAAAACAGTTTAAAAATAATCCCACTGATGTTGTTCTACCCCCTGTTCCGAAACGTGGTCCTGGACGTCCAAAGGCGGACCGTTATAAGAGCAAATATGAGAACAAGGGAAAAGAGAAGAGAAAGATAAGGTGCCAGAATTGTTTTGAATTATGCAATCACAATTGCACCACTTGTCCTCTGCCTCCACATGCTGCTACGGTGGTCGATGGGGCAGCGCCCCCTCGTTAATACATACACATATATTCCTTCTTTTATATAATTGTTTTTTGAATACATATGTTACATTTTTTGATATCAATGGTAATAGTTTGAACTCTGCATATCTGATGTTTCACATATATACTAACAGCATAAGAACTTATTATCCGTTATACTCTGATTTTATAATGCATTGAATGACCATTCTCCATTTATCTAACACGGAGAATGATCATTCTCCGTATGAGATACACGGAGAATGGTCATTTATAGGTCAAAATACAAGGAGAATGTCATAATGACCATTCTTCGTGTAATTTAACACGGAGAATGACATTCTCCGTGTTAGAAGCACGGAGAATGATATTCTCCGTTTAATTGACACGGAGAATTACATTCTCCGTGGTCATTTATAGGTCAAAATACAAGGAGAATGTCATTCTCTGTGTATTTTAACACGGAGAGAATGACATTCTCCGTGTAATTTAACACGGAGAATGACATTCTCCGTGTTAGAAACAAGGAGAATGCTCATTTCTAGGTCAAAATACAAAGATAATGTCATTCTCCGTGTATTTTAACACGGAGAATGGTCATTCTCCGTGTGTTTTAACACAGAGAATGACCATTCTCCGTGAATTTTAACACAGAGAATGATATTCCGATTCAGTTACATTCACATGACTACATCTCATGAGCAAAACAAAAGGTTCTTCATATCTTCATCAGGGCAAGAAGTAGAGGATTATATTTGATGTCCAAAAGGAGTAAAATATAAACCTAAAGACAGATAGAAATACCAAGACAAAATACGGAAATTTATGGAAACCCGCGGACCCTATCTGTGTCGAGGGATATACCATTCCCTCAACCATTTCGCATATGTAGGATGTAATTGATCAAGGTCGTCGGCCGGGGCTGGATGGTCAGAACTCCCAGTGCTACTACCCTCAGACTTGGGCTCCTCCTTCACAGCAGCTTCAATCTTGGCAGTAATTCCTTCCCCGATCATCGCTAATTCTTCTTTTACTTCAATTTTTTGTATCACCTCCTCCTTAACGAACGGTGACCCTTGTTTGATGAGAGAAGGCAGCATCTCCTCCTTCACCATTGTCGAGGACACTGCCGCAGGAGGAGAGTCACTCGGCGCAGCCCCCTTGCCCTTCGCGGATCTCTTGGCGACCTTTGGAGACATGGTTATTAATGAAAAAAGACGAAGAGTTTTCTAAAAAACTGAAAGAGAAAGGAATAATGAAATTTCTCTCTCCTCCATGGCCTATTTATAGGCACGGGCCACTTCCTATGCGATCACTTGTTGTATGCGTCCATGCGCCCACGTGAAGAATCAGCTTCCTGCACACTATGCTAACACACTATGTATACACAGAACGTCATTCTCCGTGTATTTTAACACGGAGAATCTCCGTGTATTTTAACACGGAGAATGAACATTCTCCGTGTTAGATAAACGGAGAATGACCATTCTCCGTGTCAAATTACACGGAGAATGATATTCTCCGTGTATTTTAACACGGAGAATGGTCATTCTTCGTTTAGTTTAACACGGAGAATGATCATTATCCGTGTTAGATACATGGAGAATGATATTTCTAGGTCAAAATAAACAGAAAATGTCATTCTCCGTATATTTTAACACGGAGAATGACATTATCCGTGTGTATTCACTACAACAAATATGACTTACTATAGCAGATTTTTGATAGCGTTCGAGTCTGAATGCTATTGAATACTATTAGTAATAGCATGTTTTTCTGGATTGCTATTATAAATACATAACAAAAATTACATATTAAGTTCTATAGCATTTTATGAATGCCATTTATAGATGTTTCAAAAATTCATTCCCAAAAGTTTCAGACCCGCTTTTTTTTTTCAATCCCCCTCTCATTTTTTCGTTCCCATCAAAAACCCCTCCCCTAAAAAAATTTCATTCCCATCAAAACTCTAACAACTCTCTCCCGAGCTCTCACATCTCTCTCTCTCCCCTCCTCTCATCTTTTCCTCACGCGCCTTCTTTCCTCCTCTCCCCTCGGATCCCTAAACCCTAACCCTAATTTTTCTTCCTCGATGACCACAAGAGATGGAGCGGGCGGAGGATACGAAGGATATGGAGCCGACGTCGAGCGCCCCCACCACTTCATCAAATCCTTCACCAGGACCCTTGGCCCCTCCGAGGTCACCTCCCTCGTCGATGCCTCCATGGATCTCTTTTGCGACAATAGCTTCTAGAGAAGAAGAGGAAGGTCGACGGATACATAACAACCAATCTCGACTACAAGTATGTCTATATAACCCTGAAATCACCCCTCTACATCTCTCCAGACCTCTTATCGGCAGAGGAGACCAAGTTCCTATGGCGAAACATGTTATCCTCATCCTCTCATCGGAGGAGGTAGTTTGCTCCACTTCGTTTCAGAAAATTAAATGTATGTCTGCATTCTTTATCCAATGAATCTAGCGGGGTTTCCTAAATTATGAAAGAAAAAAGTTTGTTTTCGATGTGCACTATAAGTACATGAGGAGGACCTTTCAGTTAGATTCATTACGTGTTTGTTTAAATGACTCTTTGGTCGATCAGTCTGTAGAGTAAATCTGGTTTGTCGTGCCAAAAATTCCAAGGTTATATCTATCAGCCATCCTTCTCAATTTAAATTGATATTGTGTTTTATTAGTTTTAGGGCACTAACAGTTAGAATTGGATGAAACTTCGTAAGGCTCTAATATCGATTCCAAAACAGAGTTTTCGAACCTTTGTCTTATATCCCTATCCATCTTAAGGTTAAAAAATGCCCGGCTTCGTAATCTTCATACGAGTATTAGTGTGTGTCGATGCTTAAAACTTTGATTTATCTATGTGCTGCATTGGCAATAGTTGGTTAAGATCTACATGTAAAAGAGAAATGTTTTGGGTTTTAAGGTAGCTAAGAGTGACAAATTTATGAAATATTTTGGTAGATGGTAGAATACATGAGAAGTTCCTTATGGTTGGTGCTAGCTCCTCTTATTACTTTGGAGTAGTTTGTTGGTGCCATTTAACATGTCATGGTTTCTAGTATCCTAAAAAAAATTATATGTGAAGTTCCTTTCTGGTAGATGGTAGAATACATGAGAAGTTCCTTTCTGGTTTCTAGTATCCTAAAAAAAATTATATGTGAACCGCAAAACTATAGTTTGGTTGTGCCAAAGTTCCTTTTCTGTAAATAATTGATTGGGTAATCATGTCGCATTATGAATGAGGATAAAATCATTCTTATACTCTTTTGATGTTATTATACTTTCTCCATAAAATATCAGTTACATGTGTGAAATATGAAGTGGATATATATATGATACCAAAAGTAGCTCTAATTTAGGATAAGATGAGTGTCAGCAGTTGGACATTATTTTGCACCTATGTAATATAGACCAATAGTTGCATGAATTGATAGGGGACTTAGGATTGTAGTTGAACTAGCAAGCAAAAGGAATGCGAATGGAGATATTAAAGTTGGTACCAACTTAACAATAATGGTGACATTGTTGGGTTTCTGTCAAGTAAAATCACTTCTTCATAAGAAGTTCAATATTTAGTATACAGAACATTGATTCCATGTTTGTCAATTTCATTTCCTTATTTGATTTTTGTCAACTCCATTTCCCAATCAAGTTTATAGGATCAAATGGCAATTGCATATCCAAAATTAATGCTAATATCCAAAAAAAAGTCTATTTTTGTCAACTTCATTTTCTTGTTTGTTTTTCATGGCTCTGATATATGATATTTATGATGGGCTCCAATATCGTAGTATTTATGATGGGCATCTTCTAATTTATATCTTTGTTTGTTTGGATCAATTATTCACTCGAGTGCTCTGTTTAGATATCATCGATGATGAGGATCCGGTCGATCTCTGGTAGTTTTGGACTCCGTCGACAATAATCGGTCGATTTCGATGAGTCGACGTCTAGCCTCGTCGTTCCTTCTTATTGATGTGTTCGACTACCCTTGGGATCAGGTACTCTGTTCATTTGTTTTCTTTACATTGAAAGAGACTATAGTATTTTAGAAGGTTTAACCTAGCATGTTTGATTGTATTTTAACTGGCATGTTTTCATTTAATAGCTTTGAAAGAGACTATAGTATTTTAGAAGGTTTAACTTAGCATGTTTGATGGTATTTTAACTGGAATATTTTCATTTAATATCTTTGAAAGAGACTATAGTATTTTCCATTGTTGTTTAATAGAATTTAGAATAAATTTTTTTGGAGTACCTGTTATTTTTGAAAGAGACTATAGTATTTCCATTGTTTTCATTCAAACTTTAACAATCAAATGGCTGTTTCCAACTTCAGAAATCATGGAAATTCCATGTTTGATGAGCAGAGAACCCATCGAAAACAAATGTGTATCAACACCAGCTGAATTATCTATGTATCAACATATATTTGATGTTCAAAATTTATTTTATTGATGGTGTCCTCGTTTGAACTGCAGGCAAGTGTGAATCCTTGTGAACTGGAAATTGTTTTCCTAAGATGATTTTATCTTTTGCATTCTATCCTTCATTTTGTACATTTGTCAGATTTGTCTTGGAGCCAAAATCTCTATTGGTGAATGAGTAGGACCATAAGCTTAGAGATTGTGAGTCAGGTATTACATCCCTTCAGGTTTGTCACTCTTTCAGTTTTCATCTAAGAATTTGACAAAATTAGTAAAAACTTGCCATCCTGCTAATTTATTTTTGCATGCTTCAAAAGAGTACTTAGAGAAACAGATGGGAGGTGGAAAATAACCTGAGAGAATTACTTCAACAAGATCCAGGTCTACTGATATCATCTCTACCGGATGATGATCTACACATGTGGCATCATAGATTTGTCCAATATCGAAGTTGTAGTATTTGTCTTCATAGCACAGATTTGTCTAGTGCTTAATGCTAATAGTATATATCTTCATAGCTTGTGAAGACATAATTTTTATCTCTTATAAACACAATATTTATCAGTTTCTATCCCCTCTAAGCAAGTGGCACCCACATGTTCATTATCAGCTTTACCACATTGCATATTTTGATAGTGAGTAGGAATATAACTACACTTGTTCTTATCAGTTTCTATCCCCTCTAAGCTTGTGAAGACATTTCAAGGTTTATATGTGAGAAACCTATAATATAACTACACTTGTTCTTGTTTCTTAACAAAAGCTATTGAAACTGGAATATTGAGTAAGTTCTTTTTGAATGATAGGCCATCTCAACTCAATTCATAAGTCGAGTTCGTTGCGCTCATGGCTTTCTTGGATGTATGAAATCTATGGGTACAATGTCTAAAACTTTCATCGCAAAGTGGCTTGATCCCTATATGGAGTATGCTTACAGTGGTCTTCTTGTTTTGGATGTATTGTTTGTTGGCCCTTAGATTCAAATAGCATACTCAATTGCACACTTAAGTACATATCCCAAAGGAAGGTGTGAAGCCCATGCAAATGAGGTTAATGAGAGCGGCCTCGCAAAATGCAGGTGGTAAAGATATTTTCCATGTAACTGATTTAATGCTAACTAACTAGAAGTACACATACATTCTGAACTATTTTTATACAGTTTTGCAGCTTACAGCTCTGTGTTATCTAGACAATAAATAACATTTGAACTTGAACTCGTTACAAATATTTATCCTCAGAGCAATACATCTTTGAAGGTACAAATATTGAACACTACTAGATTTCTTGTCTACTTTGATAATTTTGTTCTAATGTTGCCTTTTCTTTCCTCTTTCAAGGGAATCTATAAGTCTAGTTGGAATTTTTGTACATAGTGTGAAGCTGAACGTTTTTAGAAAATAACCTCAAATCTAAACTGAAACCAGATCCATATTAGTTATGTTTCAATTATGAAATTCAAGAAACCTCTTATAATCAGTTCGAATTTGGCATGATCTTCTTAGGGGACCCTTGTACTCAATGGTTCATATTTATAAACTGGTAGCTATTTTAGTTATTTAATTTCAAGTTCATTTTAAATTTTCTTCCAGGGTTTGGAAGGTTTGGTCTGTCTTCATGATCAAGGTGTTATTCATCAAGATATTAATGGTGTAAATATGACAACGAAACAGGTAATGTTTCAAAATTTACTTTCAGATAGACGCCTTGTTCAAAATAAAATTTTAGTTTCCTATTACAGAGTTGGTTGAAAAGAATATTATGCCTAACATATATCAGTAAGACTCAAACTCGAGCATTTATATGGAGTTATTAATACTTGCCTTCATCATGGTATGAATTTTCCCACTTTTTCCAAGAAAATGCAGAAATTGATTCAACATGCCAACTGATACCAAAGAGAATGAGGAGCCATATGTTCAACTAGTTTACTTGTTTTCCAATCCCTTAGCCTTAATGATAAATGCAAGTAGATGTACCAGTTTACTTGCTTTTTTCAAACCCAACCTAATAGTCACATAGCAACTGTAGATATACCTGTCACATAGCAACTGCTTCTTATGACTGATCTCTTACTATGGTTCTGGTACTTGCACTTAATATTCTCTTTTATGTTGGAAGAGTATACGAGAGAGTGCCAGGTCTTAATAGTTGAGATTATATTTAGTGGCTATTTAATCAGCTTATCAGGATACATGATCCTGTGTCGACTTATTTTTTATATAATAATGTGTTTTCTTTTCAATTTTGTGTAGGTTGGCGGGTAAATTTTTGATGGTTGTGGATATCTAGAAGGAAAGAGGCGATCGAGCTACATTTTGGCCTACAGACATTTTTATTATTATTTTGGACTACTAGGCGTACAACAACTTTTTGTACATCTTGAATGTTTTAATGACAAGTACTTTTTGTACATCTTGAATGTTTTAATGAAAAATATTCATATTTTGGCAAACCTTTTCTATATCTTGATTGATCGAAATGAAAGTTGCGATTGAAATTGTTGAAATCAAAATTACAACTCAGCATGAATTTCTATAGTTAATTGTGTGTGATACAGAATAGGTTATTCAGATATGAAATTATGTAGCAGATTTATAGCAGGTTATTCAGATATGAAATTATGTAGCAGATTTACAGCATTCATAATATGCTATCATTCATCACAAACGCTATAAATAATGCACAACATTCACGGACGCTATAATCCATCTACAGCAATCAAGAACGCTATAAAGCATTCACGGCATTCACAAACGCCATAAACCATGCACATCATTCACGAAAGCTATACTCCATCTACAGCATTCAAGAACGCTATAATGTTATAGCGTTCACAAGCATTCAGATACTATAGCGTGGGCAATTATAGCGGACGAAATACGCTATAGAAGGCTTTTTATAGCGTTCTGCGCATGCTATTGTAGGCCATATTTGTTGTAGTGATTAATACGGAGAATGATCATTCTCCGTGTCTAAAACACACGGAGAATGGCCATTTCTAGGTCAAAATACAAAGAAAATATCATTCTCCGTGTATTTTAACACAGAATCAAACAACAGAACTTTAACAAAACAGATTTACATATATAGAACAAGGGAAATTATTCGAAAAATTGAGCTTCATAACAAAGGACAACAAATACATTACAAAAGAAACCTGACAGACAGAATATATATAAGGAATTTCTTAGCCAATTTACATTGTCATTTTATTTTATGATACAAAAGGAATTGCACAGTCAACCATAAGCAAAAGCTTAGCCAAAGTTAACCTGCTCTTTACAATAATATCGTGAACTACTTTGTTTGTTTTCTTTTGTAAATCAAATGGTGCTTTCGACAAGTTTTCAATATAATACACAACATACAGCAGGCAGCTGGGTGATAGTTGCTGTGGGCAATCTTTACAAACCTTGAGCTCAGTTGTTTCATATTCCTGAATTGCTGGGCTTTTCTCCCTCATCAATGCAATCTTTTTCATTACAATTGGCTCGATTTTACTCTTCATGTATTTTGCATCCTCGATTCCCTTAGCGCCTGTGTTTTTCCGCAATGAGTTGTAGTGTGTCCAAACATAGGAGCTGAAGTTGAATGCCAGCAGTGTATAGTGTTTATTCTCTTCACGGAAGAGTGGCACGAATAGCCATTCGATGTCATCCTCCAACTCCATGATAAAATCTTCTATTTCAGCTTTGAAATTGTACATTGCTCCAGATGTTGGTTGTACTACATCGGCAAACTGAACGGTACGCTGTTTTCCAGAAAAAAAAAACAAAAAAAAACAAACAAATCATGAGTTAGTTTTTTACAACAATATTAGTATGTGTACACATTAATATTTATTTTTCAGTTTTGATTCTTACCATTGAATGGGGCATCATGATTGCAAACCATTTACATTGTGCACCCTGCGAGCTTGACTGAACGGTACGTCTTGTATCGGCTTGTAGTTCGTTCATAATCTTTATTGTGAAGTTCATAACATTGGCCTCTATTTCTTCCATATTTAATATGTCTTGTACTTCTTTAGCATTAAAGATCAAGGCAACATCATTGTTTCTTCTTCTTATTTTACAATCTTCTGGAGCAGTTGGAAAGTATTCGTATACATTTTTACTGCACATAAATTTAGTTTCAATTATGTTAATAATATAGGCTAATGATATAATTGTAAAAAAAAGTAACTCCAACAGAGAGAATGATCATTCTTCGTTATGAATTGGACGGAGAATGACTATTCTCCGTGTATTTTTACACGGAGAATGACATTCTCCGTGTATTTTTACACGGAGAATGATCATTTCTAGGACAAAATACACAGAAAATGACATTCTCCGTGTATTTTTACACGGAGAATGATCATTCTCCGTTTACTTTGATACGGAGAATGGACATTCTCCGTGTTAATACACGGAGAATGACCAGTTCTAGGTCAAAATACAAGGAGAATGTCATTCTCCGTGTATTTTAACACGGAGAATAACATTCTCCGTGTTAGAAACACGGAGAATGTTCATTCTCAGTACAAAATACACAGAAAATGCCATTCTCCGTGTATTTTAACACGGAGAATAACATTCTCCGTGTTAGATACACGAAGAATGACTATTCTCCGTCAAAATACACGGAGAATAAACATTCTCCGTTATGAATTGGACGGAGAATGACCGTTATGAATAGGACGCAGAATGACAATTCTCCGTCCAAATTACACGGAGAATATTCATTCTTCGTGTTAGATACACGGAGAATATCAATTCTCCGTTCAAATGATACGGAGAATGATCATTCTCCATTGTGAATTGTACAGAAATTGGTTCAAGTTTAGAATACTTACGTTGGAGTCATCCTTCTTGGGTATACGATGCTCCTGTATAGATGCTTCAGCTGATCGTCTGCTTGGTTCCAAAGCCTGAGTTTTTGACATTGCATCAGCATTTTTCCCTCTTTCACTAGCTTGGCTGTTTGAGGAGATTCTTCTTCAAGTTCTTCAGTTTCTGACATCTTCTTTTTATCGTCTACCTTCTCGGGACTGGAAGGAGCTTTTCTTTTCTCACCAGAAGTTACTTTCTTATTGGTACTGGAAGGAGCTTTTCTTTTCCGACCAGCAGCTACATTCTTACTTGTAGCATCATCTGTTTTCTTCTTTTCCAATGTGGTAAAATCATCATCCGCTGGAGCATTTGATTGTTTTTTAATCCCTCCTGGTTCTCTTGCTCTTGTGTAATGTTTTTGAGGAACTGCTTTAGTCTCCCCAAGCTGCAATGCTTTGGTCATTGCTTCGAGGTTAACAATTGTATCATTCTTCTGTTTGATTTCGTCATTCAATGATGCAACTTCCTCTAGAAGTTTGTTGTTATCATTAATGAGCTTTTCATTCTCCTTTCTGAGATTGTCTGTTTTTTTCACTGATATAAAAACAAACAACAACAAGAGGTATGATGTCAATATTATATAATCTTCTTTTTAAAACAATGAAAAAATATTATTATCCGTTTACTTTAATCTGGAGAATGTCCATTCTCCGTGTCAAAGTAAACGGAGAATGATCATTCTTTGTTAGACTTACAAGGAGAATGGGCATTCTCCTACAACATAAACGGAGAATGACTATTCTCCGTGTTAAGATACACGGAGAATAACATTCTCCGTGTCAAAAATACACGGAGAATGTCATTCTCTGTGTTAAGCTAAACGGAGAATGATCATTCTCTGTTAGACTTACAAGGTGAATGGGCATTCTCCTATAACATAAACGGAGAATGACTATTCTTCGTGTTAAGATACACGGAGAATAACATTCTCCGTGTCAAAAATACACGGAGAATGTCATTTCTAGGTCAAAATACAAGGAGAATGTCATTCTCCGTGTTAAGCTAAACGGAGAATGTCTTTTCTAGGTCAAAATACAAGGAGTGACATTCTCCGTGTACTTAACACGGAGAATGATCATTCTCCGTGTATTTTTACACGGAGAATGACATTCTCCGTGTATTTTGACACGGAGAATGTTATTCTCCGTGTCAAAAAACACACGGAGAATGGCCATTTCTAGGTCAAAATACAGAGAATGTCATTCTCCGTGTATTTTAACACGGAGAATGCTCATTCTAACTGTGTATTAACACGGATAATGACATTCTTCATGTATTTTAATACGGAGAATAACATTATCCGTGTTAGAAACACGGAGAATGATCATTTCTAAGTCAAAACACACAGAAAACGTCATTCTCCGTGTACTTTGACACGGAGAATGACATTCTCCGTGTTAGATACACATAATTATAAATTAAAATTTTGAAAAAATAGAATATTTTACCTTTTAGAAGTAGCTCCTCAACACGTTGACGAAGCTTCTCATTATCAGCAGTTAGCTCAGATTTCTGCTTTCTCAGAGAGTCTAGTTCCTGTTCCGACCCCTTTGCCTCCAGTTCTTCAACTCTTCTACGGAGTTTCTCATTATCAGCAATAAGGAGCGATTTCTCGTTCCTTATAGAGTCTAACTCCTTCTCCAAGCCATCAGTAACGAGCTCCACAACACGTTGTTGGGCTACATCTGCCTCTAGTTTTTGGGCACTTTCTTGGAGTTGCTCATTCTCAGCGATAAGCTGAGATTTCTCCTCCAAGACACGCAACATATCTTCATTCTCAGCTATGTTTGTTGCTGGTGCTTGGGCTTCAGCTTGTGGTTCTTCTTCATCAACAGTATTATCTCCACCTTCTATACTATGTTGCTCTGCTGGGTCTTCTACTTCTTCAACAGTCAATGTAACAAAATCTTTGAATATCAATTCAGAATTCGTTTGAGCCCCTTGATATTCATTTTTGAGGAATATCGAGATTCTATTCCCATCCCATGTATAGAATCTCGGGTATGCGCTTATTGGTTTGCACTTCCTTTCTAACAGTTGACTGTGCTCTGCAAACCAATACAAGAAATATATCGTACAACCTTCAATCTTCTTGTACGATATCTCAATGTCCCCATCTTCAGCTTTTGTAACAGCCCTCTTTATGCTGTCCATGACGTACCCCAAAATAATTCGTGGCCAACATATGATTTTTATAACATCTATGCTCTCCACCAGAGCGAAGAACTTGTACGGCAAGTTCGACCCACCCATTCTGGTGAAGAATGCTGTTTGGCACAAGTTGAATATTATTAACTTGGCCAACTCATCAGGACTTGCATTTATGTCCCCCAACAGCTCTAAGATCCTTTTCTTAACTTCTGTATTTAAGACTTCTGCATTTTTTCCCTTGGAATTTGTCAGCAATCTTTTGAAGTGTTCTGTACACATGCTGAATGAGTCTGCTGGTGGGGGGTCTTCTGTTTTTCAGTGATTATCTTTAGATACTTCTCATCAATTTCACTGTCATCATTCATTGGCAGACCAAAAATGGTTGCCATCTCATCAGCGGTTGGTGCTACCTTGACACTGCTGCTCAATTGGAAATATCCAATGCCATCTTCTTCCAAGTAAGTCCCCATCAGGTTCTCCAGACCTTGGGTGACTTTAGATAGTTCTGCCTTTTTCACCTTGGATCTGTAGAATACATCTACAAAATTGTAGAATCCAACATTCTTCAAGGTTTCAATAACTGCTTCAGGCAAATGGCCACACTTTTCCTTCACCTCATCCATAAGAGAGAGTATTGGGGTGAATGTTGCACGGAAAAGTCTTTCTTCTTTGTTCCTGACAGTTTTTTTTCCTAAAAAAACAACAATTAGGTTTACGTCAACATTCTTCTTTATTATAATAAGGAGAATAACCATTCTCCGTTATTCAACCACGGAGAATGATCATTCTCCGTGACAAAATACACGGAGAATGATTTCTCCGTGTATTTTAACACGGAGAATGAACATTCTCCGTTTACTTTTACACGGAGAATGATATTCTCCGTGTAATTTTACACGGAGAATGATCATTCTCAGTACAAAATACACAGAAAATGTCATTCTCCGTGTATTTTTACACGGAGAATGATCATTCTCCGTTTACTTTGATACGGAGAATAACATTCTCCGTGTTAGATACACGGAGAATGGCCATCTCTATGTCAAAATACAAGGGAGAACGCCATTCTCCGTGTATTTTAACACGGAGAATAACATTCTCCGTGTTAAAAACACGGAGAATGTTCATTCTCAGTACAAAATACACAGAAAATGTCATTCTCCGTGTATTTTAACACGGAGAATAACATTCTCCGTGTTAGAAACACGGATAATGCCTCATTTCTAGGACAAAATACACAGAAAATGGCATTCTCCGTGTGTTTTAACACGGAGAATGGTCATTCTCCGTGTGTATTAACACGGGGAATGATCATTCTCCGTGTCAAAAAACACGGAGAATAACATTCTCCGTGTCAAAAACACACGGAGAATGGCCTTTTCTAGGTCATAATACAAAGAAAATGTCATTCTCCGTGTATTTTAACACGGAGAATATAATTTTCAGTGTTAAAACACGGAGAATGTTCATTTCTATACCAAAATACACAGAAAATGTCATTCTCCGTGTGTTTTAACACGGAGAATGACCATTTCTAGGTCAAAATACAAGGGAGAACGTCATTGTCCGTGTATTTTAACACGGAGAATGGCCATTTCTAGTTCAAATGACACAGAAAGGGCATCCTCCGTGTATTTTATACACGGAGAATGATCATTCTCATTTGCCGCGTCAATATAAACGGAGAATGAACATGACTCAAAGTTTTACCTTTTTTTCCCTTCTTCTTGATCTTCTTCTTCTCCTCCTGCTACTTCTTGTTCTTGTTGTTCTTGTTGTTCTCCGTGTTCTTGTTCTTCTACTTCTTCTTGCACTTCTTTTTCTTTTGTGATGTCTCGTCTACGAGCAACCCTCTTAACTTTCACCCCTTGTTTCTTTTGTTTTCCAACATCTACTTGTTCTCCGTCTTTTCTAACTCGGTCTACATCCATTGATGATGATTGCGACATTGTGTGAAACTTATGAATGGAGATTCGCTGGCGCTTTCTTGTAAGAAATTTCTAAGATTTTTGGAGGAGATGACCTAAAATCGAAAGCGAACAGAGTATGGAATATGAGGGAGCGATCGAAACGTTTTTTTGAAGAGTTGCTGGGTTTGTATGTAATTCTCCCTCTTCTGGAATCGAACCGTTTTTCTGAAGAGTTGCTGGGTTTGTGGATATTCTTAATAAATTAGAAGGGCAAAAGGGTCATGCCGTCCCCTTTTATATATTTTTAAGATAATGCTGGGCACGCGATGAAAGTTTCTTTTACGGTGGGTTTTTCATAAAACTTTTTAAATTTTTGGGCATTTCATAAATTTTCCCATTTTCTTTTTCATTTTTAAAAAAAATAGATAGATTTGTTTTAAATAATAATCTATCTTTCAAAACAAATCTATTTTAAAATATTAGTTTTAATTTTAATTATATTAATATTAACATTAATAATAATATTTAATGTTTATTTAGTGCTAATGTTAATTTTAATAATTATTGTTAATTAAAATGTTAATTTTAATTTTAATTTTAACATTAATATTAATATTAAAAATTAATACTAAAATTAATATTAAACTTAACATTAAAATTAACATTAACATTAACATTAATATTAACATTAACATTAAAATTAATATTAATATTAATATTAACATTGACATTGATATTAACATTAAAATTATTATTTTTAAATATAGATTTATTTTTAAAGATAGACTTAAAGATATGTTTTTTTTTAGATTTGCTTTGAAAGATAGATTATAGGTTATATTTATTTTTATGAAAAGATTTAGATGTACATAATTTATATTTAAATATATTTGTTTTGAAAGATACATTATTTGTTATATTTGCCTTTAGAAAATATTTAGATTTTTTTAAGAAAGAGGGAGATAAGTATGTTCTTTCTTTTATCTCCGTAAAGAATTTGTTTCTTTTAAATCATCTCGTAACTTTGTCCCGTAAGTTATTCCCGTATAAGAAGTGGGCTGTATATATATATATATATATATATATATATATATATATATATATATATATATATATATATATATATATATATATATATATATAGCGAACTCGCCTCCACTGGGGCTCGAACTTCCGAACACTTGGGCCTCATACATCTCTTTTAACCATTAGGCTAGATGTCATTTGCAACTTATATATATATATAAAAAATATATATATATATATATATATTTGTTTTTTTTTGTAATGATATATATATATATATATATATATATATATATATATATATATATATATATATATATATATATATATATATATATATATATAGTCATACTTCTTAAATAAAAAAATTAAATTCTAAATTTCTCTACCCAAATTCTCAACTCCTTATCCTAAATTTTATTTCAGTTTGTATTTTGTAATGATCAAGACTTAATTACTATTTGATTATGTGTTTAATATTATTTTTGTTTAAAATTATTTCAATTAGTATATTAGAGCTCGATAAATCCGATGGACCCGACCCAACCTGAGTTCAACCCGAGCCAAACCCGATCCTCCGGGCTTGGTCTTGGGCTTTATATGTTGAACCCGTGGTCGGGCCGGACTTGGGCTCGGGCTAGGCTTATGATTCATCGGGTTGGGCTTGGGTTGACCTCAAGCCCGATCCAACATGTCCGGATTGCACCCCTATTTCTACACAATTATTATTTCAGAAGAAGAATACTTGTCAATATTTTTTATCACACATATATATAAGTAACGGTTAAGACAAAGACATCCGTCCTCCGAGGTTGTTAGTTCGAGCAAAGGAAGCGACATTTAATATCCTTTAGGAAGAATTAAGTGGAAAGGTGCTAGTACAGAACTGGTGCAGTGCAGTCGTCTACGACTGCGAAGCCGGATAGGTCCCTCCGAGAGGCTACAACTCAGTCCGAAGGTTTACAACCAATCCAATCTGAAAGCCCCATTGCTCGAACCTTCAACCTCATGAAAGGATGCATCGATTGTTAGACTAGACTTTATATATATATATATATATATATATATATATATATATATATATATATATATATATATATATCAAATGACCTCTAGCCTAGTGGTTAAGAGAGATGTATGCGGCCCAAGTGGTCGGAGTTCGAGCTCTAGTGCAGACGAGTTCGCCACAATTACCCATTGCTTCAATATATATATATATATATATATATATATATATATATATATATATATATATATATATATATATATATATATATATATATATATATACGAAAAATTTCATGAGAAGCAAAAATATTTGTAAAAATTGCGTAAAAGACACTAAGTTTGAGAAAATAGCAAAATGAGCACAGTCGCGCCCAAAAATAGGGCGTAGAAAATTTTCACGCCCTTCTTTAGGTCGTCAAAATTTATTTCTTCTTAATCCATCCAACCAACCCATTTAACTGGATGGAAAAACCACGCCCTAATAAAGGGCGTGAAAATTAAAGCCCAAAAATCGACGCCCTAAATAAGGGCGTGGATTTTCTCCCGCCCATCCCCATATCATAAGTGCATGTCATTGTTAACTTTCCATTCTGTTTGAATTTTCTTTTTCATAATAAGAATAATGATGCTGTTGACAGTACCAGAAGATCTTTGGCCTAGAAGTAAACAGGACGAACCTAATCCAAGGTTTCAACTATGCGCGCGAGTGCAGAGGGAATGTCAAATTTTTTGTATTCGACGCTTATTTATGGCGGGCTGGGCGGGAGAAAATCCATGCCCTTATTTAGGGCGTCGATTTTTGGGCTTTAATTTTCATGCCCTTTATTAGGGCGCGGTTTTTCCATCCAGTTTAATCCACTTTGATTAAGAAAAAATGGGTTGGATTAAGAAGAAAATGAATTTTGCAGGGCTGGATTAAGAAGAAATAAATTTTGACGACCTAAAAAATGGCGTGAAAAAATTTTACGTCCTATTTTTGGGCGCGACTGTGTTCATTCTGCTATTTTCCCAAACTTAGTGTCTTTTACGCAATTTTTACAAACATTTTTGCTTCTCATGAAATTTTCCGTTCCGAAATTGACCAAAAAGGAATATACTAGGTATGAACTATTTATATTGCTAAAATTAGCAAAACTTATGCCACACTTGGAGGCATACTTTTGCTTCAGATATAGGCTGGTTCATGAAAGCAGAGTTTTTCTAAGAAGGTGAAGCATGAGCATAGACAGAAGAACCTAATTTATGTTTTTACCGTAGTCGCAATGGAGATTGTTATTGGCCACCATAATTGACAGTTTTGAAGTCAATTGTGTAGCGTCCTTGGTAAAGGCCCTAATTTAGGCTTCAAATTTTTGTTAGGCATCTTCGTCCAACAAGTAGCAGATATCCTCAAACCTTGTTAGCAATTCGGCAAACGGAAAAAATTCGGGACGGCAAAAGTACGAGTATAAATCGGCTCAGTACAAATAGAATACGTTCAAAAATCCGGACAAATATTCGAAAAATAGAAATATTGAGGTTAGAAACTTCACATTCTTAAATATGTTGTCAAATTTGATTAATTAAACAGGTTTTCAGTACGTTTTTTGTGTCAAATTTTTCAATAATTTATCCAGAACACGTTTAAAATTTCGCATGCTTAAAATTTATGTACTGATTAGGATCTGTCAAAAGTACGCAAGTATTATACGTTTATGAAAGATACGGAAAAATTCGCATATAATACGAGTTTTATTCGGGTGATTGCTAACAAGGTCCTCAAACGACAATGCATCAATTGCAGTGCAGGTGTGTCTCAATTCAACTACTAGTTGTGATCCAAATTGGCTCAGAAATTCAATTCTCTGACCTAATCTCATGGTCCCAGTTTCGCCCATCGATCAGTCACATGCTCCACATGCTCCAAGTGTACATCCAAGACAAAAAAATCAGTCCACATTCTTCACCCAAGAACCAAACGAGACCAACCAACCAACCAACCTACCAGCCACTCTTCAGGTCACTTCGAAACCGATTCTTCCGTTCTTACTACGTCTGCAGAAGAGATGGCACGAGAGAATGTTAAGTCGCAGGCTGTCGCCAACCAACGATGTCTATTTCGACAACGATCAACATCCCCGTGCTGGCGTCACTGCACATATCAGCTGCAGGCCCTATAGTTAGAACTTACAGTCACATCAGCTAAATGTCCAGACCCAGATCTTCCGGAATTGTTCACAATCACCAACCTAGATGCGGCATCTTGAGTCACTAAGCTTCCAGAGTTAACAGAGACCAATATGTATAATTTTCGTTCAGTTACACAAAAGTTCAGTCGGTTGCTATACTGCCTAACACCAAAATAAACCTCACCCGCTCGGCTGGGCAGCCTTGGCAGCTTGACGGGCACGGAAGCTAGCTTTAGTTTCGCCGTAGTAGACGGGATTGCCGCCTAGATAAACGAGAAAGTTCCAGCCGACGGGAGATCCTCCCACCACATAAGTCCCCTGAGACCCTTCTTCTGGTGGGATCTTCTCGAGACGAGTTTGCGGAACTTGGCTCTCTACTAGCTGGGGCTTTTCCTCCTTGGCTGCTCCACCTGAAGGTTGTTCCTTCGCCAGTGTCTGAAGTCTTGTGTTGTACTCCGCGTACCGCAGCTCTCTTGCTAGCTCGATCATCGTCTTCATCTCTACAATTGGATGTGTACAATACAATTTTATCTAAGTTAGATCTCAGATCACCAAGTTATCAGCTTCAGAATAAAAAATAAATACCAGCAACCAACATTTTCAAGGAAATTGTGTGGTGAAAGGTTGAGTGGGTTCAACAAAATCTACCAAATTCAATTTCTCTTACAAAGTAGTACCGCGTAACATTTTGATTTCTACAAATTATAAACTTCTCTCTTAAAATCTCCCTCTCCCTTCCACCTTACGACTGAACCCACCAACTAGCCTGCAGAGCAGTAGTGTTTCATACCACCATGCAGGAAGGAGGACGGAGGAAGCAACAACGGATAAAATTTAAAAACCGTATAATTTTGTTCAAGACATTCTATTTATATATAATTCAAGTGTCCTAAGAAACTAAAGGAAATTGAGGTAATAACCAGAAGATTGTGGATACATGACCTGACAGCTAAAAGAACGTTGGGTAGGTATGGATGTGACCATAAACGTAGAGGTGCACTGCAATTGAATTTAAGATAAAAAAAGGATTATTGTGTAAATATTTAGAATCAGAGATCTCAAACCAATAGGTTAAGAAACATGGTTCTACGAGTTTATTATTTATTTTGTTAAAAACAATGAAATGACACAAATCTGGGGATTTGAGAGGAGAATTCCTTGAGACACTTTAGTCTTTCCCTCACCAAACAATAGTTTTAGTGACACTATAATGGAGAGGGAACTCTCCTTTTCATATCCCAAGAGAGCCCGAAACGTTAAAAAAATCCAAAATCTAATAAACTAGCAAAAGTTGCAAGGCGCAGAGTGGAGTGTAACAGTATGATGTTTGAACCCTCTCGATCAGAATCATCTCCTCTTACGTGGACAATGTCAGGGCCGGCCCTGAGCTCATGGAGATCCGAAACGAACTCCCAAAATGGAACCCCCTATACATAATGTGAAGAAAAAAAATAAGTAACTAAAATAAAAATATAACAAAAAGAAATGTTGCCACTAAGATTTGAACTAAGTACCTCTAGTATGTAAGACTAACATAGGTACCGCAACTCTTCTGAGTTAAAAGTGGCACATAATGCATCCTTATTTTACTCTAGAAATGTTCATGTTGGTGCCCCTATAAACTTTGGGCCCTGGACCGTCGTCTAGCCTGTCCTGGGCCAGGGCTGTCCCTGGATAGTGTCTTGATCCATAGTCCACCTTGATGATATTATCTGGACTTTATCCATTATACAATAGCAGCAACAACAACAAAGCCTTTATCCCAAATTTATGAGATAGCTCTATTAAGGATCATGTCAACAAGATCGATATCCTTTAACACTTACAATCATGTTAGTCTAGCCCACCTCTAGTCCTAACGGCTTCATTAACCACTATAATATCACTCCTCCTTACAGGGACATCTATGGCTCTGCGTTGTCTATGTCCAAACCACCTAAGTCGACTTTTTCTCATCTTGTCCTCTATTTGTGCCACATCTAACTTTCCACATATACACTTATTTTTATCATATCATTTATATATTATCTCGACATTTTCATTTCAGCTACAATAACTTCGACATGTTTCTTAATTGTCCAATACTCTGATCCATAAAGCATGGATAGTCTTATAGAAATTTTCTTTCAGCTCCAGTGGTATCTTGCAGTACAAAGTACTCCAGAAGCACGTCTCTATTTCAACCATCTATATTGACATCCTTCTCAATCTCTCCATGACAAATGGTTGATCCTAAATACTAGCGACCACTCTTAGGTATCTCTTGTCTATCTATATTGACTCCCCACTTATTTCTCTTTGACTTCGGGTTAAAATAACATTGTATATACTATGTTTTCGTTTTACTAATCCTAAATCCCTTAGACTCCAGAGTCTTTCTCCACAGTTCTATTTTAGCATCTAACCCTTCTCTACTCATCAACTAACACAATATCATCACCAATCATCATAAACCACGGAACCTCCTCCTGGATATGCTTAGAAATTTCGTAACCATCGCATAAAGGTGAGTACTTAACGTTGATCTTGATGTAAGCTTATGGTGATAGGAAACAGATTACTATCTTCTCCGATAGTTCGGACATTCATCGTAGCTCTATCATACATATTCTTAATAGTCTCAATATAACTACTAGAAACTTATTTCTTCTTCAAAGCCACCATATTATCTCCCTAGGAACTTCCATAAGCTTTCCCCAAGTCGATAAAAACCATATGTATATCTCTCATTTTATTTCTTAATATTTCAATTAATCTTCTTAAGTAAGTAAATGGCTTCTATAGTAGATCTTTCCAACATAAAACCAAATTGAATCTCTGAAATTATAGTCTATTTTCTTAATATTTGCTCAATCACTCTCTCCATTAGTTTAATGGTATTACTCATAAGCTTAATTCCTAAAGAGTTGTTACAACTTTGTATGTCTCCTTTGTTCTTGTGTACGGGTGATCCTTTGTTTATTTCTATTTAGCACTTGTGCATGCTTAACGATCGGATTGGAGGTTTTCTTATCCATAGCAGATTTAGGATATGGTTCGCAATATCCTACCATAGTGGATCCACTATAGTGATATGGATAACTCAAGCAGAAGGAAAATAATCTTCAATGACGAAAGCAAAGCATCACATGGAGACCACCAACCCTACAAGGATGCTATAATTTCAGGCTGCATAAATATAGGATGGAGAAAGACTAAGCCCTGTTGGTATTGCTGTTGCTTTCCAAAAAGCGGAAGCAGCCTTCCCAGATTCCAGAAACTGCCTAAAATGAACTAGCTTATAAAAAAGATAAGCAGAAGCAGCTGTTATCAAACAGTTTATCCTGCTGCTTTTCAAAAAACAAAAAAAAGGGAAGGCTAAATAAGCAAATACCATACTCAGCCTAAAAAGACAATAAGAAGAGCTCAAGGACTTTGTGAGATGATGATGTTAAGGGAGAGGCCTATAGATCGAACCCTGAAGATGAGGTGAAAAAATAGAAATTATACATGAAAATGACCAAACTTGGAGTTTTGGGACACAATTGCACTTCACACAGACCAACAACTGTTCATAAAACGGGTATATCTCAATTATCTAATAGAGTTTCAAGATGAACCAAAATATTTTAGAAACTAGGTGTCTAGAGAAAAATCATCTTTTGAAGACTTCTCGTGATTCTATCATCTAATAGGTTATATATTACACTGCAAGAGTCAACCATGGGCAGTCGACAACAATTGAGATTACATGTCCAAGTAGGATTATGACAATTCTTGCTTGGTCATCTTTCTAAGTCCAAGGATATCTTTCGATGTTATAATTATACTACTGTTAGGAGTCATAATCAAGAATGATTAAGGTTGGTAGACCATAGAAAGATTATGAGGTTCAAGGGACTCGTATCCATTATCTCCAACCTAAACCATAAAACCTAGGTTTCTCCATCTGTCACCACTTGGCAGAGATGGCCTTCAAGGTTTTACATCAGCGAAAGTAGATGTTTAGTGACTTGAATCTACAAGGACCAAGAACTAAATATAGAAACAAGGATGGCTCCCCTAATTTGGTACTGATTAGCTCTTACAAAATCAATATTCTAGGGTTGGTAAGGACTCTTCCCTTTGCCCTTGTTGTATAATTTGTCTGCTTTCTCCAAGACCAACCCAATAAGACTTGATCTCCATCTTGTGCTAGCTCCTCTCAAAAACATGATATTCTTTGAGTAGCTTCTGAGTTGAAGTTTTCGAGCTCCTATGTGGAGTGGATCTCTTATATCAAGATCTCTTCAGTTCGAGCACCTCGCTGCTTTCTAATGACTACTAAGATTCAGTGTTGACGTGTCTGTCATTGGTCCTAGAAATAGTGACACGTGTACAAGTATTGCCGAACATTTTCTCTATCCTATCTTTCTTAGATAAAGGGAATTTGTGTGGCTAGATCCCAAATTAATCCTAAATGTCTGAAGTTCAATCCAGTAGAAATGATGCACATTTTTGGAAACAAAAGAAAGAAAGAAATTCAAACTCTTCTTTCTCTAGTAGGATATTCTTACTCTTTTCATTTGCCTTCAAACTGCATATGACTAAAAGTCACAATAAAAGAATTAAGTCTTTGAACAAGCTAACAGCATAAGCCATACATCGAGTTCACGAAAGCATCCTACGAGTGCCTTCTTTTCATGATCATAAACTTCGTTTATTCTTCATTGCATAGATTTCTTCTTGATCCTTGTAGACTTCACCTCTTTCCCTACTTCTCCAACTCTTCAACTAATGGAAGACCTTGAATGCCATCCTTGCAATGGTGGAAAGATGTAAGTTTTTAGGAGATTCTTGAACCTCGTCTTTCTAATGTTCCATAGGAAACCAATATCAATCCATCTCAAACTCTAGGTCCCACTTGAAAAGTAATCCTAAAACACTCAAAAAAGTCCGAGTAAATCCAAGTTGGCCTAGTCCAACTCAGTTAGGAATATGATTGGTACTTTGTACATAAATCTGACTTTGCGACTCAATTTGAACCAGTGGATGATCAAGATCAGAAAACTGCTCAAAACATGAATACTAGCCCAAGAATTCTCAGTTCCACATAATCTACATTCATCTTCAATCTCCAATGGTCGGCAGAGATACACCAATTTTGCTGAGGAAGTGTCAATATGGATTGCAGAACATACTCTGCGACCTATTTCCTTGTTGTCTTGTCCATACGAATATTCATTTCAGGTTAGAACAGATATTTCGTACCAATATCCTGAATGGTACATGGCCTAAGATCTTTTTTGGGCCTCTATTCTCATTAGATTTGGCTTTTCAGGGACAGGTTCCCAAATAGCTATTGAAGGGACCAGGCATATGATATAAGACACCCTTCCCTACCACCTTATCGCAGTCAGGTTCAAAGCAGAAGCTTATACCAATAGTTTTCCAACCTCTAGTATTTCATAACTAGGGTTTAAATTGCTCAAAGTTATTAGTATACTCCTACTTTATATTCAAAAAATTAAAAGGAATGCAAAAAATTAACAAAGCAAGCCACGAGAGAAGCAGCAGGAAATGAGCAAACTCACATTCAGAAGTTACATCATACATTATAGCCAAAAACTAAACAGTAAATATAACTTAATTTATTAGTCGTGATCCTGAGTAAATATTTTGCTCGACGTTTATGTTCAACACCAACAAGAACTTCTATAGTAAAGCTCGACTGAATACAAATAAATGAACTTACTATAAATCATTAAAACATCCAAAATGCTTCTGAAACAACTTGTTTGACCAAAAGATAATAAAAGTATTATAAATAAGATTGCATCTCGTCATTAAACCGATTATTCAATTTTGAATAACCCAATGGCACTAAAAAAAACCTGAAAACAGATTAGTCATATTAATACCACTGACCCTCTACCATACTCCTTAAATTTTCTCATATATATAACCATCAGCACTCAAATAACCTAACTTTCTTCAAAAGGTACATCATGCAATTTAGCGAAAAAGTAGAGTAAACAGTAAATATAACTTAAAATACTAGTGAAAATAGTGCATGATGATTTATGTTCAACTCCAACTAGTAGGTCATCAAAGGAACTTATGTGATAAAGCTCAAGAAGCCAATGCAAATAGAAGTACAGGAAAAAGTGGTTCAAATTTCAAATAAAGCTTCAGAAACAAGCTGCTTTCCCAGAAGATTAAGTATAGCAAAGCCTTTTGTCCCAAACTTTTAGGGTCAGCTTAAAATACTATGATAAGGCATGGTCAAAGTTCTTCCCTTATCTTTTTGAACAGTCTCGGTCCAAGCATCTGTAGGTCTATCACAGGTTCAAGCAGCTCCATTAACTAACTTCCTACCATTTCTCCTAACTGGTGCATCTATTGGTCTACACTGCACATGTTTGGACTATCTCAAACAATTTTCTCCCATCTTATCCTTAATTACCACCTCCAACTTCCCACAGGTGCACTATTTTTATACTAAATTTTTATCCTATATTTTATCCACAGTGTTACCATTTCAGTTGCCCTATTTGATTGCCAGCTTTCCGACCAATAAAGCATGGGCCGTCTTAACGTTGTCTTATAGAACTTTACTTACAATTCGAGGGTATCCTATGATCACAAAGCACTCAAAAAACTCTCCTCAACTCCAGCCATCCTTGTTTAATTCTATGAACATCATCCTTATCAATCTCAATCTTGATAAATGTTTTTTTTTTTTGATAAATGGAATATATATATATATATATATATATATATATATATATATATATATATATAGTACCGGCTCTTGGAGTTGAAGCAAGGAATCAACCCTTCATTTCCTAAGTGAGTTATATATATATATATATATATATATATATATATATATATATATATATATATATATATATATATATATAATCACATTCAACTTTAAACCAATTCTGAAACCCAATGGTACAACAACCAAAATTGTAACTTTAAATGACAAAGAACCAAAGCTAGGGAACAAGAGAACTCCTCGAGTGTTCAAGTGTATTCTTATGGGCCTAACAAAAGTTTAAATACTGATACTATAGTCATTTCAAAAAAAAAAATTCAATTGACGTGTGATTAGCTAGGTGCCAAGTATATTTTTTTAGTTTTGATGACTATGATTCGGGTTAGACTTACAATAGCTATAACCAAGTACCTACCCACTATATTTACATGTAGACGAATCAAACTCTTTTTGCACTTAGTTTTGAACCCATACCCTACCTACTAAGTCAGGTGCAGGTCAGGATTGGCATTGTGACTAATTAGTGGTAGGTTAGAGATCAAGTAATAGGGTGAAATTCCAACCCTATTTTCAACCGGATAAGAATGAATACAGATAAATACTTTTGCCTTTGCAATGTGATTAACTAGGCACCAAGTATTATTTCAAGTTTGGGTCGACTTTGATTCAGGTCAGGTTTATAATAGCCATAACCAAGTACCTACACACTAAATGTACACGTTCATCCTTTGCTGAGCTCTGGTTCAGTTCTACTATACAATATATTCATGTACAGTCACACCCTGCACCGTGGGCCCACCAAGACATGACCCATGCATGCGCTTCATATGCATGATCACTTGGCCCACTTGCCAAAATGGTTAACTTGGATGTAGACATGAGATCCAAACACTTAATATAAACCAATCATACTCTCATCCCATATTGGATGCGGGACTAAATCTTGGGGTTCACACAATATCCTTCGCTCAAAGACATGATGTCAACGTCACGGTCCCTGCAATGTCCCAATTTCACCTGTTTCACCTTGGTAGAACACGTATCAAACGGGTAGCCCTTATACTATTTGTCACACCTAACCAGCAGGTCCACCAGTACATAAACCACGCATGGGGCTCATGTGCATCGCCACTTGGCCCACTTGCGAAAATGGTTAACTCAGATGTACACATGAGAACCAACAGCTAAATATAAAGCAATCAAACTCTAATCTCATCTGATATGGGTTAAATCTGCCCAGAACTCTTTCAGACAGTTTTAAACCCTTATACTATCTACTAGACTACTAACTCAAGTAAGGTCAGCGTTGGAATTAGCTCGTGGTTGGTTTAAAATCACATAATTGTGTGACATGCAAGCTTTACTAACAAAGTTTCTGAGATTTCAGGTATATAATGGTTCCTCTTGTCATTCTCTAAATGATTGGCCCCGCTAAACAAGACTATGACAACTGATTATAATATTTAATAGAACACGCATACAATTAATCGTACGGAGAAAGCATATAATAATGTGGGTTAAGGAGTAATTTCTTGGGAGATTGAGGTGGACAGATTATGTAGATGGCTGATTGGATGTTCTGGCAAAGCCCCAGTACATACCGCATGATATGATGCTAAACAGCTAAGATCCGTTTGAAATGGCTAGCATAAAATGGTGCATTTATGCCCTAAGACACAATGAGGATCTTAGGTACCATACATTGAGCTCAAATTGTGATATGGTGTTGCAAGAAGATGGTCCAACATCATCACTAGAGTGTTGCTTTAAAGCCTGCTAAAAGACTTAAACGGGAAAATATATATTTATGGGTGGCTTTCCTAATGACTCAAAAATAGTTCGCGATATTATTCGATGTTGATACCGAAACGGCCGAAACTAACCGATTCAAACCACCGGCCCCCTTCGAAACTGCCCAGAAACTGCCAGTTAAGAAGAGTCAGACACTGACCCTGATACTGCGAGCCATGCTCAAAACCTTCCATATTGTTGTCAAATTCGATGCACATTTTGATTCAAAACCTTCCATTTTATAGGTGATTTTCCCTGGTGATGCTGCAAACTTTTCCAAATTGTCAGAAAATAAGATGCATGTCAATTCAAAGCCTTATAATTCCCACAACCTTCTACATGACTTTTCTGTTGTTCACTAGAAAAAGCCGCAAACTCGAAGGACTACAAATAAACTACTGATGAGAATGCTGACAGAAAACTTTCACCAATGAAATCAAATTCAATGTACATTAGGAATATACTTCCCAACATTTGATAATAAATTATCAGATACATACACATCAAGTATTGTAATATTTTGTGACTATGGAAAGCATCAAACATTGTAAAAGTTACTGGTTTAAAGTCAAAATCGATCATAACACCCCCCCCCCCCCCCCCCCAAAAAAAAAACACAAAACAAAAACCACCACCACAAGTAACACTCAAGGTATTATGAATTGAGCAGTGCTCACACTAAACAATCACCTGGTAGAGCTCCCAAAACTCTTAACACCCTTAAGGAAAAAGATATACTACAAGAGTCCAACAAAAAAGTTAAAAATGCATGAACTTCCCCAGACAAATTTCTTCACAGCCCCTAACAAATTGCTGGTTGAAGTTAATACCTTAAAAATAATGCACAGAGGTAGATAAAGGCATTCCCAATAGTATTGAAAAGTTGCATTCTTCTTGACGAACGAATACTAGAGAAACATGAATCCAGATTATCAAAATTTTGAAAAGTATAATTATTGGGTAAGTCAGAAAGTTGTGCAACAAGTAGACTTTAGAACCCTGAAGATAAGTAATGTGGAGGGATAGATGAGGTTCTTGTAATTGTGATATATAACACACAAAATGGATTGTTCACGCAGCACCATGAGAGGATATTGTCATAAGCTCTTTAGTAATATTTGGATATGTTCAGGTTAAACAGAAACCAAGATAAAAACATATAAATGGGCAGTAACAGAGTGGCGATTGATGTGAAGCTAATGTGTAGCCTTATGTAGACCTAATGCAAATTGATATCTGTATAGCTGAACTTAAACTCAAGGGTAGGACTTCTGGATCATGTTTGTTTGTACAGAAAACCACCATTGGACATTGTTTCAGTGCAAATGAAGCCACTGAAACATTCTGTCAAAGCAAAACCTCTTTCTTTAAGACACTAAATGAGCTAGTATGAGCAGCATTAATCTATTAATACCAGCATAAAAAGAATGGACTACTCTACCACATAACTAAAACATGGATAATTTTCGGCATACATATAATATTGTGCTTGTCAACTTACGTTTTCGGATGTCGCCCACCACTTTGTTGTGCCGGAAATCAGGGGCATGGATAACCTACCAAAAAAAAATTATGGCTTTTCATATATACAAATCAGAATATAGATATGACTACCGATTGCAATATCCAACACTATGCAACCATATTTCTATGATAATACACTACGGCTCCAGTACTACAGAAGACATTGGCCAGCAAAACACAACGAAATGATCCCCATAAGAAAATATATCTAGTAAGCTATTAAAAATAAATAAACATTTCAAGTGCCTACTAATGCACCAAAAATCTAGGGTATTGGTGAAGGATGAGGGTTTTATACTATATTATTCAACACGCTCTTGCAAGTTGAGACCATTTTATGGGTAGAGAGCTCGATTCATGCAGAGATATAGATCCATCAATGGTAACCGAACCCTATCCGATTCATGAATAAAATTTCGGGTTAGGATGTAAAAATTCAAACCCGAATGAATTTCAGACAGGTTCGTGTACAACTTTGAAACCCGAAAAAAATCGGGTATGGTTCGGACTTCTACAAAAGTTGGTCTTAGAGCAGTTGGTAAAGCATAGATGCATGATATAGAAGGGCCAGGTTCAATTCCTCCCATATATCATTGGGAAACAAAAGTTTCCTCATTTATTTTGTTATTGAACCGGGTTCTGGTCTTCAAACCAGATCCGGAATGTAATTAGGTTCGGGTTTTGTTTCGGGTACAGTTATACAACCCGGAGAATTTTTGGGTCAAGTTCAGATTTTACATAAATCCGACCTAAACCCGGTCTGAGTATAATGTTTTTGTAAAATCCACTTCAAATGCACGCCAGAAAGATTGAACCAAAACTCTAGATTGTTGGTGAGAGAGAAGGATCGTACATTCCGGATCGGAAGATCCGAAACTTGGACATGGGCTATGAGTGATCCCGTTAACTATGCTATGGGACACCCTTGATTTCCATAACAAAGATAACGAACATCACCAGCATTGAATAACAAGGTTTAAAACTATAAAAACCATTTGATTTCAATCATAAACCTTTACATGTTGAAATTTTGTCTCACATCCAAATATGGGTGAGGCATTATGAGAGTTTGGCAAAAATTAATCCCATGACTGATCGGTGTGAACTATGAAGAAGCAGTCGGTTATGACTTATGAGTTTGGTCCATATTCCAATAGGTTAACTTTATGGGACAAAGTGGATCCTATCCCACTGTCAAGCCACACTGCAAAAAGTTCTATAGGCCTATCACCTATGAAGATAAGAATCGGCATCAAGGCCAAGCTTAAAAGTTGAGGATCATACATGTTTTAGCCGGAAACATTGTCGCATGATGGAACATGCTAAATAGTCAATTATCTACACTCATTTTTATTTGAGAGGCATATATACTCATGAAGCTCCTTGGCTAGGCTACTTAGTTATAAAAGCAAACATGAGTAGATCACATCAGGTTTTAGAATCAAACAGATATCCATAATTTGCAAAATATACCCAAAAAAAGAAGAAGAAATTCTCTAGAACATATAACAAAAAACATGATAATTTGTTTTGTCCATGGGGCTTCAAATTTTAATTGCAGGTTATGTTAAAATACCATTATAATATTTCTAAAAAACACCCAATTCACCAAAACAATAGTTACAAAATCTACCTGGATCTCGTTGTCGCAGCTTCTTGTCGTCAACGAGAAGTCAGTGGTCACCGGTGTGAGAGAGGAGAGGGACTGAGAATAGAACCATCAAAGAAGGGTCCGACTGTCCTAATTGAGCTTAGAGTTTTCTGGTTGGGTTATTGGGTGCCAAAACGTGCCAAGACATACACCGCCCTTGCCGTACGGCTCGCCGTAGTTGTACCCGAAACGTACCAAAATTTAAAAAATAAAATAAAATAAAAAATAATACGTACCGCACTATTGACATGGCATCAATTTCGAAGTACCCGTGTTTCATAAGATTACTACGAGTCAAGTACGTAGCCTAACAGGTTAAAGTCGGGGGACAACATAGATCTCGCATCCATTGTTAAGTCCCATATAAGAAGCTATAACTAATGGTATGAAATACACATCTCACTAAAAGAAATTTGGGAACACATTGATTTCAATGTCGAAATCATCTCTCTCATCCAAAAATGCAAAAAAAAAAAAAAAAAAAAAAAAAGGGGTCTACGCGCTAAGGGAATACGTTAAGTCACACCATTCTCATATGTTTAGGTGTTTAAAATTCTAACAGAAGCAATGGGAGCAACAGAGAACTTGATAATCTCAATGTGATGGCTGATAATTGCAATACAGAGGAGAGGATCCTCTATTAGAACATAGGCCTGCCTTATTCCTCAGCGAACTGTAAAATAAAAATTCAGTAACTCTGTATATTCACAATACAAAAATTAACATATATGGGTTTAGCATGTTAAATTGCCTTTTTTCTCAATTCGAGTAAGACGTTTAGCAGCATAGGTATGACTATGGATCCTCAAATGTTCTTGAATCAAATACTATAGGAATATCAGATCCCACTTCAGTGTAACCTCAATTGTTCAATTTACCACATTATCCCATTTTATGAACATTTAACCAAGCAAAAACTCCACAGTTTCGTGTTTTACGAACTAACAATTCTATATATTTGTTTAACCAAATAAAATTTCTAAATCTACTTATTTTTCCAAAATAGATTGTGCGTTGTTCGATGTACTACATTATTCCATTTTATGAACATTTAACCAAGCAAAAACTCTATTTAGATAAACAAAAGCCATAGTAACACAACACATCATACATAAAGAAATCAACAATGACGGATGAAACAAAAGCCATAGTATGAGAAAACCACACTAGAACTTCTTACTATGTTAAGAAAAATACAGATGAAATCCAAGGCGACATCAATTTCAAGAATAAACGTATAATGATTTGAGTCATATTTTAGGAACGCCTCATAGTCCAATCATAAGCACTATGTATATCTGAAAATTAATAATTAATATATTACATGGACCTACATGAATTTTTTTATAATGTATTATCATATAAATTTAGTACATTATCCCAAGTCGGGACCGCACAAAAATATTATTTAACTGAGGTTATTAATTTATTGGGTATCAAGGTTCTATTGTATAATATAGGAACCAAGTCTCTTTTGTAATATAAAAATAACTAGAAGGTATTGGCTGCTATTAGCTCTAGTTCTTTCAAATCCTCTGTATCACCGAGTTCTTCCATTTACCTTGCAAATGCTTTATGGGAACAATCATGTTGCACTAGGATGTTTTTGACCATTATTTTCCCACATCCCAAAATTACCTTTCCCGTCAATCTTCTGAATCACAAACCAATTCATGGTTGCCAATGATTTTACTCCCGTTGCCAATACGAGCAGATGTTTATGTTCTGTACTAATTGTGGCAAATTTTCCTAGGGTAAACCTAGTAATAAATATCGCAAAGGAAAATTGGCTACTGACTTAGTGATAAACTTCACCAAAGCCACAGCGCAAATGAAAAAATAACAAGAAGACCAAACAAGTCACAAAGTGAAACTATTGTCAGCATGCAAGCTGCCAATTATAACAAGGCTGCAAGAGTTAAAAAAATAAAAAGAAAACTCAAAGTCATGTTGGCACATTTATTTTGATAATACCAACAGCATCTTCGTAGTTTAGTTTTCTCTGTTTTCAAATTGATATCATTTCAGAAGCTCTACTACATAAAGTCTGTCCATTCAAGTTTTCCATCCATAGCCTTGAAGACTGAAGTAAAGACCGGCGCTCCTTGCATAGACGGCTTCCTACACTGCATGATTTCGAGTCTGTACAAGGTCTAGGTCTTTCTGTATACACTTAAGGTTGGATGACATACTAAAAGCTTTCTCTTCTTAAAGTCAAAAATCAATATCTTATAGATCGGCATACCGGCGGTATGCTCCGACATACCGGCGGTATACCGTTTTATTGTCCACAAAACCTTCTGTGAGAAATGACGGCATACCGACGGTATGCTCCGGCATACTGGCGGTATACCGTTTTGTAGACCACAAAAACGTTCTGTGACAAACATCGGAATACCGACGGTATGCTCCGGCATACCGACGGTATACCGTTTTGTTTGCCTCAAAAAAGTTCTGTGATAATCGTCGGAATACCGACGGTATACTCCGGCATACCGACGGCATACCGTTTTGTGAGCTATAGAACTTTCTGTGACAAAACTTCGGCATACCGACGGTATGCTCCGGCATACCGACGGTATACCGTTTTGTTTATTACAAAAACGTTCTGTGACACACATCGGTATACCGACGGTATACCGCGACATACCGATGGTATACCGGCTTACGAAATTTGATTTTTGAATGGCTTAAACTGCATTAATGGCAGCATTAAATGCTCCCAACGGATATTAATATGACCGTTACTGTTTGACCGGTATACCGACGGTATGCCGGTGCATACCGACGGTATGCCGGTTAGGCTGTATCCAGGAGCATTAAATGCTACCTACTCTTGGTTTCTCTATAAATGAAAGCCTTCTCTCTCTTGAAGCTTTCACCAACTCTTGCCATAAATTTTTTAAACTACCAAGAGCTCCACCATTAATACTCTACCAAGCTTTAATTGTCATCATCTCCCAAAGTGCTAGAGTTATTAAGAGTTGTAATTTTCGATCTTCAAGTGTTAGAAGATCAACAAGTTCTCTTCTCATTTCTTTGAAGTTGGCGAGCCTTCGTAAGAAAACTCGTGTGTTGAAGTTGGCGAGTTCTTCGGATCCAAACTCGTGTTGAAGTTGGCGAGTTCTTCGGATCCAAACTCGTGTGTACTATTTTATTAAATAGTGGATTTAAGCCAGAGAGAGTTCCGGGACTGTATTGCCTCAAGCGAGGATACTAGGATACATCTTGTGTTTGATCTTCTTACTCTCTCTTTTTATTTGTCATATATTGTTTCTTGTGATCAAGTTATTTTTTATTTCCCTATTCACCCCCCCTAGGGTTCTACAAGTCAAACCATGTTCTAACCCAAAACCTGCACATATCAGTAATTCTGTTTTGGTTTTGAAAGTGTTCAATCCCAAACCATGCTGATGTATTGATCACAGTCAATATATTAAAAACCAAGAAGTTAAAGGCCGCCACCTAGACACCTTAGGGGGCCTGCACCTAGACACCTTAGGGGGCCTGGCTCCTACCAACAGGTACCTAGCGGACATGTACTGAAATGGGCACCTAGGTGCACCTCAACCAGCCTCGGCTTGAGAAGGCCGCCTTAATAGTTGAAACTTACTTTTGGCATCGGCCTAGACTTAATCACCACTGAACATGTTCGTAAAAGTAGCCAATTTGGCCACTGTCCTAACTCATAAAGGCGTCTTTGGACGCAACTCCACTAATTTGACTCCATTTACTTGCCACTCTGCTCTAATACGGAGGAGGAGGAGGCATTCAAACGACACCATCGCTCCAATGTCTCTAACCTCGGTTGTTGTCTGCATCAAGGGAAGGGACTCGAGTAAGCCTCTCCTTCTTATTTCTCTCGTGTCGGTGCCAACTGTGTCGCTGGAGCTGGTGACTGGTTCGGACTTTCCCTTCTTGTAATCTGGATTGGGTTTCGTTTGTCGCGGTGACACAATAGCCTGCAGATAAAGTCACGAGTACGACTTTGGTTGCGGTTTCATTTTGCAGGTGGCTCTGGTTTCCAACTGTAATTTTGTTTCTTAGGCTTCATTATAGCCTTTCCCGACAACTCTGTGGTAGCATGTCGAGTGTTGACATGTCCCCCAGTAAGAAGCTTTCACGGATTCTTCGAGCAAGTCTAAAGGTCTTAACAACCGAACTTCAACTTCTCTTCATCAGCCAACTCCATTTTCTTCTCGTATGCAAATAGAAAGAATCCTCTTAATTCTTGAACAATGAATGATAGTGGTTCTATTGCTTTCCTATAGCTGATCTGTTTTTATATTGTTAATATAGACTTGGAATTGTTATATCGTTAGTAAGATTCAAGATTGCCTCCGCCAAGAATATATGCCTTCGTACACTCTTAGTTATCACTTGATGTTTGACATCCTAGAAATTTGTATAACCTGAAAGTTACATTTCCTATTTTTTTCATAATCCCCGCCTGGACCTTTTGGTCCCCTGCCTTAAGAACCTTGCTGGAAACAACCATTAGATTATGAATTTCTAATAAAAGACCACACATGACCATAAAAGCACGTTAAATTGCCTATTTTTAATGAAACAGAAAGAGGGCTAAAATTATTAAAACTAGTCATATCAGAATTCCTGGTTTTATGATTGTCAAGGGCCAAGGCACATTAAATTGCCTTTTTTTTTAAATTCGCGTAAGACGTTTTGCAGCATCGGTACGACTAGGGATCCTCAAATGTTCCCATGAATTGAATCGTATCAAATACCATAGGAATATCACATCCCACTTCAGTGTATGGTCAGCACAAACTTGCCTAGGTTTATGTACCCAATCTATTACGAAGAGATTGAAGATTCTGGAACTCGTCTAATTTTAGGGAATTATGACTAGGTGTTTTAGCATGGTCTGGCTACTAGATCATGTATTTGCATCTTGTTTAGGGGTGAACTTATGTTCCCTATCTCATTACACTAGCCATCTCCGATTTCCCGCGAAGTCCTAGGATGTTCATTCATCAGTGCACTCCCAAAAGGTAGTGTGTCGGAGACTCGGAAGCAGCATAACCCAAATGGGTTTCCCGTAGCAAAGAAAGAAAACCCATCAGAATAACTAAGTTGAGACTACACTAGACAAGAACTAAAATTAAATTCTAGTGATCGTGAAGAAGAATAATAAGAAAAATATGGGTTATTTAGTTTTAGGGTCTCGTATAATATTCAAAATTTGCGTTTATGTCTCCATATTGTCCAGAAGTGGGTTTGGGTCTCGTCCCGACGGTTGATTTCCATAGTATTCAAAGTTTACGTGTAGTTTTAGGGTCTTGTAAAATATTTGAAATTTGTGTTTAGGTCTCCATTTTGACGAGGACATCCAAACCCTCTTCCGGACAATATGGAGACATAAACGTAAATTTTGAATATCATAAGAGACCCTAAAACTAAATAACCCGAAAAAGATTGTACGTGCGTGCGTGCGTTCGAAACTAACTCTGCTCGAGTTTGACACTAGAACCAGCTACGATCCGATCTGTGTCAACAATTTCCTTCTCTACGGACACAATAAAATCAGTTCGCTCGAGTCTGAATCCGGAAGTAGTGTTGCTTGGTGCAGCGGACACAGCTCGCTGCGGTGCTGCTCACAACAGCGGCGTCGTCGTCGTCGTCGTCGCGACAAACTGTCGTTGCGACGCCGCAGCGCAACAGGAGAGTGGGTCTGATAATAGAAATTCCCAATCGAAAAGCCCTGGGCCTGAAGAAGTAAAGGAATCACCTGGAGGAAGAGGGGGCGGAGGTCCCTGATGATGGTGCGGATCTTGTAGTAGTTGGTGTTGCGGAAGTCGCCGAGCGAGACCAGCTTCCTCTTCGTCCCTCCGCCATGGGAATGGGAGGAAGGAGGAGCGGGTTCGGGTTCGGGTTCGGGTTTGACCTGTTCGGGTTTTGGGAGAGGGGGAGGCAGTGGCGGGTCGGGTTCCTGCATTCCGGGGTTGTTGGGGAGAGGGTCGGGTTTGGGGATCTCCTCCGGAACAGCAGTGACCGCTTCTTCCATGCGATTTTAGAGAGAGAGAGAGAGAGAGAATAGGAGAGGGCTGTACTTTCAATAATGAATTGTGACGCCATTTATAACATTTTCAATGTTATTTAATTTAGGCCAACTTTGGGAGAAATTATTCAGTGGTGAGGGTCACCGCGTGACAACGATGACAATGATGAGTCTTGATTCTCTACCAATAGCAACATAACATAACATTGAGGTCTCGTTTAGTTCCTGGAATGGAAGGGAAAGGAAATCAATACCTTGACATTTTCTTTCCTTTAAAAAATTAATCACTTTTTTTTCCCAACTCGATGATTTTGCGAACCAAACTAGACCTAAGAGCATCTCCAACCCTATTGTGACTTTGAAAAAAAGTTAATGCCACATAGGAATGACAAAATTTTATTCAAAAGTTCTTCTCCAATGCAATTGTCAAGTCAATTGTGAAGCTTATGTGACAAAAATTAAAGAAGACATTGTGAAGTTGATTGTCTTGTTCTAGACAATGCACTTGACAATGTCTTCTCTTCCATATCATCAATTATGAATAAAAAATATTAGAAAAAAGAAAAAAGATGAGTAGTTGTCTTAAAAGTTGCCTTGGAAGTTGGAAAAAATAATTTTTATTTTCTTCTCAATACTTTTGCATTTGAGAGAATTTTTCTATCTCATTGTCTTTTGAGATATAATTTTGCCACATAAACAAGACATTGTCTTGTGGCTCATGCCACATAGGAGCCACCTAAGACTCACAACACTTAACAAGACAATAGGGTTGGAGATGCTCTAAAGGTCTCATTTCGTTCGCGAAATGGAAGGAAAAGGAAATCAATTCCTTGACATTTCCTTTCTTTTGAAAAATTACAATTTCTATTGATTTTTATTTTCGATGTTTGTAAATGCCAAGGAATTTAGAAATGAAAGTGAATACTTGAATGTGGAAAAGTGATTCATGCTTGGATGGATGGAATTACTTTCCTCCTAATTTTTCTTCCATTGGGATCACTTTCATTTCCTCAATTCATTTGGCACGCAAACATAGGAAAGTAATCACTTTCCTTTTTCAACCCGATGATTCCGCGAAACAAACAAGACCTAAGAGTATCTCCAATAATATTGTGAGTTTTAAAAAAATGGTTGCCACATAGGAATGACAAGCTTTTATTTCAAAAATTATTCTCCAATACAAATGTATAATAAATCATGAAGTTGACATGGTAATGACATGGCAAGGACAATGTGAAGTTGGTTGTCTAGATCTAGACAATGCACTTCACAATGACTTTATTTCACATCATCAATTATGAATACAAGTATTTGTTAAAAAAAAAGAGTAGAAGTGGAGGAGTTGTCTTGAAAGTTGAAAAAAAAAAAATCTTTTCAATACTTTTACATTGGAGATGACTTTTCTATCCTGTTAGCTTTTATGAATGTAATCTTGCCACCTAAGAAAGTCATTGTCTTGTGTCTCATGCCACCTAAGACTTCACAACATATAACAAGACAATAGGGTTGGAGATGCTCTAAGATTAAATTAGAAAAAAATGGTATGTCATGGTACTATTGATGGAGAGTTAAAGCCCAACACTGCCATGTAGTTAGTTCGGAGCTCCAGAAAACTAAATATTTTTTTCAAATTTGGTTAGCGGAATGAAGAGTTGGAAAAGGACATTTATTTTAGGGTTAATTAGTTGTACCCCCCTATGGTTTGCACGTATTTTGGTAACTGTCCCTGTTGTTTTAAAAATAAAGAACACCCCCCTGATTTATAAAGTTAATTAGTTGTACCCCCTGGTGCATAGAAGAAAATGAGTGGAAAATTAAGCAGCCAGGGGGGTGTTCTTTATTTTTGAAACAACGGGAACAGTTACCAAAATACATACAAACCATAGAGGGTACAACTAATTAACCCTTTATTTTATACATTTGAGTATGTGAAAGGAAAAGAGAAAATGGCTTCGAAGAAGAAAAAAAAAATAGAATAATTTTTCTTTTTACTCCCACTCATTCTAAGAATTAACTTTTCCTCCTAATTTTTACATTTATTACAACAAATTTGGACTAAACTATATATGTTCAAAGATGTATTTTGACATTATTTCTGGTGTTTTCAAAAAAAAAAAGAAAAAAAAAGACATTATTTCTGGTCTTTCCAAACATCAAAAGTCCTCGTTTGGTTCACGAAAATAAAAGGGAAGGAAATCAATTCTTTGCATTTTCTTTTCTTGTGAAAAATTACAATTTCCAACATTTTTCCTTTCTAGTGCTTAGAAAGGTTGGAAAAATGGCAAATTATGGAGGCACACAGGGTTGGCCCAATTTATTTTTGAGAAAATTTGAGTGGCATCCCACTTTTTTTACGCTTATTTAAAGTGCACCCCACAAGTTTACATGAATGTATGATTCAGTCCAAAACGAACGGTCAACCCATTTGACCAAAATTTTTTGACAAAAATACCCCTTGTCTGTTGTCCTCTTCCCCGCGTCAACTATCCGTCTCCCCCCGCCGTGCTCGACCCCCCTCCACGGCGTCGATGAGCAGCAGGTACTCCTTCCTGAGCTCCTCCGTCCACTTCCGGGGTCGCAGCTCATCATCTGCTTCACCGTCAGCTCGAACGTGATCTTCTTGGCCTGGTCGAGCAACGGCAGCAGCTGTCCGTCCCTCCAGGAGCCCAGGGTGAGGCGGACCAGCCGGTCGATGTCTGGGAGGAGGCGGCTCCTGAGGAGGGGCAGGGAGGCGAAGCGGGTGAGGGTCAGGGAGTGCATGCGCTTATGGTGGGGCCCGACCTTCATGACGAGGAGGGAGTGGCGGCCGAGGAGGGTGGCGATGGAGGAGGGGTAGCTGCACTCGAATAAGCGCCCCTTGTTGGTGCTTTCTTTACATGGAGAGAGCTTGCTCTCAACATGCCTTGTAAATTTTAGTCCCACATCGGAAATGCACCATGAGTTATCTCAACATATATACTTGGGTGTGTTGTTGAGAGATGCACATGGGATGGTGACCCTAAGGAGGGAACCATGTGGGTGATTTTACTATGAGGTAAGAATAAGGCTCCAAGGATTAAGCATTAATGCTTTTGTCATTCTCTTGGATTAATTCCATTTGGAGCTAAGCCCCAAAGGAGCTTAGCGACTCGGACTCGGACTCGGACTCATGAGGCGTAATATGGCATTTTGTTGGCGCACTTAGCACGTCAGCAGTCATGCGGCCATGCGGTCCATGCGGCACATGCGGCACATGCGGTCCATGCGGCTCATGTGGTCCATGCGGCCATGAGGCTCATGCGGCCAGGCTGCTACTGCTGCAGCATGGAGAGCACGTCAGCAGTCATACGATCTTTATGCGGCCATGCGGTCTTATGCGGCATGCGGTTCATATGCGGTCTCATGCGGCTCATGCGGCTCATGCGGCCATGCGGTCTATGCGGCACATGCGACTCATACGGCACATGCGGCTCATGCGGTCCATGCGGCTCATGTGGTCCATGCGGCCATGAGGCTCATGCGGCCAGGCTGCTGCTGCTGCCGCATGGAGGGCTCCGCTGACTGTGCAGATTACGAGTCAGTTATGATAAGGCTGAATCAATGCGATTAATTCAGATCCTATCTTTGTGGGATTTGAATTAATTTCGTTCCTATCTTTGTGGGATTTGAATTAATCTCGTTGCTATCTTTTTGGGATTTGATTCAATCTTTCCATAACTGAAGAGGCGGCTAGGGTTTCCACCCTCTCTCTATAAATACTCTCTTCTGGCCTCCTTTGTGGTTACCACGAAAATACAAGTCAGAAAAGGAGAAAGAGAGAGAGAGCTGCTGCCGCCATTGCAAGTCCATCCGAGGAGTCAGAACAGAGGTGACTTCGAGCGTTCCACAAGTTCTTCAAACTTGCTGGTTCCTGGAAGCAGATCGTGTGGGTGAATCTTGCTTTGAGCAACGGTGTTTTGACACCCCAGCATTGTTCTTCTTCTCATCTCTCTCTAGATTATTGTAACTCGTTCTGTCCCAATTGCAACAAGTTTGCAAGGAAGAACGAGAGATCTTCTCTTCTTTATTTTCCTCCTCCATATTGTAATCGGGTTATTTGGTATTTGTATCATCGTAGATCTTTGTTGCATCTGTTTTACCATCTTTGATCAAGTCCCGGGACTAACACCCCTCGCCGCAGACGATCGCGCGGTTGAGGTCGGGGTCGGCGGAGAAGACGGTCCGCTCGCCGAAGACGTGGGAGGTGAAGATGCGGCCGTGCCGGCGGACACGGTCGTCGATGAAGGGCTCGGGGTCCTCGGTCTTGTAGGCAGAGATCAGGCGAAGGGTCTCGCCGACCAGCGGCATGCCTTGGCTTCCGGGAGGAAGGGGGAGGAGGTCGTGCTCCCGTCGCCGGCGATAGGAATAGGAATAGTGGTGGCGGTGGAGGAGAAGGAAAACAATGGAGGCGACGACTAGCAGCAGCAGTAGGAAGAGTAACTCCATGGGATCGATGGGAAGGAAGGAAGAAAGGATCAGAAATGGAGAGCTAGCCTAGCCTAGAAAGGGATGATGAACTGCCGACGAGGTCGGGGAGGGGGGAGAACTGCCGGCGAGGTCGGGGAGGGGGCCGGTGCAAGGATCGGGTAGGGGCATAACGAGAGAGGGTATTTTCGTCCAAAATAAATGGTCAAAGGAGTTGACCGCTAGCAATAGACGTTTTCCGTAAAAAATGGAAGGTGTTGTACATTCATGTAAACTTGTGGGATACACCTTAAATAAGCATAAAAAAGTGGGGTGCCACTCAAATTTTTTCTTTATTTTATTTATAAGTTTGCCACTAAACAAAATTACTTAGGGTTGCCACTACATAATATATAAAAAAAAAATTTGTCTTTGTCTTTGTCTTCTTCTTCTCCTTTTCTCTCCCAAATTTTCAAAACCCTAAACCTTGAACCATTATTCTATAAAAGTTAGAATGTTCTCAATCCAGTTCCATGGCTAAAATTAATTTTCTAATAACTAAAATTGAATTTATGATTTTTTTTGGCAAAATTTTGAAGTTCCGAATCATTTGAGAGTTTTGAACTTCGAAAATTTGCCCACAGTCGCGACGGGGACGATGATGGACTATCAAACATTTTGATAGTCATATCTATAATCAGGACCCTCAAAAAAATTGACAGTCCTTTATATAGTGAGGACTCCCAAAATTTTGGACAATTTTGTCTACACATCAAGACTCACAAAAAATTTGACCGGTCAAAATTTTGACAGTCCTACCAATTGGAAGGACTGTCAAAAAAATTGACAGTCCTAAAAGAAACATGTTGTTATTGAACATGTTTTCTTTAGCACTGTCAAAAATTTTGGCAGTCATTCCAATTGGAAGGACTGTTAAAATTTTGACAGTCCTACCAATTGATAGGACTGTCAAAGAAATTTGATAGTCCTAAACAAAACTTGTTTAAGTTCTCAATAAAAAATCTCGTCTCTAGCTAGGAAATATTATGGCGTGGAAATAATAAAATGTTATTAACTAGTTAAAGTAAAAGGTTAATAGTGGCTTATTGAATTCGAAAATGCAGAAAAGATAAAAAAAAATTGACAAACCATTGGTGTATGAGTTTTCATCACCTTGTACCTCTTTGTATAGAAACCAAAATGAGGTTTTCTGTCGTGTGCTTTACTTTGTTTTCCAAACACCATATATGGTAGTTTCAGATCCAAGTTCAACTGTTCAAAGCATCAATCAATTTTAAAGGACTAGCAAAAAAAATTGCAGTCCTTTCAATTATTAGGGTTGTAAAAAAATTTGGCATTCCTAAATAAATTTGGCATGTCTGAATATGAGATTTGGGAACCCAAACCCAGCCCAAACCTGAACCCGGATGGATGGGTCAGAGGCGAGTCTGGATTGACCCAGTAATTTTTTTTTAAAAATAGGAATGACTTAAGAAAATAAATAATGTAATTCAAAACATTTAGTAGCTAAATTTACATTATATGATAATATTTTTTGAGTACTACCGTATTAACTTTTGCTCCAACTAATGCTAAGCTAAATTTAGTATAATATTAATATATGATAATATTTTTGAATACTCCCAAATTAACTATATTAGAGTAATTCTAGAATATATTTTAGTGCTACCATATTAACTTTTACTCCAAGCATACTAACTAAATTTAGTACAATATTAATATATGACAATATTTTTGAAGATTATCATGTTTACCGTATTAGAGTAGTTTTAGAATTATGGTAATATTTGTGAGGAAAAAAAACAGACAGAAACAAACTACAAAAGTAGAAAGAATTTTTTTAAAAGCTAAATTAGCTATCATTAATTTTATATACCACAATATTAACTAAAAGAGAGTGATTAACTATATTAGAGTAATTTTACTTAATTTTATATACTTTTATATACATATATATTATTATTATTTGTTTTTTTAATGGTCCGGAGGTAGAATAGGACATGATCGGGTCACCGGGGTCGCTGGGCCGGGTCGACCGGTTTTGAAGCAAGACCCGGTTCGGACCGAATTTTGGACCGGACCGGTCCTTCGAACATGCGAACTGAACCCAGTCCGAACCCGGAGTCCTGGTGGGCCGGGCCGGGTTGGCCCGTTGTCCGGCCCCTGCCAACACAGCTCAAATTTGACCTTATAAGGGAGTGTTTCGCAATAGGATTCTTGTTTGTGTAATTATTGTAAGATTTTACTTGTGATTCAACAAAATTTTTTTATTTTTTTTGTCTGTCTTGTGGACGTAGATCGATTTTGGTTGAAGTATATGTTATATCGTGTGTTTGTTCTATTTTTGCTATTTATTTGGTATGTTTGTCTTGTTATTTCTTGTCGTAAGTCGACTCCCATGTTATGCGGTTTAAATAATATTATTCTTTGAATAAAAATTTGATTTTTGAGGATTAGCCCTTTTGCTACAGTCAGACGTACTAAAGAATTGAGTGGTGGGACTTCAAGCATGGGTTTTTGGGATTTTAATACAACAACAAATGAAGCTACTGTCACCATGGATGAACTTGAAGGCAAAATTCCATGGGAGCTCCATATCCCTGCAAACTGCACTTTGATCGACACACTGATGCAGAATCTGCCGCTCATAGTCATATATACAGTACACCCACGGATGAACTCAAAGCCGGAAGGGACATGGCGTATCGATTTTTTCCCATTCAAAAATTTCTGAAGTGAGAGACATATTTTATAGGAGAAGAGCCACGCGAGCGGAGAGGAAGAGCATATTGGCCCCCTTTAGTCCCACATCGGAAATAGAACAAAGGCGAAATGTGCTTTTAATGATATTGTGCAGCTCTACCACCCGCCGAGCTTCGTAGCTGGAGCTTGTAACCCAAGTGGGGGCTTTAGGATGGCTCGGACTGTTCCTTGGGTTTTGGTTGCAATCGGTTATCGACTGTCTGGCCCGCCCGTTCCAAGTTGGGAGTTGGCCCGCTGGGCTTGGGCGAAGGCCTGGGTCTAGCGGCGCTCTATAGCGGAGGAGACCGCGTCAGGCTGTGGCTTCACAGAGCAGCGTTCCACCTCCCGCTCCGGGCAGTGGAAGGATAACGGGCCGGCTGACCGGGCTTCCATTAAAAATCCAAGGCTGGTCCAATTGGACAGCCATTTTTTTTTTTTTTTACTAACTAGTATTGTTTATTTATTTTACAAGGAAAACAAAAGACATTTTCCCATATATCTGCAATCTTTTTAATTATATTTACTATTATTTCTAGGAACAACTTACAACATAAGCCTATCTTTTCTTTAATTATATTAGTTTTAACGTGTCGTGCAATATTCAAAATTTTCCTTCAGGTCTCTATATTATATATTTCCAAAAGAGGGGTTGGATCTCGTACTCTAACGATTGGCTTAGGATGAGGGTGAAGAAAATGGAGACCTAATAGAACATTTTGGATTTTTTTTTATGAGATCCTTAAAACTAAGTGCAAATTTTGAATATTATGGAGACGTAAACGAGATCTCAAAAGAGGGGTTCGATCTCGTATTTAGGTTGATTTGAGATGGGGCTGGACAAAATGGAGACGCAAACGAATATTTGCCGGGTTTTATATGAGATCTTAAAACTAAACGCAATTTTTGGATATTATGGAGACTTAAACGAGATCTAACCGTATTCCAAGTCAACCGTTAGAACGAGGTTTACATCCTCTTATGGATAAAATACGGAGACCTAAATACAATATTTTAATTTTTTATACAAGACTCTAAAACTATATATTTTTTGGCTCATCTTTCACTAGCTTCGTATCGAGTCCAAGTTGGTGGAGACGTAATCGAAAATCTTGAATTTTATACGATATTTTAAAACTAAACGAGAGTTTTGAATATTAAGGAAACATAAACGAAGATCTAACTGTACCCAAAGCGAGATTTTTGAATATCGAGTCAGTTTCAATTTTTTACCCTCGTTCCGTTAATAATTTTTTTTACTGTACAATATAAAAACTGTTTTAATACCAAATGAAAATACAAAACATGTTAATAAAACATTATTTTAATTAAAAAAATACGACAATATAGAGAAAATGATACAATAAAACAAAAAAGAGAGAATATTAATCCAAAAAAAAAAGAATATTAGCCGGGGTTGGAGATTTATCGGGGCAGATAAATACTATACCCAAATCCGGCCCCAAATTCATCGAAAAACTTTTTTGATCCTCATCCTCATCCTCGTTCCCAAGTTCGTTTTTAAATCCTCAAACATGTTCTCGTCAGATTTTTTTTTTTTTTAATTCCCGTCGAATTCGAAAAAAAATTGACATCCTTACCAACGAGTGAACCATATTAACCCAAAGCTCATATCCGTCTAATTGTAGAATGGTCCCTATCTGTTCACGCTATAAATTTAGTCTATAACTGACTCTTACATTTTAAAACATCAAAGTTCTAATCATTAAAAAATACAAATTAGGATCGGACCAAACATTAATGTATGTACAAAAATATCTTTTTAAACTCTTAAACTTAACTTGATTGTGAATTTCAATGTGATTTTTATTGCATGGCGGTCATAGTAAAAATATTATTTCAAAGACTAAACTTTTACTTTTGTCCCCAAGAAATATATTTTGTTCATTATTACAACCGTTAAATCGTTACTTCAAGGTGTGTTCCGCGGGCTGGTCCATACCCAGTGTTAATCGGACTTGACAGAGGAAAAGATGAACTTGACATGTCCGAATTAGAGATTTTGAAACCCAAACACAGTTCGGCCTCGAACCCGGATGGATGGTGGACTGGGCCTGACCGGGCCGGTTCAGGACGAGTCCGAGTTGGCCCTGTAAATTTTTTTTTAAAAATAAAATAGGAATAACTTAAGAAAATAAGTAATGCAATTCAAAAAATTTACTAGCTAAATTTACAATATATGATACTATTTTTAAGTACTACCGTGTTAACTTTTGCTCAAACTAATGCTAAGCTAAATTTAGTATAATATTAATATATGGTAATATTTTTTAATACACCCAAATTAACTATATTAGAGTAATTATAGAATATATTTTAGGGCTACCATATTAACTTTTACTCCAAGCATACTAGCTAAATTTAGTACAATATTAATATCTAACAATATTTTTGAAGATTATCATGTTAACCGTATTAGAGTAGTTTTAGAATTATGGTAATATTTGTGAGAAAAAAGAGAGAGAGAGAGAAACAAACTACAAAAGTAGAAAGGGATTTTTTTTTTAATAGCTAAATTAGCTATCATCAATTTTAGGGTAAATGACAAAAAAATCTCGTTAGATATCCGACTTTTGCAAATTAAGAACTATTAGTCATTTTTAGCAATTCGTCCCTCCTTAGATTATAAATCCGCTCACACTACTAAAATAACCCATATTAGCGACGTCAGGAGACGTCGCTAAATACAGAAAATACGTCGCTAAAACTGATTTGCGACGTATTTAGCGACGAAACATAGACGTCGCTTATAGGCAAGTCGCAGATGATACTTTAGTCGCCGAACGTCGCTATTTGCGACGCGGCGCTCATTGTCGCTAGACGTCGCAAAATGAGCGACAGATAGCGACGTATCAGTACGTCGCCAACATTGCGACGTAAAGCGACCAACTGCGACGCTTCAAAACTTTATATATGATGACGAGGCATGGCAGCCACGTGGCCACGTGGGCAACGTAGCGACGTATATTAGCGACGTCTGGCGACGTTACGTCACTATTTAGCGACGTATAGTGACGTCATCTGTCCGTCGCAGGACGTCGCTATACGTCGCAGATATTATAAAAAAATTTAAAAAAATATAATTGATATTTTTGTTATGCTGTGTGTCTGTGTTTACAGTGTGTGTGAACTGCAGTGTTCGAACCATCGACAGTTTCGCTTACTGTTCTATGTTTTATCTTGGATAGAAAGAGCAACAGTTCAGGGTGCACTTCTCAGAGCTTCCTCTTCACGTCCTTCATCTTCTCAGGATCCTTTACGACGTCCCGAGAAAGTGAAGGACGTGAAAATGAAGCTCTCAGAAGTGCATCCTGAACTGTTGCTATTTCTATCCAAGATAACACATACAACAGTAATCGAAACTGTCGATGGTTCCGAACACTGCATTTCACATTCACTGTAAATACAGACACACAACATAACAAAAATACACAATATATTTTTTTAAAATTTCGGCAGCACCTCCTTTGTATATCAGATCATCGCTTATAACCCAGCGTAGGTATATTTGTCATCCCTCTCGCAGATATCACACAGTAAATATCACAATAAAAGCAGGAGGCAGTGCAAAGTAAATATCACAGACACACATCCTCACAAACATCCAATAGAGCCAAATAAAAATGGAAGATGATAAAAAGTCTCCCACCAAGTGTATAAACAACAGTGTATGAATAAACAATTTATCCATAGGGCCAATACATACAACTCATAAAAAAACCAATAAAATCACTGCGGACCCCTGCCGCGCAACTGGGATATAATGTAGTCATACTGCTCCTGGGTGAGCTGTACCGTAGGGGCAGTAGGAGGCAGTGCAATGTCTGGAGTCGGCGCCGGAGGCAGTGCAGTGTCTGGAGTCGGCACCGTCGATGGACCGGGAGGACGTATCTGCTCCAACTCTCGCAGTCGCTCACCATGCGCAGCAAGGGTACTCACCACCCTCTCAGTACTCGCCTCAAGCGAAGCCGAAACCTGAGTGAGTGAGGCAGACATGCTCCTCTGCGATCCCTCCAGCTCTACCTGTCTACGCTCTGTGCGCTGCGTAGATTCGGTGAGCGTGTGCAAGCTGGCAGCTGTAGCCTGATGCAGACTCATCAGCTCCTGTATACTGCGCTCGACCGCATCAAATCGTCCGGTGACGATCGGAGGGTCGGATCGTCGCTCGACCGCATCAAAAATCTGCTGCTGCAACTCACGACGCAGCTCCTCGATCTGACGAAGGATATCCCCAACTCGTGACGACGCCTGCGAAGCCGGAGACTGCGCACTGATGGAGGAGGCCCGGGATGACTCCGAAGCCAAATACGCGCCGTAGGATCCCGTACCGTAGTACGTACCCTTCTGAAGACCGCCAACGGCGGTCATCCAGAGCTCGTCCTCCGATGGAGCTGTAGGCGGCTGGGAGAAACTACCAGCCCCTCCCTCTGCTGGCGCACTAGCAGCAGCAGCCGCCTCCTGCTGTAGCCGAACAAACTCGGCCTAGAACATGTTTGCTAACGTGTAAGTGTTTGCTAAAGTCTATATTGATATCTATTTTCATGTTTTCTAAGTTATAGTAAATTAATATAAAGAATAGAACGTACATATGCCTGCGTCGCCCTCTCGTCAATGAACTCCCCAGCCCTCCGATGTGTGACCAGGAAGACGGTCACCATGTTCGGGTCCTCACCCTTTTTTACCTGTTAAAATATATTATCTATTATTAGTATTAAACATTCTATATCGAACTATATATAAATTAATGTCCGTCATAGGAAACGTACCAGACGACGAAAATGCTCCGTCATCGGAATGGAGCCACCACATCACTTACCGGCGCTCGACCGCGCCACCTTGGCCTTCTCAGACCGCTCCTGGTACTTGGGCTCGCTGAATCTAGCCTTCATCGCAGCCCACTGATCCGGCGTGATCCAACCATGGATCGGACGTCCGGCGCGATCACGACGCTTCTGGTCGTCGATCGCATCACGGATGAGCTTGGCTGCGACGGCAGGAAATTGGGCCTCGATCCTCGTCGCCCGGTGTGGTGGATAGAAATAGGTCCTCTACAAGAAGTAAAATACAAAAGTTGTATAATATACACAAATGATTATTAAAATTTAAAAATAAACAATTTTTTTACCTTGAAGTGGGCGAACCAAAAGGCCTTCCTATCTGCGGGAGCATCTGAGTAGTTGAGCCAAGGCCCACCATAGTTCTGCCTCAGAAGTAGCCCCAGCTGTCTCTGGACTACAGAAGGCCGATATCTATACAATAAAAAAATTTCATGAATATATATGTACATATAATCATTTGAGAAATATATATTAATTAATTAACTTACTTCATAGGCCCGTCCGTCCAAATCTCCATACGCGTCTCGCCCGGGGGAGCGCATGGAGGGTCGCTCTCACCTCCTGCCTGGGCAGGTTCAGTCTGATCGCCGGCCTCCATATGCTCGGCGTCGGCTTCCCCCATAGAGCCGTCGACAGGAGGAATGCTGGACGGGATATCAGGGATGCTGGACGCGGGATCAGGAAGGCTGGACGACGAGGGAGGACTCTGCAACCTGCTGGAACTGCCCTGTCCCGATAATGGACCGGGAACAGAATGGTACACTGGCGTACTCGGAGAGGAGGATGAGGGTACGGAACTGCCCCCTCCATCCCTAGGCCGAGGCTGACTGGACTGCCTAATGTAATATCCTCCGCGTCGTCCTCCTAGTCTAGTCATACCTGATAATAACATATGACAATAAAACAAAAATACATATTTATATGATAGACATCACAGATTTTTAAAAAATATCATGGTCACAGATAAAAGTGTCACTAAAGTGTCACAGATTTATTATTACAAAAATACATATTTATATGATAGACATCACAGATTTTAATCCTCTTCTGAAAATTCATCTAGTTCGTTTAGCTCATCTTCTTCTTCTTCTTCTTCTTCTTCTTCCTCCTCTACATCTTCACTTTCATCTGCATCTTCCTCTTCAGATAATTTTACTTCTTCTACACAATTAGATGTGTAATGAGGAACTTTCGTCGTGTCCACTTCTATAATATTTGTTACAAGAGGTAGTTCATCCTCCTGATAAGCTATATCGTCAACATCAAAGGTATTTCTAGCTTTGGTCTTGCATACTGCCCACCAGTCCGACCTTCTTGTTCCCCGTTTAGGATAACTTATGAAGTACACGAGCTGAGCCTGACTTGATAGGACAAATGGTTCATAGGCTTGATATCAACGCCGATAGTTTATATCAACAAGACCGTGCTTGTCTACTTTCCAACCCTGACCTTCAATCGGATCGAACCAATCACACCTGAATAACACAATCTTAGCAGGCTCTATTCCATAACTATATGTCAGCTCCACGATCTCCCGTAGCACGCCATAGAAATCGTTGCCCGCATCAACATCTTTGTAGTTCGAAGATCTGATACACAAACAGCTATTTTTGGTGGAGTCGAGATCCACAAAGTTGTCTCTGATCGGGCAAGTTGTTGACTTGAACCTAAACCCATTAACACAGTAGCTTGGCCATATTTTTGCAGCATAAATTGGTCCCTTGGCTAGCGTTCTAATAGACTCATTCTCAAGTCTTGCGTATGGACGATCGACCTAAATACCACGAAAGAAGCAATTAAGCTCATTCTAAATCAAGTGCATATACAGAAAGGTAATTACAGAGTCCTTAAGTCTTACATATGCACTCAACCATGATAAAAAATAACGCCTCATTTCTTGTTCTAGTTCTTCTTCTGTTATGTGTGGCCTTCCTGACCTCACATCATCATTAAATATGCTGAAAACAACATCGTGCAATTAATGTAATAGTATTATTCTCAACACTATTAAAATAATGTAGACGTATTATTTACTTACCCCTCCAGTTTCTCTACTTCCTCCTCGTCGCAGTTGAGTAATACATACACCTGAGCAGCCCTTAGCTCATCATCGTTCAGATATCTCTTCTTCATTTTATCCGATGGCTTTCCTGGAGCATTGAATACCTTCAGTATTGTATCATTACTTTCATGATCTCCGTCGTCGTTTTTGGAAGCTCTCGTTCTATTAGTTGCAACATGAGGCTTGAAATACATCGAACAAAAGTTTGTAATCTCCTCGAGAACATAGGCTTCACAAATAGAACCCTCGACCCGTGCCTTATTTTTTACCTTTCTTTTTAGGTGATTCAAATGTCGCTCGAACGGGTACATCCATCGATATTCGACGGGTCCACCAACACGTGCCTCATAGGATAGATGAATCGACAAATGCTCCATAGAGTCGAAGAATCCAGGAGGAAACACCCTCTCTAGCTTGCATAGTGTTACCGCAATGTCCTTCTCCTGCTTTTCTAGACGATCAACGAGCAATTTCTTAGAACAAAGATCCCTGAAGAATATGCTAAGCTCCGTCAATGGATCCCAAACTGCCTGCGGTAAGAATTCCCGAAATACAATCGGAATTAACCTCTCCATGAATACGTGACAGTCGTGGCTCTTCATACCCGTCAATTTGTTTTCCTTCGGATCGACACATCTTCTCAGATTTGACACATATTCGTCTGGAAATTTTAGGCCCTGGATCCACCGACAAAGTCTCACTTTATCCTCCTTGTCCAGCGAAAAAATTGACTTCGGCAGGAACTGTTTTCCATTCTGCTGTATCAAATGCAACGCAGGACGTTTGCATATTTCTTATAAGTCCAACCTGGCCTTGGGATTGTCTTTCTTTTTTCCCTTTACGTCCATCACAGTATTAATTATGTTATCAAAAACATTCTTCTCAATATGCATGACATCAAGATTATGTCTGATCAGATTGGTACTCCAGTATGGCAGATCCCAGAATATGCTCCTCTTTGTCCAGTTATGATCTCTACCAAATCCATCGCACTTGTACCCAGTTGTAGGATCTTCGATAGCACTTGGAAAATCTTTAACCTCCTCCCATATCGTGGCTCCGCACCACCTTGGCGGTGGATCACCCTTCTCTACAACGCCGGCACGAAATGTATTCCTGTTCCTTCTGAACGGATGATCTTTTGGCAGAAATTGCCGATGACAATCAAAGAAGCACGGTTTTCCTTCGTATTTCAAGCGGAAAGCCTTACTACGGTCCATGCAATACGGACATGAGAGACGGCCATGAGTGCTCCATCCAGATAACATTCCATAGGCCGGAAAGTCGTTGATGGTCCACATAAGGGTTGCCTTCATCTGAAAATTCTGCTTCCTGGAAACATCGTACGTGTTAGCGCCTACTTCCCATAACTGATTCAACTCATCTATCAAAGGCTGTAAGTACACGTCAATGTTCCTCTTGGGATTGTTCGGACCAGGAATTATAACGGTTAGAAACATGTACTGAGTCTTCATGCACATCCAAGGCGGTAGGTTATACGGAGTGACAATCACAGGCCAGCACGAATACTGGGATCCCGAAAGACCAAAAGGAGTAAAACCGTCAGAAGATAGTCCCAACCTGACATTACGCGGATCTGAAGCAAAATCAGGATACACTCGATCAAAGTGCTTCCACGCTTCTCCATCGGATGGGTGATCCAACACTCCTTCAATCTGTTCTCGCATGTGCCAACTCATATTTTCGGTCGTCTCTTTCACCATAAATAATCTTTGCAACCGCGGTGTTAAAGGCAAGTAGTGCATTGAATCGGTCGTAGTGCCCCGTCCCGCAAAGTCAATCGGAGGAATCGAAACGCCGACGGCGTTCGGTCTTAGCCTTGCAACGGCTTGCTCGGAGACATCGCTCAGGTGGGGTAGTTTCGGTGAACTCTCCTCATCTTTGCCTTCACATAATAAATCGTGTTTTCAACTTGCACAAGTTAGGTTTGATAAATAAAAGCTACGCATCCACATAGCTAAGGGAATAATCCCGACGGGTCAAAATGAGTTAGAACATGGAAAACGTCCCACGGTCGGCTTAGAGTTGGTGCACGGCGTGCTTTGAAAATGACACTCGGTCCTTCGTCCCGTGGCTTAGGAGAAGGAAAGTTGGTCTTCGGTGCGAAAGCTGAGAGTTAGCCTAAGTCATAGGCGTCGCCGCACAAATGCTTGCTAAAGCATGCACGGTTCTGTCCCACAAGGCTTGGCGTAGCCTTTGCTCGTCCCTTGGGTTAAGTTGTAGGCTTGAGTGAGTTAGGCAAAGTAATGCCGGTCGACCTAAGTTATTCTACGTGCTGTCCCGCTCATTCTGCGGTTGTCAAGTTAAATAGTCCCACGATTCCAAGGCCCGTCATATGGAGTATGACATGGGCGATAGCGTCGCGTAGAACACGAGTCGGTTTAAGGCACGAGCCACGGTTGGTTCAGTGGAAAGTTATCCACGGTCGGTCGACACTTAAAGGAAACACGCTATGTTCAAGTTAAGTTGGAAGGCTATGCAGTAGCCGTTCCCTGAGTTCAAAGAATGGTAAGTCTAAGCGATGGTTAGTCGCCGAGGCAACCCTGGTTAGGGGCTCTGCAAAGGAAGTATGAAAAATGGAAAGAGTAAAACAACCAAGTAAATGAATTGATCACATAACAAGCCCAAACTGTATCCTAAAACACTCCATGTAACCCTTATGAACTTGGACAACTTGTCGACAAGGGGTGGTTTCTTCGAGCGGAATTCCGGGGCCACGGGACCGTCTCGGCCTAGGAAGAAACTGGTTGTAGCCGCGCTGGTTAGGCAACGCTGGTAAGGCATCGGTAAGACGGGGACTTGCATCGGGGCTCGCTACCTGCGTTGCAGGGGTCCCGTATTACCCGGCTACGTCCAAGGCGGCTGGTTAGGCCAATCCCATAACAAACACTTAATAATAACTGTTGTTTTCAACTAACATGGTAAGTTTTGTGTCGGCACGGGCGGAAATCCGTGTGCGTGCCTTTGGATTGAGTTGAATATGCATGAGTTAAAAAGACACAATGTCGGAGCCTAAGATTTGGCTACAGCGAAGGCGACGTGCTTCGGCACGAGATGTGGCGTCGACTGTTAAGTTGCGAGTTAAGTCAAAAAGGGCCGTAGGGCATGTTGTGTGAAGTTGCGTTGAGTTATGAGGCACGGCCGCGTTGTCACAACACAAGTATAAGCAAGACTAAACAAGGAGGCGCTGCCTCGGAGATATTGAAACACGAATTGAGTTATGGCACGACCGAGTCGTTACGTCCCAAAGTTTGGCTAGAAAGACAGGTATAAGTCGGTGCGTCGACAATGCAAGCACGAGAAAGGTCTAGAGGCAAGGAAATGGAGTCCTTCGTGTAGCTGCGTCTCTGATTATGGCCGTAAGGCAAACACGACTTGATAGGTAACGTTGTCGGCACGAGAAGTGGTCTAGCGACAAAGTATGAGTTAACGTTGACATTACAAGCACGGGATGGTTCTGATACACAAGTTGCGCTAAGGCGCCGGTCCTAAAACTGATCCTAAGGCAAGACTAGAAAGACAATCGAAAGGGTTTAAGATGCACAAAGTAAATGAACGTGTTGGTCTTGTATGGGTGGGCGAGAAGCTCACTCCACCAGTACAGTGGTACTGACACCCACATAGTTTACATGTGCAGGCACAGGTAGAAGCTCGTGGTGCGGAGCTCGCTTGGATGCGTCGAGGAGTTCCTTGGCGAGTCGAAGCGGGTGGCCGCGTAAACTGAAGACTTATACAGGACATAATGTATGGACATCGCCTTCCGAAGCTTCCGCTGGATCCAAGTATTGTATCGAGAGATGAGAGAGAGCAGAGTGAATTGTAAATGAGTGAAAAGTGAGCCTGAGAGACTTGTAATTGGCCTTGCGCCCACAAATGTAATCTTGTACTCAATATCAATGAAGAGATTGTTTTGAATGTCTTGTGTTCATGTGTTCTTCTTTAAATTCTGCTGCAATGTATTCAAAGTTTCTGCTTGGGACTTCTGTGCGACGACCCCGTCGCCGCCGGTGAAATCGGCCGTTATGGAACTGCCTTGCACGAGCGCAATCTAGGCTCGTGCGGCATCACGCCTTAGCGAGGACGATCGCTCCTACGGGAGTGGGGCGTGACATAGTGGTATCAGAGCACGGCTTTACGTCCTTGGACCGTCGATTGAATTCTTTAACTTTGATGTTTCCACAAAACTCTGTTGCTTCTGCAAGTTGTTATCATTGGTGCGCTCTCTCTCAAATGTCCCTCGGCATGTCCATACAATAAGTCTAAATATTTTCGAAAGCTCGTACAAGTACTCGGTTGAATGGGATCGATAGGGTCTTTGTGCCGAACGTTGCAAACTTGACTCGATAGAAAATATGTGCTAATGTTAGCAAAGTCACACGTATGTCGGAATTAGTCCAACGTCGACCCTAGCAAGTGAGCGTGCAAACTCGGAATATAGTCCGCACAGGGATGGCTATGCACACGGCCTTTCGGCTAAGTTGTGTTTCGCGTCGCGCACCTTGACCCTTGGTGCAAACGAGTTGCGAGCGATATCAAGTATCGTTCGGTCGGGAACGGAGATGCACTTAGAGTGTCTATCGATAGGAACGCTATCGGACTAACGCTTAGGCGTACACGGAAGATTAATTTGGATTTTGAGGAAATAGTGCGAACGACTTAGTGTGTCGATGCGACGCGAGAGACTACGCTAGCGATTCGTCGAACGAATCTGAAGGATGTCTTAGCAAATGATGCGAATGTGATTGAGGACTGGATCGTATGGCTTGAATCCGAGTGGTGTATGTGATAGGTTCGGAGAAGAATAAGAATGAGTGTCGACGATTAGTCGAGTGGCTCGAATTTGAGTGGTGTATGGTTCGTCTTGGAAATTGTTCGAGTGAATATTGAGGATTACGAGTATGTCGGCGAGGCGATACGATCGCGCAAAGCCTTAGAACGTGTCACGTTTAGTTGGTCGTGACTTCGAATGTCCCGAACGAGCATCTCGTTCGGACAACTTGTGAATGAGCAATGCGAGTTAGAAAACGTTTCGGAACGATGAATGAAATAGAATGGTCTTGATCGAGGAAACTTAGAGGATCGCGCGTGCGATATCGGATAGATGCAACTGAATTGTAACTTGAGTTTTGAATAATGATCTTGAAATGAGCTTGAAGAAAAGCGACTGAACTTGATCTTGAGTATCGAGAAAATTGAGGATTTTCCAACTCGGACAATGGCGTCAGTCGCACGACTCGAAATTGGTTGCAAAAGAAGATCGTCAGGTTACGCATATCGTCGATGGTATTGAGGCGTATCAAAGATCGATATGCGATAACTCGGGGGCACTCTGACTCGGCGAATGACGGTCGTGCAAATGTCATTGTTCCGTTGGACGCTATACTTGAAATATTAAAAATGTGTCGAGGAAAGGATAGACTTGGCTCGAGGACTTTCTAAGTTGAACGAATGACGATCGAACCATCGAACTTGGCTTGGATGAAAACTGGAATGTTGGGATTTGCTTCGTCGACAACCACAATGTTGATGTTCTTGTCTTATGCGAGCGCTACTCTAGCCTCGCACATGCGTCGCACCGATTAGGGCGATCACTCTGCGTGAGCGCTGGTATGGTGATTCATACAGCGGGAGTGGTCGAACTTGTACGGTGCGACAGATTGTGCTTTGACTTGTGGCTTGACACGAAGTTAGACTCGAGATTGAATTGGTGTGCTTGTCGATTGAACTTGAGGATTGAGTAGGTCCAATCCGTGTATCGAGAATGAATGAGTCTAAACTCAAACAAGAGTTACGCCCCGATGAGAATGATTATTCCGCGGGAGCGTTGCGTGGTGATTCATGAACCGCCGTGGATAATCGGACTCGCGTGAGATTGGGGCGCAACGTATTGTCGAGCGAGACGACCTCGTGATCGAATACATGAATTGGTTAGAATTGGTGAATTGAAGGAATTTGAATATACACAATGCGTGCCATAATACGAATTAGGTGATCGTGCTTGATGTTTAGAAATCTGAGTGACGCGAGCTTGGGTAGAAGACCCCGTATGATCGACTTTGGTTTGACCCTAGGATTGGGGTCAGTGTTGGCATTATTGTTGGGGAACTATGATTCCAATCCTGACATTGACTTAGCCTCGAAAAGAAATGGCCTAGCGGTTAGGCGAGACGCCATGTTTCATGAGTTATCAGTCGAAGGATTGATCTTGAGGATTGGCATGGATGGATAGCGTGAATCATGAATGTAGAAAACCCTGCTCATGAGATTCGGCTGACATGCATATATTTCAGGGACGCCTGGGTATGTGCACGATGCGACTCGAGTGAGAATGACAAATTTTCTATCATGCGGCTTGGTTGAATGCATGTATTTTAGGGACGCTTGGAATGCGTGCACGATCCAGCCAAGTGATGCGGCGAGTTCAAGCAAGGCTTGAAATGTGGGAGTGTGTCGAGATCTTGAAATCGTGTTGAAGTAAAGATTGATAATAGTGCGAGCGTGGCTCGGAATCGAAGGAACGCGTAGGCGAAATGTGTACGATTAAGTCTTGGCCATAGAAATGGTAGGATGACTTGCCCTCAGGAAAGTCTCGAGGACGAGACTTGTTCTGAGTGGTGTATGTTGTAGTGCCCCGTCCCGCAAAGTCAATCGGAGGAATCGAAACGCCGACGGCGTTCGGTCTTAGCCTTGCAACGGCTTGCTCGGAGACATCGCTCAGGTGGGGTAGTTTCGGTGAACTCTCCTCATCTTTGCCTTCACATAATAAATCGTGTTTTCAACTTGCACAAGTTAGGTTTGATAAATAAAAGCTACGCATCCACATAGCTAAGGGAATAATCCCGACGGGTCAAAATGAGTTAGAACATGGAAAACGTCCCACGGTCGGCTTAGAGTTGGTGCACGGCGTGCTTTGAAAATGACACTCGGTCCTTCGTCCCGTGGCTTAGGAGAAGGAAAGTTGGTCTTCGGTGCGAAAGCTGAGAGTTAGCCTAAGTCATAGGCGTCGCCGCACAAATGCTTGCTAAAGCATGCACGGTTCTGTCCCACAAGGCTTGGCGTAGCCTTTGCTCGTCCCTTGGGTTAAGTTGTAGGCTTGAGTGAGTTAGGCAAAGTAATGTCGGTCGACCTAAGTTATTCTACGTGCTGTCCCGCTCATTCTGCGGTTGTCAAGTTAAATAGTCCCACGATTCCAAGGCCCGTCATATGGAGTATGACATGGGCGATAGCGTCGCGTAGAACACGAGTCGGTTTAAGGCACGAGCCACGGTTGGTTCAGTGGAAAGTTATCCACGGTCGGTCGACACTTAAAGGAAACACGCTATGTTCAAGTTAAGTTGGAAGGCTATGCAGTAGCCGTTCCCTGAGTTCAAAGAATGGTAAGTCTAAGCGATGGTTAGTCGCCGAGGCAACCCTGGTTAGGGGCTCTGCAAAGGAAGTATGAAAAATGGAAAGAGTAAAACAACCAAGTAAATGAATTGATCACATAACAAGCCCAAACTGTATCCTAAAACACTCCATGTAACCCTTATGAACTTGGACAACTTGTCGACAAGGGGTGGTTTCTTCGAGCGGAATTCCGGGGCCACGGGACCGTCTCGGCCTAGGAAGAAACTGGTTGTAGCCGCGCTGGTTAGGCAACGCTGGTAAGGCATCGGTAAGACGGGGACTTGCATCGGGGCTCGCTACCTGCGTTGCAGGGGTCCCGTATTACCCGGCTACGTCCAAGGCGGCTGGTTAGGCCAATCCCATAACAAACACTTAATAATAACTGTTGTTTTCAACTAACATGGTAAGTTTTGTGTCGGCACGGGCGGAAATCCGTGTGCGTGCCTTTGGATTGAGTTGAATATGCATGAGTTAAAAAGACACAATGTCGGAGCCTAAGATTTGGCTACAGCGAAGGCGACGTGCTTCGGCACGAGATGTGGCGTCGACTGTTAAGTTGCGAGTTAAGTCAAAAAGGGCCGTAGGGCATGTTGTGTGAAGTTGCGTTGAGTTATGAGGCACGGCCGCGTTGTCACAACACAAGTATAAGCAAGACTAAACAAGGAGGCGCTGCCTCGGAGATATTGAAACACGAATTGAGTTATGGCACGACCGAGTCGTTACGTCCCAAAGTTTGGCTAGAAAGACAGGTATAAGTCGGTGCGTCGACAATGCAAGCACGAGAAAGGTCTAGAGGCAAGGAAATGGAGTCCTTCGTGTAGCTGCGTCTCTGATTATGGCCGTAAGGCAAACACGACTTGATAGGTAACGTTGTCGGCACGAGAAGTGGTCTAGCGACAAAGTATGAGTTAACGTTGACATTACAAGCACGGGATGGTTCTGATACACAAGTTGTGCTAAGGCGCCGGTCCTAAAACTGATCCTAAGGCAAGACTAGAAAGACAATCGAAAGGGTTTAAGATGCACAAAGTAAATGAACGTGTTGGTCTTGTATGGGTGGGCGAGAAGCTCACTCCACCAGTACAGTGGTACTGACACCCACATAGTTTACATGTGCAGGCACAGGTAGAAGCTCGTGGTGCGGAGCTCGCTTGGATGCGTCGAGGAGTTCCTTGGCGAGTCGAAGCGGGTGGCCGCGTAAACTGAAGACTTATACAGGACATAATGTATGGACATCGCCTTCCGAAGCTTCCGCTGGATCCAAGTATTGTATCGAGAGATGAGAGAGAGCAGAGTGAATTGTAAATGAGTGAAAAGTGAGCCTGAGAGACTTGTAATTGGCCTTGCGCCCACAAATGTAATCTTGTACTCAATATCAATGAAGAGATTGTTTTGAATGTCTTGTGTTCATGTGTTCTTCTTTAAATTCCGCTGCAATGTATTCAAAGTTTCTGCTTGGGACTTCTGTGCGACGACCCCGTCGCCGCCGGTGAAATCGGCCGTTATGGAACTGCCTTGCACGAGCGCAATCTAGGCTCGTGCGGCATCACGCCTTAGCGAGGACGATCGCTCCTACGGGAGTGGGGCGTGACACGGTCGGTCTTCTTGCACCGGTAGACCTTCCTGTACTAGTTGTCTTATAGCGATCAGCACCACAAAATCTGCACACATCTGCGTCCTTGTCGTCTTTGTAGTACAACATGCATCCATTGCGACAGGAATCGATTTTCTCGTATCCCATCCAGAGCGATCTCACCATCCTCTTAGACCGGTAGAAGTCTTTAGGCAACTTAGCACCCGCCGGCAAGATCTCTATAATCAACTCCAACACTCGATTGTAGCATTCTTGCGACATGTTAAAATCTGACTTAATGCTCAACAGTCTTGTAACCACCTCCAACGGTGAATGATCCTCACAACCAGGATACAATGGAGTCCTTGCATTCTCCAGCAACTCCATGAACTGTGCAGCATCGGCGTTCGGTGCCTCCTCAGGTGCATCATGAACGAAACTAGGCCCCGCAGGTTCGAAAACCATGTTCACGCACCCGTCGTCGTATGCATGATTATCTGAAACAAAATTAGGTCCCGCATGCATATACGGCTCAACGTAAGGCTCCGGCTCTGATGCTAAAGACACAAGTTCTTCGTGTGCGGTCCACTGATAGTAATTAGGCGTGAAACCCCTCGAGTACAAATGATATGTCACTTCCACTTCTGGATAATATTTCACGTTATGACATTTCACACACGGACACTAAATTTTGGTGTCGTCCATGTACTGAGGGAACACCTTAGCAAACTGTAGGAACTGCTCTACTTCCGCTATGTATTCATCCCGCACACCATACATATCATCAGGACGACGATTGTACATCCATGAACGATTCCGCAAGTAGTAATTCATATCCATTTGAAAATAATTCTGCAAAGATGGACACACATTATCCAACAGGCACAAATTCGTATATAATGTCTTATTATGGGACACACATTAGTAGCGGACAGTTACTAATAACAAAGATATTGACCGATACCGATACGGTTTGGCATGTTCCGATCCGATACAGACCGATACCAAATATTGACCGATACCGACATTGGCATGTTCCGATACTATACAGACCGATACCGATACCAAATATTGACCGATACCGACATTGGCATGTTCCGATACCGATACTATACAGACCGATACCGATATTGGCATGTTCCGATACTATACCGACATTGGACAGTTACTAATAACAATGATATTATCCAACAGGCCAATACCGATACGGTTTGGCATGTTCCGATCCGATACAGACCGATACCAAATATTGACCGATATCGACATTGGGGGTCTTTGTTCTGGTCAATTCGGCAAAACCAATCGGTAAGGGTGACTACTATTTCATATAATTTCAAAACTACTAAGAAATAACGCTGAAATACTTAAAATTATGCCTAAATGTATAAAATATATGTTTTTAAATGTAAATAATTTATTAATAATTATTTGTTTTTCGATACCAAAGTCCGATACTCCGATACGATACCGCCGATACTACCGATATCGCCGATACCAATACTCATAGGAATAGTCCGATACCGATTCCGATACCGATATTGTGAACCTTGGGTATATATCGTCAACATTTCAGATTCTTAAAATGAATTTCAAATGGATTTCAAATAAATTTCAAATGAATTTCAAATGGTATATATCCCTACATTTTGCGAATCCCTTGAACAAAAAATAAAATCCTTTAATGTGAAGTAGGCATGCACGAAGAAAATTTCTTTTCGAGCCAACAAGATTTGTAACGATCCTAACATTTGGAAAGAATAAACATCACCATTATATATCATAATAAATCACAAACATAAGCAAGGAAAGAAAGTAGTTAACATGGCATTGTCTTCCAAAGTTCAAAATGTCATGAGCCCGGTTCATGTCCCGCTCTTACTGCTACTACTACACCTACTTCGGTCCATTTGAGTCACATCTATTCTCTCCTTTCTTTCTTTTTCTTTTTTCTTAGTACCACTTGCAATATGTGACAGAGAAATCTATCGACCAATATTAATGGCAGTAGACCAGCATTCAATGGAGACCAAGAGGAAGAGCGAGAGAAGCAACAAAATCGTACTCGATAAAGAAAAGTGGCAGACTGTACACGTACAACAATCATGGAAAAGAAACATGAAAAAGGAAAAAAAAATAAAAATATCACAAGACAAACCATCAGCGATATGGAATGCAGTCCACTCGCTCTCTCTCTCTCTCTCTCCCTCATCGGTAGTGAATGTGCGTGCAAGCGCCTAAGTGTTCGACCAAAATATACACTTCACCCCTGCCCCCTCCCCTGCCCCCCTCCCCCCTACCCCTGCACCCACCCCAACCCTTCCCTGCCCCCCTCCCCATACCCCTGCACCCACCCCAACCCTCCCCTGCCTTCCCTCCCCTGCCCCCTCCCCCTGCACCCACCCCAACCATGCCCCCCTCCCCCTACCCCTGCACCCCCCGGGTACCCCCACCCCTCCCTCCACCCCTCGACAGTAAGACCCCCCCACCCCTTGCACCCAACCCCACCCCTCTCTCCCCCCTCGACAGAAAGACCACCCCAGCAGCTAGGGTTAGGGTTCTCGTGTCCGTGTCTGTGTCTAGATAGCTAGGGTTAGGGTTTACCTGAGGAGGGTGGCTTCGTCGGAGGATGGAGGCGGCGAGAAGGGTGGCTTCGTCGGAGGAGGAAGCGGCGAGGAAGGCTCCTTCGTCGGAGGAGGGAGGCTGGTCGCCGGAGGGAGGGGTCAACGGGCGAGCGGGGTCGCCGGGGTGAGAAGGGGGAGGGTGTCGCCGGAGGGGGAGGGTTCGCCGGGGGGAGAGGGGAGAGCGGGAATAAATTTTTGGGTGAAAATTTTGGGATTTCGATCGGGCCAAGAACCCTATATGAAATAAAACAGCGACGCCTACATGATACGTCGCTAAACGTCGCAAGCCAGCGACGTAAATTATACTACGTCGCTGAACGTCGCTACGCAGCGACGGACAGCGACGTGTAGCACAAGACGTCGCTATATGCAATTATCAGCGACGCGTATTTCCGCCGTCGCTAATATACGTCGCTATTTAAGCATATTTTAGTTGTGTCAATAAGGCCCCTCCAACCAAAATTAAAATTTGTAATCTCGAAAATGCTCTTGTCCCCTGTTACGTCCCGATCCGAAAAATCGTTTGTCCTCGCTAGATTTCACCCGAATCATCGTCCTCGCTGGAACGTGATGCCGCATGAGCCTGGAGTTGCGCCCGTGCAAGGCAAGATAACAAGTTCACATAGTATTTATCTCAAATTGATAACATAAGCAGCGGAAGGAAACAAAGTATAAAATAAGAATCTCTTTTATTGATAACGAACTGAAGGTTACAAAGGCTTTGAATAGTCCAACTTAATATGCCAATGGCTACAATGCTCATGATCTCTCTAGCTCACAAAGGATTACATTGTTCCATACATTATACCTCTTTATAGCCAACAAGGAGTCTTCGACCGAACATCTCCATGTCACAAGTCCGAACGTCAATGCGGTGCTCCTCTTGAAACGCTAAGGACTCCATGCCTCGGTGCGTCCAAGTCAAGCTCCGTCCCGACCCGATCATAACCTGAACCTGCAAGCAAACTAGTAGGGGATTAGTGTTTTCGTCCTCGCTGCACTGATCAAGACCCACTCGCACCCAAACCAAACACTAAGTAAATTTAGTGAACATGCAACATTATTTGGTGATCTTTCTAATTAGCCTTAGGATTAGTTTCATGGCAATATTCAAGCATAACAACTTAATATAAATATGTCCCATATCGTGTTCCTGCAACAGATACATTTAGACATAATATGAACATAAACGTAGTGATCGTGCTCATCTCCGTCCCATTTTGTCTAGCCTGCAATGATTAGAACTTTACACAACCAATCATACAGTTCACGCAACCAACCAACCATACTTAGACATATGCATAAGGGTGGCAGGCCCTGCGTCTGCACCCAACTCTAATCTCAGCCCACCGGCCCTATCTATATGAAGGTCACGGTATTTCGCACCGTAATGGACTTGGCATCCTTATGTGTAAGCCTATGATCGCTCCAATACGGATTGCTAGTCCAGTATCTGAAGTATTCCAAACTTACTGATATCATAGCTTATCACAATACTGGCCGATCGTAACCCGTCCTAATGATGTGCACCATAAATACCATACATAATTTCCTCCTAGGCCGAACGGTCTCGGTGCCCCGGTCGTAACCGTCCGAGGGAAGCCGCACCCGTGCACGGGCCATCCGAGTCCATTGACCATGCAATACGCGCCATAGCAAACAAGACATATCATTCCAACTAATCTTACGTTCCATAAACATAATCCCGTTCCATAAACATATTTTGTTATCTCTATCTCAAGTTCCATTGACATTATGCCCCAACACATCCGTATTCATGCACGATGTCCAACGGCTTCGACATCTCGTACTTATATTCAACGCGTTCCATTCATAAGTTATTCGCATAATAGCAGTTCCGTAGTTACTTAGTCATTTCGTAGATTTCGTGCACGAGGGCACGTATAACGCCATAATTAATGTTCTAGACCTAGTGTTCAATATTATCGGAGTCGTGCATGTGATGCACATATCGATATTATCTTTCAATGTTCTACCATCACTGCCCTACCGTGACTCGTAATATGATGCACATCGCTTCAATTGTTCAATATTCTATCTTAATGTTCGACACATACTAAGACCTTTAACCGTTCGAGCCACACTCGCTAACTTGATAGCAACTTACGCATACCCGGATATATTTTATTAGACGTGAAGGAATAGGAAGAGAGAGTCAAGAACCCGCCCACCTTAAGCTGATATGTCTTGTCGCTTCGTCGAGCTGATGCGGCTCGATTCCATAACTTGGATGCACAGCTAACTCTTCTGACTTAGCCATCCCGTTGAACTATTCGATTGATTTGGCCTATCGCGTCCATGCCACAATCCGTTGCAAGACGACGATTTGATTTTACGGATACTTTACTGAATAAGGCAAAATGCTGACCCCTTATAATCCAGCGTAAAAGCATAGCCTGCACACCAGATCAACCGAAGTCAATATTTTGTTCCAACTGGACGTAGGCTTTGCATCGATTCACATCGATACTTCATCGTTTCAACGCAACTCTTCGAGTCAACGACTCATCGTAATGCACCGTGCGGAGCGGGACATTACATCCCCCTCTTCCCCCCTGGTGGCGGTGGCGACCCCCAGTCCCGTCCGACCCTCTGCCCTCCCCCCGTCGGCCCTGCCCCCACATGCCCTCCCCCCGCCCGACCCCCCTCCCCTCCCCCCAGCGGCGAGCCCCCAGCCCTGCCCGTCCCCCGCGAGCCTCCCCCCTCCGACCTCGCCCCCTGCCCTCCCCCCGCCGGCCCTTCCCCCGCCAGACCCCCCTGCCCTCCCCCCGCCGGCACTCCCCCCGGCGGTGAGCCCCTAGTCCCGCCCGTCCCCGCGAGCCTCCCCCCCGACCTCGCCGGCCCCGCACGGCCCTCCCCCACTCTCGCCGGCCCCTCGCGGCCCTCCCCCGCCCTCGTCCCGGCCCCGCGGCCCTCCACCAACGGCCGAGGAAGGAGAGGGGGGGAGGGGTAAAATTGTTATTTGGGGGTTTTTTGTAACAAAAAATAACTAGGGAAAAATTTAAGAGCATGGGATCTTTTTTTGCGAAAATGGCCAATCTAGGGAGAATTTTTTGTCATTTACCCTCAATTTTATATATCACCATATTAACTAAAAGAGAGCGATTAACTATATTAGAGTAATTTTACTTAATTTTCTATATTTTTATATACATATTTATTATTATTATTTTTTGTTTTTTTAATGGTCCGGAGATAGAATAGGACATGATCGGGTCACCAGGGTCGCTGGGCCAGGTCGACCGGTTTTGAAGCAAGACCCGGTTCGGACCGAATTTTGGACCGGACCGGTCCTTCGAACCTGCGAACTGAATCCAGTCCGAACCCGGAGTCCTGGTGGGCCGGGCCGGGTTGGCCCGTTGTCCGGCCCCTGCCAACACAGCTCGAATTTGACCTTATAAGGGAGTGTTTCACAATAGGATTCTTGTTTGTGTAATTATTGTAAGATTTTACTTGTGATTCAACAAAAATATTTTTTCTTGTCTGTCTTGTGGACGTAGATCGATTTTGGTTGAAGTATATATTATATCGTGTGTTTGTTCTATTTTTGCTATTTATTTGGTATGTTTATCTTGTTGTTTCTTGTCGTAAGTCGACTCCCATGTTATGCGGTTTAAATAATTATTCTTTGAATAAAAATTTGATTTTTGAGGATTAGCCCTTTTGCTACAGTCAAACGTACTAAAGATTTGAGTGGGACTTCAAGCATGGCTTTTTTCGATTTTAATACAACAACAAATGAAGCTACTGTCACCATGGATGAACTTGAAGGCAAAATTCCATGGGAGCTCCATATCCCCTGCAAACTGCACTTTGATCGAGACACTGATGCAGAATCTGCCGCTCATAGTCATATATACAGTACACCCATGGATGAACTCAAAGCTGGAAGGGACATGGCGTATCGATTTTTTCCCATTCAAAAATTTCTGAAGTGAGAGACATCTATTCTACTATATAATAGGAAAATTTGGATGGTGAAATTTCTGAATTCCGAAAATATTCTTACATTTCTATACTAATTAAAAATTGTTCATTAATTTTATAAAGACAACTTAATAATTACGAAGACTACCCTTTGGTCTTCCTAAAGAATCTTTCTAAGTTAATTAAAAGAATGTTAAAATACGTGCAAGGCACGTGCGCATATGCTAGTATTTATAGGAGAAGAGCCACGCGAGCGGAGAGGAAGAGCATATTGGCCCCTTTTAGTCCCACATCGGAAATAGAACAAAGGCGAAATGTGCTTTTAATGATATTGTGCAGCTCTGTCACCCGCCGAGCTTCGTAGCTGGAGCTTGTAACCCAAGTGGGGGCTTTAGGATGGTTCGGACTGTTGTTTCGGTTCCTTGGGTTTGGTTGCAATCGGTTATCGACTGTCCGGCCCGCCCGTTCCAAGTTGGGAGTTGGCCCGCTGGGCTTGGGCGAAGGCCTGGGTCTAGCGGTGCGCCTCTATAGCGGAGGAGACCGCGTCAGGCTGGCTTGGCTTCCATTAAAAATCCAAGGCTGGGCCTATTGGACAGCCATTTTTTTTTTTTTTTTTTTACTAACTAGTATTGTTTATTTATTTTACAAGGAAAACAAAAGACATTTTCCCATATATCTGCAATCTTTTTAATTATATTTACTATTATTTCTAGGAACAACTACAACATAAGCCTATCTTTTCTTTAATTATATTTAGTTTTAACGTGTCGTGCAATATTTAAAATTTTCCTTTAGGTCTCTATATTATATATGTCCAAAAGAGGGGTTGGATCTCGTACTCTAACGATTGGCTTAGGATGAGGGTGGAGAAAATGGAGACCTAATAGAACATTTTGGATTTTTTTTATGAGATCCTTAAAACTAAGTGCAAATTTTGAATATTATGGAGACGTAAACGAGATCTCAAAAGAGGGGTTCGATCTTGTATTTAACTGTTGATTTGAGATGGGGCTGGACAAAATGGAGACGTAAACGAATATTTTTTGTTTTATATGATATCTTAAAACTAAACGCAATTTTTGGATATTATGGAGACATAAACGAGATCTCAAAAGAGGGGTTCGAACTTGTATTTAACTGTTGATTTGAGATGGGGCTGGACAAAATGGAGACGTAAACGAATATTTTTTGTTTTATATGAGATCTTAAAACTAAACGCAATTTTTGGATATTATGGAGACATAAACGAGATCTAACCGTATTCCAAGTCAACTGTTAGGACGAGGTCCACATCCTCTTATGGATAAAATACGGAGACCTAAATACAATATTTTAATTTTTATCCAAGACTCTAAAACTATATATTTTTTGGCTCATCTTTCACTAGCTTTGTATCGAGTCCAAGTTGGTGGAGACTTAATCGGAAATCTTGAATTGTATACGATATTCTAAAACTAAATGAGAGTTTTGAATATTATGGAAACATAAACGAAGATCTAACTGTACCCAAAGCGAGATTTTTGAATATCGAGTCAGTTTCAATTTTTTACCCTCGTTCCGTAAATATTTTTTTATTGTACACTATAAAAATTGTTTTAAATCCAAATAAAAGTACAAAACATGTTAATAAACGTTATTTTCATATAAAAAAAAATATGACTAGATAGAGAAAATGATACAATACAACAACAAAAAAGAATATTAATCCAACAATTAAAAAAAAAAGAATATTTGTCGTGGTCGGAGATTTATTGGGGGCGGATAATACTATATCCATATCCGGCCCCAAATTCGATCGGAAAACTTTTTTGATCCTCATCCTCATTCCCATGTTCGTTTTTAAATTCTCAAACTTGTTCCCATCGAAAATTATTATTTTTTTACCCTCATTCCGTTAATAATTTTTTACTGTACAAAACATGTTAATAAAATAGTATTTTCATCAAAAAAAAAACGACTATATAGAGAAATGATACAGTACAACAAAAAAGAGAATATAAATCCAACAAAAAAAGAATATTAGTCGGGGTCGGAGATTTATCGGGACGGATAATACTATACCCATATCCGGCCCCAAATTCGATCGGAAAACTTTTTTGATCCTCATCCTAGTTCCCATGTCCGTTTTTAAATTCTCAAACATGTTCCCGTCGAATTCGACAAAAATTGTCATCCCTACCAACCAGTGAACCATATACCTAAAACTCATCTAATTGTGGAATGGCCCCTATCCGTTCACGCTATAAATTTAGTCTATAACTCCCTCTTACATTTTAAATCATCAAAGTTCTAATCATTAGAAATACAAACTAGGGTCGGACCAAACATTCTGTATGTACAAAAATATCTTTTAAAACTCTTAAACTTAACTTGATTGAGAATTTCAATGTGTTGTTTTATGATTGATTTTTATTGTATGTCGGTCTTAGTAAAAATATTATTTCAACGACTAAACTTTTCCTTTTGTCCCCAAAAAATATATTTTGTTCGTTATTACAATCGAATCGTTACTTCAAGGTGTGTGTTCGGGCTGGTCTGTACCCATTGTTAATCGGACTTGACCGGTTCTGAGTTGGATCGAGCTTATACCGAGGAAAAGACGAACTTGGCATGCTCGAATTATAGATTTGGAAACCCAAACCCAGCCCGTCCCCAAACCCGGATGGATGGTGGACAGGGCGTGACCGGGCCGGTTCAGGACGAGTTCGAGTTGGCCCAGTAAATTTTGAAAAAAAAATGATAGGAATGACTTAAGAATAACTAGTATTATCTATTTATTTTACATTTTACTAACTAGTATTATTTATTTATTTCACAAGGAAAGCAAAAGACATTTATTTATTTATTTTACAAGGAAAACAAAAGACAACATTTTCCCATAGATCTGCTATAAAAAAAAATTAATTACTATTATTTATAGGAACAACTTCAACATAAGCCTAGTTTTTCTTTGATTATATTTAGTTTTAACGTGTCGTACAATTTTTACAATTTTCCTTTAGGTCTCTATATTAAAAAGAGGGGTTGGATCTCGTATTCTAACGGTTGGCATGGGATGAAGATGTCAAAATAGAGACCTAAACGAAAATTATGAATTCTATAAGAGATCCAAAACTAAACGAAATTCTTGAATATTATGGAAACATAAACGAGATCTAGCAGTAGCCCAAGTTAATCGTTAGGACGAGATCAAAATTCTCTTTTGGATAATACGGAGACCTAAATATAAAGTTTTAATATTTTACGAGACTCTAAAAATCTTTTTTTTTTAAATCATTTTGCTCATCTTTAACTAGGTCTATTATCAAGCCAGGTTGGGTCTGTTGTAAATATGGATGTCCCATGACTCTTAGTCATCCATAACTTATGTAACTCATGTCCTTTGGTTTCATAACTTATGTAACTCATGTCCTTTGATTTCATAACTCATGACCTTTGGCAATCCATTGTAAACCTATATAAAGGCCATATTGGATGAATGAAATGATACACAACTTTCTTCTCCATTTTCTCTTGTTGCTCTATCTCTAGTTTACAACACGTTATCAGCACGATGCAACCATTATTCATTTCGGGAGACTCATCGATGTCAAGGTATAACTCAAACATCAGGTAAACCTTTTTATTTCGATTGATAAAGGTGTTTGTTCATGGTTTGTTCCTTTGATCCTACATATACATTTGTTTATACAATTGTTGTCCATCTCTCACTTCATCTAATTTGTTGTATAATATATAGCTTTCATGTTTGAGATCATTTTTTTTATTATGCTTAATAGTAAACATCCTCTAATTCTCAAATTGTTTCTTAAAATTTAATATATATTAATATTTATTTTACTTATTAACTTTTGAAATGAATAAAAAAAATTTACTTCATTCAATATAATTGTGATTATGTTATTTATAAACCTATGAACGAAATGATTGTTGTACATTGGTCATATATTTTCTATTTTGAATGTCTTGGTCATAATATAAAGAAACGATCTATTTCGATTTCTCAAAAAAAAAAAAAATCAGATCAATTTCCTTCATCATTCTATAACCAAAGCCGTGTGATGACATCAAGGCACGTATGTGGCCCATAGTCTAGCCCACAACAACAGATGTCTATATATAAATCAGGTCTTATTAGCATATGTTGTCATGCACATTTTAGATAGTAATTGGCTTCCAAAAAATTTCTAGAATGGTGCATAGCAAAATAAATGTTTGTTTCTCATATTTTGATTATGTTATTCAAGTGCGTAAATAAAAAGAAAAAAAGTCCATATTATCTTTGTGTTTTCATTATGGTGCAGATTTGCATTTCTATTTTGTTGGTTATTTTCAAGAATAATGTTGCATAACTTATCTTCTTCTCAATAAGAAATAATGTTTTTCTTATCATCAAGAAATTATTATTTTGGCGATATTTTTGATAATTTTTAGATGAACCTGAAGTTTCATGAAGAAAATTTGAAAGAAAATGTTCAGCTCGAAATGTAGATTGAATATAAAGCTCGAAATGTAGATTGAATATAAGGCTTGAAGCCAAAATAGAATATGTTACACTTGAAGCCTAATTGATAAAACTCAAACTTGTAGATTTGAGTATGTATATTATATTCTAAAGTAATATTTTTTTCAGAAATATGGCAAACATCACCAAGCTTGAGTTCGCTGCTCTTGATATTTCCGGAAGAAATTATCTAACTTGGGTTCTTGAGGCAGAAATTCATTCGAGTGCAAAGAACCTTGCACATGCAATCAAAGAAAAAAATGAGGCAAGCGAACAAGACAAAGCAAAAGCAATGATTTTCATTCGACATCACCTCCATGAAGGACTGAAATCCGAATACCTTGGAGTTAAAGACCCAGCAGTTCTATGGAAAAACTTAGAGGAACGTTATGATCACCAAAAGAGTGTGATACTCCCAAAAGCTCGCTATGTTTGGATGCACCTGAGGTTGCAAGACTTCAAATCGGTAAACGAATATAACTCTGTAATGTTCAAAATTGTGTCTAAAATGAGATTATGCGAAAATAATGTTACTGAAGAAGACATGTTAGAAAAGACATTCACTACTTTCCATGCCACGAACATGCTCCTGCAGCAGTAGTATCGTGAAAAGGGGTTTAAAAAATATTCTCAATTGATCTCATGTCTTCTTGTTGCCGAACAAAATAATGAGCTCCTAATGAGAAACCACAACTCCCACCCTACTGGATCACAGCCATTCCCTGAAGCGAATGCAAATAACTATGGACAAGGACGTGGACGTGGTCGTGGTCGTGGTCGGAGTCGTGGTCGCGGTCATGGTCGCGGTTATAGTCATGGTAAAATTCAAAACCATGGTGGTCCTAACCATCAACCCTTCAACAAGAAGGTTGGGCCATACCACTTGAAGTGGAACAAAAATGGCATAAAACAAGATAAAGAAAAGGGTACAAAAGTTGATTCTCCGAAGAACTATGTAGAAGCTTGCTACAGATGTGGAGCAAAAGGGCATTGGTCTCGTACCTGTCGTACACCAAAGCACCTAATTGACCTTTACCAAACATCTATCAAGAGTAAAGAAAAAGAGAAAGGGAGCAACTTTACAAATTTTAGCAACATTCTTGAAGATGAAAATGATCCAATGGAATTCACTCATTTGGATGTTGAAGATTACTTAAACGAGCCAAGTGGAGGAATTAAGTTTTGGGGTGATGATGCTAATGATGGCAACGAAAATATCAAAAATGATTAAGTTGAATTTGAGATTATTTGAACTTTTCCAGTTTAGTTCTAGTTTTATGTTTGTTTTATCATGTTTCTAAGTATCCGTTGTTATGCTTGTTTTAACCTTTGGTTTTTATCAATAAATTAAATGTTTCTTACTTAATTTATTTGTGTTTATAGAAATATGGAAAATAATGATGCTGTGAACAACTCCAACGGTGGAGATATATGTTTGGTTGACAGTGGATCAACGCATACTATTCTTCGAGATCGAAAATATTTTTCGAACTTAAAATTGGCACAAGCAAATATTAGTACAATTTCTGGTACTACAAAATTAATTGAGGGCTCTGGAAGAGCAAATATTATATTACCGGGTGGAACAAATATTTTTGTAAAAGATGCTTTGTATTCAAGCAAGTCAAAAAGAAATTTGCTAAGTTTCAAAGACATACGTCTCAATGGTTTCCATATCGAGACTATGAATGAGGGGAATATGGAATATCTATGCATTACATCCAATGATTCATGCCAGCAGCATGTGAAAGAAAAACTCTCAGTTTTCTCATCAAGATTGTATTATGCAAAAATAAGTGCTATAGAATCTAACACTGCGATGAACCAGAAGTTCAATGATCCAAAACTTTTTATGCTTTGGCATGATCGGCTTGGCTACCCTGGATCTAGTATGATGCATCGAATAGTTAGAAACTCACGAGGACATCCTTTAAAGAACCAGAAGATTCTTTTACCTCGTGATTGTGTGTGTGATGCTTGCTCACAAGGAAAATTAGTTATAAGACCATCTCCGATGAAAGTTAATCTTGAGTCACCTATGTTCTTACAAAGAATACAAGGAGATATTTGTGGACCTATTGACCCACCTTGTGGTCCATTTCGTTACTTTATGATCTTGATAGATGCATCATCTAGATGGTCACATATATGTTTATTGTCAACAAGAACGGTTGCTTTTGCCAAACTTCTTGCTCATATTATAAAGTTAAGGGATCAATTCCCTGATTATTCTATTAAGACAATTCGTCTCGATAATGCCGGTGAATATACATCTCAAGCATTTAATGACTATTGCATGTCTGTAACCCCTCTTCCCGAATTTCTAAAATTTTATTTTATTTATTGTACTCAAAGATAATTGTCGCCTAGACTTTGGAAATGGTTTTAAGAATAATATTTGTATCACAAACTAGTTTTAAAATTTAATATTTGAGAGCGCTAAATTATTTTAAAAATGATCTTCAATTTTATCCAATATGTTTTAAATTACCTTGATAATAAGGATATATTTTAAATGATTATGGTAATTAATTACTTGACTAAAATTGATTTACAAATGTATATTATATAATATTCGGATGGAATTCCAAATTATTATGATATCCAATTATTTGATTTGCGAATTTAATTTATACGATTCAAATTATTTTGATGATATTAGATGATGATTTAAACTAAGGTTATTATCTACTTTTGGATTTCGATTAGGCTAATGATCGATTAATAGGTTAATCAGTTTTTTTGGTTATATTATAATTTATTTTAAAATTTTCTTGAATAGATACCGAATATGCTTTTAAATTATCTTATACATAAAATATTGTCTTAAATACTTATGTAAACTAATTGATCAGATTTGATTAACTAGTCTTAAAAATTATCTATTCTTATCCTTTAGTAAAAAGGCTTTGTAATTTATTTATAAATTAATTAATTTTATGATTTAAATTTGTTTCGGTAATACTAAATAGTGTTTTAAACTATTTCAGATATATCCCATTAATTGATTTCATTTTAAATGATTAAATTTATTGCCAGCATTAGATATGATCTTAAAGGTTTTATGGTGATTTCATGTGACTAGATTAAATGATATTGATTGTATTATATGAATGAATTCAATTTAAAGTTCATTTCGTGACTCCTAAAAATTATTGACCTTATCTAATAGAGATTTATTCGTATCAGAATGCTCCTATTTAAGGAAAACCTTGCTCTACTATCAAACAATTCTCAACACCCAAATCCCTACGCTATCCCGTGGCCTCCGTTCTCGGCACCACAACCCACCACAATACTGCCGCCATGATCATCATCACCACCACCACAAATATCGTGTCCAGCCTCGGGTCCGACCACGGACTTTGGTGACCGTGTCCGTGTTTGCATTCAATCCTTTCTTTCAGTCCTCTACAACCACAATGCATATTCCGTGTCAGACACTGGACACAACCATACCAAAATACAGAGAATCAATGGCCGACCCTAACCTACTCTCGCTTGACGCCGCCCTACCTTGCTTCTCTGGCACATACCCGAACCATCGTGAGGTTTCCGGCAAGCGCCAAGCCCTGTGCCGACGTTCCACATACTTGATCGCTGCGACGCATGTTTGAGCCGCGACACGTCGGAAATAGCTGCGACATGGCTGACGTTCTTTCCTCACGGTCGCGCCATCCCAGCGAGCCCCGCACGTGGTGCAGCCCGTCTCGGCAGCGCCGTTGGCCGTGTTCCCCATCAACTGAAGCCCTCATCTTGTCCCTCCGCCCCGGCCACGGTGGCACGACCGCACAGTCATCGGAGCAGCACACCGGTCCAGATCTCGAACTCGCAACCTCCTCTACCGTGCATCGACACTGCCTCTAGTCAATAGACCGATCGGCGGGCAACTCCGCTGGAACCACCGGCGGCGCTACTCTGCAGCCGCGAGCGCCGCCCGGACCGAACAGCTCATCCCGACCGTCGGAGACCGCGCCTCGAGGCTCCGTGACCTAGCCCCTCGTAGGTCGCCGCCCACCAGTTGATCGGGTCCCGCCTGCGTCCAATCGCGCGCCGCCACTCGACGCTGTGGTCGCGCCTCCGCGCCGAAGCCACCGCCCGCCGACCAAGTCGGTAAAACCCTTGGTAAGCCCACCTCTCCATCTCTCTCTCTATGTTCCCAACTTCGACTGTTCTGTGAGGAAAGAAAGAGAATAACTTAAAGGTTAATGGGCCGGGTTCGGTCCAGTTACTGGGCTTGGACTTAGGCCATAAAAATTGGGTTTTTTAAACAATTGATTTGAATTAGTATATATATGTAGTTAAATGCTAAATTTTATTACTGTTATTAATAGTATTATTAATAGTATTCTGTAGTTATTATTATTATTATTAGTATCATTATTATTATTTCTATTATTTTGTTATTGGTTATTTAGTATAAATTGGGATTGGGCATGGGCCTGATACTCATTTAATATGTTGGTTCTTATCTATTGGGCTTTTATATATACTATATTCTCATGAGTTTATATGTATATAATAATTTCTAAAATATTTTCTAAATATTTTCTAAATAAATTATTATTTTGTGCTGGGCCTAATATTGGCTTAATACATGATTTAATCATAATATTACTTATGGCTTTATAATTATGTGTGTATATATACTTTAAAATATGGGCTTATTTTGTTTTGGGCTTAGACCCTACAAGTATTTTCAAAGTCGGGTTTAGAATTATATATTTTGTGGTATTTTTAAATAAAGCTTTTTGACCTAGAAATGTTATCATATTATTTTCTATCCAATTAAAATTATGGTTTTGACCTAAAGTGATTTCAAAGTATTTATCCTATTTTATTTGAACCAATAAAATATAGTTTCCTACTATTATAAATATTTTCCATAAGTTATTAGATAATTATTTATATAATCCTTCAAAAATCAATCCTTAAACTGTGACTAGTCATACGCGAATCCTGACCGTCTTCATCTCGACCCTAGGCTGATTGGACTATTCTGGACACAATGTTATTATCGGTTTCACCAGCAAAGGGCCACAGGCAAGTACACTCTCGGATTGCTTTTCGATTCATAGTAGTCTTTTCATTTCATGATTATACATATGTCTTGCTGCTTGTTGACACGTTCGTCACACGGAGTAGTCGGGAGGGGAAATATTTTAGTAGACATGTGTACCTAGAACTATCCTCCGTGTCTTTTGTGGAGAATAGCAGCTGCACACGACACGTGCAGGATGCCGGATTTACCCCTAGCAGTTCACATGTCGAAACAGATATTTCACACCACATAGGTAGTTGTATTTTATTTTATTTTTTCTTGTCTTCTCCACCGTGCCATGTCATCAGTACTTTCTAGTTTTCATCTCTCATATGTTTTTTTCATGTCTTGTAAATTCTATTGTGTTTTCGCACTGTCGTTGGTTTGTGTGCTTGTTCCATTCCTGACTGAAAACCAACAATTTTTAGGTTTAACTGTGGCTTCACTTAGCTTGGGAGATTCGGGTGTAGTTGCAGACAGAAACCTAGAAATAGATAGCAGTTGTATCAATTTCATTAATTATAAAATCTTGTATTTTTTTTAATTTTAAATATTATAAATGTTGTAATAAATCTAGAAATGTGAATGACCAATAAAGTTTATTTTGAGCAATTATTTCTTGCGGGCTTGACAGCGTTCTACCGCCGACTCTGCGGCGTAGGCTGGCTTGGACACGTCTCGTATCCGGAAAAGCGGGTGCGGGTCATGACAATGTCAATTGGGATTAGCGTTGAACATTCAGTTGTACATGTCCATACTCAGAATGGACTTGCAGAGTCTTTTATTAAAAGATTACAATTGATTGCTAGACCTTTACTTTTAAGCTCAAGTTTACCCACTTCTGTTTGGGGACATGCAATACTACATGCAGCTGCATTGGTCCGTATTCGACCAAGTTCATAATCATCATTCACCATTGGAAATTGTTTCTGGCCAGCAGCCTGATATCTCTCACTTAAAAAAATTTGGTTGTGCAGTTTATCTCCCCATTTCTCCACCTAAAAGAATAAAGATGGGCCCACAAAGGCATCTTGGAATTTACGTTGGTTTTGACTCACCATCTATAATAAAATACATTGATCCCCTGATGGGCGATTTATTTAAGGCAAGGTTTGCTGATTGCCATTTTGATGAGTCAGTTTTTTCGCCTTTAGGGGGAGATAAAACGTCACTTCCTGTAGAACGGCGTGAAATTACATGGAATGTATCATCTTTTATTGATCCACGCACAAGTAGATGTGAGCAAAAAGTGAAAAGGATTATCCATTTGCAAAATATTGTAAATCAATTGCCAGATGCATTCACTGATATTAAGAAAGTGACAAAATCTCATGTACCGGCTATAAACGTACCCACACGGATTGTTATCCCTGAAGGACAACATGATGGCACATTAAAACCGTGCATGAAACGTGGACGCCCTGTTGGCGCTAAAGATAAGAACCCTCGAAAGAAAAAGGTACAAGTTATTACTCCCGAAGAGAAAATAGTTTCGAAATATGAAAGTGTTATAGAAAATTTGACTGATCAGTCTAAAGTAACTCCTGAAGAGGCACATGATAATGAACATATTTCAGAAGAGATCTCTTTGAATTATATGAGTACAAGGGAAAGCTGGAATAGAAAAAAAATTACTATAGACAATATCTTTGCTTATAATGTTGCACTTGATATTGTAAATGAGGATTCTGAACCAAAATCTATTGAACAATGTCGACATAGAAATGATTGGCCAAAATGGAAAGATGCGATACAAGCTGAATTAAAATCCTTAGAAAATCACAAAGTATTTGGACCAGTAGTCCAAACCCCTGAAGGTATAAAACCTATTGGATACAAATGGGTATTTATAAGAAAACGAAACGAAAAAAAATGAAATTGTGAGATACAAAGCACGACTTGTTGCACAAGATTTTTCACAGAGACCTGGAGTCGATTATGATGAAACATATTCCCCTGTGATCGATGCAATCACATTACGATATTTGATCAGCTTAGTAGTCACAGAAAAACTTGATATACGGCTTATGGATGTTGTTACTGCATATTTGTATGGGTAATTGGATAATGACATTTATATGAAGATCCTAGAAGGATTCAAATTTCCTGAAGCAAATAACCAAAGAACTCATGGGTTATACTCAATCAAATTACAACGATCCCTATACGGGTTAAAACAATCTGGAAGAATGTGGTATAATCGCCTTAGCGAGTACCTTGTTAGGGAAGGATATATAAATAATCCAATTTGTCCAGGTGTCTTCATCAAGAGATCTAAAAATGGATTTTCAATTATTGCAGTTTATGTTGATGACTTAAATCTTGTCGGAACTTTCGAAGAGCTCACAGAAAATGCTAACTATCTAATGAAAGAATTTGAGATAAAAAAATCTCGAAAAGACAATTTTATCTCGGCCTGCAGATCGAGCATTTATCAAATGGAATTTTTATCCATCAATCTACCTATATAGAAAAAATCTTGAAAAGATTTTATATGGATAAATCTCATCCACTGAGTAGCCCCATGATTGTTTGATCTTTAGATGTAAAGAAAAATTTATTTCGTTCTCGAGAGGATAATAAAGAATTATTAGGTCCGGAAGTACCATATCTTAGTGCTATTGGAGCTTTGATGTATCTTGCAAATTGTACAAGACCTGATATATCATTCTCAGTAAACTTACTGGCAAGATATAGCTCAGCACCAATAAAACAACATTGGAATGGTGTTAAACATATATTACGTTATCTTCGTAGAACAACTGATATGGGCTTATTTTACTCAAAAAATTTAGAATCACAAGTTGTGGGTTATGCTGATGCTGGTTATCTATCTGACCCACATAAAGGAAGATCTCAGAGTGGATATGTGTTTACTTGTGGTGGTGTTGCAATATCATGGCGCTCAGTGAAACAAACATTAGCAACAACTTCTTCTAATCACTCAGAAATTCTGGCCTTGCACGAAGTAAGTCGAGAGTGCATATGGTTAAGAACGATGACTCAGCATATCCGAGAATCATGTGGGTTATCTTCAACAAAGAATACTGGGACAATATTGTATGAAGACAATGTTGCTTGTATTGCACAAATCAGGAATGGCTACATCAAAGGCAACAGAACGAAGCATATATCACCTAAATTTTTTTACACTCACGAGCTACAGAAGAATGGTGACATTGACGTTCGGCAGATACAATCATGCAAGAATTTTGCAGATTTATTCACTAAAGCATTACCAACCACAACATTCAGAAAGATGATTCAGAATATTGGGTGCATCAGCTAAAGGATCTATTGCCAGCATCAGGGGGAGCGTGATCACTAATTCTCAAACTGTACTCTTTTTCCTTCGACCAAGTTTTTATCCCATTGGATTTTTTTGGCAAGGTTTTAACAAGAAAGTTTATCACGCTTACACATTTTGTGTAATATGTACTCTTTTTCCTTCGTCCAAGTTTTTATCCCATTGGGTTTTTTTTGGCAAGGTTTTAACGAGACATATCATATATTACATAAGACATCCAAGGGGAAGTATTGTAAATATGGATGTCCCATGACTCTTAGTCATCCATAACTTATGTAACTCATGCCCTTTGGTTTATAACTTATGTAACTCATGCCCTTTGATTTCATAACTCATGACCTTTGACAATCCATTGTAAACCTATACAAAGGCCATATTGGATGAATGAAATGATACACAACTTTCTTCTCTATTTTCTCTTGTTGCTCTATCTCTAGTTTACAACAGGGTCCAACTAGTGAAAGTCCATACCCGTAACTAATATATCCATTTAATTTTGGACCCATACTCTACCTATTCATGCTACAAATTTAGGCTACCTCCTCTTAAATATAAAATATCATGTATTTAATCATTCGCAGTACAATTGGGGTCGGAAATTGTATAAAAAAAATTTTGTATGCAAATATGATATCATTATGGTTGATATGGTTCATGTGCAAATTGAGATTGTATTTATTGGTCATGTACAAATTGTGATCACGCTCTCATCTTTTAAAAATTATTTTCTGTTCCTAAATTTTAATTTATTCATATTAATACACACCAACATAATTCATCTTTTAATATTGTTTTCTACTATCAATTTTTAAATTGTTGATAAACTTAATCTTTTTATTATCATTTAGAAACAGTGAAAATGTTTGGGTTATTGATCTAATATGGTGGTTATTTTGAATTATATCCTCATAGACCTTACATAGTACATGTACTCTATGTCATAGCCGGCCTGGGAATATTTGAGGCTCTGGATGGTAAACAAAATGTTGGTCCTTATAAATTTTTTATTCTCGTCAATATTAAATTAAATAATATTATTAATTTTAGGAAAAATATACTTACAAAAAAATAATCTAAATCTAGATAGCAAACAAAGAACGAAAATATATTAAAAAAAAACTCTATTAAACTAAATATGATTAGAACAAACCTACAAAATTTTACAACAAACCTACAAAAAATTTACAAATTGATAATTATAATAAGATTAAAGGCTAGTAAAATAAATAATTTTTTTACTATGTAAATGTTAAAACTACACCCCACTCTAGTCCCACATCGTATGGGCTAAAGGATGATGTCATTAATCTCCTGTAAATAAGGCAAATATTAAGTGCACTGTAAGAATTACTAGGGGCAACAAACTTTTGCTAGTCCTAGACTACCAAAATTATGGCAGTCTAGGACTGAAAAAAATTTGGCAATCCTGTACATATCCTAAGACTGTCAAGATTTTGGAAGTTTGAATAAAATTAAGACTCCCAAATTTTGGCAATCCTAAAATAGCAAGGACTACAGAAATTTTTGACAGTCCTGAATATGCACAAGATGTGCATTGTCTTCGCTTCATGAGGTATACGATGTGCTTCATGTATCTCAGTTGCGTAGATGTGTTCTGGATCCGATCCACATAATCAATCATTCAGATTTAGTCGTCGGTACTGACTTGTATGAGGATATCTATTTTGGACCAGATAGAGAATGTTCTCAGGAATCGGACTATTAGGCTTGTTCGAGTCATTTGTGGCCATCACTCGTCGGGAGTGGGAATGCGAAGACAATATCAGATCCATATATCCACACTTATTCTACTATGGAGGTATATTTATTCTTATACATTCGTATCTAGTCTTCTTTATTTTCTTCGCTATGTGATTTTCTATATATATTTGTTAATTGTATAGTGATTATTTTGACTGATTGCTTTGGCCTCAGTTGAAATTTTTGGGACAAACTTCTTCTAAGGAGGGTAGTGTTGTCATATTCTCCGTTCCAGATATTTATATTTCTATGGGTACCGTATCTTTAACATGTATCCAGTTCTGATACGATATCCCGTACTTGTATTATTTGTACTATATCCGATAGGTTTCTATATCCTGTTATTGATGTTTTAATTTGGTATCGAGAGTTGTATGAGCATATCACCCGTAAGGAAATCAACTGCTTAAACCGATTAGTTGATTTATGTAACCTAATTTAGATTTTTGTTTTTTGAGAAGATAATAATATGTGAGACTACCCTAGACCCTTATTTATACCATAGACATTTTTCTAGACCCGTACTAGGACCCACGAATAGACCAGATACACAAAAATAAAAAAAATTAAATTTTTACTGAGCATATAATATATTGCTAGTATACTGACATTATACTGTCTCCGTGGCATAATGCATAGTGAGCCTGCTGACTTATTTAGGTCTTTAACCATTGGTCCTTTGGTTTTTCCTAGGATGACCATGATTGGTTGGGAGGATCATGGATGAGTGACATGACAAGGTCAAGGGTTAAGAATAAACCCGTATCTATGTAAAACTATCCTCTCTCTCTCTCTCTCTCTCTCTCTCTCTCTCTCTCTCTCTTTCTCTCTCTTTCTTTCTTTCTTTCTTTCTCTCTCTCTCTCTCTCTTCAATGCTTTTTCACTCTCTTCTAGTCTCTTCTCCATTTATTTCTCTTCTTTTTGGTGGGCTGAGCAAGAAGGATTAGGGCTTGATCTTAAGATCAAAGGTGTGGTGTCTAACCCCTTAGGTAGTGGAGTTGAAGCTAGCTTGGAGCTTTGGGTTCAAGGAAAGTGCATTTTTGCATTTGTGAATTAAGCTAAGCTTTCTTTTGTTTTCATTTCTATAATTATTGTTGCCTAGTTTTATCCAAATAGTTATGTTTTAATATTTGAATGTATCAGTCATGTAAATGATACGGGAATATGGCATGGAATAGTGTGGGTATCAAGTTGGGAATAATATCCTATGATACTAGGTTTAAACTAGTTTTGAGGGTTGTATTTGAGTTCATATCTAATTACCTCTAGCTCCAAATTGATATAGGGAACCCTTAATAGCTATCCTACAGCTGTTAGGCATAATATAGGATCAATGTGATATAATTTTGTGCCAAAAACCCCAACTTATGAAACTGTCTGTAGAGTATTAGTGCAGACATTATACTGGCAATATACTATGTGTCACATTTATATTTCCAGCAAGTTCTGTGCACTGTTGTGCAAGGCATAACAATGTATTGTCAATATATTGTATGTCCATTTATTTTTTTCAGTAAGTCCGGTGTATTATTCTGTAAAGCAGAACAATATACTGCCAGTATTCTATAGTTATGGTAACTTTTTTAGAAAATTATTCTGGTTGTGTTTTGTCTTCTCGTGTGGACATTTAGCCTTTCCAGGATATTACCCAGTGACTGCCTATTGTCCATGAAACCATTTTTAGCATATTTATTCTTGTAATATAGTTTGTATAAAGTATTGGCTGATAATTCGCACAATCTATCGTTGGTTGTACGTGAACCGGTAGACCATGGAACCCTATTATCGGGTAACATATATAGTATATATTGGTCATATCCCTGACTGCTGGCTTAAGTAAGAAAAGCCTTCAGTAAGAGCTTCCTCGTTGGGACATGAAGACATTTCATGATAGATGAGTGGGCAAGAGTCCGCTTTCTGATTTCTTTCACGATTAGTAATGAATTCATAGAAAATTGAATATATGTTTTGATGCCAATAATAAATTTCATAATCACTAAAAAGATAAGTACATTAAATCGACATGCTTGTTAAAGAAAGACAATATAATTGCATGCTTAAGTTAGAATGTGAATACAATTGAAAGGACTGTTGTTATGCATGTTAACGAAATTATGATTGCATGTTCCTTTACCATAAAAGTTGTTAAAAAGAGAAGATTGCAAGCTTGAGTTATAAAATACTGGTAGAATTGCAAGGATTGATATTGTTGCATATAAGAATGATTGCTTGTTCCTTTATCATATGTTGTAAAAATATAAGTGTATCGAAAATATTGTATTGTTTGTAAAAAAAGATACTAAAGGAAGAATACGATTTGGCCGTAAGAATGAAAGAAAGCAAGAACAAAGCTACGACTTTGTGGTTTGAAAGAAAGATAGAAGAAAGTGTTTGGTTGTCATTTAGCTTTGCATTGTATTATTTTATTTGATATAAGTTGCATATCATGTATGGGTGTTGGGCAACTTTTGTACAATGTATAGTCTCTTGATCGATTTTTTGGACACCGAGATCGAATAGGCCTATGAGAGAATATGACACCCTGAGGCACGTACGTCCTCGCGATCAGGGAGATGTCATGTCTGCTAGAAAAATGTAGATGTATGTCCCAACTTCTAATTGTGGAAAGTCACCCATGAACCATCATGTAGCTAGGTCGTCGCTATCAGGGAGATGTCATTGCAAGATTAACAGTTTGATGTAGAGACGGACATAAAACTATATATATGTAAATTGTTCTAATCCTGATTTGTTGCAGGGATGGACAGTTGGCCATATATAATAATGTAAAGTAATGTTTCTATATTCTATGATTATTATCATGAATTGTCCCTGAGAAAGAAATTATATCAAGTGAAATACTGCTATAATGTCCCTAAGATTGAATATAGCATTAAGAACATGCTGCGTTTAGTGAAAGTAGAAAGGCATGCTGAATGTTCATAAAATAGTCTCTACTGTTTGAATGAATGAAAAAAATAGTGTATGCTTTTGATTAAGTTTTTGAAAATGAAATATATGTCACGCCCCAGAACCAGAATACTGGTAAGTGGTGGCGGACAAGGCCAGCTACGTAATACCAAAGTACGCTAGTATTCTGAAATCACGTATAAGCTGTCAAGACATGGGGGTTACTTCTACAAGCCAACAGTCGATCCTAGGTCAAGCAATCCTAAGTATCTCAATCACATGCAATTATACAAAGTACAAGAAGTATGATCATCAGACATACAATAGTAAAGCGTCCCAAACCATTTATACATGGATGATCATGAAGCTAGTAATACAAAATAGAGAACTAGCAAGAGTAATAGTCATACATGATAAGCTCTAGCTATAGTCTAGAATACGTACATCATATTTTGGCCTGTAGGCTAAATGTTAAGAACCAAAACACGAGCTAAACACATGCTCGAAGGCTAAACGCCATAAAAGAATAATGTACATATCAAGTGGGAGAACGAAACAAGAAACCCACTCAGGTACTCTAGTCCTCCGGATGGTCACCGTCGAGTAGATGGCACGAAAGATCCTTCGGGCTCGTCTATCAGATCTGGCCAAACAAAACCAGTGGGTCAGACCCCAAAAGCAAGTACTACAAAGAAAGCCAAACTTATAAACTAAAACCAGCAATAACTAGCATATCAACGGTTAGAGATACAAATAAGTAGATGTGGATCGAGACTCGTGCGCTACCAATGCACTTATCTCGAGAATATAAAAGATAATAAGTAAATTAAGCATCATGTGACGTAAAGTAATTAACATGTGACATAATGTACAGTGTAGTCATGTTAAGTTAACGGAAGCTTGAGAACATGTAAAATTAATTGATCATGTAAGCATGTGAGCCAGCCGGGTCATGAGAGCATGTTGACTTACCATAGGTGTCATACCCCAGAACCAGAATACTGGAGAGCGGAGGAATGACTCAGCCAGCTACGTATTACGGGTAGATGAATACCGTATAATACGATCAATGCTGTCTAACCAGACGAGGGGGTGCATACTACATGAAAGTCTTACTATGGTCATTTCACATCTATTGTCTCAATCATTCAAACAAGAAACAGGAAATAGAGAACATGTAAGAATAAGCAGTAAGGCGTCCCAAATGCTCAGTCAAAATGTTCTTGAGATCTGGCTTTACAAAACATAGCCAGATGGTATAGTAACATGTACACAATTATTATCAGCTGCAGTCTGACTTAGTTACAATTATGCAAAAGTAAGTGCAAGACAATTCGACTAACATGTCGGGGCCAAACGGCTAAGTATAAAGTAAATAACAAAACGAGCGGTGAAGTAAGAAAACCCACTCGAGTCCTCCTGCGATCATTCTCCTAGTATTGACCATCTTGGAGGTAGAAGTAAGCTGGATCCTCGGGGACTGGCTCTAAATCTGGCCATGCAAAACCAGAGAGGTTAGACCTCTAATAGCAAGTACCACAAGGGAGCACGATATGAAGGACTAAACCAGTAAGTATGAGACTAAAATAATAGATCTCTGCTTTCCACTAGGATTCACAAAAATATCACGATATTTCGAACCAACCTCCCAACCAAACGAGGACAGAAGTTAGCCCGTCATGTCCTGACATTCTGATCATCTCAGTTAGGCAACAGAGTAGATACAGTACACAAACAAATCATCTTGAACGGCCAATCAACTACTACGTCTTGCTATTGTGAGTCCCAAGTTATCCTGGAATTATACAATTAGGGATTCCTCAGTTCTTACTATGTGCAAGCAAGGCTAGTCTATCCAATCAATCAATTGCGCCAATCATGTAGTTGGACGAGTCCCAGCGGGACGCCCGCCGTTATAGCATGTACAATAATATAAGCAGATACCGTTCTCTGCCCGTGTGACAGATTTACAGTATCTGTGGGAACCAGCCGGTCCGTCGGGCACTTAATAGTCCCAAGGGGGCTGCCATGTAAGAACTCGGGAATCCATTCTCTCCATACCATCATTATTTTATTTAACTTAATAGTCTCTACGTTGAGTGAAGTTCCATACCGTGGATCATAGTCATTCAAATGAGTACTTTTGTACGGGGTACGATATGCGCAACTCTACAACGATATCCGTGCGGCTAGGTTGTAGGTTTTACATTGCGTGATGCAACAATCAAGTCTAACAACGGAGTAATCATGCCTTGACCATAAAGTACACATACTATTTTTTTGTAAGATAAATAAATAATTAAATAAATAAATAAATAAATAAATAATTTGAAGCCTGCATGTGCCTGTATGCCAATATTCGGGATTGGCTAATCGAGTACAATAGTTCATTACATGAACGTGTCTCATCCATTCAATTCAATAAGACGACTAGCCAGTCTCTTAGTTCCAACTAGGAACGCATGATCAATTATTAGTCAATGTCACAATCATTATCAATAGTGACAAGGCATGAAAGTCAATCAATTTTACATGGGGTCGAGTCTATAACTCTCAGGGTTAAGTTCTAGTCATACTGGGTATCCATGGATCAATCAGGACACAAGGTGCATTCCACATAACAATCTATTTTAACAAATCTAACATATCATGATTTATCAAGAAATTCACGCAAAAGGCGTAAGAATATAATAGAAGAATTATCATACCATCATTAAATGAATAATTATAGAGCAAATAGAAACACCCTGGTTAAAAGTCACGCCAGCAAGTCTAAGCTAAGGCCAAAAGTCACGCCAACAAGTCTAGTCGGAGTGAGCATGAAAAATGGTAAGAAATTTACGTTGGCACGCACAGTGAAGGGAAATTCACGCACTCAATCGTGAGCGTGAATAATGAGCGTGGGAAGTGAGCGTGGAAAATGGTAAGAAATTCACGCACTCACGCAAGGATGTGTGCGTGACTAAAAATCCACGCACTCATGCAAAGATGTGTGCGTGACTAAAAATACACGCACGCTCATGAGAACGTGAGCGTGACTAAAAATACACGCAGACACGTAGAGACGTGTGCGTGACTGAAAATACACGCTGCCACGTAGAGACGTGTGCGCGACTGAAAATACACGCAGCCACGTAGAGACGTGTGCGTGACTGAAAATACACGCAGCCACGTAGAGACGTGTGCGTGACTAAAAAATACACGCAGCCACGTAGAGACATGTGCGTGACTGAAAATACACGCAGCCACGTAGAGACGTGTGCGTAACTAATAAATACACGCAGCCACGTAGAGACGTGTGCGTGACTGAAAATACACGCAGCCACGTAGAGACGTGTGCGTGACTAAAAAATACACGCAGCCACGTAGAGACGTGTGCGTGACTGAAAATTCGTCCCAGCCAGAAAATGAAGTTCCCAGCCAGAAGACACGCTACGTTGGAAGATCAAAACCCATGAATAACCGAAATACAACAACTTAGATCTAGGGAAAACAAGCCATAGAAATCAAAAATGCCAAGAACTAAACTCTCTCAGGGTCATGAGAGGAAGAGAAATGAACCAAAAAAAATGGTTCTCCAAGCAAGAAGCAAGATTTGCACTTGCCTGCTGTGGTTGGTGGAGAGAGTGATGAGAGGAAGAAGAAGAAGTAATGGTGAAGAGAAGTAATGAGGAGAGAGAAAGAGAAGGAAGCCTTAAATAGGAAAGGTGGTGGTAGGTGGGAGTTATGGGTCGGGTTTGTCCACCATGAACCCGAAAACCCATCCTAGGCCGAACCAAATAAGCAAGACTAAAAGCAGGAAATAACAGCAGGGAATAAAATGTAGAAAATAGAATACAGAAATAAAATATAGGAAATAATTAACATAAAAATTAAAGAGCAGATAATTAATTAACATGAAATTAAAGGAAATTTAAATACATGATAATACATGATAAATACTAAATAAATATACATGAGTTGTACATGTATAAAAATACGCATTCTGGGAACGGGGAGTGACATCTCTACCCACCTTAGAAAAATTTCGTCCTCGGAATTTCAAATCCAAGCAGGTAGAATTACCGAAGCTAAATTAATACAAGCAAATTCTAGTGAGCAAGCAATCATTATTACCATATCAAAAGCAAGTACTATATATGTAAATTCATCATTCTACGATATCAAGTAGCTCTAACCATGAGGTGATAAGCATGAAGAATCAGGACAATCAAGGTATACAGAAAGAGATATACCTTGTGAGTCAAACAGGTGTGGATACCGTGATCGGATATCATCCTCACGTTCCCACGTTGACTCTCCCAAGGAGTGATGACCCCAAGCAACACGGACAAGACTAATTGTTCAGTTCTTGAGTATCTTCTCTCTTCGGTCCAAAATGGACACAGGCTGTTCCTCGTAAGACAGGTTGGTACCAACAACCAGCTCAGAATGATCGAGGACATAGCTTGGGTCCGATACATACCTACGTAATTGAGATACATGAAACACGTCATGTACCTTTCGTAACGAAGGCGGAAGGGATAAACGATAAGCAACATCGCCTATCCGATCAAGGATATCAAATGGGCCCACGTACCGCGGACTCAATTTCCCGCGAACGCCAAATCTAATGACCCTACGAGTAGGTGAGATCCGTAAGAAGACGTGGTCCCCAACAGAGAACTCTAACGGCCTACGATGCTGGTTCGCCCAATGACGATGCCGGTCTTGCGCAACTCGAAGTCGCTCTCTAATTCCTTTAACCACTTCAACCGTCTGAACAATCATTTCTGGGCCTAACATTTTCCTCTCTCCGATATCATCCCATGCAAGCGGCGACCTGTACTTCTTACCATATAGTGCTTCGAATGGCGCCATCTGGATACTGGCTTGATAACTATTGTTGTATGAGAACTCAACTAAGTGCAGGTGACTCTCCCAAGACCCTCCAAAATCTAGAGTGCAAGCTCGCAATATGTCTTCTAAAGTCTGAATCGTTCTCTCTGATTGCCCATCCGTCTGCGGATGGTAGGCTGTGCTAAATCTTAGCTTGGTACCCAGACTATGATGTAAGCTCTTCCAGAAATATGATGTAAAGTGGGTATCTCGATCCGACACAATACTGACAGGGACTCCATACTGCCTGACTATCTGTTGCATATATAACTCTGCCAACTTTTCTGTAGATTGCCCTACTCTGAAAGGAAGAAAGTGTGCTACCTTCGTAAGTCGGTCCACTATTACCCAAATAGCGTCCTTACCGTTTGGGGATCTCGGTAAACCGGTCACAAAGTCCATTGTAATATGCTCCCATTTCCATTTCGGAATAGGAAGCGGTTGTAATAACCCAGCTGGCCTCTGCTGTTCTGCCTTCACTTGCTGACATTCCAAGCAACGAGAAACAAATCTAGCTATCTCCCTATTCATCCCGTTCCACCAGAAATGCTGCTTGATATCTTGGTACATCTTGGTTCCTCCAGGGTGAATAGAATACTGAGAACTGTAAGATTCTGCCATAACCTCCTGTCTGATATCTCCACTAGGCACACATAGACGTAATCCAAACCTAAGTGTACCATCTTTATGAATTCTCATCTCCTTCCTGAGTCCTGACTCATATTCTGCCCTTAGCTTCTGAATCCTTGGGTCTTGTGCCTGAGCTGCCTTGATCCTGTCTACCAAGTCGGATTGAACTTGCAGACTTGATAGAACTCCTATATCACTAGGAAGTATAACTTCGATGCCCATCTCCTGAAGGTCTTCTAAGATATGCCTCTGCGTTGTCAACATAAATGCGCCGCCTCTCCTGCTAAGAGCGTCTGCTACTACATTAGCCTTGCCTGGGTGATACTGAAGCTCCACGTCATAATCCTTAATCAACTCCAGCCATCTTCTCTGCCTCATGTTTAGTTCCTTCTGAGTAAAGATGTACTTCAGACTTTTATGATCTGTGTACATCTCCACTCGGTCACCATATAAGTAATGCCTCCATAGCTTCAGAGCAAACACTACTGCCGCTAACTCCAAATCATGAGTTGGGTAATTCTTCTCGTGGTCCCGAAGCTGCCTAGATGCATATACTATCACCTTCCCATGCTGCATAAGGACACATCCAAGTCCTTTACCTGACGCATCACAATATACTGTAAAACCTCCGGGTCCAACTGGTAATGTAAGAATAGGTGCTGATATCAACTTCTGCTTCAAAGTCTCGAATGATGTCTGATATTCTGTCGACCAAACAAATGGTACATCCTTCCGGGTTAAGCGGGTCATGGATGCTGAAAGCCTTGCAAAGTCTGACACAAACCTTCGGTAATATCCTGCCAATCCCAAGAAACTTCGTACATCTGCTACGGTCTTGGGTACTGGCCAACTTTCTACGGCTTCTACCTTCTTGGGATCTACTGCTACTCCAGCTCCTGATATGATATGACCCAAAAATGAAATGTGATCCGACCAAAACTCACACTTACTGAGCTTGGCATACAACTGGTTCTCTCTCAGAACCTGTAACACTTTCCTGAGGTGGTCTTCATGCTCCTCTTCACTGGCAGAATATACGAGAATGTCGTCAAGAAACACAACGATAAACTGATCTAAGTATGGCATAAAGATGCGATTCATCAAATCCATGAATATTGCTGGAGCATTGGTCAAACCAAACGGCATTACTAAGAATTCATAATGTCCATACTTCGACCTGAATGCTGTCTTGGGAATATCTTCCTTCCGAACCCTCACCTGATGGTACCCTGAACGAAGATCTATCTTGGAGAAAACTCGATGTAGTGCCCCAAAATTCGTGATACGTATTTTTTTACGTGTTCGTATTTCTGACCCGTAATTCTTATTTTCTTTGATTAGTTAGTTATGGTTTATTTCATATTTAGTATTGTGGTTTAATTGTCATTTATCGTTCCTGGATTAATTCTGATTAATGGAGCTTGGTTTATTGAGTATTTCATGGTTCGTCATAGCATTGCATTGGCTTGGTTTGGTTCGGTTTAGTGGGTTTGGCTTGGTTGGGTTTTATGTGAACCAAACCACTCCCACCTACCACCATCCCCATTATTTAACCCTTTCTCCTTCTCTCTCTTCATTAATATCTTCTTCTTCCCCATATTAATTCTTCACCTACCAGAGAGAGGGAGAGAGAGGTCTAGGCAAGTACAACTTGCTTCATAGAGGAACTCGAATTTAATTGTTCCATTCTCTTCTTTGCAGCATTCTAATACTCTTTAGTACTTGGCATTTTCAATTTATATGGCTAGATTCTTGTAGATCTAAGTTTATGTTATTTTCGAATTTCTCAAGTTTTGATCTATTTAATCTTGTTATTTTTAAGTTTTGATGGTTCCATGTTGTAGAGCATTTCATTCTGCCCCATTTTGACCTATGAAAGTTTGAATTTGGACTCTGGATGAAAGATTCATGGATCTTGGGAGCCATGGCTTGAAGGGTTCTTCTTCTCGGAAGGATGGAGAAGAAGAACAGTTTATAGCCGAATGGACTTAGCCGCATAGCTTTATGCAGCAAGTTTTATTCCTGACCGCATAAGCCTTGCTGTGTTACTTGGCCGCATGGCCTATGCCGTAGGAACTCAATTCTCCCAGCCGCATGAAGATTTAATCCTAGCCGCATGAGACTTACATTTATAGCCGCATGAGTTTAGCCCTGCCGCATAAGGCCCAGTCCTAGCTGAGCCGCATGGGCTTCTGAGTTCGGGCCGCATGACCCGATTTATTCTAGCCGCATATGCTCACCACCCTTCCCTGGCCGCATGAGCTCCTAACTGAGCCGCATGCACCTCCTTCATCTCCTGGCCGCATAGGTTCATGACCAGTCTGGCCGCATAAGGCTTTGCATCTTCAGCCGCATGAAGTCTTCTATATTCCAGCCGCATGGACCCTCATCTCTGTCAGCCGCATGAGACCTGTCCCCGCCAGTCGCATGAGCTGCGCTTGTTTCGAGCTGCATGGGCTCTTAGTTCCCCCAACCGCATGGATTTCTTTCTCTAGCCGCATAAACTTTTGAACTCATGACCGCATGCCCCTACCCTTTCCTGGCCGCATGAACCCCTCCCGCCAGCCGCATGAGTACGCTTCCCTGTGAACCGCATGCGCCCTTGAGTGAACCTAGCCGCATGCGCCCTTGTTCCCTAGCCACATGCGCCCTTGTTCCCTAGCCGCATGAGCTGTTCTCTTCCAGCCGCATAAGATCATTCATGGCCGCATATGCCTTAGCCGCATAGCTCTCCTATAGTCCTGTATATTAATATTTTATTAGATATTTTATGCCCATTTTATATCCTTACGCCTTTTGTTATGAACTTGATTTTACTTAATATGTTTGGAATGACTATTGTACATGGCATGGTATGACAATGAACTAGCATAACACGATAGTGATCCGTAGTGGTGCACTCCTGACATGACCAACCTGACATGATAGTGGCCCGTCGTGGCGCACTCCTGACAAGTACCCTGACATGATTTATCTTAACGCTGTTGTAACGGCTAACTTGATATGCTAAGCGAATTCTTGACACCGTGGGTGATTGTATTGAATGTGCTTGTGTAAGCAACCAGTCTTGTCTCGCATCATGTCTAGGACATGAATCCCTGGTTTCCCACGGTCAGGGATTCATACTGAATCTGGCTAGGTTAATGACTAGATGGATCAAATAGTTCATGGAGAAATCCCCAGTTACCTGTTGCCCCTTTGGTCCCGGCCTTATATATATATATATATATACATAGAATTTGTTGCTATCCGTCGAGATGAGCGCACTTCCAGTCCGCCGTCGAGAGTGGTACCTTAGGACACATGTATCTTACTACAGTGTGTCTGCTATATCCTGCTATCTTTTCCTTTTCTTGCTGGGATCACTCAGGTAGTAACAAACAGGTAACCGGACTTGGAATTCTAATTGCATCTTGCTAGTAACTAGGCCTGTGATAACCCTAGTTAGTTAAAGTAGCAAGCCGTACTTATTGCTTGGCCGTGATTGTTGGATGGGGTTTAATCTGTCTAGTCTTGTCTTGATCATATACAAGATTGTTACATATCTTGATTTCTTATATTTACCCTGCCGATAAATGGTGGGAGAAGCCAAGTTCCGTTCAGACGAAGGGTTACAACCCCGGTCCTTGTTTGGTTTACGGGTTGTAACCTGGTTATCTGAATAGTCCCATGGTTATCTCATCGTATATCATACTGTCATGCTTTATCATATGTTCTGTCTTTTATTGATTATGTACAAGATTGTCTTTTATATTCACCTGTCATGCTTTTCTTAATTACTGTCTCTTATTACGTAATTATATTCTTGTGCTAATTGCTGGTTTTAGTTCCTAAGTGAAGCCTCCTTTGTGGCACTTGCTCTTTCTGGGGTCTGACCCAGCTGGTTTTGTATGGCCAGATACCGGAGCAGCAGCAAAGGATCTACCTGCTTTCCAGCCAGATGGTGACCACTAGAGGAAATCTTGGCAACGAGTGGGTTTCTTTTGTTCTCCCACTGTAATTGTACATTATTCTTTTGAGGCGTTTAGCCGCCGAGCAAGTGTTAGCTCGTGTATATTTTACTTACTGTCTGCCTACGGGCTGTAACATGATTGGCAACTCGAGGTTGATCATGTATAACTTAACTCTTGCTAGTCCTTACATTTTGTACGACTAGCTTCATGATCATCTGGATATATAATCTTTGGGATGCCTTACAATTGTATATTTGGTGATCTGATATCTTGTAATTATTATTAGTTGGTTGAGATTGAGACAATAGGATAATTTATGACCTTAAGAGACTGATGGCTTGTAGATAAACCCTCACATATCTAGACAGCCGTGACCGTATAGTGAGATGGATTCCATTTCATTATATGTAGCTGGCTATGTCTGCCCCCGCTCTCCAGTATTCTGGTTCTGGTGCGTGACACTCTAGCTTTGCTCAACTGATCAAATAAGTCGTCGATCCTGGGTAATGGGTACTTATTTTTCGCTGTTGTCGTGTTAAGCTTCCTGTAGTCAATGCACAATCTGGATGACCCATCCTTCTTCCCCACAAGTACCACTGGTGCTGCCCATGGTGATACACTAGCTTGGATGAACTTCTTCTCCTTCAGTTCCTCTATATGCTGATATACCTTGGCCTGCTCTGAATCCGCCATTCTGTAAACCCGATCTGATATCGGTTTAGTTCCTGGTGCCAATTCTATACTGAACTCAATATCCCTAACCGGTGGTAGACCTGGAAGTTCTTCAGGAAACACGTCCAGAAATTCTTCAACTACCTTCGGAATCTGAACTTCTTCCATTGCCGCTATTACTCCCTGCTCCAGCTGAGTTGCCTCTGATCTGACTAAGGTGAACCGCTCCATGCCTAGAATATCAAAAGATGCACTCCCTCTACGAGAATCTATTGTCGCATGACTGTCTTTTAGCCAGTCCATGCCTAAGATAACATCGAAATTTCCAACAGGAAATTCTATCAACCGGACGGGTAAGGAATGCCCGCAAACTACAACACTACACGCTAGAATAACTCTACTAACCCCTATGAGCCCATTACCAGTGAGTATATTCAACCTCCCTGGCAATGCCTCGAACTCCATTCCTAGTGGTGTAGCAAATTGTGTAGATATAAATGAATGGGATGCTCCCGAATTAAACAATGCTACTGCGGGATATGAGGCGACGAGAATGTTACCTGCCACAACATCTCCCGATGCCAATGCCTCCTCCAAGGATAGAGTGAATGCCTGCCCTCGACCTCCTTGCTGGTTTCCATACTGCGGCCTAGCCTGGTGCTGCTGCTGGCCCCTGCCTTGATGATACTAGGGTGGTCTATGCTGGTGTTGCTGCATCGGCGGTCCCTGCTGCCGAAACATCTGAGCCTGCGGATGCTGTGCCAACGGCCTCACTGCCGCTGCTGGTCCTCGATACTGGCCTGCCCCTGGTGCTGGCAGAGCAGGAAACTGCTGCCCTGGTCCTCCTGCCCTCGAATTTATGGGACATGTGGTAACCCGATGGTCTGGATTTCCACATATCAGACACAGTCCATTCAATGTCCGACACACATCTCTAGTGTGTCCCATCTTCCCACAATAAATGCAGCCCGTCGGGGGTTGCTGGTTCTTCCTTGGTTGCTGTTGCTGCTGCCTGGGTGGTGGTGCTGGTCCTCGTATCGCCACATCGTGGATACGAATGCCAGTGGATGGTGCTGTTGTTCGGGGCGCTGCTCCCCCTCATCCTTCAATCTGACTGTGGAATCTCTTCTGACCCTCAATCCTTACTGCAAGCATCTGAATGGTGATCTCATGCCTTCGAGTCGCCGTCAATACTTCGTCAAAAGTTTGGTAATTGTGCCCCTCTATCAATTGCAAGAGTTCAAGATGAAACCCTTGTTGAAACCTCATGGCCCTCTGGCTCTCTGTTGCTACCATCTCTGAGGCGAAACTACTCAATCTGCAGAACTCCGCTACATAAGCATCTACAGTCTTGCCAGCCTGTCTGAGGCTGATAAACTTCTGTTGTAGCTCAAATCGTGCCATAACTCCATAGTACTTGGTCTTGAATCTTGCTGTAAAATCGTCCCAAGCCACAGGACGTCTGATGCCCACTTCCTCTGATTCCCACCAATCACGTGCGAGATCCTGAAGTAACAACTTCACTAGATCCACACGTTCTTCTGCCGGTACCTTAGCCGCTATCAGAATAGCCTCCATATCCTTAAGCCATGCATCTGCTGATATGGCATCCTCCGTGCCCTCAAAACGGCGGGGGTTGTACTTGCAAAACCTGGCTGACGCTTCTGAATCAGCCCTCGCTCCTCTTTCCAAAGCCGTCTGCAATCCTTGGTTGAGCAACACATTTTGCTCTTGTACCTGAGTGTGCATGCGCTGCTGGGCCAACATCTGATGTTGCTGAGTAGCCATCATTCCTCTCATGATCTCCAGAAGGGCTGGTGTGTCCACTTCCACAGGGATAGGTGGAACTATGGGTGGGTTTGGAACTTCCGGATACTGCGGTTCTACTATCACTTCTTCTTGGATATTCTCCTGAGGTGAGACTGGCCCTTGTTGCTGACCAACCTGGTCATGTTGCCCATGTTGCTCTTGTTGTTGTTGTTGTTGTCCAGCTCTAACCAATGCGGACGAAGTGCCCCTAAGTAAAGGGACAAAAGAACAATCAAACAACCGGACATGAAGGATCAATGAAGTCAAAGGATACCAGAATGTCAAGCAAGGGTTGAGAATAATGAATCATGAGATCAAGGGGGAACACGTGTGATTGAGACATCCTATAAATCAAAAATACCCCACAAGTCTGAAATCATACCTGCATGGGCCACCATTAAAACCTTGTCACGCCCCAGAATCAGAATACTGGAGAGCGGGGGAATGACTCAGCCAGCTACGTATTACGGGTAGATGAATACCGTATAATACGATCAATGCTGTCTAACCAGACAAGGGGGTGCATACTACATGAAAGTCTTACTATGGTCATTTCACATCTATTGTCTCAATCATTCAAACAAGAAACATGAAATAGAGAACATGTAAGAATAAGCAGTAATGCGTCCCAAATGCTCAGTCAAAATGTTCTTGAGATCTGGCTTTACAAAACATAGCCAGATGGTATAGTAACATGTACACAATTGTTATCAGCTGCAGTCTGACTTAGTTACAATTATGCAAAAGTAAGTGCAAGACAATCCGACTAACATGTCGGGGCCAAACGGCTAAGTATAAAGTAAATAACAAAACGAGCGGTGAAGTAAGGAAACCCACTCGAGTCCTCCTGCGATCATTCCCCTAGTATTGACCATCTTGGAGGTAGAAGTAAGCTGGATCCTCGGGGACTGGCTCTAAATCTGGCCATGCAAAACCAGAGAGGTTAGACCTCTAATAGCAAGTACCACAAGGGAGCACGATATGAAGGACTAAACCAGTAAGTATGAGACTAAAATAATAGATCTCTGCTTTCCACTAGGATTCACAAAAACATCACGACATTTCGAACCAACCTCCCAACCAAACGAGGACAGAAGTTAGCCCGTCATGTCCTGACATTATGATCATCTCAGTTAGGCAACAGAGTAGGTACAGTACACAAACAAATCATCTTGAACGGCCAATCAACTACTACGGCTTGCTATTGTGAGTCCCAAGTTATCCTGAAATTATACAATTAGGGATTCCTCAGTTCTTACTATGTGCAAGCAAGGCTAGTCTATCCAATCAATCAATTGCGCCAATCATGTAGTTAGACGAGTCCCAGCGGGACGTCCGCCGTTATAGCATGTACAATAATATAAGCAGATACCGTTCCCTGCCCGTGTGACAGATTTACAGTATATGTGGGAACCAGTCGGCCCGTCGGGCACTTAATAGTCCCAAGGGGGCTGCCATGTAAGAACTCGGGAATCCATTCTCTCCATGCCATCATTATTTTATTTAACTTAATAGTCTCTACGTTGAGTGAAGTTCCATGCCGTGGATCATGGTCATTCAAATGAGTACTTTTGTACGGGATACGATATGCGCAACTCTACAACGATACCCGTGCGGCTAGGTTGTAGGTTTTACATTGCGTGATACAACAATCAAGTCTAACCACGGGGTAATCATGTCTTGACCATAAAGTACACATGCTATTTTTTTGTAAGATAAATAAATAATTAAATAAATAAATAAATAAATAAATAAATTGAAGCATGCATGTACCTGTATGCCAATATTCGGGATTGGCTAATCGAGTACAATAGTTCATTACATGAACGTGTCTCATTCATTCAATTCAATAAGACGACTAGCCAGTCCCTTAGTTCCAACTAGGAACGCATGATCAATTATTAGTCAATGTCACAACCATTATCAATGGTGACAAGGCATGAAAGTCAATCAATTTTACATGGGGTCGAGTCTATAGCTCTCAGGGTTAAGTTCTAGTCATACTGGGTATCCATGGATCAATCAGGACACAAGGCGCATTCCACATAACAATCCATTTTAACAAATCTAACATATCATGATTTATCAAGAAATTCACGCAAAAGGCGTAAGAATATAATAGAAGAATTATCATGCCATCATTAAATGAATAATTATAGAGCAAATAGAAACACCCTGGTTAAAAGTCACGCCAGCAAGTCTAAGCTAAGGCCAAAAGTCACGCCAACAAGTCTAGTCGGAGTGAGCGTAAAAAATGGTAAGAAATTCACGTTGGCACGCACAGTGAAGGGAAATTCACGCACTCAATCGTGAGCGTGAATAGTGAGCGTAGAAAATGAGCGTGGGAAGTGAGCGTGGAAAATGATAAGAAATTCACGCACTCACGCAAGGATGTGTGCGTGACTAAAAATCCACGCACTCATGCAAAGATGTGTGCGTGACTAAAAATACACGCACGCTCATGAGAACGTGAGCGTGACTAAAAATACACGCAGACACGTAGAGACGTGTGCGTGACTGAAAATACACGCTGCCACGTAGAGACGTGTGCATGAATGAAAATACACGCAGCCACGTAGAGACGTGTGCGTGACTGAAAATACACGCAGCCACGTAGAGACGTGTGCGTGACTAAAAAATACACGCAGCCACGTAGAGATGTATGCGTGACTGAAAATACACGCAGCCACGTAGAGACGTGTGCGTGACTAAAAAATACACGCAGCCACGTAGAGACGTGTGCGTGACTGAAAATACACGCAGCCACGTAGAGACGTGTGCGTGACTAAAAAATACACGCAGCCACGTAGAGACGTGTGCGTGACTCAGCCTTCGTCCCAGCCAGAAAATGAAGTTCCCAGCCAGAAGACACGCTACGTTGGGAGATCAAAACCCATGAATAACCAAAATACAACAACTTAGATCTAGGGAAAACAAGCCATAGAAATAAAAAATGCCAAGAACTAAACTCTCCCAGGGTCATGAGAGGAAGAGAAATGAACCAAAAAAATGGTTCTCCAAGCAAGAAGCAAGATTTGCACTTGCCTGCTGTGGTTGGTGGAGAGAGTGATGAGAGGAAGAAGAAGAAGTAATGGTGAAGAGAAGTAATGAGGAGAGAGAAAGAGAAGGAAGCCTTAAATAGGAAAGGTGGTGGTAGGTGGGAGTTATGGGCCGGGTTTGTCCACCATGAACCCGAAAACCCATCCTAGGCCGAACCAAATAAGCAAGACTAAAAGCAGGAAATAACAGCAGGGAATAAAATGCAGAAAATAGAATGCAGAAATAAAATACAGGAAATAATTAACATGAAAATTAAAGAGCAGATAATTAATTAACATAAAATTAAAGGAAATTTAAATACAGGATAATACATGATAAATACTAAATTAATATAAATGAGTTGCACATGTATAAAAATACGCATTCTGGGAACGGAGAGTGACAATAGGGATCACGTAAAGCTTATGAGATAACTGAACAAGTGAGCATGTGAGAACTATATAGAATGACAATAATAAGATGACTTAGAAACTATTCCGAAAGTCAAGTTACAACCCGTAAACCAAATAAGGACCGACGTTGTAACCCTTCTCCTGAACAGAACTTAGTTCCTAATTATTGTGCAACATAAGATCACGTAGAACATGTGAGTACCGAATAGGACAATAATGATAAGATGACTTGAGAGCTATTCCGGAAGTCAAGTTACAACCCTTAAACCAAACAAGGACCGGGTTGTAACCCTTCTCCGGAACAGAACTTAGCCTCTGATCATTCATTGACAAAAGTAAAGCATGAACAATAATGTACTAAAATAAACATACAGACACTACCTAGACAAAACTAGACTAGACTGGACTGACTCCATCCATCAAACACGGCCAAGCAATGAGTACAGCTTGATACGTTAACTAACTAGGGTTATCAGAATCCTAGTTGTCACGAGCCGCACCCGCTTTTCGGGGCGCGAGAGCGTGAGAAAGCCAGCTACGTATCAAGCAGACTCCAGCCCGACTCGAGTACGTATAAGCTGTCAAGATCATGGTATCATGGCTAATATGATAATTTATAGGGGTGTGCATCGGTCGGTGGTCGACCTATTTAGTCCCAACCGAAGTCGAACCGAAGTTAATCGGTTTGAAAATAAACAAAACCAAACCAAACCAACCAAATGGTCGGTTCGGTTTTGAAACCGACCGACTTGGTTCAGTTTGGATCGGTTCGACTTGGTCGGTTTTGATCACATAAAAAAATAAACTATATGCTTTTTTTGTTGTAAAACCTCAGTCAACTTGCACTTTGCAACAGTAAATACAATTCAGCAGCTTCAATTCAACTTGCACGTTGTAGGTGAAAAAAATGCCAATTATACATAATAATAAAAAATTATATATGTTTTCCATAAAAAAATTCTCTTTATTTGTTGTATTTCTGGGAAAATTACAACTGTAGGAATCCGATCTAGAAGACGATCGCTTTATCCCTTGGACTATGCGAAGAAGAAAAGCTCTCAAAATTTTGACAGTAGATATCAATGTATCTGTACAATGAATGAGAAAAAGAACTCTATTTATAGAGTCAAAAATAATAACTGAAAAGATAAGTACCTCACCACTGGTGCACTTGAAAAGTTACGCAGACTCTAAATACACGCAGGGTTAGTGAGTAGTTACTGGACGTGGCCCGTAACTGTTGGACACATGGCATCAGTGCATGGGTCGTGTGCAAGTTATTGGGCACGCGAGAGAGAGATCGGTGGCATGGCTGCCACGTACTCCAGTTGAAATGAAATCCACGCTGACTTGCTGAAGGCAAAAATCCACGCAGATTCGTTGACGCAGACTCGTTGAAGGCGAAATCCACGCAAGCTTTGAAGAAGAATACTTCAGAATTCACGCAGGCTTTGAGAAGAATAACTCAAAAGTCACGCAATATTTTGAGGAAGGAGAAGGTTCAGAATCCACGCAAACCGCCAGCTGGCACGCTTCGTCTGACACAAAATCTCTGACATTGATTATATTGTCAGCCGCATTAAATGAAGATAAGACCCAAAGTCACGCCAACTTGGTGAAGAGTGAGTCTTGCTAAGGAAGATTGCAAAAGACGGCTATGATCTCTCGAGTTCTGTGCATACGTGGCATACGAGGAGACGTTTCTCGACTGTTGTGCTGTCAGTCATAATTACTCTCTGACAAATGATGAGCTGTCTCCCCAGCGTGATTTGTTTATATTGTCTGGATCAACTGAGCGTGACTTTTGACTCTGTCTTGATCAACTCAGCGTGACTTTCATTTTTGAGGCCTACAAAATACATTCAACCAAAAGTTCCTTTCATGTGCACATGAGCAATTAGAAAAGAATAGGAGCCGCCAGCACTCCTCTTTGAGACTATAGAGAGAGAGAGAGCTCTTTCAACTTCAACTTGATAAATGGCTGTGATGTGAATAAATGAACCAAACCGACATAATACAACCCAATGAACTCATATCCAACCGACCAACCCTAATTATTTAACAAGGATTTGGTTCAGTTTGGTTTAGACGATTTTTGGCATAACCAAACCATGAACCGAACCGAATCGGTCGGTTTTGAAAAAATTGAAGCCAAACCAAACCAACCGAACCATCGGTTCGGTTTAAAACCAATCGGTTTGGTTTGGCTTGGTTCGGTTTAGTTTGGCTTGGTTCGATTTGGTTGGTTTGACTTAATTGTGCACAGCCCTACTAATCTACAGTGTATCCCAATCCACAAGAATATATAAGACAAGAATGAACAAGTATGGGTCGTGGTCTGCAGCCCACTAACATATATGTCCGATTAGACTCCAAGAATAATATGAGTCTATAAAGCTACGCTGATAAGCAGGATATATCATGAAAGCACAAAAAAGATAGTAAATCAATAATACTAACAAAATACCTGAATCGTGCGATTGAAGTCAACTACCACATGTTCAGCTAACTAACTCCGTGCAATCAGCTACCTGAAGAGATCATCAGGTCCTCAGAGGACTAGCAAGATACATAAAATATGCCTACAATATGACAGTAAATAACATGTATGGAGTATAAGAACACTGCAAGAAGAACATCTAAGGACGACGAGTTGTGTGGAAATGTAATACTAGACTTGGCTAACTATCAATCAAAACTCCTATAGCTTGTAGTACAATACAAGATACTCCCAATCTATAGTATTTCAATTGACGTACAAAGCAGAATACTCTCAGTCGAGATTAGACAATCCTAGTATCGATCTCCTCTCCTAAAGGATACAATGTCAAGTAGACTCCTATAAATCGTAGTACAATGTAAGATAATCCCAATTTTTAGTATCGCAAGTCAAGTCAAGTCAATTAATCAATATATGCTATAGGTCATAGTACAATGTAAGATACTCCCAATCTATAATAAGTCCCAAGTCAAGTCAATCAATCAGTATCGAGATAGAAGAATCGGCTATAGGTCGTAGCACAATATAAGATACTCCCAATCTATAGTATATCTCAACTGTAGAACAATGCAAGATACTCCCAATCAAGGATGGTCAAGTTAAGGACAGATATAGAAACTGGCAACTCAATCACGAGACAAGATAACACAAAAAGACCAATAATCAAGCAATGTCGAATATCCTATACGTGCACGTAAATCTAGAAACAAGCAAAAACAGTCGATGACAAACCAATCACAATATGGGAAACAGGTAACCATATGAAAAATTACAATAGAAAGAAAATAATATAAATACTGCATAAGTTCGGCAAGGTGTACTTGCTTGAGGGTTGCACGGAGAACCGACAATATATCGTCAATCAACAAGTCAGAAAGTCCAAGTCTCACAATTGCCTCCAGAAGCTGTAATAGATGTTACCAACATTTTCAAATTATTCAAAATATCTAGGATAGCTTGTACTTAAGTCCAATTCTGGACACAGGGGCAAAACGATAATTTTGGATCAAAACGGTGTCCGTCGTTGGACCCGCTTTACACCGAAAAGCGTGCCAAAGTCAATGGTCTCTAAAGTCATCAAACTATATGTCTACGGATTCGTTTTAGTGATACAACCCAACCGTATGTCCAAAATTGGATTCCGGCAGGCCGTGCACAAAATCAACCGTTGAGTCGGGTCGTGGGGCCCGCAAAACGGCGATCCGGTCAACTGTCTCAGAATCGGACCAAATTTGGTATACAGGACCAAAAAAATGATACGGTCATGTTGGCACATGTTTCGTCTCAATTTCACGAATACGCACAAAGTAATTGGAAAATTTGCACAGAGGCTGATATGATGAATTTCGACGGATACGCATCAAATTCGTCGCGCACACGCAACCAATTTGAATTCCGTCAAAGCCCACATATCCATGAAACCGTTACGCACCTTTCGATGCTTTTGGTTCGCGATCACGTCGTCCGGATTGGCGGGACGCACGTCGTATCGAAGAATTTTATAATTTTTTGAAAACAGTTTTATTAGGTTTTTCTCGATTTTCACATGGGGTTTTCGTACTATATAAAGAACGAAAATTCAATCTAAAAGTTGGGTTTTAATCCTGCTTATATTGTCTTTAAACCTATTTAGGTGGTTTTCTAAATTACTTGATGGAGCAGCGATTATTCGCCTTCCTAAACAGGGTCTGGACAGTTGTAACTCTGTTTTTTTCGAACAAGTTTTTCTCCATCTTCGCATCGATCAGAGGCTACAAACTATTTGAAGGGAACTCGAGACGTATATGTTGTGCTCGTACCTGAAGTGGTAGATCGTTAAACGATCGACCATGCGTTGCGAAAATTTGTCGTGAAGTTGGCTTAGCAGGGCTGCTGCTGACGCGGACTGCTGTCATCTCCGGTGCGCGCGACGGCTCTGTCGCCGGCCAACGTCCACCGTGGTGGCGCGCGCAGGGTCAGGGTGGCGCACCAGGCTGTTCGAGGAGGTTCGGAGGTGGCTTTAGAGTTTAGGGTTTTTATTTCTCCTTTTCTTTTTTTGTTCATATATATGGGAACAGGGGCGGCCATCTACTGTTGGCTCGGGTTGGGGATCCGTCGGGTTTTGGGGGGGATTCTATCTCGCAAGATTTTGGTTTCCAAAATCTCGCAAGATTTGGTTTTTTGTTTTGTTTATATCTATATATATGTATATAACTTAATATATAACCACCTATATATACACCTATGTACATAATATTTATACAACATTTATAGATAGAAACACATAATAATTATAAAATATTCTAAAAGTATAATTCATTGTTGCAACACATATCCATTAGTTATATATACTAAAATTTATATATATAAATATCTATCGTTATGTATGTATATATAGCCTAATTTTACATATTGTGCATACACTCATATATGCACGAGTATTTGTAGCTAAAAAATTCCAAGATCTAAAAACACATTTTCGAAGAAAATTTTATCATATACCTAAAACAAAATATCAATTTTATAGCAAATACATATATATAATATATAACACTCATTATATAAAAATATATAATTATTTAACCACTAAAGTAAATACACTTACTATATTTACACAATAATTACCTCCATTGACATCTTTAGATGTACTACATGACTGCGTGGGCTTGGATTCGATTCGGGTCAAGTTCGGGCTAAATTGGTACAACCGGGGTCCCTAAAAGTCGTAATCTTAACAAATAACTAACTAAATTATTTATAGGGGTCATGTTACAACTTAGACTGGTTTTCCTAGTTAGGACATCACTATGGCCCGGCCTTCCTGGTATGACTAATACACTAGTTAAGGCACGCCACTGCACTATCCGTGCCACAATTTTTAGTCACCTTCTACTCCAAATTTAATCATGATTAAAGCTCTTTATTGTAATAATTAGCTAATTAATTATTTATAACATTATAAAATCACCATTTAAATCAATTAAATAATAAATAAATAAATATTTCAAAATTTTCGGGAAGGGAAGCTACAAATCTACCCACCTTAAAAATAATTTCGTCCTCGAAATTCTAATTCATCAATATGCCTAAAATTCAATATTTAAAAGTAAGTCCACTATTACCCCAATCTCCTCAAATTTTAATTTCTCAAGATACCTTATATTTTCTTCTAACCATTTTGTAACTACGAAACCTCGAGAACTTCTACCCACATTTGGTCACACTACTTCCTCAAAGGTATGTCACTAAAACTTTATAATCTTCCATCTAGTTGCTAGAATCATTACCCATAGATATCTAAGACATATTGGCATATATAATCTCTCATATCTATAAACAACCAAATATTCAATAATCAAGAAATATTATACTATAACTTAAGAATTTCTAATAAATTTTAGGCAGCACGATCGTTCGTCACCCCGAAATAGGAAGAGACGAAAATCAATGGTTCGGAAGGCAAGGAAGGATAATCGAAAGCGAATACGAAGTTTCAAGGACGTTAGAGAAATTTCTAAAAGAAATTCAAAGCAGCGTGGATTGAGATTCCTAAGGGTTTAGTTAAATTCGCAGGCTCGTATCAGTACAGTTACATAACTGATACGATATGCTCTGACCTGCATGGGTCACCACAAAAACTTGTCACGACCCGCACCCGCTTTTCGGAACGCGAGAGCGTGAACAAGCCAGCTACGTATCAAGCGGACTCCAGCCCGACTCGAGTACGTATAAGCTGTCAAGATCATGGTATCATGGCTAATATGGTAATCTACAGTGTATCTCAATTCACAAGAATATATAAGACAAGAATGAACAAGTATGGGTCGTGGTCTGCAGCCCACTAGCATATATGTCCGATTAGACTCCAAAAATAATATGAGTCTATAAAGCTACGCTGATAAGCAGGATATATCATGAAAGCACAAGAAAGATAGTAAATCAATAACACTAACAAAATACCTGAATCGTGCGATTGAAGTCAACTACCACATGCTCAGCTAACTAACTCCGTGCAATCAGCTAACTGAAGAGATCATCAGGTCCTCAGAGGACTAGCAAGATACATAAAACATGCCTACTAATATGGCAGTAAATAACATGTATGGAGGATAAAAACACTGCAAGAAGAATATCTATGGACGACGAGTCGTGTGGAAATGTAATACTAGACTTGGCTAACTATCAATAGAACTCCTATAGCTTGTAGTACAATACAAGATACTTCCAATCTATAGTATTTCAATTGACGCACAACGCAGGATATTCTCAGTCGTGATTAGCCAATTCCAGTATCGATCTCCTCTCCTAAAGGATACAAGGTCAAGTAGACTCCTATAAATCGTAGTACAATACAAGATACTCTCAATTTATAGTATCACAAGTCAAGTCAAGTCAATCAATCAATATATGCTATAGGTCATAGTACAATGTAAGATACTTCCAATCTATAGTAAGTCACAAGTCAAGTCAATCAATCAACATCGAGATAGAAGAATCAGCTATAGGTCGTAGCACAATGTAAGATACTCCCAATCTATAGTATATCTCAACTGTAGTACAATGCAAGATACTTCCAGTCAAGAATGGTCAAGTCAAGGACAGATATAGAAATTAGAAACTCAATCACGAGACAAGGTAACACTAAAAGACTAATAGTCAAGCAATGTCGAATATCCTATACGTGCACGTAAATCTAGAAACAAGTAAAAACAGTCGATGACAAACCAATCACAATATGGAAAATAGGTAACCATATGAAAGAAGTACAATAGAAAGAAAACAATATAAATACTGCATAAGTTCGGCAAGGTATACTTGCCTGAGGGTTGCACAGAGAACCGACAATATATCGCCAATCAACAAGTCAGAAAGTCCAAGTCTCACAATTGCCTCCAGAAGCTGTAATAGATTTTACCAACATTTTCAGATTAGTCAAAATAGCTAGGATAGCCTGTCCTTAAGTCCAATTTTGGACACATGGGCAAAACGATAATTTCGGGCCAAAACGGTGTCCGCCGTTAGACCCACTTTGCACCGAAAAGCGTGCTAGAGTCAGTGGTCTCTAAAGTCGTCAAACTATATGTCTACAGATTTGTTTTGATGATACGAATCCAACCGTATGTCCAAAGTTGGATTCCGGCAGGCCGTACACAAAATAGCCCATTGAGTCGGGTCGTGGGGCCCGCGAAACGGCGATCCGGTCAACTGTCTCAGAATCGGACCAAACTTGGCATACATGACCAAAAAAATGATACGGTCTTATTGGCACAAGTTTCGTTTAGATCTGACGAACATGCACAAAGTAGTTGGAAAATTTGCACAGAGGCCGATACGGTGAATTTCGGCGGATACGCATCAAATTCGTCGCGCACACGCAACCAATTTGAATTCCATCAAAGCCCACACGTCCACAAAGCCGTTAAGCACCTTTCAATGCTTTCGGTTCGCGGCCATGTCGTCCGGATTGGGGGACGCACGTCGTATCGAAGAATTTTATAATTTTTTGAAAACAGTTTTATTAAAGTTTTTTTCGATTTTCATATGGGGTTTTCTTACTGTATAAAGAACAAAAATTCAAACAAAAATTTGGGTTTTAATCCTGCTTATATTGTCTTTAAACCTATTCAGGTGGTTTTCTAAATTACTTGATGGAGCAGCGATTATTCACCTTCCTAAACAGGGTCTGGACAGTTGTAACTCTATTTTTTTCGAATAAGTTTTTCTCCATCTTCGCATCGATCTTTCGAGCTATCAGAGGCTACAAACTACAAACTATTCGAAGGGACCTCGAGACGTATATGTTGTGCTCGTACTTGAAGTGGTAGATCGTTAAACGATCAACCATGCGTTGCGAAAACCCGTCGCGAAGTTGGCTTCGTAGGGCTGCTGCTGACGCGGACTGCTGTCATCTCCGGTGCACGTGGCGGCTCTGTCGCCGGCCACCGTGGCGGCGCGCGCAGGGTCAGGGTGGCGCACCAGGCTGTTCGAGGAGGTTCGGGGTGGCTTTAGAGTTTAGGGTTTTTGTTTCTCCTTTTGTTTTTTCGTTCATATATATGGGAACATGGACGGCCATCTACTGTTGGCTCGGGTTGGGGATCCATCGGGATTTGGGTGGGGGATTCTATCTCGCGAGATTTTGGTTTCCAAAATCTCGCAAGATTTTGGTTTCTTTTTTTTTGTTTATATCTATATATGTATATAACTTAATATATATAACCACCTATATATACCTATGTACATAATATTTATACAACATTTATAGATAGAAACACATAATAATTATAAAATATTCTAAAAGTATAATTCATTGTTGCAACACATATCCATTAGTTCTATATACTAAAATTTATATATATAAATATCTATCGTTATGTATGTATATATAGCCTAATTTTACATATTGTGCATACACTTGTATATGCACGAGTATTTGTAGCTAAAAAAATTCCAAGATCTAAAAACACATTTTCTAAGAAAATGTTATCATATACCTAAAACAAAATATCAATTTTATAGCAAATACATATATATAATATATAACACTCATTATAAAAAAATATATACTTATTTAACCACTAAAGTAAATACACTTACTATATTTACACAATAATTACCTCTATTGACACCTTTAGACGTGCTACATGACTACGTGGGCTTGGATTCGATTCGGGTCAAGTTCAGGCTAAATTGGTACAACCGGGGTCCCTAAAAGTCGTAATATTAACAAATAACTAACTAAATTATTTATAGGGGTCATGTTACAACTTAGCATGGTTTTCCTAGTTAAGACATCACTATGGCTCAGCCTTCCCTGGTATGGCTAATACACTAGTTAAGACATGCCACTGCACTATCCGTACCATGATTTCTAGTCACCTTATACTCCAAATTTAATCATGATTAAAGCTCTCTATCTTAATAATTAGCTAATTAATTATTTATAACATTCTAAAATCACCATTTAAATCAATTAAATAAATAAAAAATATTTTAAAATTTTTGGGAAGGGAAGCTACATTAGTTACTAACAATATGCAACGAGATATTCTCATAATCACAAGCCCTGCAGCTATCCAGGTTATCCAGACGCAAGTTACAAGAATTTATAGTGGACACATCGCCCATGAGACAAATGTATCTCATGTACATATAATAGTAGGTACATCGTCCAGGAGACAAATGTACCCTAAGAGAGTTATCAGGTAGCTTGATTGGTGCAACACATGACAGTGTGCTGGAAATGCGTCCAACTCGTCGGCAGGCTACAAGTCCACTTGAGGCATCCAGATAACGGGATTGCCTGTAATTAGAAAATCTCTCTATATGAACTACTTGATCAATCTAGTCATTAACCTAGTCAGATTCAATATGAATCTCTGACCGTGGTAACCAGAAATTTATGTCCTAGACATGATGCAGACGAGACATGTAGCTTGTTCACTCATACACAATACATTCAACCACGGTGTCCAAAAGAGTTACATTAGCAAGGGAGGATAGTCGTCACAACAGTATCTTGATTAAGCATGTCATGTTAGGTTTACTTGTCATGTAAAGAGTACTTGTCAAGAGTGTGCCTCTACGGGCCACTATCATGTAAGCAAGGAAAGAAATGTTCAAGAGTGCATGGGTCACTATCATGTAAGCAAATAAAGACATATAACATGAGTGCACCACAACGTGTCACTATCTAGAATAAGCAGAGAAGAGACGTGTAGCATGATTGCACCACGACGGACCACTATCTAGATTAAGCAAAGGAGAGACATAAATCATGAGTGCACCCCGACGGGCCACTATCTGAGAATAAGTAAACATGACAATAAGGATAGCATGTAGAAAGAATTAGGTAAAAGACGTATCATGGCATGGGAGAAGGAATAAATAAAAAGTACTACTTGACATAAAACAATAATTGAATCTGTGCTATTGTTAAGAATATAAGGGGTACAATTATTCTCTAATTGTACAAAATCATCTAATCATGAAAAGAATTTATTACAGTCGAAGGAAACCTCAAAAACGTCAAGTACAAAAAATATGTCAAAAGAACAAAACTATGATTGAAATTATCAATCGCATATGAACTCCAATTAAAGTGAAATAAGAAGATTCTTGAAGCCAATACAAAGATCTACAACTTTCATGTTTTGAGTTTTTCAAGATTTTAGCTACAAAACAGTTTAAACAAGCAAAAACAGCCATTCAAGGCAATCTGCGCACGGGCGCAAGCACGGAGCGCAGATGCGCGGCAGAAAAATGCGCGGGCATGCGACGCGCAAGTTGTAATGTGCGCGAGGGCAAAAGTGCCTACGACGCACGTTGCGTGCAAGCACGGCGCGACGCGCAAGTTGCAATATGCGCGAGGACAAAAGTGCCCACGGCGCACGCTGCATGCAAGCACTTCGCGCGGGCGCGCGACAGAAAAATGGCGGGCGCACAGCACGCAAGTTGCAATATGCGTGTAGTGCCCCGAAATTCGTGATACGTATTTTATACGTGTTCGTATTTCTGACCCGTATTTCTCATTTTTTTGATTAGTTAGTTATGGTTTATTTCATATTTAGCATTGTGGTTTAATTGTCATTTATCGTTCATGGATTAATTCTGATTAGTAGAGCTTGGTTTTAATTGGATTGGGTTGGTTCGGCTTGGCTTGGTTTACTTGGTTCATCATGAACCAAGGTGAACCCCTACCTACCACCACCATCCCTATTTATTAACCCTTTTTTCCTTCTCTCTCTCCTCATTACTCTTCTTCTTCTCCTTCCTTAACTCTCCACCTACCAGGAAGAGGTCTAGGCAAGTACAACTTGTTTCATGGAGGAACCCGAATTTTATTGTTCTATTCTCTTCTTTGCAGCATTCTAACACTCTTTAGTATTTGGCATTTTTACTTTCCATAGCTAGATTCTTGTAGATCTAAGTTTACGTTATTTTCGGATTTCTTGAGTTTTGATCTACTTAATCTTGTTATTACTAAGTTTTGATAGTTCCATGTTGTGGAGAATTTCGTTCTACCCCATTTTGACCTATGGAAGTTCGGATTTGGGCTCCGGATGATGGAGTTATGGAGCTTGAGAACTTGGCTTTCATGGTGTTCTTCTTCTCGGAATTTTGATGAAGATGAATTGTGCTTGACTTGACCGCATGAATATTTCATACGGCAAGTGATTTTCCTAGCTGCATGGATTAAGCTGACCGCATGAACCCCTAAACCGCATGGCAGCACTTGACCGCATGAACCTTCATGCGGCGAGTCTTCCAGCCGCATAAGACTCAACTCAGCCAGCCGCATGGAACCTTCTCCGCTAGCCGCATGAGACTTATGTTCTTTTAACCGCTTATGGATCCACTTTCTGAGAGCCGCATAAGGCTCCTTCCCCTTCAGCCGCATGCGCCCCCTTGCCCTTGCAGCCGCATGTGCGCCTACCATATCGAGCTGCATGGATCTTTGCTCTGCGAGCCGCATGAACTCGGGCCCATCCCAGCCGCATGAGAACCCTTTTCCCGCCAGCCGCATGGACCTCCATCTCAACCCAGCCGCATATACTCCGCCCACTCCCAGCCGCATAGACTATGATCCCCTTCAACCACTTGCGACTTGCCCCCGCTAACCGCATATGACCCTCCTCCTAGCTCAGCCGCATGCGCCTGACCCTATTCAGCCGCATGGACTGTTCTCTTTCCAGCCGCATGAGATCATTCCTAGCCGCATATGCCTTAGCCGTATGACTCTCCTATAGCCCTGTGTACTATTATTTTATTATTATTTGCCCATGCCTTGTAACCTTTATTGTATATTTTTACGCCCATTTTATATCCTTACGCCTTTTGTCCCGAACTTGAAAATCCCGATTTGATTGACATGATTGAAATGATAATTGTACCTGGCATGGTGTGACCAAGAACTGACATGCTTGATAGTGGCCCGTCGTGGTGCACTCTTGACATGATAACTTGACATGATAACTTGACCTGCTAATTCATGACACGACAGTGACCCATAGTGGTGCACTCTTGACAAATACCCTGACAATGCATGATAGTGGCCCGTCATGGCGCACTCTTGACAAATCAATTCATTGGCCTGGACACCGTGGATGATTGTGCTTGTATAAACTACTAGTCCGGTTGTGTCTTGCATCATGTCTAGGGCATGATCCCTGAGTACCACGGTTAGGAATTCATACTGAAACTGGCTAGGTTAATGACTAGATTGATCAAATAGTTCATGGAGAATTTTCCAGTTACCTGTTGCCCCTTTGGTCCCGGCCTTATATATATACATGGGATTTGTTGCTATCCGTCGAGATGAGCGCACTTCCAGCCCGCCGTCGAGTGTGGTACCTTAGGACACATGTATCTTACTACAGTGTGTCTGCTATATCCTGCTATCTTTTTCTTTTTTTACTGGGATCACTCAGGTAGTAACAAACAGGTAACCGGACTTGGAATTCTTATTGCATCTTGCTAGTAACTAGGCCTGTGATAACCCTAGTTAGTTAAAGTATCAAGCCGTACTTATTGCTTGGCCATGATTGTTGGATGGGGTTTAATCTGTCTAGTCCTGTCTTGATCCTATACAAGATTGTTACATATATTGATTTATTATGTTCACCTTGCCGATAAATGGTGGGAGAAACCAAGTTCTGTTCAGACGAAGGGTTACAACCCCGGTCCTTATTTGGTTTACGGGTTGTAACCTGGTTATCTGAATAGTCCCATGGTTATCTCATCGTATATCATCCTGTCATGCTTTTCCATATGTCCTATCTTTTATTGATTCTGTACAAGATTGTCTTTTATATTTACCTGTCATGCTTTTTTTCTTAAATTACTGTCTCTTATTTGGTAACTATATTATTGTGCTAATTGCTGGTTTTAGTTCCTAAGTGAAGCCTCCTTTGTGGTACTTGCTCTTTTTGGGGTCTGACCCAGCTGGTTTTGTATGGCCAGATACCGGAGCAGCAACAAAGGATCTACCTGCTTTCCAGCCCGATAGTGACCGCCAGGCGTAACCAGGGCAACGAGTGGGTTTCTTTTGTTCTTCCACTGCAATTGTACATTATTCTTTTGAGGCGTTTAGCCGCCGAGCACTTGTTAGCTCGATGCACTTTACCTTCTGTCTGCCTACGGGCTGTAATCATGATTGGCAACTCGAGGTTGATCATGTATGACTTAACTCTTACTAGTCCTCACATTTTGTACGACTAGCTTCATGATCATCTGGATATGTAATGTTTGGGACGCCTTACTATTGTATATTTGGTGGTCTGATATCTTGTAACTATCATTACTTGCTTGTTGATTGAGACACTAGGCTTGTTATTGACCATTAGAGACTGTTGGCGTGTAGATAAACTCTCATATATCTAGACAGCCGTGACCGTATTGTGAGATGGATTCCATTTCATTATACGTAGCTGGCTATGTTTTTTCCCGCTCTCCAGTATTCTGGTTCTGGGGCGTGACAGCGCGGGAGGGCAAAAGTGTCCATGGCGCACGTTGCACGCAAGCACGACGTGGGGACGCACGACAGAAAAATGCACGGGCGCCCGACGCACGAGGGCAAAAGTGCCCACGGCGCACGTTGCGCGCAAGCACGGCGCGCGGGCGTGCGGCAAAAAAATACGCGGGCGGGGAGCACAAGTTGCAATACGCGCGAGGGCAAAAGTGCCCATGACACGTTGCATGCAAGCACGACGTGCAGCAGCGAAAACACTGCACGCGGCACTGTTTATCGTTCCGACAACACCAAAAGGTGTGGGAACCCATGAACAAGAAAATGGCATAACTAACTCAAAATAAATCGAAATCAAGTGGTTCAAAAGACAAAATTGGATAGAATAAAATTTTCCACAACATGGAACCATTAGATTTCGAAAATATCAAACTTTAAGAGATCAAAACCAAGAAAAATAAAAAAATCTTAAGACTTAGATCTACAAAAATGTAACCATCAAAACCCAAAACTCCAAGTTCTAAAGAGGCTTAGAGTCATACAAGGAAGAGAATGGAACAAACAAAAATAATGTTGTTCAAGATTTGGCAAGATGTACTTGCCTAGTTTTTAGAGAAGGAGCAAATGGAGAAGAAGGAGTAAATAAAATGAATGGAGGAGAGAGAGAGAGAGAGAAGTTGGTTTTTATACAAAACCTTTCTCATCTCAACCTAACCCAAACTAACTCATGCCAAGTTAAACCAAACCAAAATAAACTAAGTACAAGATTAAACCAAGACAAGGTTAAGAAAGATAAGTCAAAACACGGATCACCTGACAAATATCAGAAATCCGTATACGTATACTGAAAATACGTATAACAAAAAATAGGAGTGACAGGTATGCCGTCGGTATACACTGGTATACTGGCGGTATGCTGGTCAAGGAAAAAATCTATAAGTTGAAATTTTTTTAAAGCTTTCCGAGAATCAAGAAAAATACAAAACACAGTACAAAAATACGTATCTGTAAGACGAGTCTCACAACTCTCCCATCCTTAGAAAAATTTTATCCTCGAAATTTTCTAAAGCTAGTTGAGCATGATAACCAAAACAAATGCTCAAGAAAATACAACAATCTAAATCAAACAAGGCATGCCATATCAGTAAATGAAGGCAACAGTAATATAAATAAATGCGTAAGAAATAACACAACCACAATCAAGAAGGGCTGGAGGCATATGAATAGATATGTCTCCTGAGTCAGTAGAGCAGGGACCAACATCCTAGCTGGCCTATGCTGACTCCAAAAATGGATAAAGGTCAAGTCTCAAAGTAAGTCGGTACCAATGACTTAGTCTAAGACATGACTCTATCCAGGACGTATCTTCGTAGTCGAGATACCTGATATTTATCACATGTCTCAACTATAAGGACAGAAGAGTGGGACAAGAAACTCGTATTCACTCATCGAATAAGTCAAGCCGACCATTGTACTCCATATATAGATAGAATACCAAGTCGCCGACCAGAACCCAAGATATACTGCTACTACTGGCCTCTATTGAAAGACAGATCTAAAGGTCATAACTGAAAGGAGATCATGGAGATGGTACCTAAGACTCCCAAGGTATTATCTTCATGATGATACTACAGCTGCTCATGGTACTGTGCTTTGAATCGCGCTCTGAGCTGCATGAAACTCTGAGCTCGTGATGGCGGTGGATATTGTGCCAATGGTTGAACATCTAGTATTGGACCCAACTGCTCGTCCACTATTGGAGGTGATGACTGAGGTGTCTGAAAGGACTACAGTGGTACATCTGGTATAGATGGTCGTCTTCGAGATGTCGGATAGGGGCAAGTACTAACTGAATGGTCCTCTGCTCCACAACGAAAGCATCGTTTATTGGCCGTCCAACAAACTGATCTAGAATGCCCTAACTTTCCATAATTGGTATAGGCTTGTTCTGCCTGATACTGTTGCTGGTTTCTCTGCCTCTGAGCCTGGGCCTGCATATACTGCTGAGGTCTCTATTGCTGGAATATATAGGATTGCGTCGATGAAGGCCTTTGAGTCTGCTGCTGCTGAACCGGCACTGGTGCCTGCTGGTTGGAAGGCTGGAAGGATGACGATCCACCTTGACTCCTCTGGGGATAAATTTCTATCATGTGGTCAGGTGAACCGCACGATAAACATAGAAAGTTAGCCCTCCGACAAGTAAGATGAGTGTGTCCTTCCCTTCTACAGAAGGAACGTACAGTTGGTAACTCCTGGTGCTGGTATGGACGTTGGTCTGCTGGTACTTGTGAGGGACGTTGGGGTGAAAAGCCTGATACGGGTGAATGGTACCTCTTACGACCCTCAGTTCTGGATGTGGTCCTCCTATCTATATGCTCCCGCTCTCGCACTGCCTCTACAGTAGACCGGGCTCGATATACTGACTGACTGGATGACTAGTACTGTCTGGCTCCAATACGTACTTCCTCTGGCTGCCAGTCCTCGGCTTAAAATTCTTTGGGTATTCTTGCTTACTTTGGTCTATCAACATCTGGATACTCTGCCGGAGAAAGAGATCTCGTTGTTGTTGTGACTCCATCATTTCCTTGATAATCCCTATGAGTGCAGGTATATCGGGATGATCTGGAACTACCTCCGCTCGGACTGCTGACTGTACGGGCACAGCTGGATGATCGGGATGGACTGACATCTATGACCTCGGGTCAACTCTCGATTATGTATCTAAATGCTGAGACTGATCCTCCACAACTGGCCTAACAGAAGATTGCTAACCTGCCATCGACAGAACCCAAACAAGGTAATCGAAAGGATTAGGAACAGTGCCTCTGAAAGTTAAAGGGCACAAGGATCAAATCGAGAGAACATGAAAGATCAATGATCAAGGCAGATATCAGGTCAAATGATCAGAGATATAGAATAATACGAAGGATATCAATAAAGGATAATTGTGATTGAGATAACTAAACATTAGTAACATCATATATCTGATAAATCAGACCTACATGGGTCACTACTAAAACATGTGTTACGCCCCATAACCAGAATACTGGCAAGTGGGGACGGACAAGGCCAGCTACGTAATACCAAAGTACGCCAGTACTCTGAAATCACGTATAAGCTGTCAAGACACGGGGGTTACTTCTACAAGCCAACAGTCGATCCTAGGTCAAGCAATTCTAGGTATCTCAATCACAGGCAATTATACAAAGTACAAAAAGAATGATCATCAGACATACAATAGTAAAGCGTCCCAAACCATTTATACATGGATGATCATGAAGCTAGTAATACAAAATAGAGAACAAGCAAGAGTAATAGTCATACATGATAAGCTCTAGCTATAGTCTAGAATACACACATCATGTTTTGGCCCGTAGGCTAAATATTCAAGAACCAAAACACGAGCTAAATACGTGCTCGGAGGCTAAACACCACAAAAGAATAATGTACATATCAAGTGGGAGAATGAAACAAGAAATCCACTCAGGTACTCTGGTGCTCATGATGGTCACCGTCGAGTAGATGGTACGGAAGATCCTTCGGGCTCCTCTATCAGATCTGGCAAAACAAAACCAGTAGAGTCAGACCCCAAATAGTAAGTACCACAAAGGAAGCCAAACTTATGAACTAAAACTAGCAATAACTAACATATCAACGATTAGAGATACAAATAAGTATATATGGATCGAGACTCGTGCGCTACCAATGCACTTATCCCGAGAATATAAAAGACAATAAGTAAATTAAGCATCATGTGACGTAAAGTAATTAACATGTGACATAATGAACAGTGTAGTCATGTTAAGTAAACGGAAGCTTGAGAATATGTAAAATTAATTGATCATGTAACCATTTGAGCCAGCCGGGTCATGAGAGCATGTTGACTTAGCATAGGGATCACGTAAAAGTTGTGAGATAACTGAACATGTGAGCATGTGAGAACTATATAGAACGACAATGATAGGATGACTTAGGAACTATTTCAGAAGTCAAGTTATAACCCGTAAACCAAACAAGTACCAGGATTGTAACCCTTCTCCTGAACAGAACTTAGTTCCTAATCATTGTGCAACATAAGAGTAGAACATGTGAGTACCGAATAAGACAACAAATGATAAGATGACTTGAGAGCTATTTCGGAAGTCAAGTTACAACCCTTAAACCAAACAATGACCGGGATTGTACCCTTCTCCGGAACATAACTTAGCCTCCGATCATTCATTGACAACAGTAAAGCATGAACAATAATGTACTGAAATAAACATACGGACACTGCCTAGACAAAACTAGACTGGATTGGACTGACTCCATCCATCAAACACGGCCAAGCAATGAGTACGGCATGATATGTTAACTAACTAAGGTTATCACAAGCCTAGTTACTAACAAGATGCAACGAGACATTCCCATAGTCACAAGCCCTGCAGCTATCCAGGTTATCCAGATGCAAGTTACAAGAATTTATAGTGGATACATCGTCCAGGAGACAAATGTATCCCATGTACATATAATAGTGGGTACATCGCCCATGAGACAAATATACCCTAAGAGAGTTATCAGGTAGCTTGATTGGTGCAACACATGACAGTGTGCTAGAAATGCGTCCTACTCGTCGGCAGGCTACAAGTCCACTTGAGGCGTCCAGATAACGGGATTGCCTGTAACTGGAAAATCTTTCTATATGAACAACTTGATCAATCTAGTCATTAACCTAGTCAGATTCAGTATGAATTCCTGACCGTGGTAACCAGGAATTCATGTCCTAGACATGATACAGCTGAGACATGTAGCTTGTTCACTCATACACAATACATTCAACCATGATGTCCAAAAGAGTTACATTAGCAAGGGAGGATAGCCATCGCAACAGTATTTTGATTAAGCATGTCATGTTAGGTTTACTTATCATGTAAAGAGTACTTGTCAAGAGTGCGCCTCTATGGGCCACTGTCATGTAAGCAAGGAAAGAAATGTTCAAGAGTGCACCACGACGGGTAACTATCATGTAAGCAAATAAAGACATATAACATGAGTGCACCACAACGTGTCACTATCTAGAATAAACAGAGAAGAGACGTGTAGCATGAGTGCACCACGACAGACCACCATCTAGATTAAGCAAAGGAGAGACATAAATCATGAGTGCACCCCGATGGGCCACTATCTGAGAATAAGCAAACATGACAATAAGGATAGCATGTAGAAAGAATTAGGTAAAAGACGTATCATGGCATGGGAGAAGAAATAAATAAAAAGTACTACTTGACATAAAACAATGATTGAATCTGTGCAAATGTTAAGAATATAAGGGGGTACAAGTATTCTCTAAATGTACAAAATCATCTAATCATGATAATAATTTATTACAGTCGAAGGAAACCTCAAAAACGTCAAGTACAGAAAATATGTCAAAAGATCAAAACTACGATTGAAATTATCAATCGTATATGAACTCCAATTAAAGTGAAACAAGAAGATTTTTGAAGCCAAGACAAAGATCTACAACTTTCATGTTTTGAGTTTTTCAAGATTTTAGCTACGAAACAACATAAACAAGCAAAAACAGCCATTCAAGGCAATCTGCGCACGGGTGCACTGCGTGTGCGGGCAAAAATGCCTACGACGTATGTTGTGTGAAAGTACGGCGCACAACAGAAAAATGGCAGGCGTGCGGCGCACAAGTTGCAATGTGCGCGAGGACAAAAGTGCCCACGGTGCACGTTGCGTGCAAGCACGGCGCGTGACAGAAAAATGCGTGGGCGCGCGACGCGCAAGTTGCAATGCGCGCGAGGGCAAAAGTGTCCACGGCGCACGTTGCGTGCAAACACGGCGCGCGTTGCGTGCAAACACGACGCGCGACAGAAAAATGCGCGGGCACGCGGCGCGCAAGTTGCATTGCGCGCAAGGGAAAAGGTGCCCACGATGCACGTTGCGCGCAAGCACGGCACGCGGCAGCGAAAATACTACACGCGACACTGTTCATCGTCCCGACAGCACCGAAAGGTGTGGGAACCCATGAACAAGAAAATGGCATAACTAACTCAAAATAAATCGAAATCAAGTGGTTCAAAAGCCAAAATTGGATAGAATAAAATTCTCCACAACATGGACCCATTAGATTTCGAAAATATCAAACTTTAAGAGATCAAAACCAAAAAAAAAAAAAAAATCTTAAAACTTAGATCTACAAAAATGTAACCATCAAAACCAAAACCTCTAAGTTCTAAAGAGGCTTAGAATCATACAAGGAATAGAATGGAACAAATAAAAATAATATTGTTCAAGATTTGGCAAGATGTACTTGCCTAGGTGTCACGCCCCAGAACCAGAATACTGGAGAGCGGGGGCAGACATAGCCAGCTACGTATATTGAAATAGAATACATCTCAACTATACGGTCACGGCTGTCTAGATATGAGGGTTTACTACAAGCCAGCAGTCTCTTAAGGTCAAGCCTATTGTCTCAATCTCAAGCAATTAACAGAGTGACAAGATGTTAGAGCATCAAATATATATATATAAGGCGTCCCAAATATTACATATTGGATGATCATGAAGCTAGTCGTACAAAATGATAGGACTAGCAAGAGTTCAGTCATACATGATCAACCCTAGGATTTGTTAATCATGTTTACAGCCCGTAGGCAGACAGTAAGTAAATGTGCATCGAGCTAACAGGTGCTCGTCGGCTAAACGCCTCAAAAAAATAAATTTACATATAAGTGGGTGAAACAAAAGGAAAACCCACTCTTGGCCCGGGTTCCGTCTAGTTGTCACCATTGGGCTGGAAGCTTGGTAGATCCTCAGGAGCTGCTCCGAAATCTGGCCACACAAAACCAGCTGGGTCAAACCCCAGAAAGAGCAAGTGCCACAAAGGAGGCCACAAATAAGAACAAAAGCCAGCATATCAGAACATAAAGAATAAAAGAAAGTACAAGTAGTAAGGTACACAGGGCGATAAACGACTAGGGACGTGGAACCATTCCGGGAGCCAGGTTACAATCCTTAAACCAAACAAGGACAGGAATTGTACCCCTTCGCCTGAATAGCTCACTGTCTCTACCCATTTATCGTTAAGATAAGTAAAACAAATATGCTCAGGAGATAGCAGGTATTGGAGCTAGACAAGACTTAGACAAGGCTGGACACCATCCATTCGCAATCGGCCAAGCAAGTACTACGGCTTACTACTTTAACTAACTAGGGTTATCACAAGCCTTAATTACTAACAAGATACAAGTGAGAATTTCCAGTCCCAAGCCCTACAGACCATCCAGTTATCCTTCCGCGGGTTGAGAGTTATAGGTGGGTACATTGCCCGGGAGACAAATGTACCCTTAGATGACTTAGAGGGTGCAACACATGACAGTGTGCTGGAAATGTGCTCTACTCGTCGGCAAGCTACAAGTCCATTAAAGCGCCGAGATAACGAGATTGCCTGTGACTGGGAATTCTCCATGTTCTAGTTTGATCTAATAATTAGCCTAATCCAATTTAGCGCGAGTCCCTGGCCGTGGTACCCAGGAAGTCGCGTCCTAGACATGATGCAAGACAAGACAAGTGGATTGTACAAACAAGCAAGCAGGAACACCCATGGTGTCAAGTTGATTATACGAGTTAATTACAAGTTACAAGTCAAGTCAAGTCAGGAGTGCGCCGCCACGGGCCACTATCAAGTTATCAAGATAAATTATGTCAGGGTGCTTGTTAGGAGTGCACCACTACGGGTCACTGTCATGTCAGGTTGGTCATGTCAGGAGTGCACCACTACGGGTCACTGTCGTGTTATGCTAGTTCCTTGTCATACCAGGCCATGTACAATAGTCATTCCAAACATATTAAGTAAAATCAAGTTCATGACAAAAGGCGTAAGGATATAAAATGGGCGTAAAATATCTAATACAATATCAATATATATAGGACTATAGAAGAGCCAGGCTTAAAGAAAATAAAACCAAATCTCCAAGAGCCAATGGTTTGCGCAAGGGGTCAGGGGGTTGGATTGTGCAGGAGTCAAGTGCGCCAGGAGGCCAACTGCGCAGGGTGAGCTGCGCAGGGTACCAACTGCGCAGGAGTGGATGGCGCAGCAGATGGATTGCGCACAGGAGGATTGCGCAGGGGTAGATTGCGCAAGGCTGACTTGCACAGAGGTCGGATTGCGCAAGGTTGACTTGCGCAGAGGTGGATTGCGCAAGGCTGACTTGCGCATGGATGGCTTGCGCATGGCTAGCTTACGCATGGATGTCTTGCGCCAGCGCAATCCAGCGCTGCGCAAAGCACTGGCTGAAGTCGTGCGCAATCGGCCCTGCGCTAAAGAGCGCAAGGCAGAGGGATGTTCTTCATGGCCGAGAGCAGGTCCAAGAACACCAAGAACTTCAAATCTTCATAACTTTGTCAAATCAAAACCAAATCTAGATTTTCAAAGTTCTAACTTGAGTAAAATCGAGTTCTCTTCCACATGGAAGCATCAAAACATGCAAAAATCGAAGTTTAATAGATCAAAACCAAGGATTTTCGAAAATAGTAAAAACTTAGATCTAGAAGAATGAAAGCTCCAAATCACAAAATGTCAAGTTCTAAAGTTGTTCTCTATGTCCTAATCTATCAAATGAACAAATAAAATTGGGTGCTTATTTGTTGGCAAGGTGCACTTGCCTATGGGTTGGGGAGTTGTGTGGAAGAAGGAAGAAGATGAAGAAGTTAATGGAGAGTAAAGAGGAGAGAGAAAAAAGTTGGTGGAGATATAATGAGGGTGGGTGTGTTGTGTTGAAGGTAGGGTGTAGGTTAAGTTGTTGCACTCATGATGAACCAAACCAAACCAAACCAACTCCACAAAATAAAACCAAGCCATGGTCCAAAACCCATTTACGAGAAACCAAAATCCGCAAGTCGAGAAAATTAAAATACGTGCCAAAATCAAATACGAGCATAAATACGAAATACAGGAAATGGGGGTGACAACTCTACCACCTTCAAGGAATTCCGTCCTCGGAATTTAATCAAGGAGCTAGAGATTGCCACGACAAGCTATACTGAGCACAGGCAAGCTACGTTAAGCATTTCAATCATACAATCATACAAATGCAAGCAAGGAAGGGAAAACGTAAGGCATAAGAAAGACATTATACCTCACGAGTCAAACAGGTAGGGATATCGTGATCGGATGTCGTCCTCACGCTCCCACGTTGACTCACCTAGAGAGTGATGACCCCAAACAACACGAACTAAGTTAATAGTCTTGTTCTTGAGCGTCTTTTCCCTCCGGTCCAAAATAGACACGGGCCTCTCCTCATACGAAAGGTTGGTACCAACAACCAATTCCGAATGATCTAGGATATGGCTCGGGTCCGGGATGTACCGTCGTAATTGGGACACATGGAATACATCATGTACCACACTTAGCGACGGCGGAAGAGCGAGACGATAGGACACATCGCCTACTCGCTCCAGAATATCGAATGGCCCTATATACCTAGGACTAAGCTTTCCCCGTACGCCAAAACGAATGACGCCGCGGGTAGGCGAGATCCTAAGGAATACATGGTCGCCGACGGCAAATTCTAAGGGACGCCGATGAGCATCGGCCGAATGGCGCTGGCGATCCTGAGCAACTCGGAGGTGATCTCTGACTTTCTGACCACTTCAACCGTCTGAGAAATCAGTTCTGGACCGAGCATCTGTCTCTCTCCGACATCGTCCCATGCTAACGGAGATCTGCACTGTAGAAGCATGGAATTTCACAACCAGAAAGCCCATGCGCCAGACACTACATGCGCCAGAACTCAGATGAAGAACTTCACAGCAAAGTCAATAACTATAGACATTTGAAGAAGGACTTTTTATTTATATATAAAAGTCTATTACATGTCTAGAAAAGGTTGTACAAAGGAGAATTCCTACAAAGGAAAGAGCCTAAGTCTACAGCCAGCGGCCATCATGCGCCTTCAGATAAGCGCAGCGGCCACCATGCGTCTCCAGATAGGCGCAGCATCACTATGCGCCACCAGTGAGGCGCAGCAGATATCATGCGCCTCCATTCAGGCGCATCCCATCATCTCTTCAGCACCTCAGTTATGTGCATCCCTTCAGCCAAATTCTTCCAGCCAGGCTCACCTGGCCGAGCAGAGCCCAGTTATATGCCGCTCTTCCAACCAGGCTCGCCCGATACATGCTTCAACACAAAGCATTTAACCCTCTGGCTGGAACCAAGGAAGAGAAGAGCACCGCAAATGCTGTGGCCAGGGGAGGCTTCGAAAGAGCCTCCAAAGCCGAAGGAAGACCGTGATCGAAACCACGGCTAAAGGAGCAGCTTTTGACACGATCAAAGTGGGGAAACCCCACTTTGCAGGAAGAGAGAGCCTTGCACCGCCATTCCGATCTACGGCTCTTTCGGAATAACGGAGACGAGGCTCGAGCATCCTTATCTTTGGATGCAACAGGCACCTTCCGCCTGCCTCAGAAGCCCTCGACTCCGTCTTTTGGATGTAACAGTCACCTTCAAGTGCATCAAAGACAACACAGCGTCTCATCTTCACCCTCGGGAGCACTTCGTCAGCAGAATGCACCCGTATGTTCAAATTCATATTGGAAGTACGTGAGGGAATGAGAAGCAAATCTTCTCTCCATGCCACTATTTATAGGCCGGGCAGATCAAACCCACGCGCCAAGTGGATGGCCCTCCGAATTCCGTGCAATAAATTTACATTAAATGGATGAACCGGACGCCTCGAATTCAGCCAAACGGCTATTTATAGCACTCGAAGAGCGAGACAGCTGCATCATTAAAAGACATGTTCGATGCGCCAGCCAGACAGCGCATCACACGGACGCGCCCTTCGGCGTCAGGCGCATCATACAGACGCGCCCTACAGTACTCGGCGCATTATAGAGGATGCGCCCCCACACATCTCCATACCGAGTGGAACGCCAACCGACGCGCCCACTCAGCTGTCCATCGAACGTCACCAACATTAAATGCTGAACTGACAGAGTTGGCAGCACGCCTCCCAAAGTCTGAACAGTTGACAGTTTTTCAGAGAACGAAGCGTCGGCAACGTCAGCATCATCATGACTCCGACGGCTACTGCCACGTGGCCATCCGCATGCGCCTCTACGGCCATGCGTCCAAACCCGCATGCGCCTCTACGGCCATGCGTCCAAATCAGCATGCGCCTCAAAAGCCATGCGCCTCAGACTGCTCTCTGATCCCGAAAGACAGAAGGAAAGTCGCCTGCATGCGCCTCAAAAGCCATGCGCCCCAAATGGTTTGTAACTCCTAAAGGTTATGAGCCGCAGCCTCCTCCTGCGCCCAGTCCAAGGCACAGCCCACCAGATCACTCCTCTCCACCAAATCCGAGATCTTCGAACCATGAGTCGACGACACGTGTCTTTTGACTCAACTCGTCCAAGATTTCAGCAACGGAAAGATCTTCTCCCTGCTACGTGCCGGCTCACAACAGCAGTATGAAGAGTTCTCCCCCTCGATCAGGGCGCAGCATCCATGCGCCTCCATCAGCAACCTCCACGTGGCGTTCCCACACCGGCGCATCCTACATGCGCGCATGAGCAGCCAGTCTGCAAAACTATAAATAGAAGGGTCATCTCCTTCACACAGACACACATAGACTCAGAGCACAAGACTCACAGAGAATCCACAACAGAGAATCACCGGAGAGGCAGTTCTAGACACTCAACGTCTTCCTCCTCTCAGCAAGCTCCAGCACCCAGAGCAATCAACACCTTCAGAGAACCGATAACCGCCGTCAGCCGGTCAACGGAGTCAACGCATTACCACTCGCTCCATTGGCACTAAGGACCCAGCTTAAACAAAAGTGTACTCCTAGGACTACATCTAGTTCCTATATTGTATCACTGTTCTGTTTGTATTAAGATTTCAATCAAAACAATTTTAATGGCAAACAAGCTGGCGACTCTGCTGGGGACCTCTTTCTCCTCTACCGAGAAAGTCGTGTCACAGGCCGACGACGTGAAGGTGGGCTCCTCCCACAAGACGCTGGTAGTGCGCCTCAATCAACAGGCGTACGAGGAGTTCATTTCTGAAGGAAGTACGAGTCCTTCGAAGCGGCTGTCGAAGCGGAAGAAGACCCGCGCAGTCTGGGTGCGCAAAGTCGACGCCTCGGGCACCACCGTTGAAGGGGATGCGCCCATCCAGCCTTCCCTTCCTGCTGACGTCCTCAGCAGTCAAGGTGCGCCCGCTGATGCAGCGCATCTCTCGGGGAAGCGTGCGGCTGACCACGTTCCCCAGCCATCTTCCTCTCAGGCGAGGAAGATACGTCGACGGAGCAGGGGCGCAGCCAATGCCCCGCGCATTACTTCTGATGTGCCACAACGAGCCTCTGTCTTCGACAGACTCACTCGCTGTAATGGCGAGGAGAATTTGGATGCTGAGTACTATGCGCCCCAGCGGGCTGGTACGAAGAAATCCAAGGCGGCACGGGCCACGCGCCACAAACGTGCTATGCCAGCAGCCGGCCAGAGACACGCGCTTACAATCACGCGCGCTGCCGATGGCAAGCTGTACAAGGTTGACTCAAGTGCTCCCGTACCGACAACGAGTCGACCTTCAAAGTCCTCATCTCACTTGGGCGCATTCACTGCGTGCACAACCAAGCCGAGAGAGGCAAACTCAGTGGTCTTGAACTCCCGCGCCTCCTCTGGTTGTGCGTTTGAGGTCCGTTCAAGTCACTTCAAATGCTGTGGTTCCCCCACTACTGATCGTGATGCCTGCTTGGTATTAGATCAGGGGGCGCAGCACTCACCCGACCACCCCGGCGCTTGGCCCTGCCATGCGCCTGAGAGGGGTGTGAGGGTAGCACTCTCCTCCAACGACTTGCGCAACGTGATCACTCACAAGCGCCGGTCAGGAGAGTTGACCAACAAGCACGATGCGCCTCTCACGGGGCACACTTGTGCAGTGGTCACCATCAACTGCTGTTGCAAGACGGCAGTACCGCCAAAGCAGTCGGTCTTCCAACGGCTACAATCATCGACACCCCTCCGACATCGCCTTGGGACGAAGGTGTCAGCAAAAGAGGAACTAAAGATTGCGTCATGCAACGTGATCTCCAATTCCTCATCTGTCCGGAAGACGACTGCCAATTCCTCGTCTTTATCCAAAAGCCAGCCGAGGAAAACCAAGGCAGCTGTCACGACCTCTGGAGTGTTCGAAGGCACTCGGTCGAGGAAGAAGTCCTTGGAGGAAGCTGGGGGTAGCCAGACCCTTGTTGAGCCTCCTTCCGAAGACGAAGATGTCCAAAGCACAGCTGCGGCGGATCTTCATCAAAGTGAAGATGGCCTCCCTGAAGCCCCTCAAAATGACGATGTCCTCCAGGACACCGCCGGGGGTAGCGCTGAAAATGAAGAGGCCCTTCAAGACAGAGCTGAGGGCAGTCAGGCCCTTGCAGATGCGCCTGTCGAAGACCAACTCCAGAATGTGGATGGGGGTGGCCAAACACCAGGAGAAGTAACTCCCCCACATGAGAGCGAGGCTGAGAGCGAAGCCTCAACTAATCCATCCACTTCCGGCCGTGTCATGACAGTATACATGATCGGGGGTGATCTTGAGGCTGATGCGCCGCCACAGGACATTGTCCAGCGCATAGACTCGTTAGAGGGAGGACTCAAAACCCTCTCTGCCTCAATGCAAGCACTGACTCAAGCAGTGTTTGAGATGCGGTCGGCCTTGATCAGGACACCTTCAAATGGTCCCGACCCAGGAGCTAATGGAGAGTCGAGTGTGCCCCTCCAGCGGACACCCTCAGACACAGAAGCACCCCGGACATCGGAGCCCTCAAACGCTCCACTCCAGGTGGTACCTCCTTCCCCGGCTCCTAGCTCCACGGAGGACGTGGTCGAAATGATCAAAGATCTGCGGGAGCGCTTCGAGTCCAAGAACAGACAGGAGGAACGCCAGAAGATGGGCATTCCCCAGCCTTATCCCCTTGAGTGGAACAAGGTAGTTTATCCCCCAAAGTATAAACCATAAACACTCACGCCGTATGACGGGAAGGACTCTCCACGACGGTACCTGACGTACTTCCAGTCGCAGACAGGGCATCTTCCGAAGGAGGACGCACTCCTCACCAGCATCTTTGTTGGGGCCCTGAAAGGGGTGGCGTATGACTGGTACTGCAGCCTCCCCGATAATTCCATATCGTCCTTCGACGACCTGACACGCCTCTTCCTCGACCGCTTCTACGACGGTGGAAAGGACATGACGATGGCGTCTCTCATTGAGATACGCCAGAAGGACAAGGAAACGGTTCGGGCATTCATCGAACGCTTCCGTCAGGCCTGCTTCAGGTTACCTCCAGGCATGCCAGAACATGTGCTTCTCTCCGCTTGCAGTATGAACATGCTGCCTGCAGTAAAGCTCTGGCTTAACTCTACTCCCCCTCCCGATTGGAGCTCCCTAATCATTGAAGCTGAAGCTGCAGAGAAGAAGGCGGCCAATGCACGTCTTCTGGGTGTTAGCTTCCCCGCCTTTGACGATAAGGGGAAAAAGTCCGCAACCAACAATTCCGGACGAGAAACAAAGGGGAAACAGGCATTGACAGTTAATGCCTCGAAGGGCGCATCTGTGCCTACTCAAAAGCCTCCATTGGCACCAAGACCCAAGGAGGTTTATTCATTCAATGATGACGACACCCTGCAACTCTTTGAGATACTGAAGCAGGGTGACAAGATCAAGCTTCCGGACCCGAAGCGGCCCGATGAAGTCGGGAAGGTGGACAACCCAAGGTACTGTCACTACCATCGATTTGTCGGACACCCGACTAAGGACTGCTACGTCCTCAAAAATTACATCCAGCGTATGATCAATGCGGATGTAATCTCCGTCGATTACGAAGAGAAGACGGTGTCAGCTAATGTGGTGTCACTTCAGTTCGGCACCTTGCCGCCGACTACCACACAAGATGGCGTCGTCCCCATCCCTAAGGCGACAATGGAGGTGGTGAATTTGCCATCCACCCGTGACAATGTGAGTGGACTTGTCCCACTCACCACATCTCGAGGAGAGGTCCTCTGGGTTCACCCCGACCTCGTCTCCGAGGTAACTCAACCGGAGGTACGCCCTACCTCCAAAGCAAAAGGCAGGAAGATCAAGTCTTGCCGCACGGTCTCTTCTTTAACGGAAGAGGCGCTTCCTGTGCAGACGCATGCACAACAGAACTCCCAGCCCGGTGAAGCTGCCGCCGAAGTGGTGCCTCCTGGCACCATCCCTGAGGAGGGTCCATCCAAGCCCTCAGCAGCCAATAAACAAAAGCAAGTGGAGGCCCGTTTCGACAGACCTCTGCAGAAAGAAAATGCTTCGGGGCTAGCCAAGCCCCACAATTTTGACATTCTGGCACAACTGGCCAGTACTCCTGCACGCTTGTCTCTGTTCGAGCTCCTGCGTCTCTCCAAGGACTCCCGAGAAGCTCTTTGCGAAACTCTGAAGGATGCCGAATCCTTTCTCAGTCAGGTCAAGCAGCCTGAAGACCTCCCAACTACTTGTGCACACTGTCATTGTGCGAATGAAGTTATCCCAAACATAACCTTCACCCAATAAGACATGTTGCTCAAGCATCACCGACATAACCGACCGTTGTATTACACCGGGTACATCGGTTCGGTAAAGGTGAGCAGGATTCAGATCGATCCGGGGTCTTCCCTAAGCATCATTCCAAAGGTGCTGCTATCAAAGTTGGGGATCCCAATGTACCGGCTAGCGCCCTCCAATACGACCATCAGCGGCTTCAACGCCAGCAAGAGCGAGCCACTGGGCAAGATCCGGCTGAAGTGTCACATCGGCAGCCTCAAAACTGAGGTGACTTGTTATGTGGTGGATGCCGAGGTCAACTACAACATCTTACTCGGACGACCATGGTTACATGAGTACATGGTGGTGCCCTCCACGCTCCACCAATGCATGAAATATGTATCCACCAACGGCGTCATCCGGACGGAGTTTGCAGATATCGATCCCTTCAAAGGGATTGAAGCCTACTTCACCGATTCCGACTTGTACAAGCCACTTGACGAGGAGGAAGCCAACGACGCCGATGATGAAGCAGAGACGGCAACAGAGCCGGACTTGGAACCCGAAGCGACTCCTGACGCCCCCTTGAAAATCCGTCTGAAAGGGAGACCACCCCAGAAGGTGCCTCCAATGAGCATCAAGCTATCAGGAAAAGCGCCAGCTCGCGAAGCCCCCCTGAAGATACGCCTCAAGGGGAAGCCACCACAAACAGCGGCTCCCCTAGAGGTAAAATTACAAGGGAAGGCGCCACTCATCGAAGGCGCAACCGAGGCACCCCTCAAGGTGCGTCTTAAAGGCAAGCCGCCGCAGTCATCCAAGATGCCGGAGAGGGCTCACATAACCCTCTCAGACCCCAAAGTCAGAGCGGTGGAGGACTCTCCTGATCCGGCCCCAGTGCTTACAGACGAGGAGCTTGGCGAATATATCTCTGCTGATGTAGACGCACCCTCCTTCGACAATGTAATCCCACGGGATAAAATCTCGTACTTTATCAATAATAGAGTGTCTTTCAATTATTCTTGTCTTCCACACTGGAATGCCATGTATACATTAGACAACGCTCTACGGTCGTTGCAAACACAAGTAACGACCGTCTACCATAATCAAATAGTCCCGTCTCAAGGAGTCTTCATAGTCCCTCCACGAAGCCGAGACGAAGGCACCATCATCTCGGGCAAAATCGAGCGTCGTCGGAACCTCCCGTCAATCGAGCCCGAACCTGATACCGGCAGAGTACAAGTCTATCGATACACGGATGCGGCTAAGCACATCATCCAAAAGATGGGCTACGACCTGAAAAGCAACAAAGGCCTAAACTACGGCAAGGGTCGGCATCTCCCTGTCCGGCTTTCGATGCCCAATGGAAAGCCACAGGACTACTATAATCGGACTCGACGGGGGTTAGGCTATGTCACGCCGCCATCAACTCCAGAGAGTTCAGACGCAGAAGACATAGAACATTCCCACTCATCAGAAGCATCGACGTGGGATTCCGATACCAGTATCGGATCAGTCTTCAGGAAAGTGCTGTCAGCTAACATGACATCGGCGCAACCTCAGAAAGATGAAGGCGAAGACCAACCGCCGGAACCCTTCGAAGAGGAACCCTGGGCTCAACGCCTAGGAGAACAATATGAGTCTCGTTTTGAGTTACGAGAACCTCCCACCGAAGACGAAGTCGAACAAATCGACCTCGGGGATGGGTCTTCTTCTAAACCCATCTTTATCAGCAAAAGCTTAGAAGGAGAAGATCGAGAATCTTTAGTCCAACTCGCTAAGGAGTATATCGACGTCTTCGCCTGGAGCTACGAAGACATGCCGGGTCTCGATCCACAGATCGCGATGCATAGGTTGAACATCTTACCAGATGCCAAACCTATCAAACAACAACAGCGACGCTTCCGCCCGGACATCATGAACGCCATCGATCAGGAGGTGGACAAACTCTTGACCAGTGGCTTCATCCGTGAGGAACAACACCCGGACTGGGTAGCCAACGTCGTCCCTGTCACCAAGAAGAACGAGAAGATACGAGTCTGTATCGACTTCAGGGATCTCAACTCTGCTTGCCCGAAGGATGAATTCCCGCTCCCAATCACCGATGTAATGATCGACAACACATGTGGCTTTGAACGCATGTCCTTCATGGACGGGTATTCAGGCTACAATCAAATCAAGATGTTCTCCGATGACGCAAAACACACGTCATTCAGGACTCCAAAGGGTGTTTTCTGCTACACAGTAATGCCCTTCGGCTTGAAGAACGCCGGTGCAACGTATCAGCGAGCTATGAGCACCATCTTCCGTCAACATCTTCGCAAGACAGTTGAGTGCTATGTTGACGACATCGCAGTCAAGAGCCGCCTCAAAAGAGATCACCTACAGGACCTAAAGACGGTCTTCGATCTCATGCGGGCACATCAACTCAAAATGAACCCCGCTAAATCCTTCCTGGGGGTTTCTAGCGGCAAATTCTTGGGCTTTGTCATCACGGCAAAAGGCATTCATGTCGATCCCGAGAAGACTAAAGCCATCCTTAACATGGACCCTCCGAAGAACCTTCGAGAACTTCGGGGCTTACAGGGACGTTTGGCATACATCCGGAGGTTCATAGCAAACCTCTCCGGTAAATGTCAACCCTTTACTCAGCTCATGAAGAAGGGAGTCTCTTATGTCTGGTCAGAGGAGTGCCAAAAGGCTTTCGACGACATCAAGGCTTACTTAACAAGCCCGCCAGTCCTAGTGGCACCTGTCGCCGGCAAACCATTCCTCCTCTACGTCCGTGCCATGGATCATTCCCTCGGCGCTTTGCTGGCTCAAAACAGCGATGCAGGCTACGAGCAAGCAATCTACTACCTCAGTCGAACACTCATCGGGGCCGAACACCGGTACAACCCCGTTGAAAAGGAATGCTTGGCTTTGGTGTTTGCCATTCAGAAGACTCGTCATTACGTCTCGGGCCAGACAATTCACGTCATCTCCCGAGTCAATCCGCTCAGAGTTCTCATGACGAAGCTAGGGTCATTAAACTCCCGGCTGGCTACATGGGCGATCCTAAACACCATACAACATGGTATTTGTCCCGCAGAAGACAGTTAAGGGTCAGGCTCTGGCTGACTTTTTA